>JALBWW010000005.1:12943392-13567070 GCA_023212625.1 Styphnolobium japonicum
TATATATACATACATTTTAATGCAGCACAAAGTAGGAAATGGTTATAAAAAAACAAAAAATGAAATCAAATAAACTTTTGGAGCAAAAGAAATAACAGAAAGAAAAAGAAAGAAACATGAAAAAGAAACAAAACCTGCTCTTGAAGTCTCTTGATAACAAGGATAGTCTCCGACTCTCTAAAACTCACATTTTTATTCCCATTAAAGTTAACTCTATTGGCATAATTTAAACAGTCAATAGATTCTGTAGAATGAACAGAATTTGCCTCAACTAGCTGTTTTCTCAAGCATTCAGTTTGTATCTTGCTCATAGTACTCTTCATTAAGAAAAACATGACTATGTTTAGAGTCTAGCAGCTTCTGAGTTGCAGAAAGTTAATCAAGAATGGAAAAAAAAAACCCGAGTTTCAAAATTTAGAAGCAAATTCTCATATTCTTCTTGCAATTCTATAAACTTGTCCTCCTGCTATATTTGCAAAATATTAGTATACAAACTACTGAGAGTTGAAGACAGAAATAATGATAAGGCATATGACAAACCGTGGATAAGATTTTCTTCCTCGATGGAACCTTTTTCCTGTTTGTTACATGCAAAAAAGCACAAGGGTTGGGTAGATTGAAGTTCTCATTAGCCTCACCCTTATTATCATCTTCTTGCTTAAAGGACTGATCAACAAAAACATCTTCATTTACAAGTTCCTCGAAAGGAAGAAGTGGTCCCATGTCTCGCTTAGTTCTTATGGGTTTTACAGTAGAAGCATTTGGTTGGATGCAAGGTTTTAAATTGCAGTCATGGACACGGTTGCAGTCGCGTTGCGATTATGGGTGTTGCAGGTGTTGCGATGCGGATTGCAGTCGTTGTGGCATGAATTTTTCATAACTTGACACAAATTAGTTTAAAATTATATGTACTATTGTACCATGTATAACAACTAATAATTTATATTTATTTCATTAATAAGAGATATCTAAAAGCAATAAATTAATTAACTAATAATCTAATATTAAAACATAAATAAATAAATAGTTACTCAATACTATATATTCAACAAAGTTCATACATCAATAATAATATATTAAAAGGTATTCGTATATTTAACAAAATTCATATATGATTATCTCTACATAAACATTTCAATAGCTACTAATATATCTAACAAAGTTCATGCATTTGCAATTATTTCAACACATGGTAGAATGACGTGCAGGATCAAAACCTCCGCTTTCACTTTGGTCATCATTATATCTTGCTCTACCAAATACATAATCAAGAAATCCTAAGTTCCTTGGTGGTTCCATTTGTTGTTGATCACAGAAAACATTTGATGATGGATAATGATATTGCTCTTGATAATTCATGGAAGACTGATAATATGGTGGGACTAGCATAGGTGGATAGTAACCATGTGACATATAAGAAGGATGCTGATAGTATGGTGGATAATTACCTTGACTATCTTCAGATGATGCACCAATACCAAAATCACCAAAGGATTGTGATACATTAGATGAGGAAGAATCATCCAACATAACATTTTCACGCCTTTTATTTTTCTTACGACTGGATTGACCTCTACTACTTTCACCAATTACATCATTAGAAGGATCTACATCCATCTTATGTTGTGTTATGTCAATCACTAAATCTGGATCACGTCTGAAGTGCTATTCTTCCTGAAAAGAATTATATGATCTTTCATCTCCTCCTTGACTTTGTTCTGCATTACCACCACTTCCAGAACTAGTGTTGTTACTTGGTGGACTTAATCCACTATCTATTCCTTCATCATTATCATCATCATCCCCACCATCTATTCCTTCATAATCATCAGAATCAATAGGGAGCCATTTTGAGTTTTGGATCCCATCCAATAATGGTCATTCTCTCTCCTCAAGGCACGAAGATAAAGGATCTTCTTCCTGAAATATATAATCAAGATTAATATGATTGAAGTTATCATCAATTTCTTCTTGACTTTTCCTCATAAAATTTCTCCTTTTCAGCCTCATGTTATAAAATGTAAGGACAAGTTTATGTAATTTTTGGTACTTCAATCGATTTCTTGTCTTTGTATGAATGTAGCTAGAAGTACTCCAATTTCTCTCACAATTAGAAGACAAAGTTGTTTGACTGAGAATTTTTATAGCTACACGTTGAAGTTTAAGAGCATAAGATCCATATATCATCCATCATTCAGCTGATTAAATAAAGAAATGTCAGTTATTATGCATGATGATAAAAATAAAATGTAAAAGGTTTGTTGCACGTATAGATCAAAAAGTAAAAACTACAAAATCATACCAGGATTCATTTATGACCAAGTTCTTTGAGCTTGTGTGGTACCAAATGTCTCTTTCTTATCTCGAATTCTTAACTCGAAAAAGTAATAACTATAGCACAAATGCATCATATAAGTCTCCAATAATTATAATTTTCTAATAATTAACATATCACAATTTGGTTCTTAAAAACAAAATATGATATATTTCAAAATGATCTTAAATGCAAATTAAGTCACCTGATTAATAACTTTTATTTGATTATCAATGTTAGCCTCCAATTTGTTTACAACCTTTGTGGTTCCATCTAAGGTTTCTCTGGCAACGTCACTTCCATGCACAACTCCAAATTGAAATTGGGGATTGAGAAAATAGCCTTATAAATAAATAATAATTAGCATCTCAAAATCAAACATAAGTCTTAAACCTAAATTAAATATATTGATATACCCGCAGCATGCAAGTCAGAATGCATAAAGAACCATATTTTGTTAATGATCTCATTGTATTGAGTGTGGTAACGATAATTTTTTTGAATGTACTGCTTTGCTCTGTCAACTGCTTCATAAACAAAGCCCATTGTTGGCTTGTCATCACCATCCATCAATTTCAAGACCTTGACATTTGGCTCAAATACCTTTATGATTCACTAGCCTTATTCTAAAAATCTTTGCTCAAAACAATCTTTTTAGCATCATGTGCCGGTCCTGATTTCTCCTTTTCCCATTTTGATTTTCTGAATTCCTCAAACATATTTTTTAAAGCTTGTTTTGGCTTCACAATTGATTCAACTTGCAAAAATTGTGTTGCAAAACGAGTGATAGTTGGACGAATAATTTCCCTACCACTTGTATACTTCTTCATAAGATTTACTGTCCATATATGATTGTAGATAAACAAAGTAACTTTTTTTGCATCATCTAATACTTTTTGGACATTAGACTTTCTTCTAATATCTTCCAAGCACAAATCCAAACAATGAGCCGCACATGCAGACCAATAAAGATGCATCCTTTTCTCCATCAATCTTAAACCATCAGCTTTTAGTGTAGCTTCATTATCAGTGACCACCTGAACAATATTTTCTTCTCCAATTCTTTCACAACTTTATTAAGAAGCTTGAAGTAATAATCAGTGTTTCTACTAGGAACATCAGAAGCATCAATAGATTTTAGAAACACTGTTCCGTTGCTACAATACACTAGAAAGTTCATAATGTGCATGTGATTTATGCTATTTGTCCAACCATCACACATTATTGTCACTCCTCTTTCCTTCTATGTTAGTTTAAGTTCTTCTATATAAATTTTCATAGATTGAAACCTATTTTCCAAGTACACCTTTGAAACCTCATAAGGAGTAGGGCATTTAACCCCTGGACCTAATTGTGCAACTTCATCAAGTAAAAGGTGTAGCCATGGAGAATTACACAAGTTCATAGGAAAATGCTCATATATGATCAATTTAGAGATTGCTTATGCTAACTATTTTCTTAGGGTTTTCATCCTTCTTTTATTAATTTTTGTTTGTTTCATACTTTTACTTATAACCAAATCAATATCCACTGACCTTAACCAGTGTTTAAGATTGCTTGGTTGTTGTTGGCGAGAAGCTTTACTACTGTTACCTCCATGAGAGCTGCCTCCACCTTCATGAGTAGAGTCCAATCTTCTATATTGTTGTCTAAATCTTTGTCTGTTTGCCCATTGTCTCTGTGCTATAATGCTTTCTTGAGTAGCTTGCCTTATAGCCCGATTTTCATCAAGAAAACCTTCAATCTCCTTCTCCTCCTCCTCCTCCTAATCTCCTCTTAAACGTGCCACAAATTCCTCTTTTCTTTTCATGAGATCTATTTTCTTTGATTTACTATCTAACAAAAGCTTCATCATATTTTCTCTAACAAAAGTTGAGACCCTAGCACAACCCTTTACTTCTCCTTGGATATGAGCAAGATTTTCTTTTAATTGAGTAATTTCACCAGTTAAAATTCTACCACAGAATTTTTAGGCTATATTGTTTAACCAACTTACATATAAACAAATATATAACAAATTTAAAAAAAATTAAAGATAAGTTATATAATTAAAGCATAAATAATATAACATATACTTCAAGCTAATTCTCAAAATGTGTTAGTTAACAAGTTAATTGAAAGTAAACAATAATTTAATATTAGAAATTTTTAAAGTTCTCCATAAATTTATAACAATTAAATTTCCTCTCACCCTCAATTTTTTATTTTAAATCTTTAATTTTGTTTATACTCTATCACCCACTTAAATTATCAAATGAAAATATTTAGTATAATATATATATTTATTTTATTAAATATTCATTTTCTTTAATACATTCGTAATTTAAATATTTTATTAAATATTAAAATTTACTTAAATTTAATGTCACTAAATTATAATTTTCTTTAAATTTTATCAAACATATTTATTATTCAAATGCATATAAAAAGAATCACAGTAAGCACAAAAAACAAAATCACAATGATAATAGTTATATATTTTTGCTAGATGTGTTATTAATATTATAGTTATAGGGCCATGTGATTTCCACTACTATTTGGAACAAACTTATCTTTACATATCATTTAAGTTTCATATGTTAATACAATATTCACTTTATAATTTGCAGTTATATAAATTGGTATTGGAGTGACAAAAATTCAAGAGTAAGCTTTTCATCTAATTATATATATATATATATAAAATTTATTTATGTTTCCCTTTTAATTTTGTTTATACTTTATCACCCACTTAATTAATTTTTTTCATCAATACTACTTAATTTTTCCCTCTTCTTCTCCCACTAAAATTTCCCTCTACCTCACCAAAATTTTCATTTCCCTCACATTTTTCCCAATACTTTCCCTCACAATTTCCCACACAAATTTTCATTTCCCCAATAGTTTATTTTATTAACAACAAATCCTCACGCACCAACAACATTATTTCATTTCCTACGATTTCCACTCTCCAATTTCTCCCTGCTTTTCTTCAGAAAACAACATCCATGCACTAACAGAGACACCATTTTGGGTCTGAAAAATGGATCTGAAAAACAGAGCCTCACCGGCTTACCCTCACCCTCACGTGGCCACCCCCTCTCCCAGTAACAGCCACCCACCACCGTTAGCCCACCACAGATGTAGATTGAGGCAAGGACATGACAAGGGGAGTTACCTATTGAACGGCGGAAGCATATCCGAATTGGACTGCGACAGCGAACTAGAGGCTTGACGGGCACGATGGCAAACCAGAGGCGTCACGGGCACGACGATGGTGAGTCTGTGACTTCGAACCACCAAGCAAACGAGTGGCGTCACGAACTCACGGGCACGGTGGAATGGTGGCAAACAGAGGTTGAAGATGCTATGGGCGTACGACGTTTAGCTTCAAAGATGAGATAAAAGAGGTTAGTAGGTTTGAGGGTGTTGTATTTTTTACGTTTTCCCTTCCCCTTTTTCATTTTTTGTTTTAAATGGGGTTGAAAACCCATAACAGGACGTATTGCCGTTATGTAATGGTCGTTGCGGACGAAACGCCTGATAGCCGAAAACCACCTTGTAGCGCCCTATTGTGGTTGCGGCGGCTACCGCGACCATTTTGTCGCAGTCGCAACACCGATTACGGAACGATATTTGAAACCTTGGTTGGATGCTAGAGTATGCTTATAGTGCAGAAAACAAATGAATTATTATTACAAATATAAGATACAAGCAATAAGATAACTATCATAGTCTAAAATAAATGTCATAATGCATTATGCAAGGATAACAGTAACACAATATATAACTCTAACTAATGAATAATAAGTTTATAGCAACTTACATAAGAAAACTACATATACCTACGTAAGAAAGTCAACAAAATGAAAAGTATATGTAATGAATACTTTATGAAGAATAAGGAATTAAATGCAATAAAGAGATAAATGTCACATAACCACATGAAATTCATATTGAGGTCTAGCACAAAAAAATGAAGCAGTTCGATGCCCTACTCCTACTCTCTTTTCCCCCAGGTAGCCCCATGAGTGACCAAATTGCTCTCTACAACCAGATACAAAAATTAGATGGGATAATGCTGCTCTTCAGAATGACCAGCCACTAGTTCTGCCAAAACACATAAACCATCTAAGTATAGCACAATCCATCTGCTAATTTTGGAGCCATTTGGACTTCTTATTTCCAATAGGTTTTCTTTTGGAATTATTGTGTTGTTCCTTTCATGATTAAAAATGTGGTTCAAATAAATGGAAAAAGGAAAACGTAAGAAAACAAAAAGAAGAAACATTTCTGCAGAGAATTGCATGGCCATGTTCAATTCAAACATGTAACATTCTCAATACGCTTGAATTACAATTTACAACTATATATGTTAAGTAGATAATGCCTATATGAAGGCATGCAGCACTGAAAGCTTCTGATAAGTAATTAGTAGGATGTTTGATCCCCGTTTATCAATTATGGAAAAGATGGCTATTCATCTCCATTTAAAGCAAAAGAAACTACTATTCCTTAAGCATACACTTAAAATTTAAAATTCAACAAAATCCTCTTTGTAGTGCCGTATTTTATAGATGTTTTATTTGAAGGATGTATCCCAAACATAGCAAGGTTAGCTTTAATGATCAGGAAAAGGATAAAAAATACTTTCATGCCACTAAAATAATGTATACTTGACATGTGCATGTGTTAATAGTACCTTTTTAATATGTTCATTCACTAGTTTCATCCCTATTTGAAAACCAAACCATTGAACTCAAATTTTCAATTTTCTTGGCTTGCTCCTTTTCTCTCTTTTCCCATTCAGCTTAAGATTTTTTTTTCCTCTTCTCATTCCAAAGCTATGCGTTCCCTTTCCAGTTCAGTCTGGAAAGAAAAGCATTGTAACTTGCAGAATACATAAGCATTTTGTAATAATTAACCTGTTGGAATTTTATATTCCAATAATTAAAGTGGGTTAATATTATAAAATAATTATATTAGCTATTTATCATTAAGGAGCTTTATTTTATGTGATCAAATTAAGCAAGACCATTAGACTACTAAATAAGATGATATTGACTTAAATGAGTAGATATCAGTGTTGGCCCATTAGGGGATAATGTAAACCCTGTTAGATTAACACACTATAATAAGACTATGATCCCCAATATACCGAATCACTGAAAACTCATTCTCTTCTCCCTATCTGAAGAGAGGCTAAGATCCTGTCAAGGAACTCAAGAGATTCGATTGAGAAAGAACCATAAAGCCACCGGTGATGTTGAACATTGTTTGTTCGTGATTGCTTGCTGCCCTTAATCCTGAAGGTTCACGATCAAGTTCATCAATTTGAAGAATGGATAGATCAGGAGCTTGTGATGGATCCAGGTATTTAAATAAATATCTGAATCTTAGTAATCTGACATGATGTAGATCCTAGGCTATGTGGTATTTGTCTTCTAGGATGTATGCCTATAGAATTAAAGCTTCCGCATAAAGAATAAAGAATTAAGGAATTAAAGAATAATTCCTAACAAGTGGTATCAAAGCAATTTTCATTGATAGGTTATTAGGATTTATGAATATAATGTTTATATGATGTTGTATGAACCCTAATTTTAAATTTTGGGGCTTTGGTTTTTTTTTTTTAATGAATAAAAAATATTCCCAATTTTATGAATAATTTGGGAAATTTGAGACTAGTTTTTCGTTGCACAGAATTTTCGTATGCCAGTGACAGATTATCGCAGATTATAATATATATTTGAAATTCTTTTTACGCTAAACAATTAGGTTTTAATGTTTAAATGTGAACTGGGAAAATTCAAGATCCACCCATTATTATTTGTCTAGTATTTTTGGTTAAATTGATTGAAACAACATGTTGCTAAAGTAACCTTTGTTGCGTAAATTAATTTAATTAAATTTACATAAGATGTTAGCATGAATTTATTTATGTGAATTGTGCTCAGCCCAAAGGAAGACACAATTTGACCAAATAATGACATGCCTGCGATGGTACATGTGTGGTGATTATAAAGATATTTTTCATGTGAACAACAGAGTGTCTAAAGATAGCTGTTGTTTGACAGAACTTATCACAAATGTTTGATCATTGCATTGAGAGTACCGCTTACAATTAATTTTTTCAGACCAAAGATTGGGGATTAATGTTGTGCTGGGTATCTTCCTTGGGTCTTTGATTTGCTAATATGGATTGCTAAACATGTCTTATTAATTTTTCATTAATCTTATGACACGTGTAGTTATGTGAATGCATGTTTATTGTTCTCTATCAGTTTCTGCTGTTACTGCTACAAATTTTATTGCTCAAATTACTAGAATCCCTATGCTGAACGAGATGAATTTTAAAGTTTGGAAAAAGGCCGTATAAATTGTTCTCGGTTGTATGGATCTGGATCTGGCACTTAGGTTAGCCAAACCCACTCCAATTGAGGACAACTCTAATGAGTCTAAAATTGAGAAGTGGGATCGGTCCAACCGAATGTGCCTCATGATCATTAAGCACTCTATTTTGGAGGCGTTTCAGGGCTCTATTTCTGAGAACGAGAATGCCAAGAAGTTCCTTGAGGCTATAGAGCAATACTATGCCAAGAATGAAAAGGCTGAGGCGAGTAGCCTTTTGGCTAAACTCATCTCAATGAGGTATAAAGGTAAAGGGAACATAAGGGAGTACATTATGGAGATGTCTAATTTGGCATCGAAACTTAAGTCACTAAAGTTAGAGTTGTCTGACGACTTGCTCGTGTACTTGATTTTGATCTCCCATCCAGCCATCCTGCACATTTTGGGCAATTCAAAGTGATTTGTAACACTCAAAAGGACAATAGTCCTTAAATGAGCTTATATCTCATTGTGTACAAGAGGAAGAGAGGCTACAAAGGGATAAGACAGGAAATGCTCACTTGGCTTTAACCTTTCAAAATAAGAAGAAAAAGAAAGTTAAGGATGCAGCAGAAGGTTCTTCTCAACAAAAGAAGAAGTAGAAGATGCAAGATGAGGAATTTACTTGCTATTTCTGCAAGAAAGCAGAACATATGAAGACGGATTGCCCCAAATGCACCGCTTGGCATGTAAAGAATGGTAAACTTCTCACTTTAGTTTGTTCTGAAGTTAATTTAGTTTATGTACCTAAGGATACTTGGTGGGCAGATTCTAGTACTACTACTCACATAAGTATGTCTTTGCAGGGTTGCCTGTGGAGCTGACCGCCAAGTTATGATGAAAGATTTGTCTTTGTGGGCGATGACAATAAAGTTACAGTTGAAGCTATAGGAACCTTTAGATTACTTTTAAAGATTGGTTTTCATTTGGATATGTTTGAGACATTTATTGCACCATCATTGAGACGGAATTTAATTTCTATTTCTAGTTTGGACAAATATGGTTACATTTGTTCATTCAGATATAATAAAGTTAGTCTATTTTATAATTCAAATGTTGTTAGTTCTCTTTAATTGATAATCTTTACATGCTTGATGTTGAACGTTGCTATAATGAAATATTGCAAACAAGTTCATGTGGTACAAAACGTAAATTAAATGAGAATTCCGCCACTTTGTGGCATAAGCGTTTAGGCCATATCTCTAGACAAAGAATTTAGAGGCTTGTGTCGGAGGAAATTCTTAATCCCTTAGATTTGTCAAATTTTCAAATCTACGTTAAATGTATTAAGGGTAAACGAACAAATATAAGGAAATTAGGTGCCGAAAGAGCTAAGGATGTCTTAGAACTAATACATACATATATCTATGGTCAATTCCCTATGGGTTTTTGCAATAGACAATGGTACTTTATTACGTTCATAGATGATTACTCGAGATACGGTTACCTATATTTAATTGATGTGAAGTCTCAATCTCTAGATGTTTTCATGTCTTTCAAAGCTAAAGTTGAAATTCAACTTGGAAAGAAAATTAAGGCTGTCAAATCTAATCGTGGTGGTGAATACTATGGCAGCTATGACGGATCAGGTGAACAACGTTTATAGCTCTTTGTGCTTTTCCTCGATGAGTGTGGAATCGTTCCGCAATACACTATGCCTGACAAACCCAACATGAATAGAGTTGCAGAACGACGAAACCAAACTCTTAAGGATATGGTAAGAAGTATATTAGTCATTTTTCCTTGCCATAGTCACTCTAGGGAGAAGCATTAAAGACCACAATTTATATCCTTAACAAGGTACCAAGTAAAGCAGTAACCAAAACCCTTTATGAGCTATGGACTGGCAAAAAGCCTAGCATAAAGTACTTGCACATTTGAGGATGTCAAACTGAGGCAAGACCTTATAGGCCATATGAAAGTAAACTGGACTCAAGAACGGTTAAATGCTATTTTGTTGGTTACACTGAGTGCTCTCGCGGGTATAAGTTTTACAATCCCACTACATGGTCATTCTTTGAGATGGGGAATGCAAGATTCCTTGAGGAAGTTGAGTTTGGAGGCGAAGGAAATATAAGGAATGTTGTCTTTGAAGAAGAACCTGTTTCTAACAATGATCAAGTCATTGTGCCTGTCATTGTTCAAGAAACAGATCCGGCAATAAATAATGATGATCAGACTATTATTCCTGACATCATTCAAGAACAAGACAACATTGATATTCCTCCTCAAGCACCAATTATAGGACAAACTTAACAACCTCAAGAAGTGCCATTAAGGAGATTCACTAGAGAGAGGAGAATTGCAATCTTAAATGATTATGTAATCTTTCTCTAAGAACTTGAGGATGGCATTGGTCTGACTGAAGATGATCCAATCAACTTCAGTCAAACTATGAGAAGTTCTAACTCTCAAAAGTTGATTGATCCCATAAATGATGTGATAAAGTCTATGACAGACAATGACGTTTGAGATCTCGTCAAATTACCTGAAGGTGCGAAGCCCATTGGCTCTAAATGGATATTTAAGATCAAGAGGGATTCAAAGGGTAATATTGAAAGATATAAGGCTCATCTTGTTGCCAAATGCTTCACTCGAAAAGAAGGCATTGATTATAAAGAGACTTTCTCTTCGGTTTCTTTGAAAGACTCTCTAAAGATAATTATAACACTAGTGGCTCATTTTGATTTAGAGCTATATTAGATGGATGTAAAGACAACGTTTCTAAATGGCAACATTGATGAAACAATTTATATGGTGCAACCAGAAAACTTTGTTTCAGTTGATCTAAAGTCTATGGTATGCAAATTAAAGAAATCCATTTATGGCCTTTGATAGCTATTTGGCAAGTGTACCAAATCGCACAAGTAATAAAGTGATGAGTAAATTATCGTCTCCACAGGGAATTGTGTTGTCAAGTACCAAATTACTAATTTAGATACTATTTAAACGATGCAAATTAATGAAGAAAATAAATAAATAAAAACTAAAATTTTAACAATGTTAAATTGGGTTGAACAAACAAAGAGTGAGATGCTAGAGATCCGATTTCACTTGATTTTCCGATTATTTGGATTCTTTCTTAATTTAAATTCAAATTCAAGAATTGATGGTGGGATATCTAATTTAATTAAAACCCAATTCCTTGGTAGATTAATTCTCTTCAACTATCTAGAATTAACTAATTCCTTAGTCTAATTCCAAATAGAACAAGGCATAAATGAACAAAATCCCAAGTAATACCACACAATCAACAATATCTATTCCTAGATTATTGCTTAATCATGGTGTTTATCTCAAGAAGCAACATCACACATGAATTTCCCAATTCTATGCATGACCATCAGTTCAATTTATGGTTGATCAAGTCATAAAAGCATTAAGAATAGAGATGAACACTCAATCATGAAAGGAAACTTAAATTAAGAATTATAAATCCAAATAAATCATCCATTCAAGTTACATCATCACTCTAGCTAGGAAGAGTTTAGAAAAACATCAAGAAATAGGAAAACAAAAGATAAGAAATTGCAAACTCCATTGAATCCAAGACAACAAGAAGATGAAGATCTTGAATCCTTGCTCCTTGATGATCTTCTTGGCTCTCCTAGGGCTAGAAGCCCTCTCCCCCTTTGGATTTTTCAGCCCCCCAAAAGCCTCTCCGATTTTTTCTTCTCTTTTCCTTTTATATCAGAAAAATAGTATGCCACTTTTTAAACTCCACCTCCTGCGGTGGAATCTCACCGCTCAGCGGTGGAGTGTCGTAGAAGATTTTTGCGTTCTGTGATGCCACCGCTTAGGCGGTGGATTTGGGCGCCTAGGCGGTGGCTGCCGAGAAGAGTTTACATTTCAGGACTCCACCGCTTGCGGTGGATTTTGGGGCGCTAAGCGGTGGGATGGCAACAAGCAAGTTCTGCCTTGATCTCACTTTTTCACTCCCAAAACTTTTGAACTAGACTTCGAGGTCTTCATTGAAGTTGTAGATCTCTCTTAGCTTTCCAAAACATCAAGAATCACACCAAACCGAGGTCTGTAGCTCTAGTTATAATCAAATCACTGCAATAATGTCAGATTCTTGATTTTCCATTAAACTAGTCCAAGATCTCTAACTTTCAATTCGAAATTCATTAAAAACATACCAAAGGCATAAAAGGAAGATAGGATGATAAAAAACACAATAAAAGACAAAAATTAGTGATGAATTAAATCAAATCCTCTAACAACAAAAGCACTAGATGTGTGTATTTTGTACACACATCAAATACCCCCAAACTTGAATAATTGCTTGTCCACAAGCAATGAGATATCTAGAGCACAACTAGGGATATTCTTCTATGAAAAACATGGAGAATTTCAATTCAAGACTTTCAGAGAAAATTCCTTAAGAGAAACAATCCATGAATAACTCATCAAAGCACTAAGAGGTTACAAGTTCATTCATGTAAGCATGTCCAAGCAAAGAGTATTTCACACAATCTCAAGCAAGTATCCACAAACCAATTTCATGAATTTTCTTGTTCTCGGATAAGTATATGCACATAAAGTAATCCCTACTACCACCACAATTTCATTGATGTGAATCATATTCCCAAATCCCATAGGCAAATCCAATATCCCTATCTCCACTAATGTAGTGCACACTTTCAAAGAATCAAAAGGTCTTTATTAGGCTTGTAATGAGGCTAAGGGTAAAGGTGGAGCACAAGGAAAGGGACAAGAGGATAAACAAAGATGAGAGGATATTTAGTGAAAAAGTTCAAGATACACTAAGAGTGTATACTAATAACTAGGGGAAAACTTTTACCTTTCAAGAACCACACTTTTTAGTTTTTCTTTTTTTTTTCTTTTTTTTTTTTTTTTTCTTCCACCCCCAAACTTATTTCTTTGTAATTTTGGGTGGAATCCCTTTTTCTTTTTTTTTTTTTTCTTTTAGTGCTTCACTTTTCATTTTTCTCCCCTTTCTTTATTGTTCATTCCTTAGCATACCTCTCACTTTCACACAAAAATCCAACTCAAAAAGGGTAGATATGAGTGTTTAGGCTTATGGGTGAGGTAGACGTGGGTGAAATGAAAGAAAATAGGCTAGTGAATGAAGGCTTCAAAATGGGTTCTAATGGAAAAAATAAAAACCAAGGATGGTCTAAGGCCAAATGTGGGTAAAACAAAGAATGCCTAAATCATTTCCTTTTCAAGTGCACACTAGGATTTCGCCTCGATAGGTTTAAAAGACTTGTTCTAGGATTGGTGTGGTAGCTTGGAATCAACAATCATGCACATAAACCTTCTCTAAGAACTCACAAACTCAATCAATAGGTCCATGGAAAACAAACCAAAGGAAGTGAAATGCTCTACTTTAGATATGTATAACAATCATGACAATCTTCCACTCAACACTTTTTCCAAGTTAAGCATGCATTGGATTCTTTTGGCATCTTCAAGAAAATCAAGCAAAGTAATTCTCTATCTCTTGAAAAATTCAAAATTAGTGCTTAAGTTGTAAAAGAATTGAAAAATTCACACTAATATGAAAATAAGCACATAACTAACAAAAGCATACTAAAGCAAAACCAAACAAAGAACAATTTTTTTTTTTTGGCCAACACTATTTACATCCCCCTACAAAGGCTCCGAACTCGGGGAGGCACTAAAGCCGACTCAACAAACATTAAAAGAAAAAAAAGAAATCACAATTTAATCATACGTATCATGGATTAGTCTAACCTGTACAAAGTCAAGTTCTATAAAAAATTTAACAAAAGCAATTAAATATCTACTAGCACAAAGAAAATAAAAAAAAATTAGTCTATGTACAAACACCTCTAAAATAAAACAAAACTGTGCAAAGTCATTTGAATTTACTAAACTATGAAGAATTGGGATCCTAGACATATCCTCTTTAACCTCAGGCTCGACAATTTCAATTTCGAGGATGAACACATTATGCTGTGGGAATGAATTACCCTCATCTAAATGATATTTATCCCTAAAATCTTCTTTAAAAACAGAAGCCATATTTGAGTGTCCATTATTCTTCAATGGCATAACCATATTATCAATTTCCTCACTAGACCTAAAGGAGATGGATTGATCTTGTTCTTGTTTCCTATTAGATCTAGTGGTAACTGCATATTGTTTATCAAAATCAAGGATAGGTTGACTATTCATATTTTTCATCTCATCTAATAGAATATCAATTTTATCTAAATTAGCCATTACCTTATCCATTGTTTCTTTCTAAATTTTCCTCTAGGTAATACTGATCTACAACCTCATTAGGAAAATAAGGCGGTTGATAGTAGCCATAAGTAGATTGGTAGAATTGATTTTGATATTTAGAATATTCACTACCAATGTTACTAGGAGAATGCCATGAGAAATTAGAGTGATTTTGCCAATTAGGATTATATGTCTCATGATATGAATCAAAGAAACAACAGTCAGAATTATTATATGGACACATATAGGAAACATGCATAGGATTGCCACACAAAGAACATGCCTCATAGCTATTGTAATTCATGTTACGACAATTCAAAGTTGAAACAATTTTACCAAGAGTTTTGTCTCAACCTCAAGCTTGTTGCAACCAATGACCAAAGATACCTAAAAATATAATACAAGAACAAAAAGGTTAGAAACAAAAACTAAAATTAATGTTTAAATTAGTATCCTATTAGCTATATGATATTGACAAAATCACAATTCCCCGGCAACGGCGCCAAAAACTTGATGGCTTATTTGGCAAGTGTACCAAATCGCACAAGTAATAAAGTGATGAGTAAATTATCGTCTCCACAGGGAATTGTGTTGTCAAGTACCAAATTACTAATTTAGATACTATTTAAACGATGCAAATTAATGAAGAAAATAAATAAATAAAAACTAAAATTTTAACAATGTTAAATGAGGTTGAGTAAACAAAGAGTGAGATGCTAGAGATCCGATTTCACTTGATTTTCCGATTATTTGGATTCTTTCTTAATTTAAATTCAAATTCAAGAATTGATGGTGGGATATCTAATTTAATTAAAACCCAATTCCTTGGTAGATTAATTCTCTTCAACTATCTAGAATTAACTAATTCCTTAGTCTAATTCCAAATAGAACAAGACATAAATGAACAAAATCCCAAGTAATACCACACAATCAACAATATCTATTCCTAGATTATTGCTTAATCATGGTGTTTATCTCAAGAAGCAACATCACACATGAATTTCCCAATTCTATGCATGACCATCAGTTCAATTTATGGTTGATCAAGTCATAAAAGCATTAAGAATAGAGATGAACACTCAATCATGAAAGGAAACTTAAATTAAGAATTATAAATCCAAATAAATCATCCATTCAAGTTACATCATCACTCTAGCTAGGAAGAGTTTAGAAAAACATCAAGAAATAGGAAAACAAAAGATAAGAAATTGCAAACTCCATTGAATCCAAGACAACAAGAAGATGAAGATCTTGAATCCTTGCTCCTTGATGATCTTCTTGGCTCTCCTAGGGCTAGAAGCCCTCTCCCCCTTTGGATTTTCAGCCCCCCAAAAGCCTCTCCGATTTTTTCTTCTCTTTTCCTTTTATATCAGAAAAATAGGGCGTCACTTTTTAAACTCCACCTCCTAAGCGGTGGAATCTCACTCGCCTGCGGTGGAGTGTCGAGAAAGAAGATTTTGCGTTTGTGATGCCACCGCTAGGCGGTGGATTTGGGCGCCTAGGCGGTGGCTTTGCCGAGAAGAGTTTACATTCTGGGACTCCACCGCTTAAGCGGTGGATTTTGGGCGCTTAAGCGGTGGGATGGCAGCAAGCAAGTTCTGCCTTGATCTCACTTTTTCACTCCCAAAACTTTTGAACTAGACTTCGAGGTCTTCATTGAAGTTGTAGATCTCTCTCTTAGCTTTCCAAAACATCAAGAATCACACCAAACCGAGGTCTGTAGCTCTAGTTATAATCAAATCACTGCAATAATGTCAGATTCTTGATTTTCCATTAAACTAGTCCAAGATCTCTAACTTTCACCTGAAATTCATTAAAAACATACCAAAGGCATAAAAGGAAGATAGGATGATAAAAACACAATAAAAGACAAAAATTAGTGATGAATTAAATCAAATCCTCTAACAACAAAAGCACTAGATGTGTGTATTTTGTACACACATCAGCCTTACAGGCTTCCCGTCAATGGTATCACAAATTTCATCAAGTTATCACCTCATTTGGTTTTAAGGCGAATGTGGTTATTATGATTGTGTATATCAAAAGTTTAGTAAGAGTAAATTTATTTTCCTGGTATTATATGTCAATGATATCTTGCTAGCCAGCAACGATATAGGCTTATTGCACGAAACCAAGAAATTTCTCACAAAAAATTTTGAGATGAAATATCTTGGGGACGCTTCCTTTGTCTTGGGTATCAAGATACTTAGAGATTGATCTCGAGGTATCCTTGCGTTATCACAAAGGAGCTCTATCGTTACAGTTTTGGATAGATTTGGCATGAAAGGTAGTAAACCAGGGGATACACCCGTTGCTAAAAGAAACAAGTTAAGTCTCAAATAGGGCCCAATTAATGATCTTGAGAAAGAAAAGGTGCAAAAGATTCCTTATGCATCAATTGTAGGGAGTTTTAGGGAGACATTTGAGCAATCCAGGTTTGCAGCACTAAACATCAGTCAAACGTGTGATGCATTATTTGAAGAGAACGAGGGACTACATGCTTACCTATCGAAGGTCTGACGGTTTAGAGATCATCGGGTTCTTTAGCTCAGATTTTGCGGGATGCCCAGATAGCAGGCACTTCAAGATACATCTGCATGTTGGCTGGAGAAGCTGTCTCTTAGAAGTCTACCAAACAGAGTCTTGTAGCTTCTTTAACCATGGCTGCAGAGTTTATAGCTTGCTATGAGGCATCTAACCATGGGATATGATTGCGAAACTTTGTCACTGGCCTGTGCGTTCTTGACAACATTGAAAGGCCACTTAAGATTTATTGTAACAATAATTCAGCAGTGCTTTACTCTAACAACAACAAGAGCTCTATGAAGTCAAAATTTATTAACATCAAGTACCTAGTGTTGAAGGAAAGAGTTCAGGATAGACAAATTTTTATAGAACATATAAGAACAAATTCTATGTTAGTTGATCCGCTAACTAAGGGCTTGACACCTAAGGTTTTCCATGGGCATGTTGCTCATATGGGTGTTGTCACTATGGTTGCCTTAGTTTAGTGGGAGTTTTTCTTTATGTTCTATGTTTTGGTACAAACTTTATATTATGTTTGATTTTTTGCAGAAATAAAGATTATGTTTTATGAGTTTATTATTGAACTTGTTTGTATCTTATTGTGTGCAATATTGATTTGCACTTAAGGACTTCAAATTGATTTCACTAAAGACTAAAGTTGGACCAGTTGGAAATAGGCATGATTGAGATCACATTGCATGTATCCATGCTACTCATCCATATCGATCTATGACATTGAGTGTATTGATGTGGTGATCGTCGAGGTCTAGTCATGTTCTACAGTTGTAACAAAAGCTGCGATGGTTCCATTGTTGATATATGAGATAGACCATGTTGTAAAGTGAAGTCTAAAGATAAATAGCATACGGATGCGTGATTAAAGAATTGTGATATAATTGTTATAATATGTAGTCCAAGTGGGAGATTGTTGGAATTTTATAATCCAATATTAAACTGGACTAATATTATAAAATAATTATATTAACTATTTATCATTAAGTGGCTTTATTTTTTGTGATCAAATTAAGCAAGCTCATTAGACTACCAAATAAGATGATATGAGCTTAAATGAGTAGATGTTATGTTGGCCCATTAGGGGATAATCGAAACCCTATTAGGCTAACACACTACAAGAAGGCTATAGTCTCCAATATACTGAATCACTGAAAACTCATTCTCTTCTCCCCATCTGAAGAGAGGCTAAGGTCTTGTCAAAGAACTCAAGAGATTCGGTTAAGGAAGAACCATAAAGCCATCAGTGATGTTGAACATTGTTTGTTCGTGATTGATTGATGCCCCTAATCCTGAAGATTCACGATCAAGTTCATCCCTTTGAAGAACATTTAGATCAGGAGCTTGTGATGGATCCATGTATTTAAATAGATGTCTGAATCCTAGTAATTTGATGGTATTTGCGCTCTAGGATGTATGCCTATTGAATTAAAGCTTTTGTATAAAAAATAAAGAATTAAGGAATTAAAGAATAATTCCTAACATAACCAAGAAGGAAAATTCATACACCTGTAATCATGTATTTCAAAGGTTTAGAATCTCCTCTTCCAAATGGTCAGAATTCGTGTAACCTTGCTGTCTCGATAAGGAAATGATCCATGCACGATATAGTAGATTTTTTTTTTTGCTCATTAAAAAATGAAAAGCTTAATATAATAATTGAAACTTACCCTTGACTCTCAGCACCTTCACTCAAATTTCTAATCACAGTTCCCAAAGTTATTAAGCTTTTGTTTATATGAGAACCCGCTTTGAGTCGGACCCCTTCCGCTCCAGTTTTTGCAGCACGTTCTGAACTAGCAAGATCCACTAAATTTTAAAAATAAGAAAATAATGGTTACAAATATGAAAATTTACACTAGAATATTCATTTTTTAAAAAAAGGGATAGGAAGATACATGCGTGTGAATGCCCACACGCAAAAAGTAAAAATGTTTCCAACAATAGAGATAAATTGTTAGCTGAAGTAGTGACACACCAACACTGATATACAAACAACATCACAAGAGCTTCCATTCCCTTCATCTTCACTTCTATCCCTAGTCTCAATTATCTATTCTACCCAAGGTATTAATGGTGGAGGGACAAGCATAAGCATTTGCTTTTTTGTTTTAAAAAAAGGTAAAATCTCAAAGAACACTGTTAATTACCATGTGAAAAATAATATGCAACCTACTACTGTATAAATTCATATGTCTCTCCAATATGTCTATGAGCCGATTCACATGCAAAGAACCTAAGGAAAAGTTAGTTGGCTAATAGGATTAGCATAAGATATATCAAACTACAGTACTATTCTTAGCAATCAATATGCAGGTGAGTATGTTTGGGAGAAAAAGATAAAGTGATAGATTAAAATATACTTCACAAATATAAATATATTGCATAGATGACCAGAGGGATACATAATCACAGAGAGAAAACATTGCAAATAAAGAAACTAGGGAAATCAAATTGAGATTGAGACTCATTTTCATTTCAATCTTCTGTATGCCCTCCTCCAACTATACATGAATGGATATTTAAGCCACACAAAACTGGCAAAATGAGTTTGAAATAAAACATATAAGAAAAATGCAAAAGAAGAAATTACATTCTCCAAACTCCATGAGATCAAGGACTTGCTCGAGAGAGGCAACACTTTGTTCTCGCAACCCCGCAACATATATTCCTCGCTGTGAGTTTAGAGAAAAATAAGGAATACAAAATATAATATCAGACTTGGGCAAACTTCACCAAAAAAGAAAATAATAGAATATAAAAAAAAAGTAACCTCTTAATTTTCATGAATATGCAGTTTTCGATGTTCAGGAGCCAATAAATCATTTATCTCTTCATTATAAATCACCATGTATGACATTCTAAGAAGAAACTCTCAATCCATATCCTAAAATGAATGGAAGAATAACATTATATGTATCATGAGACTCAATAATGAGGAGAGAGACACTGCAAAGCTTGATAAAATTTAACAATATCATGATAGATAGAACAACTTAGTAGGATAAACATCAAGATCATCTCCTGATACCCAAAGGATGAAGCTATCAATTAGAAGAGCATAGTTATCATAACCTGCAGTTCCAAGTCCAGGTACATCACATCTCGAACAACTCCAGGAGCTTTAATTAAAAAGGAGGTGCCCACAACACTTTGCTTGATTATTATAACCCCCTAAAATGCAACTCAATTAACAATACCCAACATTTTGGCATGATGAGCATCTTTATGATCTTACAGATTTCACATTTTAATCATTTCAATCAAAGAAAAGAAATACCACTCATTGAAGTTCCATAATTAAGCAGATTACATAATTACTGAACTGAAATGGGCCATTTTGACATTTTCTCTCCCTTGTAGCTAGAATGACTACTGTGAGATTATTACTCTCTCTTGCCTATGCCTATGGCTGGATCCTCCATCAATTCGATGTTAATAATGATTTCATGTATGATGATCTCAATAAGTAGGTTTACATGACACTTCCCCTAGGTGTTCAACCTCATTGAACCAACCAAGTTCGTAAATTGCAGAAATCCCTTTACAGATTAAAACGAGCAAGTCTTCAATGGTTTTTTAAGCTCATTTCCTCCTTAATTGCTTCTGGTTATGTCCAATCCAAGTCAGACTACTCCATCTTTGTTAAGAGACACTTAAACTCCTTTACTGCTCTATTGGTTTATGTTGACAAAATCATCCTCATCGGCGATGACATCTCTGAAATAAATTGTGTCAAGTACACTCTTCATGATTATTTCAAGATCAAAGACTTAGGAGACCTCAAATACTTCTTAAGCATGGAAATAGTCCAATCTCACAAATGCATTACAGTTTGCCGACACAAGTATGCTCTTGAAATCTATATGATACAGGGTTCCTAGCCTCCAAACTTGCAAATACTCCTATGGACAACACCTTCAAGCTCAAACAACATCAAGGCACTCCCTATGCCGACATCTCTTCATATCAAAGGTTAATTCCCATACTTTTGTATTTGACCACAACAAGACTAGACATCACCTATGCAGTTCAGCAGCTTAGCCAATATTTGGTGACACCTAATATGGATCACTACAAAACAGCCCCGTGTCTTATGGTATATCAAATCTTCCCCTAGGAAAGGCTTGTTTTTTCCTTCACAATATGAATTTTAGGTAAAGGGATTTAGTGATTCCAACTGGGCCAGTTGTTTAGACACTCATTGTTCTGATACTGGCTTTTGTAGCAGTTTTGGCAACTAATTGTTGATTTATTAGAAATAAAAGAAACAAAAAATTGTTTCACAATCATCCTCTGAAGCTGAATATAGAGCATTGGAAACCACCACTTGTGAAATATAATAGACCACCTGCTTACTATTATTAGAATATTTTCTATTATGGGCTGCCACTAATTGACATTGTTTTATGTTTTATTAAAAACAAGTTGATGGTTGATCCATATAGGAGACAATATAGGGCCTTTAATTGGTGATTAAATGTCCTGGACCTCTTTTACCTTGTTAGGCCAATGTGGCAGAAAGCTATTAGTATAGGCCTAACCTGATAAACCCATGATGGAAGGGTTATACTAGGGTTGAGACATCACCTTATATATAGGCTAGGTCCCCTCTCCTATCTATACATTGTGAGCTTTACCTATTGAGAGTCGCACTAAAAGTTAGAGAAAGAGAGAAAGACCTAACCCATTCGACCTTGGTGCTTTTGTTATGCTCATCAACATGAATATGTTAGGATAAAATCATGGTATGTGGAGAGAGAATTCAAATTCGTGAATTTCCAAATTATTTTTTGGAGTTCATATAAAAGTTTGGGATTTTGTTAGATTCGGTCAAATCTTGCATATTTTATCATGATTTTGTGTTTATTTATATGGTTATTATTGCTTATGAAATTACTATGTAATAAAAAATATATTAAAAAAATACTGGAGCTCGATAGAGCTTCCATGGCGGAAAATTGTGAAGAATAAGATGGCGTTTCCTCGTTTCCCTACACGTAGCATATTACAGCAGTGTTGTTTAACTATTGTTTTTATTTCTTATTTTGGCATTATTTCTTTGGTTTATGAACAAGGGATTTTTCGTTTTGGGATACCAACCCTTTTTTTTTTGCTTGATTTTTTTGTTTTTTGGGTGCTACTTGGGCTGGCTGCTACTGGCCCGTGTAGAGAAAAATTCTTTTATTAAAAAAAATGACCAAAATAAAAAAAGGATTTGGCATTTGCTGGATTTGAACCTGGAATCGTAGGTTCAGTAAGTATGTGTTGAACTAGGAGACCAACATATACACTTGTTTATATTTCGCTTCCAGTAATATATATACTAATATAAAAATCCTTTTGAGAATTTTATTTGCGAAATTCCTTGAGCCTTTTTAATGTTTTTTTTCTTTTGAGGGTGTTTCTTCTGTTGGTCTTCACTCTCCTTATATTATTTAATGATAAAAAAATTTCCGTTGTTATAATTGTATTTTTTGGAAAAACCTCATTTATTTGATATATTTTATTACTTTTAGGATTAAATGGTTAAAATAATTGTTGAAAAAATATAATATATGATATTTTGGAGCCAATGACACTATGTACTCACCGTAATTAGTGTGATAAAATTTATACTCTTGATTTTGTGATTATATGTTCAAACTTCCATAATTAAGTTTGAAATTTTTAAAAATTGTAACTTGGGACAAAATGCAATATGTGACAGTTTTGATCAGCTGAGATTCATTAATATGGAACTCCTTAGTTTAGTGTTGATGTTTGGTATACCTTAGCGGTATGCTGTTGTGGTTAGGGAAATTGAGGATTCTGTTTGAGTTCTATGAGTTGGTATGGGTAAATATTCACCAAAGTGCTTTTATCAATGACAATTTATAGGACTTGTTTTCAGAATTGTTCTTAGTTATTGCACACAACTGTCTACCCAATAGGGTGTTGTTGTGTGTTTTAATTTGGACTGGCATGAGAGCATCTGGGGATCGAGGAATATTTTGGTCTAGGAAGTCTATCTGCCCAAAGGGGATGACTTTCAAAGCTAGGGTATTCCTGAAAGGCTTTCATGCATTTACGAATACCTTTCATGTTCTACATACTCTGCCTAAAGGGGAGGTGTAGTGATTGTTGGGGATTCTGAGGTGTAGCTCATGGTGTTAAAAGCTATTAATTATTGCCTTGTATTTTATGACATATTGTATTTTGTTCTTGGTTATAGTTACTTTTGGTTTAAACTTTAACATTGCCATTGTTGATGAATTAATTGGCTAAAAAAAGAACTTTAAAAGTTGGCATAAAGACGATAGTTAATGTTCTCATGGTTGCTGCCCTTATTGAGAAAGAAGAGGAATAAATCATATAAGCTCAAGTGAAGTAGGAAGGCATGGCTCTGTGTACAATGGGTTAGTGCCCACCCAGTATTTGGTGCATTGGCAGACGCACACACTAGTGAAAAGCGATAACACGTTGGTTGCAACGTGACTCTTGGTAGGCTTGGGCTTGGTGGAATGTGCTCTTTATAAAATTGTCACATATTTGAAAAGGCTTCCGCTTGTAGGGGAGTGTACTCGTATAAGAACTCACACTTGAAGGGGAGAATATTGAGAATTTAAGTGTGAGTAAAGATGTCATAAATTAATAAGGGATGTAATAAGTGAAAAGATCCATGGGCATAATCTGTTAAGGTTTTGGGTCAAGATGATGTTATGACTTGCTATTGTGGTTCCTTGCTAAGCCTATAAAAGGCTATCTTCCGATGTTTTTGGCTCCCTGATCAATCAATTTGAGACACTTATGTTAGCTTTGTATTAGGCATTATTAGATGTTTATTGTGCCCAATATTAGTATTTTAGATGAGTTTAATGTTGTTGGGCTTCATTGGGTTTTAATGTAAATATTGGGTAATTTTCGGATTTTGATGCATTTTGACATTTCTTCCTTGGTTAGGCCATAACTTGGGACTCGGTGATCCAATTGAGGTGATCTTGGTGTCTTTGGAAAGCTAAGACAAGGATCTACAAGTTTCATGAAGAACTCAAGAGCTGGATCGGACTTCTAAGGGCCCAAAATAGCCTTGCAATACAAAGTGAGTTTGCTGTCACGGAACCATCTGGGCAGTATGCACATATTGGATTATATAGTGGGTTATAGGCCTCCTCTTGGGCTGAAACTTGGTCATTTGAAAGATAAGACCCATATCTCCAACTTCAATGAAGACCATTTTGTCAATAGATGTCGTTTTAGGCATGCTTCTGAAGCTACAAGTTGGTCTGAATTTGGAAACACGTTCTTCCAACCTAACTTGAGGTAGGTGCAGTGTTTTTAGCATTTCTGGAGTTCTAAAAGTCCAAATGACATGATTCAAATTGGAGATTTTCAAGGAGACAACTGGATACAACTTTCATGAAAATATCCAAGCCAAAATGCACCGTCTAGGTGATGAAAATGAAGCTAGAAGTCGGATAAGAGTTGTTGACTAAAAGCTACCAACTATACACCAACCCACCTACCATGCACCAACCCACCAACCATGCATCAAGCTTCCATTTTTGACAATTTTCATATTTTTATAGCTTGTATTCAGATTATGTACATGTACAAATTGGCTTCTAGGATTAGTATAAATAAACCAAACCTCTTTGTATTAGATAAATTCAATTTGAAGTAAGTATGAATTCAATTTTGAAGTAAGTTTCAAGAAAGTTTGAGTATTTGTTAGAGTTTTCTTTCTCTTCTTGTCCATTCTCTTTAGAATTTCGTTTTTGTTCTTTTATTTCTGAGTTCTTCCTTCCCATCCATGGAAGGCTAGGCTCTCATAATCAATCCAAGGGATTAGCCATCTTGATGTTTAATTTGGAGATCTTGTTTCGCTTGTTCATATTGCTTAATTGTTATTCAAGTTTCTCTTCTTCCTCTTTTAATTTTGATCTAGATTGAATTGTTTAATTTGATTTGGATGTTTATGTGATAATAGTTTTATTATCATGTATTCAAGAGGATCACATAGAGTAAACAATTTATTAAAGCTTTTTGATGGATTGTTTAGCTTGGTTAAATTCTTGATCTTAAGTTAATCTATATTTGGATGGTGCTTACTTTATCTAACCTTGGTTAATTAAATCCTAGATGCTTATCTAATAGAGGATTCTTGGATCATGTTGAGGCGTCTTGATGTGATCTAAGGCCAAGAACACGGTTAGCAATTAAGTGAATTCCTTGTGATCAATGATGAGTTAAACTCAAGATCGGTAAATTTCCTTGGATTGGTTGTTTATTTATATTTGTTTACAACATTAAGTCTTGTACTTCTTTTCAATCTTATTACTCAACAATAAAACCCCCCATTTTAATTATCTTGATCTGATTAAATCTTTGTTCTTTTTGGATCCTTGAGAGACGATTCGGTTCATGCTCTATACTACAAATTATTTTGTGAACTGGTAATTTTTATTATTTGACGGGGTCTCGACAACCTCTTGTCACTCCCCATAACCTAACAATAAGGAGTTCACATGATCAGAAAGTCATTTATGTTAAGTGTAATATAATCAAGCTAAGACTTGGGAATGATCACGAGATCAAAGTTGAAGTTGTTAGAGTATTGAAATTAGTTTTAGAAACTTCCTTTTGATTAATTCGAAAAAATGTATTATATGTAGCTTTTTTGGGGAAAACTTGATAAGCTTAGATATTGATTTCCTTTGACAATGGAAAATTGAATTGAATATTGGAGACTACATCTATAGGTTCCGTTGTCTTAATTGATGGTTTATATAAACTATGCTTGAGTTTTGATAATCAATATGCCTCCTTGAATATTAAGTGTAGGGTATCTAAAAGATCCCGTATTAGTGAGAAACCTTCAATGTTATGGCACAAACGTTTGGGACATATTTTAAGGGAAAGGGTTGAAAGATTTATTAAAGATGACATTCTTCCTTCTTTGGACTTTAGTGACATGGTAACTTGTGTGGATTGCATAAGAGGAAAGTTGACTAAGACTAAGAAGAATGGTGCAACTCGCAGTTCTAGCTTACTAGAGATTATTCACATTGACATTAGTTGTCCTTATACCCCTACTATTTGTGGTGCCAAGTATTTTATAACATTCATTGATGTTTTTTCTTGGTATGACTATCTTTATTTGATAAAGGAGAAATCTCAATCTATTGAGAAATTCAAGATTGAAGTTGAGAAGCAATTGGAAAAGGTCATCAAGGTTGTGAGATTAGATCAGGGTAGAGAATACTATGGCAAACATGATGTGTTTGGGCAACGTTTGGATCATTTGCTGAGTATCTTCGGAATTGTGGGATAGTTCCCTAGTACACCTGAATAGAATGGTGTAGCTGAAAGGAGAATTGAACACTGAAGGACATGATAAAGTGCATGATGAGCAAAACTAACTTGTCAATTTATCTTTGGGGTGAAGCTATTAAAACTAATACATCTTAAACAGAGTCCCTAGCAAATTTGTTCCTAAAACATCTTTTTAGTTGTGGTCGAGTAGAAAACCTAGTTTAAACTATTTTTTAGAGTCTGAGGTTGTCCAGCTGAGGTGAGGTTATACAATCCTTTCGAGAAGAAAATTGATCCCAGACCTGTGAGATGTTACTTCATTGGTCACCAGAGTGTGTAAAATGGTACAAATTTTATAGTCCCGGACAAGGTACCAAGGTTGTAGAGTCTATGACTGCCAGATTCCTTGAGTTTGATGTTGCTGATGCTGAGATTAGACAGGTTGCTATTGATAATAATATGGTGGTCAGATTAAAGTTATCTTTATCCCTTGGCTTGCAACTAAGAGTTTGCCACTTGGGACACTAGTTGAGACAGAAAATTAGATGATTGAGGAGCCTCATGTTGATCAGCATCCTCCTCTTAAGCCTACTGTTGTTGTTAAGGTCCTTCAACTAGATGTCTCCACTGCATAAGAACCTTTGAGAAGGTCAGCAACAGAAAGAAGATATGTTATTCCAAATTATTATGAAACTAATTTTTTGGGATAGCATAATATTGATATGGCACATGATATTGATCTTGTTACATACCACGATGTAATTACTTGTTCTAAATCAGATTTGTGTAGAGAAGTCATGAGAGAAGAGATGTCGTCCTTGGCAAAGAATCGAGTCTAGGAACTTGTTGAAACTTCCTATGGGATCGAGACCCATTGGCTGCAAGTGGGTGTACAAGACTAAGAAAGATTCTAAAGGAAGAATTAAGTGTTTCAAGGCTAGGTTGGTGGCTAAGGGCTTTTACTCAAAGAGAATGGGTTGACTACAAAGAGACTTTATCTCCAATTTCATCCAAGGATTCATTTAGAATCATCATGGCCCTTGTAGTATATTTTAATCTAGAGCTTCATCAAATGGATGTGAAAACAACTTTCCTCAACGATAACCTCAGTGAAGAAGTTTACATGAAACAACTAGAGGGTTTTGAGGAAAGTGGGAGAGAACATCTAGTGTACAAGTTAAAAAGGTCCATCTATGGTTTGAAACAAGCTTCTCGTCAGTGGTACCTGAAATTTGATGAAGTTGTGAGCTCCTTAGGCTTTGTGGAAAACAAAGTCGATCAATGTATTTATCTGAAAATCAATGGGAGCAAAATTGTAATTTTGGTACTTTATGTTGATAATATCTTACTTGCTGCCAATGACTTAGGCCTATTGTTTGATACCAAACAGATGTTGTCGTCTTTGACATGAAGGATCTGGGTGAGGCATCATTTGTCTTAGGTATTCAAACCAATAGGAATAAAGCTCGTGGTTTGTTGGGATTATCACAGAAATCCTATATTGTGAGTGTTCTTGAGAAGTTCAACATGAAAGATTATAAGCCTAGGAATGTTCCTCACACTAAAGGTGACAAAGTTAGCAAGTGTCAGTGCCCACAGAATGAAGTTGAAAGAAAGTCGATGAAGAAAATTCCTTATGCAAGTGTTGTAGGGAGTCTAATGTATGTTTAAGTTTGCATTAGCCTAACTTGACTTTTCCTACTCATGTTCTTGGGAGATATCTCTCCAATCCAGGCCTTGATCATTGGGTTGCTGCTAAGAAAGTAATGAGATACTTACAAAAAACAAAGGACTACATGCTTATATATAGGAGGGTAGATAACCTAGAGTTGGTTGGTTATATAGACTTTGATTTTGCAGGATGCCGTGATGATATGAAGTCTACTTCAGGTTACATTTTCATGCTAGCTAGTGGTGCCATATCTTAGAAGAGTGTAAAGCAGACCTTGACAACTCCTTCCACTATACAAGTTGAGTTTGTTGCCTATTATGGTGCTGCTACTCAGTTTATATGGCTGAGGAATTTATTTTCTAGACTTTAGGTTGTTGATTCTATTTCTAGGCCACTAAGGATTTATTGCGACAATAGTGCAACAGCTTTTTTCACAAGGAACAATAAATCCTCTAGTGGGTCCAAGTACTTAAAAACTAAAGTACCTGACAATAAGAGACCTTGTGAAGAATGGAGACATTGTTGTTGATTACATTGGCATGGGCCTAATGCTAGCATATCCACTTACTAAAGGGCTTAGACCCTTAGTTTTCAAGGGGCACGTTGAAAATATGGGTGTTTTGACTTCTTTTGATGTACTTGGTTAGTGAGAGTGTTTAATATTTATTTACTGCACTTGTTTATTTGATTACAGACTCTTGTTGATTTTGGGCATGATTGAATATTATGATATGTTTTGTGATCACATTTAGTACATTGTTGGTGTGCATTTGCTTGCCCTATTTGGTACACATGGTATTTAATATATGCACATATGATTTTGTGTTTTGTGTACCTTTATTATGATATGCTAGCATGAAAGTTTTAAAGCTCAGGTGTAATATACCAATTTTCATGCCCATGGAGAGCATGGCAGTAGATCTTGCTCATGGAGAGCATAGAAGTAATAACATGCTAGTTTTCTTGCTCATGGAGAGCATGATGGTATATCTTGCTCATGGAGAGCATGGAAGTAGTAATATGTTAGTTTTCTTGCACATGAAGAGCATGGCAATATATCTTTGCTCATGAGGAGCATGGAAGTGATTTCTTTCACTCGTGAAGAGCAAAGTGGTATAAGAGAAATCAAGAGGATCAACATTGAAATATAACATAATTATGATCTAATTCTGATCACAAGTTTGATGTTATTTTTCATGCTACACTATCACATTGGCGACTTTGGTATATGCAGTTAATGATGTTTGTAACAATAGAAGGTCTTACATAAATAAAGGGTGTAATAATCGCTATGATTCGATATTATTGATTGTATTAGGCTTGGTTAAGTCCTAGGTGTTGTCCTGTGGATCATAGTTTTTTTAAAAATGTGGCCACATTACAAAATTAGTCTTCAACCCGAGCGTTGTTTTCCAAATTAAAATGATTTTTTCAAAATATCTATGTCAATTAGTGTTGCCAAAATGGGAGAATGTTAGAATATTTTCTATTATGGGCGGCCACTAATTGACATTGTTTTATGTTTTATTAAAAACTGGTTGATGGTTGACCCATATGAGAGACAATATGAGCCTTTTAGTTGGTGATCAAATGTCTTCGTCCCCTTTCACCTTTTGGGCAAATGTGGTAGGCGACTATTAGTTTAGGCCTAACCTAGTAAACCTGTGATGGGAGGGTTGTACTAAGGTTGAGACATCACCTTATATATAGGCTTGGTCCCATCTCCTATCTACACATTGTGAGCTTTACCCATTGAAAGCCGCACTAAGAGTTAGAGAAGGAGAGGAAGACCTGGCCCTTTTTGCGGATTCATTAGTAGCACTCATGACCAAAAAAGGTATGTCTTCTTTTCTACTATTTGAGGTGTTCTAAATTCATATATAGCCTTTAAAGTTTAATCTTACAACTACATGATCTTCATGTCTCTTTCAAAACAACCTGCCTTCATCTATTGTGACAACCAGTCAGCAATATACATAAAAGCTAACCCTATTTTTCATGAATGTACCAAGCACACTATGTTGGATTGCCATATTATACATGAAAAAGTTCAAGCAGTTCTCATCCATTTACTACCCATCTCGTCCTCTGCTCAACTGGATGACATCTACATCAAGCCATTACCGGTTGCTAGCTACATTCTATAACCTTCACTTCAAGCTGGGAATGATTGACATACATTCTCCAGCTTGCGGGGATATTACCAAATAGACACAACATGGATAATGCAAATGACAAAATATAGTTCATGACCAACTATTTATCAACTAACTCCATCCAACAGAAATCTAATCCCAACTATTTTTTACTTAGTTAATTGGTAAGTGGTTACAATCTGTTGTAACCAATTCTTCTGTGTTATAACCAACCCTTCTGTGTACTGTATATATGCATTTACTTGAAGTTAGACCAATACATAAGTTTCATTTTCACAAATCAAATTTTTCATTAGCTATTCAGCAAAGTTGGCAATTTGCAAGTTCTTTCAAGATGTTGAGCTTATCGTTAGGCATAGAGAGAGATTCATCCAAGCTGGCTTTTTGTCCTATTTTCAACCAAAATTTGTAATTTTTTATCCTTCAAGATTCAACATCTTTTATGGTTAATTGGTTTTCCTTTTTGGTAAATAAAAAATCCATAGAGTTTCTTTCGATGCAATAGAAAAGCCAGAGTTTCTTAAAGTCAAAGAAAATGCAATTTAATGTTGTTTTCTAAGAAAAATAATTTTTATTTGACTTTTCTTGATTAGACTTTCCTTTATTTATATTTATTTTTAAATTATGAAATTATTTATTTTAAGGACCACTAACAATATAAATTTAAGATAAATAATCAATTGACTACTCATAATGGTCATTTATATTAACGGAAACAGTTATTCATCATTCTCTTTTAAATATGTATTGTTATAAAATTAATAACCCCTTAGTTTAATCCTCACAATCAATACCACCGTATCTTCATATGTCAAAAAAGATCCTAGGAGATCTATCTTTATCAGTTGGTTATAAGTCTTTATCTATTGCAACGTTTTCTTGTCGAAGGAAAATTTCTATTTCTTTTCTATTTTATTAAGAATATATTATTTATGACCTCTCCAGAGTAAACAATAAATTAATTAGTCGTTAACTAGATTCATGAACTAATAAATGACTAAGATCAAAAGGTGTTTCGATCCTGTTTGGGTGTGCACTTAATTTCCATTCTAGCGTATTGGTCATAGTTACAAATTATTTTTAATAAGTTTTAAATTCTTGAACTGCAGGTAAAGTTCACATTCATAAAATTCGATTAACAAAAATATAATTTGTCAACTGAGTCACACCTTTATTTAATTTATTTATATAAGTAGGGAATTTTTCATGTTTTGAAATTAACTTGTCATATATGAATCAAGATCATTAAAGTGTAGGATGCATTTTAAAATGTAAAATGCAGTATTGATTAAAAAAATTAATTTTAATAAAATACAAGTATATAGATAACAAATTATGAATTTATTAGAACTTACTCTCTTAATTTTCTTATCAATAATTATCATTTATACTTTATTTTCTAAAGTGCATACTAAAAATAAAATTTGGATTTGCAAGGTTAAATTATCTTTTGTTTTGATGAGTCTTTTACATATTTGAGCTAATTTTTTAGTTGTGATGAACTGTTAACTATATCTTCTAATTCTCCAAGAAAAGAGATTCAACTCTTCTGTCTGTTTTTCCTATCCAACTTACTTTTTTAATTCTTTTCTAAACACCTATTACCAAGACAAGAGAGTAATAAAGAAAACAAAAGAGGAACATAAAACAAAAAAGAAGTTTAAGCCAGGACAAGGAAAAAATATTTTTATGCTCATCTCTCATTTTTTACATACTTTATAATAATACTTATTAATAGTTGTTGGCTTAAATGATAAGATAATTTACTCTTCACTTTTTTTTATAAGTTTGATTATTCTTAAAAGTTATAAGAAATTAAATTCCCACAATTAGTTAAACGGAAAAAAAATCTACTTAAATTAATTAGACTCCTTTATTGTACAACAACAACAATAATTTTATACATTGACCTTTGTGGTCCAAATTGTTTAGTAGCAACCAAAGACAAAGTGAATCACCCTATTTTCTCTGCTAATCTGCCTAATAGCGATGTATAACTAACTGTATATTATTATATTAAGTTTGAGATATCCCAACTTTGGCAAAATGTGGGTGGCATTTGGCTTTATACGCGGCGTGTTTCTTAGGGACTTTGGAGTTTGGAGTAGTCATGTGTGGATGATATAATATGCCCATGATATAAACCTAAGACCTAATTTTATGTGTCACAATAATTGACTAAAATCAATCCATCTTCTCTAATACAATCTTTGGGATGACTATATAATGTTATACTTTCTCTGAAAGAGATCTCAAAGTACAATCGTATCACTTCAACTAGTTGCCAGGCTGGACCATTCATTGTATCCGACTATAACCTAATTGAATTACTCCATTAAAATCATTAAATTAATGATACTATCATTGGTTGCTTGCACCTGCCCACACGTATCTTTTTGTCTATGTTTTTTTTACCTCCCAAGTTCTTCAAATATAGTTAATATTTTTTGGTTAATTATAAAAAGAAATAAAAATAAAAACTCCCCCACGTGTTCCCATGTGGAGACAAACATAAATTTAAACCTAAAAAATTGGGTCCTATTAAAATTGTGTTGGGCTAAAATTTTAAATTATTGTTGTATATATGTGTGGTGACTATGTTTGCTTTTATAACATAATAACATCGTGGATGTACCCAAAAATGAAAAAAAGAAACATAACATCGTGGCAGTGAAATCACAAACACGAGTTGGGTAGGTTATTATTAATTAGATTATATACATGCGTGCGTTTGTTTGACAAAGTTTGCCTAGCTTATTAAGACGGCACATCTTATTCCAAGTAGTTGCTTTAATTTTCATTTCACATGAATATATGGCAGGTCCACGATATCTAAGTCACATCAATAAAAAAAATTTAGCACATCGTAGAAATTAATTTTCCGTATTTTATGACACTGACCTAAAAATTGATATTTCGTATTACAAGTCAAATAATATAATATGTTATACATTAATATTTTTTTTAATAAAATACAGTTGTTATATAGTTGAACGTTTTGAAGTTTCGTTGCCATTTTTTTCGTGTGCGTTACACAAGGGAAAGTAATTTTCTACGGGATTGAAATTCTAATTTTTTATTTTTTTTTGTTAATTAGAAGTATTCTTATATTCTTTAAGTGTGAGAGTAATCTCTTTTAAATAGGAAAATGTTATGGTTATCACGAACTAACTATCTCAAGAACTAATTTTCTCAATAGCTTAAATATTTAACTTTATTTTAAAAAAAAATAAAAACGACAATGATCAAATTCTTAAACACTTAATTTTGAAAGTTCTGATACTATGTCAAGAATTAACTCTTCAAATAATTTAAGCTAATAAATGAAGGCTTGTAAATAGTTTATGTCTCTAACAATGATAAATCTCTTTCAAAAGTGGTGACTCTCAATATTCAAATATTTGTTCTCTTTATAAGGATTCAAGTTACCTAACACTTCAACCAACAACCACTTGTTGTTGAAATTCCAAATTCTTATATGCTCACCGAAAAAAAGGTTTAGTAATTGAGTTTATTGATACCTTTTTCAATAACTTTTTTTTCTTAACTAATTGTTGAGTATTCTTGTCAAATGTGATTTTAAGAAATAAATAAATAAATCTCTTTGTCAGTTCTAAAGAGGATTTATGTCAACTTCTAAAATGTTCGGGCATGAGATGTATGGGTATAAAATATTTAGGTATGTAAAATTCTCATGTTTGATATAATATCTTATATATACTTGGACATATATGATGTTTTTATTTGGATGCACTTAACAATCTTATACATTTAATTTTGAGTTTCTAAAAATACTCTTTCCCAAAACTTTATATATATATATAACTAATAAATTATATTATATATCCCAGTTTATAAAAATTTAATAACACAATATTAACAATTTAGCAAAACCTGAACAGAAGTTCTTGGTTTAAGGCACTGGATTTCTAATTAACCTCTTTTTTTTTATATACAAAAAGTCATCTTCTATTACGTAGGCAATTCTTTACATGTCATTATACATTCTTCATATTATACAAAAAGTTGTTGGATTGCATCTAAATTTATATAAATAAAAATTGATGTAACTTTTTATTAATTTAAAGACAAATCTAATTACACAGAAAATGTGAATTTTTGTATGTTTAAATGATTGATTATGTATCATTAGTATTGAAATAAAGTACATAAATCATTTCGTATTTAAATTTATATCACTCAATTTGATTGAAATTAATTTCAAAAGAAAAATGTAGACAAAAAGGTATTTCAAACTTTTATATATAGTTACAAAGTAATGTTATACATACGAAAAAATAGGAATTAATTTTTTTATAATTTTTTTTTACATAATTAGATTTATGTATGGTTACATCAACAATTTTCATATAAATTCACTTGCATGAAGTTTAATAACCTCATATTACAGTATGAATATTCTCAAACCAGTTTTCATATCAATTGAGATTATTTCCCTCCCCAAACGATATTAATAGTGCACTTATCATATCAACTTAATGTATTTAAAAAAAATTAATTAATAATTAATTGAATGACATAATAACACATTATTAAATGATAGTATAATTTTTTTTACATTAACAGTATATCAAAATTAAATTCATTAATTAATTCTCGGCACTATATGGGTCCAAGGTTCAACCCCAAATAATTAAGTTAAGGTACTCACATCCTTAATTACTAAACCAACCTCTAAAGCAGTGTCTCTAACATTTAATTTCCTTAATTGCAAGTCCGGTATGTTAAAAGTAAGGACGGCAATTAATTTGTTACACAACTGTAATTTATATTATAAAGAGAGAAATTTTCTTATGTATTCTTGAAATAAGAAAAAAGTTTTACTCCAATCACTAAATTCAGTAAGTGTACAAAGTAATGACAAATTAATATGGCATCATCTGAATTGTATCTAGATCTAGAGTAAGAGAAAACTCTTGCTTCTAAAGTATACACGAATATATTCTACTTAAACAATTACAAAACTTAATAAATTGTAAGTTTAAATTGATTTTTTATATGCTCATGCCCTAAACATAAAGTAATCTGTTTCATTCAAATCCAAGTGTCCTTAATTTAATCTGTTTAATAAATATGTTACACATAATAGTAATCATCTTAATTATATAAATATTCAAGCTTTCAAAAAAATTATATATCTATTTTAATATATAATAGTAAAATTTGATTTGGTGTTCAATGTCTTCTCACCATACAAATTTTATTTTAAAAGCAAGAAATTATAGTTAGTAAAATAGTTATAGTTTTATTTCAAATAAAAATAATAAGTAAAACTCTAATAACCAAATAGTTATGTAAGTATTAAAAAATTTATATTTCTTTTAATTTTTACTATTGAGACAATAAAAATAAAAAAAATGACGAATTAACACACATTAAGATGATAGTTTATATTAATATAATCATGAAATACTAAATATGATTAATATAATTTTAAATACCTTATATAAGAATATTACATGAGAATATTAGAATCGATTTGTTGTTTTTATTTTTAATTTTAAAAAAATAATGTCCTTTAATTTCGTTCAAAGGACAAAAGATTTGATGATTTTTCAGATTTACATACGTTGGTAAACCACAACAAACAATAACCATATGTATCTATATCAAGAATAAGAAATCCATAAATAAAGATAGAACCTGTCATGGTCGACAGGATCCCCGAGACTGATATACTGGTCTGTGACTGGGTGGGCATGTAAAATGGCATATAACTTAGAAGCAGTTGTAGGGTCCAAGTGCTGATGGAATGAAGAAGGAGGTAACCTATTTGGTGGGCAAATTGGTTGTTGCTAGCTGCTATCCCTTGTCCTGCAATTGCAAATGGACTATACTGTGTGAGTGACCCTCTGTGTATTACCTACCCATCCTCACCATCATCACGTTCAACAAATTATAACATACTAATGGATATCCACCAACCTATTTCTTTTTATTTAAAAAATAATATATCATATATATATATATATATATATAGTTTTGTCTGCATTTAATTTTCCATCCAATAAATTAACATGGCATTTTTTTTCTTTGGGAAAAGGCATGGCTTTTATTCTTCTTGAATTTTGCTAGGGTTAAGAATAGCATTTGAAAGAACTAGACAGGAAGACTCATAAAATCTAGTCACGCAGAATTCATCTACAAACTATGCATGTTATCATATAGTAGTTAATTATTATTAAATTAATTAATCACTTGCATAAACTGATAACTATGTTTCTTTTTTAGGTGTTACATGTGCAACATTATTCTTTATATAAAGGATTTAATTTTGATCAAGTCAGTAAAAAAATTTTTTTACTATCACCCAATTATATATTATTAACTTATTAAAAAAGTTTGACTATCTTAACAATTGTTTAAAAAATTTAACTCTTTTAATGATATGCTAATATATCACTAAATAATAGTATAAAAAAATTTACACTAATAATTGATTAAATTTAAATTTTTATATATATAAAAATGTCAAAGTTGTTATGGTATAATGATTAATTATCAATCATTTTATTACTTGTCAACTTTTACAATAAATGATTGAAGTTCACTAAATGTAACTAACTATTATTAAAATGTTTGACGCTAATTAATCAAGATAACAATATTCTAAAAAATAAAACATAACTACTAAAGTAGGGATGACAATGTCTCTCATCTCTCATGAGTACCCGTGAGTAATATCTATTTCAGACGGGAGTTTAACACCCATTTATTAAACAGCGTAGGGGCAGGAGGTTGTTTCCCCCGTACCCGTAGGTACCTGATATATAATTTTAAGTATTTAAAGTTATATCATTGTTATGTATATATATATATTCTTCAAGAAAATTGTATTATTATTTTGGTTTTAAGTATTTAAAGTTATTGAACTAAATTAGTTTGTAGTGGATAAATTATGAGAAATTATGATATTAAAATTTATTTAATTTATTCTTCTTTTCTTTTTTAATTTTTTTCTTTTTTTAATTTTAATGATTTTATAAGTATCTATGAGAGAATCAAAAGTGGGTACCTGCGCAAGTACCAGGCGAGGGACGGGAGATGGGGGGCTACAACCCGCCCCTGCCCTGCGTCATTGTCATCCCTATACCAAAGTAGTCCCTAACCGTGATTAATCACAAATACACGAAACAAAGCCTCTTAATCATAATGAATAAAGAAGAAAATATTAAATATTTTTTAATGAAGTATTGAATATTTTTTGAATTTTTAAGATATTAAATATTTTTAATTTTTAATTTTTTAAATTAATTAAAAAGATGTTAATAGGATAAAATATTATTAATCCTAATAGAGTAAGGAGTTCCTTTAAAACAGAATTGCATGAGCAAGGAATTAGAAATAATTCAAGTTTATAAGAAAGTACTTATGAAGAGAGGTACCCTAATCCTAATTGATCTCATATTTAAAAAGTGTGAGAATATCCAAATAAAGATAAAAAAAGAGTAATTATAAATCTTCTTAATTACTCTAATATAGTAATAATATATCCTCCTAATAAATTCTTCTAACATTTTCCTAATTACTTAAAAATGAAAATATTAAATTATTTTTGTGTTCTTAAAATATTAAATACTGTTACTTTTTTATTTAATTTTTTTATTTTTATGTAATTACGATAATGTTATAAAAATTTATTAGGTAGATATAATACTACTTAAAACTCAAAGTATTAAATGATATTTTTTTCATTTTTAAATTTTTTTTAAATATAATTAATAATTCTTTTAGATGATTTAAAAGATTATTAGGTGGATTGATTAAAAAGATATAAAATTATTTATCCTTATATTCTGATGACGTAGGGATGGTGTTGGCCTTGCCTTGGTAGGGTAATTGAATATGAGAAATTTTAATATATTTTGATAGTATTATTTTAATTATTAAATTTGATTTAATATTTTATAAAAATATTTTAATTTTAATCTGATGACATGTATAATAATACAATATTAAATGTTATATTTTTCAAAAAAATAATATAATACTTTCATTGTACCTGGACAACTTGAGTTTTACTGTATATTGGATTGAGATGGGCCACAAATCCATTTTTCCAGACAAAGTAAGATTGTGCGTGACTAATGACTATGACAGGTTGTTGTACAGTAAGTATGGATGAAAACGTGTCGGGGAATCTTAGCATGAGGATGAGGACCGACCGTACCTAATTCAGAAAAAACAACGCCAACGGATTATCATTACTTTTTAAGTAAATGTTTATTTTCATCTTTTAAAGATATATAGGTAAATGTTTATTTTTGTTTTTAAAGATATATATATTATATCGTATTAATTTTTTATTTATTTGTAACATTAAATTATTTTTTACTAAGAATTAATATTATTAATTTCAATTTTTAAGAGTTAATTTGATATTATTCTAGAAACTAATTGAATAAAAAAAATAATATTTAAAGACTAATTTAATATTACATATATTTTAAAAAGACTAATTTAATAAATTTATAAATAAATAATTAATGTAATATTGTTTATATCTTTAAACTAAAATAAATATTTACTTTTACTCTTTTTAAGAATTTTTTTGCAATAAGTTCAAGCATTTTATGCTCTAGCACTACTTATTTATTTGTAACTTTTAAGTTGACTCTTCTTATATTTTTAAAAATATAAATACTTATTTTAATATTTAAAAAATATACATGTCATTAATTAAATATTTTAATATTAAATATATTAAAATGACTATTTAATGTTATTTTTTAATATTAAATTAGTCTTTTAATATTTTTTGTATTAAATTAGTCCTTTAAAAAGATCAAATTAATATAAAAAATTATTAGAGGACCAAACTGATGTCATTTATATTTTTAGAAGATTAAAATATGTATATACTGTTTTAAAAATTAAATTTATATTATTTTACGAATTATAACCAATCATAAGCTCGAGTGTTTCAACACTCGAGTATTTTTTACAATGTTATTAAAATTAAACTAGATTCTGATTTAGGTTCAATCGGTTTAACTGTTTAAATAAATTGGTCAAACCAGATGATAATATAAAAGTAATTTACATGCTACAATATAAAAACCTTTATGAAATGTGAAAATTATATATTTTTTAAAATAAAATAAATTTAATGGTTGATCGGTTTAACTTGTTGAACTAGACAATTAAATTAAATTTTGATTGATTTTGACCAATTTAAAGTGGTCTAATCGTAAATTCAACTATGAGATTAAGTTATAATTATTTAAGTGTATGGTTCATAATTAAATTATTCGGATTGTCCAATCCGACCCAATTGTGACAACATCAATTTTTTAGCACATCCCTTACTTTTACAATACAACAAAGAAGCTTTTGCCTATATCAATATGCCTATGCTATGAACTTGTATGGGTGTTTGCAGTTTAGATTGACTTGATTTTGAGAAGAAAAGTCATCTGAATCAAACCAATCAATTTTCCTATATTAAGATCTAGTCAATTTGTTTCTAATTGCAGAACTAAATCGAACCAATCACAATTAGTTTGATTCGATTAAATTAATTTTTGGCTAAACACTTTTTTCCTAAAAAAAGTTAATACAAAACTTTACTTTTTTTTTTCTATGACCTAATTAAAAATAAATTAACATATAAGTCACAATAAAAAATTATTAAATAGTTATAAACAATAAATTAGTTTAAAAATATTTATAAAAATAGCAAGAAATTAAAATATACTTATTTATAAGTATGTAAAAATAAAAAATATATATAAATAATTAAATATATTTGATTAAAATCAAACTAAACTAATTAATTTTTATTAAAAAAATTAAATAAAATCAAAATTAATTAATTTTGTACGATTTTTAATTTTTTAATTTGATTTTTTTATTCATATTATTTTTGTTCGGTTATGATGACCTCTGTACTTCTATCAAATTGCACTTCCATCAACAGAACAAAACCTTCTTCTCCTCCTTAATATTTTATTACTACTTCTTAAAATTTTGCAAATAAAAGTTTAACAAACATGAATAAACTCAAAACGACAGCGTGCTATTTTCTTTCGTTTTTTTTTTCCTGTGTCAATTATATTTAGAAGTGAATCAGAATCGGGTTAGACAGTTTGTTTGGGTTAGACAGTTTGTTTGTTTGTTTGATATGCCTTACACCTGATTCGCAAGATTTTTGTCCTCTTAAGTTTTAATAGCTATGTCGGACGTCCCGTTGGTTTTAATAGCTATGTCGGATCACATCACTTTCTCATCTATATTCTTATTTTCTTACTATATTTCAATTAATGTTATATTACAACTTGCATAATAATAATAATAATAACAATAACAATAATAATAAAATTACCATTCTTTTATAAATCCTTTCATTTTGTTCCATTATATTTAATTCAATATCAACAAGTGTAGAAAAATTTTCCACCATTTTCTCAAATGGCTAGTGAAGCATGAAGGCAAGAGAAAATTGTGTTTACTCCTCCTGTCACATGTATTTGATGCTAAGCTTGATAGAGCAATTATCATCATTATGATCGAACTTACCACAGTTAGAATAAAATTTTTAAAATTGTTCATTGCCTTTTTTGTTGGTAAACAAAAATGTTCATTGCTTTATTTATAAAACTAAATGGGTTATAATTTATCAATACCTGTATGGATTTGTGATTATTAGCTTTATTATACAAATAAAAATTCAATAACATCCAACAATGTATTAAATGTTTTTTTAATTATAATGTGATGAAGGAGGTACGCTCTCTTCCTTGACTAATTAAGTTTGAACATTAAACTAATATTTAGGAGGATTAATTTTCTTAAATGTATAAGATCAAAATAAGAAGTGTGCCCTTGAAGTCATAAAAAAAAGAACTTAGTATCAGTTTATGCAAAAATTAATCTAAAAATACCTTTAATGTACCTACAACAAGAAAAATGCTTTTTAAATAAAGTGCGTGTCATATGGTTGTTGGGCATTGCTAATAAACTAACAACGAAATGCCAAAAAAAAAAAACCTACCCACTCAATGTTTAATTATTATATATTTTAACCAATAGTCTGCAGAAATTAAGCAATTCTAATTTTTTTTACTACATATAAGTTGTGACATATTAAACGCTACTCTTCACCATGTGTGCACAAAATTTATGCTCCACGAAAACATTGAATAGCGGGGCTGGCTTTTGAGTAACGCTAGCTAAGCCCTTACTTTATGCCCTTATTGTTTTATAATTCTCACAATTATATAATAATATCTTACTTATAATTTTATATTAAAATTGATAAGATTTAGGATAATTGATAAAATGTTTATATATATATATATTTATTTAATTAAGTACTTAATAAATCTTTATTTTTTTATTCATTTTTACAATTCTTATTAATTTTTAAATATTTCTCTCATTTTCAATCAACCAACGATTATATGTATTTATTGAGCATCAAAAGTAATATTTTTCCTATAAAACTAATTCTTTATTTTTTATTTATTATATATACTTTTTAATTCTTCTATCCTCATTTGTTCTATTTTTATGAGACTTTTTATTTTAGCTTGCTTCTTTAACTTCAATTTCTTCCATAATAGTTGTTAGTCTTTGAAAGAAGACGTGGAACTAATGTGAGTGCCGTCAAAAAGTATATCTTCCGATCCAATGTTATTTTTTCGCATAATTTTATTGTGAGTGTCTTCAAAAGGTATATATTCTTTAAACAAAATGGCTAATGATTTTTTTTTATATCACTTATATTTCCATCAATTTTAGTAAGTATTGCTTTAGTAGAAATAAGTTTTTCAAAATTAAAATTAATACAATTTTATGTAAGATCAATAGTATCTTTAAAAAAATTAAATAAACTGACTATATAATTAATTGAAAAAGAAATATTTAAAAATTTTAATTGTAAAAGTTTAGTTAAAGCTTTTACACCTCCAAGAGTTAGAAGAGTAAAATTATAATAATTTTTTTTCATAAATTTTAATAAAAAAGAAAGCTTCACTTCGATATTTAACTAAGTTTCTATACGTCCGAAGTCGCCCTGTGAATAGCTTGGCCTAGCTAAAGACTCGCCAAAATAAAACGAACTTAATTGGCTGCGCAAGATTTTCCACTATAGCTTAGAAATCCAATGAAAATTGTAGACTTTGCCCCAATACTAAATCTCTCATTAGTTAGTGCAGCAAAACAAAGTTTATGAAATCGTCCATCAAATCCATTTCAGTATACATCACAATAACTTTAATTAATATGGTGATGCTATTCAAATTTTGGCAGCTAATGCCTCGACAAAAATTTCAAACTTTTGGTCCCCTATTGCATGGAATTGTACATGTGAACATGTTTCTATCGCTCAAGCCTAAAGGGAAAGGACAAAGGAGGACCCCCGTGAATGGAGGGGGTGGACGGGTAGGGAAGCTGAAGCTTGTGGATGTCGGGTTTAACTTTGAATTAGATTTTCTTCATAAAAAGAAAAAACTTTGAACTAGATTTTAATTATATGTTGACATAGGTATTCATTATCTATTATTGGAGATTTGGAGATTCAATTTCAAATAATCAAAAATCAATTTCTTATGTATTACGTCAATTTTTTATTTTTTATTTTTTATTTTTATCTATTAAGGGTCAAAACCTACATTAGACGAACTAGAATTAGAATAAAAATATGTCTGTATATAAAGATACTTTTAGGGAACTTTTTCTTTTTATATCTAGATATAATTATTTTTAAAATATGTCTAAATATTTATGTTTATTATTTTTATTTAAATTTAAAAGTAAACGCAAATATATCTATTTAGTATTATTATAATTGAGTTTGGATTAAGCCCATGACTCGACTTTTAGAAGATTTATCAACTTAGACTTGATCAACACAAATACTAGACAAAGAAAAGGACTTCCAAACGAGGTTTTCATGCCGATGGCATAACATTATTAGGAAACACACAACGAAAGATAGAAGATTCTCTTAAGGACTCTAACATCTCAGCTATAAATAAGGGAAACATCACAGGTATAAGGATAAAACCCTAAGCATTAGCATATCTAGTGATTATTCTAACTTGAGCATTATAGTGTTTTTTTTGTAGGTATACTCCTCGTCTTAGAGAGTGCTTAAATAACTTGGGAATATAAATCTTCACATCGGATTCCACTTTCTAAGTATTTGGTCGTAAACATTGGAGCCTATGTGGGAAGAGATAAAACTTTTGTCATTATCTCAAGTTGTTTATCATGGAAAACACACCAAAAATAAGTCATTCAATTCAGAAGTTTAGTCAATCGCAATCAATGTCGAAGTCCTTAAGGTTATTGATACCATTAGTGAAGTCACCCAAAAGGCAAAGTCCCAATAGGAGACTCTAATCACCAAAAGATAAAGTCTCAATAGGTGACTAAGTTACCAAGAGGTAAAGTTCCAATAGGTGACTACAATTACTCAAGAAGCAAACTCCAAAGAGGTGACATAAAGTCTTAATAGGTAACAAAGTTACCAAGAGGTAAGGTCTCAGTAAGTGACTAAATGACCAAGAGAAAAAGTCTCGATAGGTGACTAAAGTCACTCAAGAGGTTAAGTCTAAAGAGGGGACTAAAATCACCAATAAATAAAGTTCTAATAGGTGACTAAGTCACCAAGAGATAAAGTCTCAATAGATGACAAAGTCATAAATATGTAAAGTCTCAATAAGTGACTAAAGTCACCAAGAAGGTAAAATCCATAGAGGTGACAAGATAAAATCCCAATTAGTGACTAGTCACAAAGAGGTGAAGTCATAATAGGTTACTAAGTTACCAAGAGGTGAAGTCATAATAGGTTACTAAGTCAACAAGAGGTAAAGTCCCAATATGTGACTAAGTCACCAAGAGGTAAAATCCCAATAGGTGTCTTAAGTTACTAGGAGCTATAGTTCCCATAGATGAATAAAAGTCACCAAAAGAGGCCAAATCCCAATAGGTGACTAAGTCTCCAACAGATAAAGTTCCCATTGGAGACTAAAAGTGGTTTTTTTCTACTACATTTTATACACTTATATTTTTAGGATCAACAAGATCTACAAGACCAAATCGCAAATTGATTCAACTTGTCAAAATTTGCAACTATAAGTTGTAGATGCACAAAAGCTTGTGACTATGCGTCTTTAGAGCATTAAGGCACCAACCTCTGATATGCTAGTGAACATTTGACTATCAAGCCGACATGTTATTGGCCCAACAAGCTCATTATACATGGAACAAATCGACAAAGTGACCACCATTGATTCAATCCCAATGTCATACATACCTAACCAAGATTGATCTTAATCTCATGTAGAATGAAGACTCTGATGATGATAGATTTTTATCCCGTCCCAATGTTGGATTGAACGAAACTTAAGGACAATAGGCTTTTGCCCTGTCATCTAACTGAAGATAAAATGAAGACTCCAATGACGATCGATTTCCATCCAGTCTCAATGTCAGTTGATCTCTCAGTCTAAGCATGTTTGCGTCCTCAAACTCAAATCACCAAGTCACCTGATGAGGAAACTATCAAAGTTACCCCAAAGGTAATCCCACCGAGATGATTAAACTCACTCAAGAAGGGAAAACTTTAGGAAGAAACTATCAAAGTTACCCCAAAAGGATAATCCCCCAACGTGACCAAGGTCACTTGAGGAGAAAAACACCTAAGGAGGAAACTATCAAAAATACAATTATGGGACATAAGTCCAACAATGCATAGGAGAAAGTAAGGAAGACCAAATCCCATTAAATGAGATTACCTTATTAACACATGAGACACAAGTTTTACAAGTTTGTTTAATGAGAATACCTCAATCACTGCCATTAACTCAGCTCAACGATTACTTGACTATTGGCAATGTTTTGTAATGGATATTAGAGGCCCTATAAAGCCAGCCCAATAACTTAGCCTATCACCTAGAAAGACTTTGACAAACATAAAATCTTACTAGGACTCAACTCCTCATTACGTACTACTCCTAATTCTACTAGAAGACAACTTTACTAGTGGTGCTTATGACCCGAAGTGTTTGGGTTGGAATCGTATCCTTCTTTTATACCCAATATATTTTTCGAGTCAGGATTGGGACCATGTTACCTCTGGGGCCACCTCGGCCCAATTGGATATTGAATAAATGATTTTTTTAAAATATTTTTCTTATATATTATTGTGATATTTTTTTAAATGTTAGACTTTGATAAAGTATTGTGACTCTCCATAATTTTAGTTATTATATTCTTCATTTATTATGTAATTATCAATTAGATTAGATCTTGACATGAGCAAAAAGTAATAAATACAAACAATTAATACAAATAGAAGGAAAATAATGAAAACATTATATAAAAAATTATTTTGTATATCTAAATTAGGTTGGGTTGGGCCCGACCCCAATATGATATGGTATTGGCCATGAAAATTGGCCTAATCAAAATTCCGGCCCAGAATCAGGGTCAAATTCATCTTGACCCATGAGCACCCCTATTCCCTACAAGTGAAGGTGACCAAAGTCTAATTACAATAAGAAATCTCTCCTCAACAATATATAAATAGGCCCCTTAGATCAAAACTCCGGCCCGGAATTAGGGTCAAATTCATTTAGTGGCCTTCACAGCTTGAGGAGTTATGATCCCACCAAGGAAAATTTTGAAAGTTTGACATGATGGTGCTTGAAAAATCACACGATTATGGCACAATAAAAATCCACGAATGTCGAAGAACAAACAAGTACATACCCATGGCAATAAAGCAAATGGTAGAATTTGAGTCGTTAGAACTAGATACTTAATTCTCTTATTAGCTCATCATGCAATGACTTGGAGGCAGCATTTGGTACTATTATAATTGGGTCTGGGTTAGGCCCATAAGCCGACTTCTAGAAGATTTACCAACTCAGACTTGGTCAAGACAAATATTAGATAAAGATACTGACTCCTAGACGAGGTCTTCATGATGGTGGTATAACATATAAGGAAACACACCACTAAAGGTTAAAGACTCCTCTTAAGACTCTAACACCTCGACTATAAATAAGGGCTAAATCCCACAAGTATGAGGATGAAACTTTAAGCATTAACATATCTAGTGACTATTCTAATTCAAGGGTTAGAGTGCCTTTTGCATATACATACTTCAGTCTCGAAGAGCACTCCAATAGTTCGGAAATACAAAGCTTCGAATTCCACTCTCTAAGTATTTGGTCGTGAACAATATCATTGTTGAAACCAAAATCTTATAAAAAGGTTTAAGTACTAAATCTTTAAAAGCTGTAGCTTTCCCTGTTTAAGTTTTGAGGATAACAAAAATATTTATTTAGTTTGAACAAGTAAGTGTTTTGACAATAGTTTTAACAAATCGCTACTTGTATGTGCGTCCATTCTGTTCTAAGCTTAAAGAAAACTCTTTGTGCGTCCAATGAATGTCTAAAAATGCATTGTGCGTCCAATAACTGTCTTTTATACCTTTACTATTGGTGCGTCCAATATTTGTATGCATTTATCAAGTACTATTTTTATTGGTTCGTCTAATACGACTGCTTACCATAGCTCGACTCAATTCACTCTTTCAAAGTTTAAGCTCAAGCTCTCGTCCAAGTTAAAATTCAAAAATGAAGAACTGTTCCTCATTAAATGCTAGAAAAGAACTCTGACAGCTCACGGCGACAAAAGAAGTCAACTAAGCCACTTTTGCTGATATTGTCCAACAACTACAAAGATCTGCAAATAAGCATGCTGGTTCACCAGTATGAGCTCTTCAAAATGGGAGAGCATGAAAACATTGATCAAATGTTTGGACGATTCCAAACAATAATCAATGGCTTGAGATCTCTGGGAAAGACCTATGATAATCAAGATCATATCAGAAAAATTCTAAGGAGCCTTTCCAGACAGTGGAGACCTAAGGTTACTGCCATACAGGAAGCAAAGAATCTAGCTTCTCTTACCATGGAGGAACTCTTGGGTTCTCTTAAAGTTCATGAGCTGGAACTTCAAGAAGAGGAAAGCTCAAGAAAAAGGGAAATCAATTGCCCTTAAAGCTCACAAAGGCAGTGCATCCAAAGCACTTAAAGCTGAAAAATCATCAGACGAGGCCGAGTCATCTGAAGATGATATATCTGATAATGACGAATTATCTTTCATCTCTAGAAAGATACAAGCAATGTGGAAAAAGAAAGGAGGTATGCGGAGAAAGCACTTTGGACGAAGGTCACCAAAGACGACGTAATGTAAAACAAAAGACAAGAGTCCAATCATATGCTATGAATGCAAGAAGCCTTGACACATTAAAGCAGAATGCCCCTCACTAAACAAGGAGAAAGAGAAAAGGAGATTCTTTCCAAAGAAGAAAAGAGGATTAATGGCCACCTGGGAAGATCTTGATCTTTCAACTACTGATGATGAAGAAGAAGCAGAAGAAGAAGCAAATCTATGTCTCATGGCGAACACCTTGACAGAAGAAGAAGAAAATGAGGTAACAAACTGTGATCTTGATCTTCAGAATGCATTTGATGAGTTGTTAAATAATTCATCTATTTTAGCAGTTGAATATAAATCCCTGAAAAGGAAGTTTTCAAAATTAACCAAAGAATATGGAAAAATGTCTTCAGAAAAACAAGAACTTGAAATTTATTGTGAAAAATTAAAAATTAAAAATGCTCTTTTAAAAACATCCTCTGAGTCCAACACATAAGATGAAGTTGATAAACTTCATACTGAGGTAAAAGAATTAACGGAGGACCTCAGTAAATTTGTGAAAAGCACCAACAACCTAAACATTTTACTTAGGTATTCAAGAGATCCTCATGACAAATCTGGATTGGGATATCAAGATACTGATAAAAAGTTTTTTCAAAAAACTACTACCTAACCTAAATCTTTTAAGAATGGTTATAAAAACGTTTACCCTTCCTCTAAAGATCTCTTTAATAAAAAGTCAAAATATTATGGATCTCTAAGAGCTAACCAAAAAGGACCCAAAAAGATATGGGTACCTAAGGATATGATAATTCCTCTTGCAGATGTGCTTAGCAACAAAAAAAAGACACCTGTCATGGTACACTGACAAAGGTGTCGCTCATGGCACATGACGGGAGAAAGGTCTATGTTCCAAGACATCAAAACTAATTCAGGAGGCTTCGTCACGTTTGGAGGAAACTAGAAAGGTAAAATAGTTGGAATAGGTAAGATTGGTAAGCATCATTTTCCCTCTATCGATAATGTTCTTCTAATTGAAGGATTGAAACATAATATGCTTAGCATTAGTTAATTATGTGATAGTGGATCTAATGTTTCATTCAATCAAGGAGAATGTATAGTTAAAAACTCTGACGGATCTATACTCTTCACTGCTAAAAGGCAAAACAATCTTTATAAAATTGACTTGGAAGATCTTTCAGATCAAAATGTATCATGTCTAGTTTCCATAAAAGGAGAACAGTGGATATGGCACAAGAAGCTTGGTCATGCAAGTTTGAGATTAATCTCTAAACTAAACAAGCATAACCTTGTAAGAGGACTACCAAAGTTTGTGTACAAATCAGATGTTCTTTGTGAAGCATGTCAAAAGGGGAAACAAATCAAAAACTCTTTTGAATCCAAAAACATCGTTTCCACCTCTAGACCACTAGAATTGTTACATCTTGATCTATTTGGTCCAACAAGAACTTCTTCACTAAATGGAAAGAAATATGGATTGGTCATAGTAGATGACTATACTAGATGGACATGGGTTATGTTTCTAGCTCACAAGGATGAGTCTTTCAAAGTCTTCTCTATTTTCTGTAAAAGAATTCAAAATGAAAAAGGCATGTGTATCAACTCAATCCAAGTGATCATGGAGGAGAATTTGAGAACGGTGAGCTTTCAATTGCTCTGTGGAAGAAAACGGTATTCATCACAACTTCTCTCTGCCCAAGAACACCACAACAAAATGGTGTGGTAGAAAGAAAAATAGATCTCTTCAAGAGATGGCTAGAACAATGCTCAATGACAACTCAATCTCCAAACACTTCATTTGTTCGAAGTCACCGTTAACAACATGTTATATTCAAAACAGAATATATATTAGACCTTTTTTAAACAAGACTCCATATGAATTGTGGAAAGGACGAAAACCCAACATCTCTTACTTTCATTCTTTTGGCTGTCAATGCTTTTATCTTGAATATTAAGGATTCTTTAGGAAAGTTTGATGCTAAAGTTGACTCTGGTATTTTCTTAGGATACTCAGAAACATCTAAAGCATATAGAGTATATAACTCTCGCTTCTTAACTGTTGAAGAATTTGTTCATGTTAAATTCAATGACAAAAAGCCTGATAATGATTTGTCAGAGCTAGACGAGTCCTTTGCAGAATTAAACCTAAAAGACAAAGGAGAAGGATCAAGAACTCCAAAAACAAAGAAGCATTGGACGATGAAAGAAAAGAAGAAACAATCGATGGTCAAAGAAGTCGGCACTTCAAAACTTATCATCCAACACCAAATCATTGGTAATCCGATGATAAAGTGCGTCTGAGATCTACCTTTAGAGAATACTCAAACGTAGCCTTCATCTCTCGAAATGGAGCCAAGAAAAATAGAAGAAGCACTACAGACGAAGGATGGATCTTAGCCATGCAAGAAGAGCTAAATCAATTTAAAAGAAATGATGTTTGAACGTCGGTTCAAAAGCCTAAAGACAAGTCCATCATCGGCACAAAATGGATATTCAAAAACAAATTGGACGAAGATGGTAAGGTCATGTGAGAAACAAAGCAAGGTTGGTAGCCCAAGGTTACTCACAACAAGAAGGTATTGATTTCACTGAAACCTTTGCTCCTGTAGCTAGACTAGAAGCCATACGCATCTTACTTTCATTTGCTGCTCATCATAGCATGAGACTATATCAAATGGATGTAAAAAGTGCATTTCTAAATGGTATAATCAATGAAGAAGTTTTCGTTAAACAACCACATGGTTTCGAGGATGAAAATTTCCCTGAGCATGTTTTCAAATTGAAAAAGGCCTTGTATGGTTTAAAACAAGCTCCTCGAGCCTGGTATGAAAGGTTAAGCACTTTTTTTAATAGAAAGCGGTTTTCCTAGAGGAAAAGTTGACACTACTCTTTTTCGAAAAGACAAAAACTCGAAATTCATTTTAGTTCAAATTTATGTTGATGATATTATCTTTGGAGCTACTGATGAATCTCTTTGCAAGGATTTCTCCAATCTGATGCAGAAGGAGTTCGAAATGAGTTTAATGGGAGAATTAAAATTCTTTCTGGGTTTGCAAGTGAAGCAAACATTGGACGAAATCTACATTCATCAAACAAAATACACAAATGAACTTCTGAAGAAATTCAAATTGGACGATTGCAAAACAATGAGCACAATTAATGCATCCGTCATTCACACTAAGATTGGACGATAAGGATAAAAAAGGTGGACGAAAAGGTATACAGAGGTATGATCGGATCACTCTTATATCTCACCTGGCCCGTACCGATATAATGTTTAGTGTGTGTCTTTGTGCACGTTTTCAATCGATCCTAGAGAGTCACACTTAATTGTCAGAAAAGAATTTTCGAGATACTTGAAAGGAACTACTAATCTGGGTTTAGTATTTAAGAAATCTCATGAGTACAGATTAGTTGGTTTTTGTGATGCTGACTATGCTGGAAATAGAATCGAAAGGAAAAGTACAAGTGGAGGATGTCACTTCATTGGAGGAAATCTAGTATCATGGTCCAAAGAAGAGACAAAGCATAATTGCTCTATCAACAGCTGAAGCTGAATATATTTCTGCATCCAATTGTTGCTCTCAACTACTCTGGATCAAACATCAATTAGAAGATTACAACGTCTTTGAAAGTAAGATTCCTTTACTATGTGATAATACTCGCCGCAATTAACTTATCAAAAATCCTATACTACACTCAAGGGCAAAACACATTGAAATCAAACATCACTTTATAAGAGACTATATTCAGAAGGTGTGTTTGATATTCAATATGTGGATACATCATCAATGGGCGTATATTTTCACAAAACCTCTCTCGGAGGATAGATTCACTCTTATTCAAACATCTAAGTATGCATTTTGTAAAGAATTAATACTTCTTTGCGTCCATTGAAGATCTCGTCAAAATTATGTGTATTTGTTAAATGGTGTGGTAAATTTCTTGATAAGACATAAATCATTTGCATTTATCTTGTTTGAAACTTTTCAAATTTCCCACGCTGAGTCAGTTTTTGAAAGGTTACGAAAGTAACTTTTTACTGCGGACGTGACAGTTGCTTTTAATACTCATTTAATGTGTTTGTTTGTTTTTTTTAAAAAAAAGGGAAAAACGATTCATTTTCTTTCAAGAAACCTTTCAGTGTAAAAACCAACCTTCTTCTATAAATATTTTCCTTCATTACAAGATCAAATTTTTACGCCTTCAAGCCTTGAAAGAAAACCTTTGCAAAAAGAACCTTAGCAAATTTCTCTCTCTCTTTCAAATTTCCTTAACCCTGAGAAATGGCCGGAGGAAAGACCCTTGATGTTGAAAGAGCCGAGGTATCGGTTGATACTCGTTCCAAACTTCAATTTTAGCATAATGTGGAATAGATATCAAAGAATGTCTCGGTCTTGCCAGTTGGGATAGTTACTTGAGAACCGATGAGGTTTATCCTGATTTGGTGAAAATGTTCGGAAGACGCATCCGTGTCTGCGACAGAGGTCAAAGGGTGTGTTTTGGAAAAACTCGTTGTGGTTTCGCAGGTAACCATCTCCAACGCCACCAATGTTGGTTGGAAGGAGCCACCATCACTTGATTGGGAAAAAGCTTTTGGGGAACTGATGTCGTTTCTTGACACCTTACTAAAGGAGTCATCCACTGGGAAGATAACTGCTTCCAAGATGAATGACAAGGCAAGAGTTTTGCATCAACTTCGAACAAGGCAAGACTCCACAAGGGGTCCAAAGACTCGGTCCTACAGCTTCATGCCTTCACTCGTGTCATCCGATGCTTGTGTCAACGTGTTAATCTCCCTTCCTCGCTTTTTAAGAACTTCAAGAGAAGCGTACATATGGAAAAGGGGAAGAAAACCACCATCTCCTATGGTGTCCTCCTAACCAAGATCTTCAGAGATCAAGGTATCTTTAGTCCCCATGAGACTAAAGATGTTGAAGAGAAGAAGAGGATTTTTGGACGGATCCAAGAGCAACAAATCTTTGGACGAAGCAATCTTCTAAGGATGAAACTTCAGGGCGTCCAAGATTTTCTGGACCAGAAAGAGCCTCTAATTCCTGCAAAGGCTGAGAGTCCAAAGAAGAAATCACCATCCGTCCAAGCCATTCCCAAGCGGAGACTCATAATGGACGATGACTCTGAAGATGACCAACCCATCGCTAAAAGGATGAAGGTTGCGTCCATTGCGAGCATTCCAAAGGGAACCCGACGAGTTACCCATCACAAGGAAACCCGCTTCCAAGCTTGCGTCCATTCCTAAGGAACCCCTTCCTTCCATTCCCTCTTCCTCCATTTTACCCTCTTCTCAACCAGAACCACAAACCTCCTTCCCAACTTCTCAAATAACTTCCTCTCCCTTAAACATTGAACCTTCTTCTCAAACTCACATCATACCTTTCCAATCTCCTTCTCCTTCACCATCTCAAAAGACCTTCTTCAACTCCTCTTACCTTAATCCCTTCTCTGTGGGCGTTACTCCCCACATTATCTCTTCTTGGGAATCCAAGGACTCTTCTCTCCCACTCACAAAGAAGACGCTGGTGCGTGATGGTTGCTCAACAAAAGTTCACATCTTCCCTAGTGACCTCTCCTTCAAACCAAATCACCTTGGAAGAAATGGGACAATATAGTCCTTATGACACCATCATCATTGTCGGTGTCATTAAGGGAGTCTTCTGCTGAAGGATATGAGATTTGTACCCCTTCATCGATCATCTCTTCAGAATCGCCATCAAGATTCAAATCAATCGGGTTTGTCCAAGGTTGCCAATGGTGGATTTAAATAAAAACAAAGACTTGAAAAAGTACAGAAGCCACCTTCCCAAGCCTATCCTCTTTAAGCCAAATTTTGGGAGCTTACGTTCCCCCGATGTTGATGTTGATTTCTTGTGGCAAGTTTCGAATAAAGGAGAAGTTGAGAGAGAACGAGGCTAAGACCTTCTCTCGGGAAAAGCACATTTGGGAATGTGAGCAACAAGCGTCTTCTTCAGTCTAAGCGATGAAGATAAGGAAGATACTATAACCGTGCTCAGTCGTAGCTTCCGGTTTTCGTCCTATCTTTATGGTAGATGATCTTCTTGGATCTGCTCGCCGTTGCCAAGCAATCTTCTTCTTGTCTGCTATGTCTCTCGACCTTCGCTCGACAACATAGGCGTGCCTTATCCCCTGTGATCAACTGTTTGGATACCGAGAACTTCTCTTCCTTGGAATGTTGACCTTCCTCTCGTCTCAAGACGAAGTTGAATCTGTTGGCAAAGAAATGGATGTAACCCCTCACCGCTTCTACCACCGAGTTAGCTATTGTGGAACCACAACCTTCCCGACACACTCTCACCCAAGTGCCTCCAGCTTTTCAGTCCTATTGAATAATCAAATGGACTTGATGTATAAGAGAGTTGAAGACCTCCTCAAATCTCTTTTTCAACAAGTGGCCACCTCCTCCTCCTCCACCTTCTTCCTCTTGATTTTTTTTTGCCAATTTTTTTGACAATGATGTCTTTCTTTCTTTTTGTCCGATGACAAAGGGGAGAATAATGGGAATTTGACTTGTTACAAACTTGTTGTATAATTTAATTTGATTCAATGAAACCGTGAATTTTTTTCATCCTCAAGTTGTTTCATTATCCTTGTCTCGCTTATTCTATTGCCCTTATATAAATGCTTTAATTGAAATTTTGAATACTCGCTAATACACTGTGTTCTTTGTGAAGGATCTGCTAAATATTAGCATGGTTTATTTCTTTTCAAAAGGTATTGTCTCGTTAACGTTCTTCTCTTAAAGTACTAATCTTCTATACGTGAGATAATGTTACTTGCTCTTGAAACTTGTTTCTTAAAAATATATTTCGTATACTACGTCCAATCGACTCTGCATTCCAACGAGACTCTAAGTTTCATCTCTTTGAAATGTTTTTCTTAGGGGAGCAAATTTTGTTTTAAAAAAAGAATGTGTTCAATCAAATTAATAGTTTTGTCATCATCAAAAAGGGAGATTGTTGAAACCAAAATCTTATAAAAAGGTTTAAGTACTAAATCTTTAAAAGTCGTAGCTTTCCTGTTTAAGTTTTGAGGATAACAAAATATTTATTTAGTTTGAACAAGTAAGTGTTTCGACAATAGTTTTAACAAATCGCTACTTGTATGTGCGTCCATTCTCGTTCTAAGCTTAAAGAAAACTCTTTGTGCGTCCAATGAATGTCTAAAAATGCATTGTGCGTCCAATAACTCATCTTATATACCTTTACTATTGGTGCGTCTAATATTTGTATGCATTTATCACATTATTTTTATTGGTTCATTCAATACGATCATTTGCCATAAGCTTGAACTCAATCTACTCTTTCAAAGTTCAAAGCTCGCTCTCGCGCCCAAGTTAAAATTCAAAATGAAAAATCGCTCTCATTAAATGCTTAGAAAAGAACTCGATAGCTCAGCGTGACGAGAAAAGTCAACTAAGCCACTTTTTGCCGGACATTGTCCAACAACTACAAAGATCTCGCAAATAAGAAACCTTCGCAATCTTAGACAAATCAGACTTTGTTTTCATTGATTGGAAATCTCGCAGAATAAAAGTCACCGTCAAAAGAAGTTCGACTTCTTCCAGTAGATGCATTTAATGCTACTTAGAACGGTAATAAATGTTTCCGTTGGACGATATAGCTCATGAAGTCTGCTCAATTTGTTCTTACATATAAAAAGAAGAAGCAGCACTTGAAGAAATGAGAGATATTGGTGAAAGCATCTTACAAAGTCTAAAAAGCTTTATTTCCTCTTAGATTATATTATTCGTGTTAAAAAAGAAAAAGCCTTGAGATTTCTATTGTCTATTCTCATTTGTCAGTGAGTTTCAAACTCAAGTTTTCATCTACTTTCACTTATTCATCTTAGCGTTGTAAGAAGAAATGCCAGTGTGTAAAGAATACTTGTGTGATTGAACAACCGAAAAGGTTGAAAATACTTGTTACCCGAAGAGGTATAATACTTGTAATCTCGAAAAGATTAGTTGGAAAATCCTCATTGAAGCTGACCTGACGTAGCCTTCTTGGCTGATAAGAGTGAACCAGGATAAATCTCGTGTGTAAGCTTCTCTTCTTCTAGTGTTTTTATTATATTCACTAACCTCCGGGTTTACTATTGTGTTTATTAACAAAGACCTTTTAATTGGTTTTAGAACGTGTTAACTGGTTTTCTTAAAAGTCTTTTCAAAATCCTTAGAGTCCAATAGGACTCGCTGATGGTTCTAAGTTAATTGCTTGTCAAACTTATCCTTTCAGGTTCAATTTTCTGTTGAAAAGGAAAATATTTTATTAATTTCCAAAAAGGGTTAAGAAACACAATTCAATCCCCCTTCTTGTGTTTCACTTAGTTATTTCAATCATTGTATTATATATTATCTATTTTTAAGAAAGAAAAGATCAATACTAAAATTTAAGATATTATTTATATTTTTTTCTTATTTTTTTTCTTTTCATTTTATTCTTTTAATTCTTTTCCAATTTTTTTCTCTTTCTATTATTATTATTGTTTAAAGATATATTCAATTTTTCTTTCTTTTTTCTTAAGTGCTGTGTGTGCATGTTTCTAGTGTTCATTAATTAAGGAGACGCTTCTTGTTATCTAACTAACAAAGTAAAAATTACAAATTTTAAACTTAACATATATTTCACATGCTGTTTTGAAAACAGACGGTTATAAATAATTTTTTATTTAAGAATTTAGGTCTAACTTTGATGATATGCAGTCATAACCATGACTCCCCCATATGTCGCCTTCAATTAACTGTAAAAGGAATAATTGGATGTGATTTCATTAATCTTAAATTTCTGTTTTGGTTAACATTAATCTCAAATGTTACACTTATGACAATGGTTTATCAAAAAAATACTAGAAATAAATGAAAATTACACTAAACACTTGCAATTTTGCTAAACTCAACTGTTTTGTATACAACATAAATTTCTGCGTACCACAAATATATTAAAAAAATACTTAATAAATTAGTACTCATGTGCACATGAAAAGAAAAATGTTATTTCTATCAATAACGACAGTGAGATTTATTCACAAATGAATTAAATTAACAGAAATTTTTTAAAACAATTTTTAATTCAATCATAATTTTGTTAGAAGTTTATGTTATAAAAAATTGTTCGTTATATTCGCTAAAAAAAAGTTATTCATTATATAACATGAAAGATTTACAAAGTTAAATGTAATTATCAAATTTTTATATATATAAATGAAGCAATTTTGTATTGTTTTGAGTTAAATAAATTTCCCTTATAAAACAATTCATGGATTTGTGATTGAATTAATATTTCTTTTATGCAAATAATTTCTCGTCCATAATTTGCATCTAACTTTCTTGGATCTTTCGATCAAATAACAAACGTGGACCATATGAGTTTTGACCCAGAAAGATCAACGATAAACATATTCCAGATCATACGTCTATGTAAAAATTTAAAAATTGGTATGAACATTTGACTTTTAAATTGACAAAATGACATAAAATGATGAAAAGAATAAAGGGTCAATGATGTAGTCTAAGTCTTGGTCCTGAAGCATGATCATAAATCATAATGGATGTGAGAAAAGAGGAGGAAGAAGACAATAGAAGATTTAGGCAGATTGGCGCACTGATTTGTGCCTTTTCACTTTCTCATTTCCTGGCATATGCCCCGTTTCCCCCCTTATACATCACCAGGTCCACAACATTTATCTCGTAGCGTAGAAGATAGAAATATAACACTTTGGACAAATGTTAAAACTAATCGTAATAAATAATATATATATATATATATATATATATATGTAAAAGATACATATGTTCACAAAATGATCTCGTTTTGTCACTTTTACAGAGTAAATCGAATTTTGATTATTTCTCTTACCAAGGATTGCTTGACTTTTTTAATCATGACGATTTTGAAGAAATATTAGCACAATTGTTTGGCTTAATTACGTTTTCATCCTTGTAGTGTTTTTAAATCAAATAAGTTTCGTATCTCTTAATTTAAAAATAGAGAACTTAAAAGGCTAAGTGTACAACCAACTAAGAGCGTGTTTGTTTTATTTTTTATTTTCATTTTTATTAAATATATTTATATTATAATTATAAAAATGTCATTATATTTTTATTTTGTTTTTCATTTTTAAAATTTTATGAAAAAAATAAAAAAAAAATCTTAACAAAAATTTGAAAATAAGAATAAAATAAAAATAATGTAATATATTTATAATTATAATAAAAACATATTAAATTAAAAATAAAAATAAAAAATAAATCAACGCACTTAGATTTTCTCTCATTCACCTTTTGCCAATGGGGCCATTTATATGCTACAACAGTCTTGGATGTTACTAAAGCTCTTTCCTAAACATGTGGGGAGCGAGAGGTTCCTTCTATACATGAAGGAAGTAGTGTTGAAATGAGAACGTGCTAACAAGCAAGTTCTTTGTTTAAGATTAAGCGTTTATCATTATATCAAAAGTTATAACTGATTGTAAGTTATATTTTTATTTCTTTTATAATTTTTTAAAATCACTTTAAGCATTAAAAAATTACATTTATTACAAACGTCATATAAGTTGAGATGTTAAGTTTAAAAATCTTAAAGATATTAATCAAATAAAGTTAATAATTTGTATATGACCTATTTACTCCACATTCTTCCTTACCTTGGCCCTAGAGGCCCCCAAGTGAAATTCACCATAATGAGAATTTTTTCATCCAATTCTAAATTCACCATAATGAGAATTTTTTCATCCAATTCTAGAAAGTCATATTTTTGTTAACTAAGTTTAGTTAGCTCACTAACTGTATCCATATTAATAGCCAAGTGTAAGGACTAAGGAGTATGAACTCTATATCATGATTGTATATAAGTGGTTCTTGCAAATCTAAGTTGATAAGGTTGTTAAAAGTGCAGGATTCAAAAATTGGTTGGAAGGTAAGAAAATAGCATGATAATAAAGTGGATGGATGTGTATGATATGGAAGATGGTTATATACATGAATAAAGACACATGGATGGGCATGGGAAGCAAATCTTAAAAGGGAATCAAAAGAAATTGGCCTCTCTTTGCCACCACTCTCCCCACCTGCCCAAGATATGGTAAACGCCACATGATTTCACACCAAGGAAAAAAGGCACCACTGCTTACCTCACCTGTATCTCTTGAGAGGATTTTCTGGGTCCCACTCACACCCTTCTCTTTCCCCCACTCCCCACCTGTCTTTGTTTTCTTCTCTCTCTCACATGCCTTTCCTCTTTTGCCTTCATCCAACTTTCTAATTTCACTACATTTTCTCACTCTCTTGTACATATAAATAAAGCAAAACCCACCACCTCTCTCAACCTAAAAAATATTCTCTAGGATTTGTATCTTTATTTTATTCATTCATTATTTGTTTTTAAGTCTTTATCTTATGATAATTTTTACATTGCTTGTCCTCTAATTAAATATGAGCTTGGACATGTTGCAAGATTTGGGGTGAAATCTGGCCAGATCTCGCTTTGTGGGATTGTGCATTTTGGTGGGTCTCATTTCAATACCAAACTGTCCTTCCCATTTCCTCCTCCTCTTCATCCCATAAAGAAAGGCATAAAAACAAAAAGCCATCCTACCTCAGGGGAAGAACAAAGCAAAGAGAAGAGGAAGTAACCAAAGACCCTCTTTTCCAATCCATTGCTTCTTCACATCTTCTCCCATCTATTTACCTGGTTCTGCGTTCCACTTTGTATCCTGAGTTGGTGCCAATGGGGATGGCTACAGAGTCACAGTTCCATGTATTGGCAGTTGATGACAGCCTGATAGATAGAAAGCTGATTGAGAGGCTGCTCAGAACCTCTTCTTATCAAGGTAATTTCTAGCACGTCAAACAGAGACACGGAAAAAAAAAAAGAAGTTACCAAAATACGAGAAAAATTGAATCTTGTTGTTTTTCATATCGATTCTATGATGTTATCTGATGTTAATGGAATCTGTTTTCTCAATGGCAGTTACTACAGTTGATTCTGGTAGCAAGGCTTTAGAGTTTTTAGGCTTGCATGAGAATGACCAGAGCAACCCAAATACACCATCTGTTTCTCCCAACAATCATCAGGTGTGGTTTGGTTTTTCTGCTCACAATGTATAAAAATTCCTTAATTATTGTTGCTATTTTTGTAACCATCGATCGGTTTCTTTTTCTGGGTGTCTGAAATTCTTTGGATTATTGTGACTCTATAGGAAGTGGAGGTGAATCTTGTTATAACAGACTACTGTATGCCTGGCATGACAGGCTATGATTTACTGAAGAAAGTCAAGGTATGCTGAGGTTTCTATTCCCCCGTTTTCTAAATATTTTCATCATTATATTATCCACTTTTTTTTTCCTGTTAGGATTTTTTATTTTTTTTGCCTTTCTTCAAACAATAGGCCCATGTAAAGATTTCCTAGTTTGAAACTACTATGCATTCATTTCCATTTGCTATTTCTGAAAGTTGTTGACTTTGGATCCTTATCAAAAAAAAAAAAAAGACTTTGGATCCTGAGTTTTATTACTTGCCAGAAAATATCAAGGATAATTTCATGGAATATTTTGCCCATCTGCCTTTCAAATTTCAATTTTCCACCCAAAACATATCTAATCCAATATATAATCAAAAGATTTTCTTTTCAAAAAGGCCCTGCTTTAGTAGCTGGATATGGATTTCATTTTATAAAAAAAATTGTTTGAGAATCTCTGAAAATTCTGTGCTCTCCTTATTCCACCTGGAACCAACAGACTAGAATATTTATAGGATTTTCTCTTATTTTTCAGGAATCTTCATCTTTGAGAAACATACCAGTGGTGATTATGTCATCTGAAAACGTGCCTTCGAGGATTAGCAGGTAATGGGGAGAAAGATTTCAGTATTTTTTTTTCTCCCTGAACATTTTCTGAGGTGAAATTCTGATGAATCTGTCAACTGGTAACATAAACAGATGCCTGGAGGAAGGAGCAGAGGAATTTTTCTTGAAGCCAGTGAGGCTTTCAGATATGAGTAGGCTTAAACCCCATATGATGAAGACAAAGTTGAAAGATCAAAAGCAAGAAACACAACAAAAGCTTGAAAACACTGAAGTTCAACAACAACAGCAGCAGCAACAACAAATCCAAAATGACATGCCACAAGCACCACAACCCCAATATCCACAACCACACTCACAGCCAACACAAGAACAACAGCAACAATCACTACAACAACCCATCAATAACAAAAGGAAGACCTTGGAACATGGGCTTTCACCTGAGACCGACAGAACAAGACCAAGATACAGTGGCATAGCCACTGTGGTCGATGAATCATTGGCAAACAATTTTCTTGAATTTCAAAATGTAATTCCCATTTAACTTTTTTTTAATTAACTTCAGCGTTGGTTAATATAGGCTCCATAAGGAGTTATTTACTGTACACATTTATTTTGTTCCCAAAACATATATAAAAAGAAACAAAAAATGAAATGAGAAAGGAAAATCGTATGATAAATTTTGGGTCCGAAAGAATGTGTTTGGAATAAAAAAAAAGGATTTAATTTAATTTGTAAATCATATCTTGGTTTGGAATCTTAAAAAATAAGAAATGATAAATCATATCTTGTTTTAATGATTTGATTTGTAAATCATATCCTTTTTTAGAATTAATTTGATTTTAAAATTCTATCAATTTTAATTATTTAAATTTATAAATTTTATTTGACATTTGGTAAGATTTGATTTGATTTTAAATTTAATTATTTAATTAATTATTTTATTTTTATTAACTTATATAAGAATAAAAAAGTAAAATCATAAAATGAAATGAAATTTTTTTTAATAAATTTTAAACATAAAAAGTCAATTCAAATTTAATTTTTTAATAATGAATTTTAAACATAAAATTTAATTTTTAAATTAAATCAAATCAATTTAATTTTTAATTAATTTTAAACACAACTTCTTCCAACAAATAAAATCGTGCAACCATAGTGTTCTTGAGGGAAATAAGATGCTTGCTTCCTTTTTGTTCCTGGTGAAAATGTTTTAGTGTGCTGTGAGATATGTATTGAAAGAGAACTTAGCTAGCCAATGGAGAAGTAGAGAACTGATAAAGCCCATAGCTAACAAGGAGGGGCAAAGATGAAGTGTGCTGGGTGAAATTTGTAGTATAACACATACACATGATCTAATTCTCTTTGATATGGCTAAGGTGAGGTGAGGCTTGAGGGTGAAGGTGGGAATGAAGGTGGTGGCTAGGGGATTACTCACCGGGGTTTTGGGGGAGGTTGCAAGTGTTTTGATGCTCTCACTCTTGATGCTACAATATTTTTGGTGTGTGATATTTATAAAGAGTAAATAAGTTAGAGGATGAAGGGGATGTAGGTTGGTTCTCATTCTTCTTGGAGGTTCACCTGCCAAGCATTAAACGCATGGTACGTGAAAAGGGTAAGCTGCAGCAGAACATGCTGCACTAGGCGTTGCGTCTGCGGGGCGCCTAAGGGGTCAAGTCATGTGTCAGGGGGTTTAGATACACAGGTGAGGTGATGGGTTCTGTTCACTAGGAAGGACAACTTGGTGGTTAAGTGTATTGAGGAATGAGAGGTAAGTGGGATTTGACATATTGGGAAAAGGACCAGGGTTTTGTACTACGCGCAACCCTCATAAAAGTCACGCACAGGACGCTTCACGCCTTGTAAGCTACATAGCTTCGTGTTACCAGGATTGTTTAACCTGGGTGAAGTGTTCCTCCATACCAAAGCCCATCAAACCACTTAGTAGGTAGTTCTCAAGTGCGTTAAGGAGCAATTTTCTTCCAGGGGAAGAGAGCATAATAAACTTTCTCTTCATAGAAGCGTTAATCCATAATAAAAGCGTTAGTTCATAGAAGAGAGCCCTTTACTCGAAGCCCTTTGCCCTATATAGAAGCGTTAGTCCATAATAAACATAATAATATGTGAAACACCTTTCTTCATCAACACACTTAAATTATTAAAAATCATATCTCTTCGTTTATTAGGTTCAAACTTTGAGTCAGTATTTACGGGAGTTAATTGTTCTAATAGACTAAATTGATGTGAGAGTGTACTATTAAAATTGTTCCTGAAAAAACTTAGCCTCGGTAATTACAATGTCTGTCAAACGAAAAAAGTGCTTATTAACTATTTCATAAACAATATACATTTTTTTAAGGGAATGGGAAGTTTTCACATTTCAAGGTTAGCTACATGGCAAGTTCAGAGTAACGAAATCTAATATATTAACAATAATGTGTACACAATGGTATGAAAAAAGTAAAGGGAGAGTTAGTTTTAAAAAGACCTGAAAATCAAAATATTTACCCATAAGGACACCAATAACAAGGATGAAAGTATAGTTTTCACGTAAAAATGATGGTTGTGGTGCTTGTCTCTGATCAATTATTTTGAGACACTTATGTTAGTTTTGTACTTGGTTTTATTATATGTTTATTGTACCTAATATTAGTATATTAGTTGAGTTTTATGTTGTTGAGTCTCATTGGACTTTAATACAAATTGTGAATAATTCTTAGATTTTGATGAATTTTGACATTTCTTCCTTGGTTAGGCCATAACTTGGCACTCAGTGATCCATTTGAGGTGATCTTAGTGTCTGTGGAAAGCTAATGCAAGGCTCTACAAGTTTCTTGAAGAACTCATGAGTTAGATCAGATTTCTAAGGGTTCAAAATAGCCCTGCAAGTCAGAGTGAGTTTGTTGTCGCTGGAATCTGAGTAGTGTGCATATATTGGACCATATCATGGGCTATAGGCCTCCTTTTGAGCTAAAACTGGTGCCATTGGAAAGATAAAACATATATCTCCAACTTCACTGAAGACCATTTAGTCAATAGATGTCGTTTTAGGCATGATTATAAAGCCACAAGTTGGTTTGAATTTGGAAACATGTTCTGCCAAAGTGACTTGAGGTAGGTGCAGTGTTTTGGAATATCTGGAGTTGTAAAAGTCCAATTGGCCTGAAACTAGAACCAAAAGTTCAAGGAGACAATTGTCTGCAATTGTCATGAAGACCTCCAAGCCAAAATACATCATTTAGAACATGAAAATCAAGCTGGAATTCAGATAAGAATTGCTAACTAGAAGCCACCAACCATGCACTAACCCACCAACCATGCATTAAGCTACCATATTTGACAATTTCCATTTTTTTTACAGCTTGCATTCATATTATCTTCAATTACAAATTGGCTTCTAGGATTAGTATAAATAGGGTAAATCTCTTTGTATTAAGCATCAATAAAATTTGAAGTAAGTTTGAGTATTTGTAAGAAGTAAGTTTGAGTATTTGTGAGAGTTTTCTTTCTCTTCTTCTCCCTTCTCTTTAGAATTTCATTTTTGTTCTTTATTTTCTGAGTTCTTCCTTCCCATCCATGGAAGGCTAGGCTCTTATAATCAATCCAAGGGATTAACTATCTTGATGTTTAATTTGGAGATCTTATTTTGATTGTTCATATTGCTTAATTGTTATTCAAGTTTCTCTTCTTCCTCTTTTGATTTTGATCTAGATTGAATTGCTTAATTTGATTTAGATGTTTATGTGATAATAACTTTATTATTATGTATTTAAAGAGGATCACAAAGACTAAACAATATATCAAAGCTTTTTGATGGATTGTTTAGCTTGGTTAAATTCTGAATCTGTAGTTAATTTATGTTTGGATGGTGCTTACTTTATCTAACATTTGTTAACTAAATCCTAGATGCTTATCTAGTAGAGGATTCTTAGATCATGTTAAGGCTTCTTGATGTGATCTAAGACCAAGAACATGGTTAGCAATTAAGTGGATTCCTTGTGATTAATGATGAATTAAACTCAAGATCGGTAAATTTTCTTGGATTGGTTATATTGTTATTTGATTTTCTTTAAATTCAACCAGTGTATTTTCTTACAAATCATGAAAACCCCCTTTTTTAATTATCTTGATCTAATTGAATCTTTATTTTTAGATTCTTGAGAGATAATTCGATTCATTCTTGATGAGTCTTATTCAGTACTTATATTTTATATTTTTATCATATGATTTTGTGGGATTTTATCTCCTAATTGATGTGTATTTGCTATTTATTGTAGGAAAGTTGATCTTTGAACAAATCTACTGTAATTATGGTAATTTGTACAAAGAATCTTCAAGGGATGAAAATAGGAGATTTAGTCAAAGGCTAATCAAGGAAACTCAATCAAATGCTAATCAAGGAGACTCAATCAAAGACTATTCAAGGAAACAAGGAAACTTAATTAAAGGCAAATAAGGGAAGCTTTTGCTGTCAAACCTATTGTAATAAATTAGGTATAACTTTCACTCCAAAAGTTCAAATGACATGATTCCGGTAACTATAGAGAGTTAAGAAAAAGATTTACAAATATTATGTTGATTACTATCACTGATTCGACCAGAATTGATGAGATACGTCCAGCCCAAGTTAACGTCTTTTATGAAGAAAAATGGCAACAACATTCAATTGCTTTATGATTTTCTAAATCTTATAAAAATGACTTATTCTGCCCTAGAAGAGGGGAAGGGGCTTTGGAGAAGAGGGCTTCTAGCCCTAGGAGAGCTAAGGAGATCATCAAGGAGCAAGGATTCGAGATCTTCATATTCTTGTTGTCTTGGATTCAATGGAGTTTACATTTTCCTATCTTTTGTTTTCCTATTTCTTGATGTTTTTCTAAACTCTTCCTAGCTAGAGTGATGATGTAACTTGAATGGATGATTTATTTAGATTTTTAATTCTTAATTTAAGTTTTCTTTCATGATTGAGTGTTCATATCTATTTTTAATGCTTTTATGACTTGATCAACCATAAATTGAATTGATGGTCATGCATAGGATTGGGAAATTCATGTGTGATGTTGCTTCTTAAGATAAACACCATGATTAAGCAATAATCTATGAATAGATATTGTTGGTTGTGTGGTATTACTTGGGGTTTTGTTCATTCATGCCTTGTTTTATTTGAAATTACACTAAGGAATTAGTTAATTCTAAATAGTTAAAGAGAATTAATCTACCAAGGAATTGGGTTTTAATTAAATTAGATATCCCACAATCAATTCTTGAATTGGAATTTAACTTAAGAAAGAATCCAAATAATCGAAAAATCAAGTGAAATCGGATCTCTAGCATCTCACTCTTTGTTTGCTCAACCTCATTTAACATAGTTAAAATTTTAGTTTTTTTTAATTCTCTTTATTAATTTGTATCGTTTAAATAGTATCTAAATTAGTAATTTGATACTTGACAACACAATTCCCTGTGGAGACGATAACTTCCTAATCACTTTATTACTTGTGCGATTTGGTACACTTGCCAAAATAGCTATCAATTCTATATACTATAAATTAGTTTGTGAATTAGCAATTTTTATTATTTTGACAGGTCTCGACAACCTCTTAACATTCTCATGCAAGAAATGTCTTTTTAAAGTAATCAAATTGTTTTGTATTAATAGTAATATTGTTTGTGTTGGTCCTTATTCTTCAAAAAGTAATAACATGATTGTGTGTCTCAAGTGAGAAGCAAGCTTGAGCTCAACAGTTGAGGGGCCTCTGCAATTTGAGCTCCCGGAAAAACACTTGTGAGGAGTAACAGTCTCAGTACCTCAAACACAATTAGTCTTACACTTAAAGGGTGTGGGGATACCCGAACAAGGGGGAAAAGTAATGACTTAATTATAAATTTTTAACTCACTAGAACCTAACTTAAGACTAATTGATAGATGAATGTTACTTTTGTATGGTTTGGTTCAAATCACAAAATTTGATTCTTATTCCATTCTCACAATCCGTCTTTCACCCAGCAAACCAAACACAACATCATGTCATTAAGAGAATATTTGGTTTGGTTGAATGAATTTTGTAGATATGAGAGTGGGAACGGAATGTAAATCATTGCCATGCACATGTTTGGTATGATCAATAATAAAATGATAGTTTCATTCTATGCTTATATTTGTTATGATAAATAATAGTAGTAGTGACATCAACAATGTCATAAAGGGTTGTTTAGGAACTTTCTTCAAATTAATGGAATTGATTGAAGAAAATAGACATTTACCAAAATTATGCATATTATTTTCTTTAAGGAAATAAGGGTTGTTTAGTACAGTATATGTCTGACAAGAGGTTGTCGAGACCTCGTCAAATAATAAAAATTACCAGTTCGCAAACTAATTTGTAGTATAGAGCATGAACCGAATCGTCTCTCAAGGATCCAAAAAGAACAAAGATTTAATCATATCAAGATAATTAAAATGGGGGGTTTTGTTGTTGATTAACAATATTGATAAAAATACAAGACTTAAAGTTGAAAACAAATCTAAAGAAACAACCAATCCAAGGAAATTTACCGATCTTAAGTTTAATCCATCATTGATCACAAGGAATTCACTTAATCGCTAACCATGTTCTTGGCCTTAGATCACATCAAGAAGCCTCAACATAATCCAAGAATCCTCTACTAGATAAGCATCTAGAATTTAATTAACCAAGGTTAGATAAAGTAAGCACCATCCATACATAGATTAATTTAAGATCCAGAATTTAACCAAGCTAAACAATCCATCAAAAAGCTTTAATAAATTGTTTATTCTTTGTGATCCTCTTTGAATACATGACAATAAAGCTATTATCACATTAACATCTAAATCAAATTAAGCAATTCAATCTAGATAGAAATCAAAAGAGGAAGAAGAGAAACTTGAATAACAATTAAGCAATATGAACAAGCAAAACAAGATCTCCAAATTAAACATCAAGATGGCTAATCCCTTGGATTGATTATGAGAGCCTAGCCTTCCATGGATGGGAAGGAAGAACTCAGAAAATAAAGAACAGAAATGAAATTCTAAAGAGAAGGGAGAAGAAGAGAAAGAAAACTAACAAATACTCAAACTTACTACAAAATTGAATTCTAACTTACTTCAAATTGAATTCCTTCTAATACAAAGAGGTTGGCTCTATTTATACTAATCCTAGAAGCCAATTTATACATGTACATAATCTGAATACAACCTATAAAAATATGGAAATTGTCAAATGTGGAAGCTTGATGCATGGTTGGTGGGTTGGTGCATGGTAGGTGGGTTGGTGTATGGTTGGTGGCTTTTTGTCAACAACTCTTATCTGACTTCTGGCTTCAAATTCATCACCTAGACGGTGCATTTTGGCTTGGATGTCTTCATGAAAGTTGTAGCCAGTTGTCTCCTTGAAAATCTCCAATTTGAATCATGTCATTTGGACTTTTAGAACTCCATAAATGCCAAAAACACTGCACCTACCTCAAGTTAGGTTGGAAGAACGTGTTTCCAAATTCAGACCAACTTGTAGCTTGAGAAGCATGCCTAAAATGACATCTATTGACAAAGTGGTCTTCAGTGAAGTTGAGATATGGGTCTTATCTTTCAAATGACCAAGTTTCAGCCCAAGAGGAGGTCTATAACTCACTATGTAGTCCAATATGTGCATACTGCCCAGATTTTCCTGACAGCAAACTCCACTCTGCATTGCAGGGATGTTTTCTGACCCCTAGAAGTCCGATCCAGCTCTTGAGTTCTTCATGAAACTTGTAGAGCATTATCTTAGCTTTCCAAAGACACCAAGATCACCTCAATTGGATCACCGAGTCCCAAGTTATGGCCTAACCAAGGAAGAAAGGTCAAAATGCATCAAAATCCGAAAATTATTCAACATTTGCATTAAAGCCCAATGAAGCCCAACAACATTAAACTCATCTAAAGTACTAATATTGGGCACAATAAACATCTAATAATGCATAATACAAAGCTAAAATAAGTGTCTCAAATTGATTCATCAAATTTCCCCCACACTTAAGCTTTTGCACTCTGGGCAAAACACATAAGAACAAAACTAAAGAAAAACAAGAAACATCATATTATTAAACTAAAAACATAAAAACTGATTGTACCTAATCTAATCCACTTCCGTAGGAAAACACGATGGCACTTAGCATGTGCCACAAGCCTTTAAACCCCTAGGTGTCCCTAGTGGACGAGTTATAGTCTCGTGAGGGTTTACCAGAATGATACCCACAAACATGTAATATTTTATTTAATCAATTCAACTAATTTATAAATACAAGCATTGTATCAAATATAAACCATAATTAATAAGTCAAGTATGCTTAACAAAGAATAGTTGAATCAAATCAATTGAGAATAAAGTATCGCATAATCATGCTTTTAATCGAATATGCATGTTCGCATTGAGTAAAAATCTTCACAAGTGACACTCAAATCACACAAGGTGTTTAGGTTAACTGTTTACGCTCAACTCAGTCAAATTATGAAAGTATTTTACCATAGGCTTGCATATACATCAATTCTCCACTACTTAGATCAAATAAATTGCAAAAATCAAGAGGTCTTTCAAAAAGGTTGTAATGGAACTTATAAGGTGAAGGAAGGGAACAATATAGATAATAGCAAAGTTAAAACCAAAGAGAATAAAAGAGCATTGAGGAGTAATTCAAGTAGAAAGAATAAATTTTTTTTTAACCCAAAACCATAAAATGCTCATTCTCTTCACACATTCCTTCCTTTTTCTATTCTTTTTTTTTTGTTTTTTTTTTTTTCTTTTTCTTTTTTTTGTTTTTTTTTGTTTTTTTTTTGTTTTTGTACCAAGCATTTCGTATCAGCACACCAATTCCCCCACACTTAAATCATTGCAAGCAAAAGAACTCCTCCAATAAGAAAATCAATGCTCTCCCATTCCCTAAGGTAAGGTAAAACATAGTTTTTCACTCAAAGCTTGTAATGAGCTAATAACAAAGAATAGGAAAATAGGCTCAGAGGGAGTTAATATTTGGATAAATGCAAGGTAGGTTTATTTGGCCAAAGCAGCTAAGTCAAGAAAAAATGCCTCTGTCATTTTCATGCAACATACAGACCAATGTAATCTCAAATCGATTCAATGCAAGTTCTAGAAAATAAATTCATAATTGACATCACTCATGAAAGAAAATAACCAAGTGTAAGTATCAAACTTGGAAAAGCCCAAAACTCACAAAGGTATGAAACATTCACTCAATTCAACCATGCCTTCTTCCTAATATCCACAATCATATACACATGTATATCATGAAAATGATTCAACTATAAACTGTTTTGCATACTTTTATCATCAATTAAGCTCAAATTCAGCACATGCTTGTATCAAAATCAATTGAAAAGATCAAAATGATTTTTTTTAAAATTTTTTTAATTTTTTAATTTTTTTTTTTAATATGCAAGAACAAAATAATTTAAGACATACTATGAAATGCAAGTTAAGATGCGTCTCAAGAGCAAAACTACTCCTTACTCTGCCATCATACATCTAATAAGTTAGTAATAATAAAGATTAATTTTTTTTTTTTTTTACTAAACTATGTACATGGTAATGTCAACTATCCCTCCCCCCAACTAATTAAAGACATTGTCCCCAATGTCAAAATAAAGATAGAGTGTAGAAGGTCTTACCAGAAAACTGCAAATCGAGTCTGAAATAAGAAAAATTACAAAAAACTAAAACCATAAGAGAAAACAAAAATTCACAAAGACAAAGTCAAATCAAGTTTTTGCTTTTTCCCCGCCGTCTTGCCTTGTTCCCAATTCAATGGAGCCATTGGCCGGATCACGTTGTGGTACAAAATGCATTGAGTTGGATCGAGCAATTGTTCAGAGTTGCGATTAGCTATAAGACTTTGACGTGTCGCTTGTGAGATGAACCCTTTTTCTACAAAGATGATCAAGAAAACAAAACAAATCTGTCATAAAAACCATTAACATTTAATATACCTATGGGTTTTTGGTGAAAGTTCTCACACAGGACTGGATATAATTTGAAAGAGCTCTTCCAAAGTTCCAAAACCACCCAGGTAGGGCAATAAAGGCATCGCATTTGCTATCATAATGTTCATGCGTTGATGCATGCAAAATACCACTACTTCATCCCCTAATGTTTTTCCAATGGGCTTCTTTGGTAGATAAAGGACTCGGGAATGACACCAAGGACTTTGCCACCTCCTAAATGTGCAGCAAGCTGCTACACAACCCATTAACCCAAGACTACCTCCTCCATAAACTAAACGGATTTCTCTCTCAGCCTAGCACTCGACCAAGATGGTGTGCAATATTTACAAACTCTTTATCTTTCCTGTGATTAGATCCACAAAAGACACAAACACTCTTGATCGACGAACTGAAGTGACTTCCATTTTTTCTCTTGTTTTTTTGTACTCTCACCTTATCAATGATCTCAAGAGAGCAAAGTGCATTATTTAAAGGCATCAAAACTCAATGGTAATAATTACACCTATAAAGGAGGGGTAGATCGTGTCGATAAGTTTGAAAAATAAAGCACGTAAATGATAATAGCTATATGACAAAGATAAAAGGCTAATCTATATGTGTCAGAAGAAGTTTGAAAATACGCAACACATATTTCAAAAAAAATACGGCTAATTTTTTTTTTCTTTTTTTTTTTTTTGAATTTTTTTTTCTTTTTTTTTTAATAAACAAGAAGAAAAAAGGAAAAAAAAATACTTACAGGAGGTGTGATTGTGGCTCACATTTTCCTCTGGTTTTACGTCCAGTAACGGCTTGAATGCTCTCTATGGGCCGATGGTCGGCTTCCCATCCAATTTTCTTAAAATTGGCAAACAGGATTTTTGGAGTCAGATTCCCGAGACTATAACGCTCATGTTCATCTTGGAATATTGGCCATAAATCGAGAAGTACTCTCTGCACATCTCCACTAGGATGCGTCTCAAGAGTCAATAGAATGTTATCTAAAGACTCCTTACTCATGCCATCCTTTATGAAGTTAATTTTATCATATCGGTTTATAGACGTCATTCCAATTGATTTGCATTTTGTGTTACAGGTCCATCTTGCACATTTATAGCGACAGTAACCTTTTTGCTCTTCTCTTCTTTGCATATGAACTTTTACCTAGCCCTCGCATATATGAAACAAGAGCGTCAAAAATTCACCTCAGAGTCTGACCTTTGCTTCGATTATCCAACAGATATCCGCAGTGAGGATGCCTTGTGCATAAGCATCCTTAACCTCTCAAACCTTGCACAATAAATGTTAGTTAAAGCATTTTTAGGGAGAGAAGGGAATCGCTTGCGGAGGTTAAAAAGCTGATTATCCATTTCGAAAGAAAGAAGAAAGAGAGAGAAAAAAATTGAGTAAAATTATATACAGATTTCGTATTTGTGGGTAATCAAGGGGCAAAAAGATTTTCACGAGTACCGTTATCCGCCATTTAACCGGTGAAAATCATCTCACAAAGAAAAACAAACAAAATAAAGACAGAAAATCAAACTTTGATAGATTTTCTCACTTGGCACCGTTTTTTTCTGTGCCGATTCGTGATAACAAATAAGTCAAAGTTAGAAAGAGGACAGAGTTAGAAAACTTGTGATGCCGCCCCAAATAGCGCTACTTTTAACATCTTCAGGTATCGTGATTGAAGATTTTTCACTATTGATGGGTCCTCCTCAATTATGATTCATTTTCTTGCCATTGACCTTAACGTGGCTTTCTTTTTTTTTTTTTAAACAAATATTTATATATAAAAAACAAAATAAACACAACATACAAAAAAAAAAATAAAAACAAATGGTAAAAAAAAAAGTAATAAAAGACAAACATTAACAAGAAAGCGAGAAGCGTAAATAGAAATGTATAACAACAAACAAAGTAGAAACAACAATGTAAAATAATAAATTGTAACAAGCCAAATAAATACGAAACAATATTAAAAACAATAGTAAAACCGTAAAAACAAAAGAAAACAACAACTAGAAAAATGAAATAAAAGTGTGGAAAGAAAACTCCTATGGATAGCGAGAATAAATCCCTGCACCACACCATAGCCAGTGGTAATGGATCACCACATCCAATCGGAAGGTTTAATCTCCTCTGGGCTTTATTGGCTTAACTCCATCTTTCAAGTAAAATCCCTACGCATGCATATGGAAGGGCTAACGCTAGGAATGTCCGCAAGTATCATGGCTCTTTGATTCTCCTTAAAAATCAGCAACCTCTCCTCCTCATCGTTGAAGGAGGTTTTTAGCCACAATGGACTCAAATTTTGGTGGCTTCACTACTGGCAGATTGAGTTCTTCATAATCTGAAAAAGATTCATCATGTCTCAAAAGGCAAAGAATCTCAAGACATGCATTACACAACATATCACCATCACAACCAAGCACAACAAATGTAATCATCAAAATCGCAAACTAGCAAATTCATCACACAAATCATCAATTGGTTTTTCTCATCAATGATCTCATGTTTTGCAGAATCGATTTCTACGCATCTGTTGCTTGCTCAACTGACTCAATGAAGATGTAAGTTGACCAACTTGGGTCTTCACGCTTTGTACTATAGCTTCGTTCTCTGCGGAATTGGATGTTGTTCGAGGCAAATTGTTTCACCAAATCCCTCTAGTGTAGGCTCGTGATTCCATGCTTATTGGGGCTTGTCTTTGTCATTGCATAAAGGTCGCAGTATAGACTGATTGGTTCAACATAAGGTTCAAACCAAGGATGATCTCCCCAATCATGGTTATATGTGGTAGAATAAGGATCATATCGAAGCTGTGGGTATTGTGGTTCACCAAGAAATACACCTGTTGCATCAACAGAATGATTATGAAATACAGAACCATCATCTTGCAATGTGGGGCATGCATATGTGTGATGATAAGAACTACAGCATATACTACAAAATCCTGCAGGTTCTTGCACATGTAACTGAGGTTGTTCCACTGCCAATTGCTCCACCAGATAAGCCAGCTCATTAAGTTTATGCTCCATCAGATTAGTGATCAAACACAAAATCACAAAAACAAGTCTAATATACACACAAAATAATTACATAAAACATATCTACAGATTTTTTAAAAATTATGGGACTACCACAGAGTGAAATATACACAAAAATTCTATCTAACAGAATAATAAAAAATCTTAAAAAATTGAAAAAGTGGTCTAAACGATGGAATTTGGCAAAACTAAGGATGACCTCACTACAAGTAGTGAGCCTTTCTCAAAATCACGATTTTCATTAGTCCACCAAAATTCAGATTAATCAGAGATACGTTATTGAACCAAAATCTTGACAGAATGCCCTTTCCCCAATTTCAGCCGAATTCCACTCGAAAATACTTCAAAAACAAAACAAACACAATTGTTAGAGTTAGATGAAATGATCAAAAAGTTGCCTTTGGGTCCCCGGCAACGGCGCCAAATTTGACAAGAGGTTGTCGAGACCTCGTCAAATAATAAAAATTACCAGTTCGCAAACTAATTTGTAGTATAGAGCATGAACCGAATCGTCTCTCAAGGATCCAAAAAGAACAAAGATTTAATCATATCAAGATAATTAAAATGGGGGGTTTTGTTGTTGATTAACAATATTGATAAAAATACAAGACTTAAAGTTGAAAACAAATCTAAAGAAACAACCAATCCAAGGAAATTTACCGATCTTAAGTTTAATCCATCATTGATCACAAGGAATTCACTTAATCGCTAACCATGTTCTTGGCCTTAGATCACATCAAGAAGCCTCAACATAATCCAAGAATCCTCTACTAGATAAGCATCTAGAATTTAATTAACCAAGGTTAGATAAAGTAAGCACCATCCATACATAGATTAATTTAAGATCCAGAATTTAACCAAGCTAAACAATCCATCAAAAAGCTTTAATAAATTGTTTATTCTTTGTGATCCTCTTTGAATACATGACAATAAAGCTATTATCACATTAACATCTAAATCAAATTAAGCAATTCAATCTAGATAGAAATCAAAAGAGGAAGAAGAGAAACTTGAATAACAATTAAGCAATATGAACAAGCAAAACAAGATCTCCAAATTAAACATCAAGATGGCTAATCCCTTGGATTGATTATGAGAGCCTAGCCTTCCATGGATGGGAAGGAAGAACTCAGAAAATAAAGAACAGAAATGAAATTCTAAAGAGAAGGGAGAAGAAGAGAAAGAAAACTAACAAATACTCAAACTTACTACAAAATTGAATTCTAACTTACTTCCAAATTGAATTTTTCTAATACAAAGAGGTTGGCTCTATTTATACTAATCCTAGAAGCCAATTTATACATGTACATAATCTGAATACAACCTATAAAAATATGGAAATTGTCAAATGTGGAAGCTTGATGCATGGTTGGTGGGTTGGTGCATGGTAGGTGGGTTGGTGTATGGTTGGTGGCTTTTTGTCAACAACTCTTATCTGACTTCTGGCTTCAAATTCATCACCTAGACGGTGCATTTTGGCTTGGATGTCTTCATGAAAGTTGTAGCCAGTTGTCTCCTTGAAAATCTCCAATTTGAATCATGTCATTTGGACTTTTAGAACTCCATAAATGCCAAAAACACTGCACCTACCTCAAGTTAGGTTGGAAGAACGTGTTTCCAAATTCAGACCAACTTGTAGCTTGAGAAGCATGCCTAAAATGACATCTATTGACAAAGTGGTCTTCAGTGAAGTTGGAGATATGGGTCTTATCTTTCAAATGACCAAGTTTCAGCCCAAGAGGAGGTCTATAACTCACTATGTAGTCCAATATGTGCATACTGCCCAGATTTTCCTGACAGCAAACCCACTCTGCATTGCAGGGATGTTTTCGACCCTTAGAAGTCCGATCCAGCTCTTGAGTTCTTCATGAAACTTGTAGAGCATTATCTTAGCTTTCCAAAGACACCAAGATCACCTCAATTGGATCACCGAGTCCCAAGTTATGGCCTAACCAAGGAAGAAAGGTCAAAATGCATCAAAATCCGAAAATTATTCAACATTTGCATTAAAGCCCAATGAAGCCCAACAACATTAAACTCATCTAAAGTACTAATATTGGGCACAATAAACATCTAATAATGCATAATACAAAGCTAAAATAAGTGTCTCAAATTGATTCATCAATGTCTATTTATCTATTGAATTTGTCCATCACAAAAAAATGTTCAAGAAAATGTAATCGAGTTTGCTATTAGGCTATAAATCATTCGTTTGGATTTTGATAACTTCCTTTTCAATTTGAGGTAAGGTCCATCTGGTGTGGTCATATTAGACCCAAGGTGATCATTGGTCACAAACCACTTAACCCACCACCAACGTATCGTTTTAAGACTCTATCGTAAGCCATAATTACGAAGTGAATATCAGGAGAATATGCAAGTATTTCCCATTCTTTTAACAATTCAGATAATAATATATTTTATATATTTCAACTTTAAAGTTTAATTATTGGAATAGTTTATTTATTTATTCTCAAAATAAATGAAAAATAATCAATTTAATTTTTAAGTGGAAAATGATGTTTTTGTTAAAAAACTGATTTCCTTCAACTTGATGTCAACAAATCCATCTAAAAAAACCAACCCTTGATGAGCTTCTACTTATAATTTAATATTGTTTAGTTTGTGTCTTGAATTGTGTTTTTGCCTTTGAAATTGTGTTTTCTTTTGTTATTTCTTTTCATTTCTTAGATGATAGAAGAGAAGAGAGAGCTCATGATCAAGTGGCAAGTCACAAAGGTGAAGAAGAACTCATTCTGGGCATCTACCGCTTAAGTGATGGAACTTGACCGCTCAAGCGGTCATTGCACTAAAAAGGATTCCTTTCTGCCATCTTACTACTTAAGCGATGAAGTCTTATTGCTCAAGCAGTGGAGCTAAAACACTGACACACATCTTTTTGATATAAAAGGAAAAAGGAAAGAAATCTTAGGTCAGAGAAGTACGGTTGGAACCCTAGATCGAAAAAGGAAATACCTAGGAGCTGGAATTGAGGATCCTCACCATCTTTTAGATCGAATCAATGGAGTTTTCTATTCCTTCTTCTTAGGCTTGGCAATGGGGCTGGTTTTTACCCGCCTTGAACTTGCCTCACACCTCTTAAAGGAATTTTCAACTCTCCCCTACTTGCCTCGCGAGTTTTGAAAATGAAAACCGACACCCTACCTGCAAAAAAATAATAGAACCCAAACCTTACCTGCATATACTATATAATACACAATATAATATAAATTATTAAAAGAAAATTACTCATTGCATAAAAAATCTAGAGTTACATGAAGTATGAAACACACTCTTTGTAAAATAATAGGGGTGCGGGTAGGGTAGGGGCGGATAGACCTTAAACCCGAACCCACCCCGTCCAGCCCCGCAACATAGTTTAAACCTGCCTCCCTCTGCCCCCTACTGCGGGATGGGTTGTAAACCCGCCCCATGCGGGTTAGGGCAGATTGGATACCGGTTGGGTGGGTTCAAATTGCTATCCTTACTTCTTCTTTGTATTCTTACTTTATCATTAGTAGCTAAGTTTCTTAATCTAAGGATGAGATGTGACTTGGCTTGAGTGATTGGGTTATGAATCTCTTATGAACTTTGACTTAATTTTATATTTTAAGCGTTTATCCTTTGTTTTCAATGCAATTTATGAATTTACCTTTCTTATTTTGATTTGGGAATCATGCTTGCTATTGGAAAATCCTTTTATGTTCTTGCTCATGAGGGTAAATACCATGATCTTACAAGGTTTAGGGATAGATCTTGAGATTATGTGGTTCTCTAATTTCTATTGATCTTGTAAAGCCCTTTCCTATTAGAATTATGTTAAGGAATTACTTAATTTTGATTGTGGTTAAAGGAGAATTGTATTTATCAAGGAACTGAAATTCAATTAATTAAATGAAACCCAACCTTTAAATCTTAGAACTAGAGTCAAAGTGAATGAGAATTTGTAAATCAATTAACTGAGTTAGGTTAAATCTAATCCCTAGCATCTTTTTACCAATAATTTCCATCTTTAATTCACAATTCAACATTGTGCTTTGCTCTATTGTTTGTTGCCTTCATTTAACTTTAATTTTATCAATATCTCCCTTTGATCCTAATCTTCATAGTCTAAACAAATTAATTTTAGTGAATTAGTGCTTAATACTTTAATCCTCATGGACAATACTCACTCACACTCTATTACTTGAACGATTCGATACAATTGCCGAAGAATTAACAGACAATTATAATTAGTGGATAGTTATTACATTTTGTCATTTTTTTTTTCAATAAATATAAATAAATAAATCATATTAATAAGTATGTGGTTATGGAGTTAGGGTTTTTAGGCTTTTTCATTTGTCGATAATTCTTTTGTCATATTGCTACTGACATCCACAAACCCAATTCCTTCCTAATTGAAATGTATTATATCGATCTATTTGTTGAATGTTTTTGTTTTAAAATATTGTAATTAGAAGAAGAAAAAATACCACTTCAACCAGTAATGGCAATCATAGTGGATACAACAAATCTTCCTCATTTGTGAGAACCAATTAGGAAGTAAACAAGTAATTCATTCAACAATAAATATATAGTAAATAATGTCACAAGTTAAGAACACCAAATTTAACATAAAAAACCTCTCTTAATGTGAGAAAATAAAAACCAAGAGACGGTAAAAAAAAACTCAATTAATTATCTTTAAATCAAAGGTGCAAAGGAGTTTTCTCTAGTTATACCACTAGATACATATATAAACTCATTCATCAAAAGGTCACCCACAAAGACCCAAAATCATTTACAAATGAAAATAACAAAGAATAGTTGAAGAAGTTACCACAAAATCAACCACTATTCACATTTAGCAGCCATAGAAACCACAATAAATACTTGAGTAGTGCTATATAGTAAAAAAAAAATTAGTCATACTTTTGACAGTATTTAAGAGTAGTTGTTAGTAAAATAGAATGGTGGAGAATACTTATTCATCTTAGAATCAATATACATGCATGCTAACTCGTTATGTCTAAAAATATAGGTATCTAACATTTTCCTTAATACTTAGCAATGAATTTGAAGAGGTGCAAGCATTTGAAATCCTGAATCCTAATCAGATTAGGATCGATGCTTGTTAACTGTTAAATGAATCTTTAATTTGTACATAATTATGACTTGGATTAGAGTCTTCAATTGTGCCCTCTCATGGTTGATGTTGATATGTAAAGATGTAGATGAAGGAAGAGAAAATTTGGAGAGAAAAACAATAAGAGGACGAAGAAGGGAAGTTGTTGTGGCCAAGTTACTAAAGGATGGAGAATTTAAGGTCTCCAAGGGTTTTTGGTCTCTATATTCTCTTCTACATTTTTACACTGATCATCCCCTTAACACCATCTTATCACACCGTGGTAGGGATGATTAAATTAAATCCTCATTTTTTCAATGATGCCCACATCCATTTTACTGTCCCTCCCCAACAAAAAAGTCATTGATTTTTTTTGTTTCTCTGAGTATCTCTGTAGGTTACTAGCACTGTGAAACTCCCTTCGAATACTGTCATGACTAGGAGGCCCTCACACTAAGCGCTGCTTCAAAGCTCAAACTTCTGTCCTCATCTTAAAAATGAAGCTCGCTTACCACTACATTCAATGTTCCTACAAAGTTATATATTTGCTTCTTAGTTTTGTTTTACAATTTCCTATATATTTTTTCTCAATAGTTTCAGTTGCGTTTATAGGATAAAGATCCAATGATTAGGAAACTGGTGTTAAAATTAGTATTTTGTCTAGCTATTATAATTTTCTTTTGAATTATATTATTCAACAGTATAAAAAAATGAAAACAAAGAATAATGAATTTTGTATTGCAAAATATTTTTTTTAAGAAAATATTATTTATTTATTTATTGGTTTTTGAGAAATGATAAGAAACTATAAAATACAAAAATATAATAATATTTGAAAGATTAAAAATAAAACAAAATACATTATTCTAATAATGCTTGTAGATAACAGATTGATAAATGTGTATGTTTTAAAAGTGATAGTAAGATATAGAGATAGAATTGAAATAGGAGATTGGATTAGCATATATCTTCAACTTGGGGTAAGACTCTATTAGATGATTAGGTTTAGTCAATTTAATTTAAAAGGGGAGAAGAAACAACAAAAAGGGAACAACGTAATCTAGAAAATATAAAAGAAAATACGTATTGAAAATTTGGAAAGAGAGAGAACAATTACTGCGAGTAAAACTGTTGGGTGTTTTCTTCTCTTCTTCAAATCCTGCTTTAAGGTTATAACTAGATGATGACCCGTGCAATGATTTCTTATTTTATACCTTTAACAACTGTAAATGAGCCTACAATACTATCCTAAGGTTTATTTGAGGTTATTATTTCAGGTTCTTGTGTAAATTAGTCGCTACACTTGGTAGTATTGTCTTCCAATACATCTACTATGACAAATGATGATCACAAGGGGCTGAACATGATATCAAGTGAAACATGCACTATCCTTCCCTTTTGTAGTATATAGTTATATAGGATTTGGAAATCATCATCAATCTATAAATTTCAAAATACCAATGCTGAATAAGAAGGTAATTTTAAGTTAAAACCTCATCCTGGTTAAGAGGATTCCATCGAACAATATCAAGTTGTCGAATTAGAGAGTGATGCAATAAATGCTTGCTTTTATCTTCTTTCAAGCCTGCCATGACAATTAACAGAAAAACCAAGTTTAAAAGATCATTGCCACTTGGTTTGAAATTCCTCCTCATCCATGGTAATAATAAATATGAAGAATACAATAATTGCAAGAGAAGAAACATATAAGACAAATTTAGAAGAAACAAAACCATCCATTATTTGAAGCCTATATAGTCAAGCTAATGACATTACACTTTGGTGTTTCAAACATTATTTAGAAGAGGAGAAAAGCTTATAGAGGCTAACTTAAAAACAAATCGGCTGGCAAGAAAGTCTACAGGATATCTGTTAATAATTTTTATCATTCTGCAATTGATTAGTCAAATATTAAATTCTAAAAAGGACATATATGTCTCTGCTTTTATGTTGATCGCTGCATGAAGATACAAAGAGAAAGGAATAGAGTAGATATAAAGGAAAATCTTTTCAAGTGGCAGCAAAATAGGCAAGCATGCTTATCAATAATAGACTTAGGTTTAGATTAAGGAATGCATTCTTTACTAATAATATCAGCATAAGAGTGAATATTGACAAAAAATAATAGATGCTGGAATACCGATTATGAAAATGTTGTATTCTAATCTAATGTCCAAAAAATGTAAAGACTAAAAAGTATGGTACTTGACAAGATATGAGGTAATAAATGATTGTAGTGAGTATATACATTGAATGAGGTATTAACAATAAAGCAGTCAGTGCCATATTGGGTGAGATCACTATTCTTAGCACCTTCAAGAACCATCTGCAGTAGGTCCTTCTTATTAGGAGTTTCCTTTCTATTTTCCGCCACTTGAAGTATAAGAATTTTCACCTCATTTTCTAATGCCTATGCTTCTCTATTACTTTTTGTTGGAAGGTTTTTGTAACATGTAGATAAGAATTAATCATTAATTCAAAAATGATAAACAAAAATAACAATTTTGTAGTTATGACCTTTACAAAGGCAAAACTATTTTGTACCTCATGCCATGGATCCAGTTGACATACTTTTCCTAGACATGACCTCTTAGAGAGCTGTGAGTTTCAAGAAATTTTGATCCCCTTCTTAGAATAATTGCTTCTAATTAGAGCATGCTCTTGAATGTACTCATCAACTTTTATATCTACAGTTCCACCTTCTGCCTCTACTCTACGACTCTATAACTTTAGCAGAGAAATAATAGACTCACTAATTATAGTCATTATTCCCTATGGAGGACATATGAAAAGATATTGCAAGTTAAGATGCCAGTATAATGTATATAAATACCAACATAGACCAAGCTTAAAACCTTATATACTTTAACCTTCTCTATGTATAGTTCTAGAGCTAGGATCTTTCTTTGATGGGCCTATATAGTCCCATTTGAAGTTATAATGCCCTAACCTAGTAAAGGCCCTAGTTCTTTTTGCTGATATGAAGGGTTCCCCAAGTCCAAGGATGTGCAAGTGGTGATATTTGTCACTATCTCAGGTTGTTCCATATACTATTTGTTTGTTTCCAAAAGAAAACATGAACACTTGACTTGTTTACACAAAGAAATTACCTAGCATTTCTGGCAGTGGAAAACTACATCAAATATCACAGTTCAGTAAGAAAACATGTGATTGCCACACAAAATGTGAGCAATGTATCAACATACTATCTAAGCATGGGAACATAAAACATTTAGCTAATATAGCAAAACTTTATGAACACACAATCACATATATAAGGAAGTTTCTTATAAAATTCATAGGTAAAGATAAAAACCAGACCTTCCTCCATGTTCAAATCTTTAAATTTTTTTTTACTAGTTGAACGATGCAGCTTGTCTTCCTTCAAGTATCTAATATCAGTGTGACAACATAAGCAACCTATGTGATCTCAAGAAAGAATAAAGAAAAAATATTTTGAAAAATCAAAATATGATTAGAAAGAAAATGCAACTTACCTTACAGGGACTTTAAGCTCATTCGAGATGGAAGATACATATAATGCAAATTCACGTTCCTCATAGAAATCAATAAGATAAATCTAAGTCAAATTAAAAACCTGTGACACAAACAATAGTTAATTAATTGGTAGATCATATATGATTTTTCCTAATAATGATTGTCTTCCATTTACAGTAGCTTACCATTTTACAAGCATAAATTGGATGATGAACCATGCGTTGTCCTGCTAAAGGAAAAAGTGGCTTGGGTATATCGAATAACGACAGCCAAAATCTAGTACCTGTAAATTCAAATATCACAACAAAAACAATGGATATTAAACACTATGGATTGAGTCAAATTTAACATAAGAAAGCAATGTATCTCGTCTAAAGAAACCACTGACAAACAATACCAAGAGAAACTTAGACAATGTACACCAACGTACGACTTAGTCACTGTACTTCCCATTTAAAATAAGTACTTTAACACCTAAAAACATGTGGATTCTAAGGCAGAGAGAGGAACAAAGATGAAGGGAGAAAGGGTAGTAAAAGAACATAGCAAAACATGATGTTATAAGCAAATCAGAACACTGCATCAAAACTAATGCCATGTTATTTCCAATCCAAGGAAGGGAAAGATGAATGGCATAGAATGAATCAAAATTCAAAGCTCAAAAAGTAGGAAACTTTGAATGGGTTATTGTAGATACAATCTAAAATGAATTTGATATTAATATTGGTAATTTGGTACCTTTAGTGGGTCCTCCAACCATGATCACAGCCACCACCCTCTTCTCAATGTTTGCTTTTGGTTGGATTCAATAGGTTAATGTGGATTCAACCTGTTGGTCATTCATTTCACCAACTAAGGAGGGCTGCTGAAAAGACGAAACCAATGGTGCTGAGTAACTGATGAGCATTCAAGTGGTGGGAGTTGCTCTCATTCATTTCAGTAATCGAAGAAAAGAGAATGCATCGTTGGTATCAACTAATGAGGGAATCAAACAAAAGAGAATGCAAAGTTGGCATGAGGTGGCTGCTAGGAGGAGAAAGGATGGAATATGGAGCTATCACCAAATGGTGTAAGCTAAGGTGGCAAAAAGGAACATCATATGTGTAGAATTGTCGGAGCTCAACTTAGCTGAAATGGCTTACAAATAGCTTATGAGCCTGAATTTATATATTATAAATAGATTAAGACTCCTTTATACTCCTAAGTGTTTCCTTTTTATTTGTTACTGGTGTTTGGACGTTTAAGGCCTAATTTGTAACCATCAGATAACTAAAACAAATACAATAAAACTGCTAATTAACTAATGTTAGTACTATCTGCCTTCATTCATGTTAAGTGCGAAGGCAATTACTGCAGACTATTTACCCAAGATAGCTTCTCACTCCTCTCATGCGTTTTATGTCCACCCTCTCTAGATCTTTTAAAGTGGGTTCTAACCTGCGAACTAGTCTGATTTTGTGAATGAAAATTTAATTTATAAAAATCTAAGTCAATTTTGACTTGATTCATTTAACTCACAAATTTTTGGTGGGTTGGGTTGATGAAAGTTTAGTTCACAAAAATCAACTCACTTAACCCACAAGTTAGCTATAAGTAGGTTGGTCAGTTTACTATTAATTTTTTTTATAAAAAAATCATTAACCCACTAAGTAAATTTTTATATTTATGTTGGTGATAATGACTTTAAATTTTGATATAACTTAAATTTGATAATGATTATATAATTTTATACTTTTTGTTGGTGATATAACTCAAGCTTCATAATTATTTTATACTTTAAAATTAATTTAATATTTTTTTTTTAAATTTTTGATGAGCTAACCCATTTAACTCATCAACTATCCTATCCTAAATGAGTTGGATTAACTACTTTTCAACTGATAACCCAAATGTAACAACCTGAATGTAAAGACCTGACGTAAATTTACTTAACTTTCAACCACCTAAATTGGAACGTTTTGACAATTCCTCGGCCTACGAGTGTTTTCTTTTCGATGGTGCTTTTCATACCCCTCCCCCATTTTTAGTATATTTTTGTTTGTTTACTGTAACCAAAAAAAAAAAGCCAACTTTTACTGCTTAATTGCTTTATTACGTATATACATGAAAAAGAAAAAGATGCTGACTTAAAAGTAATCTTTTTGCTTAATTGCTTTATTATGTATAAACATAAAAAAGAAAACAATAAATCACTACTAAACTAGTGATAAGGAGACAAAAATAACGATAAATTTTATTCGTCAAATTTATACTAGTCTCTAAATATGTTTTTGTCAACTCTTATTTTCATTATTTCTTTACAGAAAACTAAAATATATAATCTAGTATAAATTTCATTCTTCATCAATATAATTATTAAATAAAAAATATTATTATTATAGTAAAACAAAACTTTAATCACAATTTATTAATTAATTGTGTAAAATTTATTTTAGCGACAACCAATATAGTTAAAATGTTTAATCAAGTCAAATTTACTCTCAACCTTCAACCTCAATAAGAATCCCATGGCAAAAACTAAATCCCAGCCACCTGATTATCCCCATTTTGCCACGTGTCAAGTTCCTCATCCTCAAAAGACACATGGCAATTCTTACAGTGCCTCACACCCAAAACAAAATAAATAATAATAATTGCCAAAAGCTGATCAGAGAAGAGAACTCCAAACAGCTCACAGTTCCGCCACCTCCGCCTTTAGTTTATTGTTATTATTAGTACTCTCTTCTTTTACGCTTTTCTGATCCTCCCAGAAAGGCTAGTTCTCCATTTTTTTTTTCAATTGAATTGGGGAGGTCTGTCAAATCCCTAAGATTCTTTTTTGTTTTCTTAGCTATTAAAATTGTGAAAATCATATTAGAATTTGATTTTGATCTATCTATTTGGTCGATGGAGAAATCCATCCTTTTGATCCGAACTATGGAGCTAAACGTGGAATTTAGTATTGAAAATTTTTAAAATTTTATTTTTTGGTTTATTGGGAGCCTTTGAATTTATCATTTTATATCGTTCTGATGGCAAATTATGGCTTAACTTGTATATTTTGCCATATAGCTAAACCTTTTCTCATAATTAGTGTATATTTTGATTAATTATGAAAAAAAAATTACATTAAAAATTAATTATGTATATAATTGATTTTTAAAAAAATTAATTTATGTTTAGATATGTTAATTCATAATGGATTTAATAATAAAGATTTTTATTTGAATTGTATAAAAAAATTATTTTTATGTATTAAATTATCAAAAGATATATGAAATGATTGATAAAATTATTTGATTGAGGACAAATAAGTATTTCTCTCTTAAAACTTTTGACATAATCTAAAATCAAATAATTAAAAGTTTAAAATAATAATTTTTTTTTAAAAAAAGTCATTTTTAGTTATAAAAAAATAATGTTAACTTATAATTAATTTTACACACTATAAATAAATAAAATAAATTTAAGATAAAATAATTTTTAATTAAAAAAACGATTATTCCATTCAACCAAAAAAAAAAAAAGATTATTCCCTGAAAAAAAGCAAAACTAAACATGCTGTTAAGCAAAATTAGGCTTCTTTTCTGTTTTGTTCGTTTTAATTGAACGAACCGTTTCTAATACTTGACGTTTACAATGCGTTTGGGAACTTTAGACATGTCAAGTGGATCCGTGAGACGAGTTTCCCGTCAAGATATCCAGCTGGTAACCTGTGACCTTCAGCTTCACCTTCTTCAACACATTTCAGCATTCCGTTTTTGCTTTTTTTTTTTTAATGTTTATTTTGGTTCCAAACATGAGATCAATGCATATCTAATTTTTATTTTTGAAAAAAAATTTACTTTGCCATATGCTTTTGGTGTGACTGAGATAAATATTTAACTCTAGCAATGCCAATGTTTACTTCAAATTAAGATGCTTAGCTTGACTAGTGCCCAAAATTGCTTTGTCAATTATAAACGTTTAATACGCTCCGCTTGCATTTGATGAATTCTTTGTTCAAATTTCTTCATTGTTGCTTTTGAGTATTATTTCTTGTTGACCCCGGAAACAAACAGTGTAATCAAATTAGCTTTACATACTATCTTGTTCTTGTTACATGTTATTTTGAGATTCATTTTTCATTAATTCAATTGTCATAGGGGTTTGGAAATATGTCATATTTTTTTAGATTGATAATTTATTGTAGTTAGGGTACTACTTAGTATCTTGTTATTCAGGGTTTTAAGTACTTTGGGATTTCCATTGAATGAGGTCTTTATCTTTAATTAGGATTACTTGACTGTCAAGTTGGCTAATTATTATTAAGACTAGTTAAGTTTTCCTATTTAAGGATTGCTGATATGTACTTTGATTTCTCAGTTTATCATTTTGGTGTTGAAATTACAATTTAGTTATTCTGCTCACCCTCTCTTCTAATCTTCCCCCTACCTCTCTCTATCTCTCCACCAAATCTCTTGACTATTCCCTCTACTGTTGTGTTCGTCCTACATTAGTGACAGATTGCTAACTATAATTTTGTTGATTTGCCTCATTCCAGGTGCAAAATCTCATAGAATAGAACGATGTCTGCAACTATATATGAGCCCGAAAGTAGTTGTGGACTCGTTACTAGATCAAGCAAAAATAGATCCTGGTTTCACAGAACTTGGTAATGACAACTTTTGTTCTCTGGCATTTTTTTTTTAAATTTTCTTTTACTCTCCCTTCACTTGTCAGGAGACTTTTTGATGTGGCTTTTTTTATTCTGACAAAAGAAGAAATTCATTAAGACGAGAAAAGGGACTTTTTTATGTGTTCCGCAAGTATATTACTGGACTTGCCTTTTTTTTTTTTTTTCATTTGGTTTACTTTTGTATTGTTTTTTCATTTCATTCCTGATTTTGTTTTTCATAGTCATGATTCTCAGCCTTATTGTTCCAAACAGAAAATGGCTCTCTCAAATCTTATTAAGGTCTGAATTTTGGAGCCTAATTATAATTAAGCTATCCTTTTTTTAGATGAAAATTTTAACTGTACATTTGCAGTTCAGCATTGAGGTCAATTATTTTAGTTTGTGTCCTCCCCTTACCGCCTTATACAAGTGAGAACTTAATGAAGAAGTTTTGTTTTTATTGGAGTTGATAGAATTTTCAATAGGGTCTCTTTTCCCGTACGTATGTTGTAGGATAGAATTGTGTTTATAGTGGCGTCTCTCTATTCTCCCATGGTTGTTTTAAGGGAACTTCTCATTTATGATATGCTGTAAGATTGTGAAGCTTTGTTGCATTTTTGCGCCTCTTTGTCTCTCTGTTTTTTTTTTTTTTTTTTTTTTTCTGTTTTGGATGATATCTTATCCTCCCACTAGTCGTATTTTTCTCTTTTCTCTTTTATAATATTTCTTCTTTTATCTTAAAAAAATTGAAGACATCCAGTAGGTGTCTTAAGTTTTCTGAAGACATTGAAGGATTTGGCATATGGCTTGGACTTAATAATGGAGTTTGTGGGTTTGTGGCATAAAAGTGTAACAAACAACCAACAAAAATTTCCCCCCTTAAAAACAGGGTTCTAAGCAGCATGAATGATGATAATGTATTGGACAGCTTTGCACATGTTTTCTCTTTTCTTTGTTGTTTTATATTTCCTTTTTTGTTATAGTGGTATCCTCTAAATTCCATGTAATTTTCTTCTCTTCATCTTAATGTATTGGGCAGCTTTAATTGCTCCGTTAATGTATGGGATTTACTTTTTCAATGAAATTGAGCTAAGCCAAGTGTTGAAGAATAAAACCTTTGCAAATTGCAACTTACTCATGTACGATCATGAGTTCTGTGGTGAATGAAATGGAGTAGTAGATGCTTTTTTAGTTCTGTGGTGAATGGATTTTGGAGATAAGTGGCGAAGGTGGATTAACAGATGTCTGTCTTTAATGCATTTGTCAGTGATAGTTAATGGAGAGCCTAAATTGTGGTTTAAGGGTCATAGATGAGTTAGGTAAGGGGATAAGTTCTGTTACCTTTTACTCTGGTTGTTGATGTTTTGAGAGGTTTTGAGCATGGTTTGGCATCTTTGCTGGTTCATAACAGGTAAAGTTCTCACTTACAATTTGTGGATGATACCATTCTTTTTTCTATCCGAGGATGAGGATTTTTTTTTTTAATGTGTTTCCACTTTTGAAAGTTTATGAGACAATTTATGGATTGAGCATTAAATTAATTATGCTAGGAGTGGTCTGGCAGGTATAAATGTTGATGCTGGTGTGGTGGCTAATTTGGTTACTTTGGCAGGTCTTTAGATTTTACGTTGGCCTTTTGGTGTATCATGGGATGCCTTTGGGAGGCTGTCCTCGAACCACTACTTTACGGGATCTTGTTTTGCAAAAAAATATAAAAAAAGACTTGATAATTGGAAGGGCCTTATTTTCTTTAGGGGGTGCGTCACTCTAGCTCAGGCTTCTTTGTCTAGCATTCTCATTTATATGTTGTTTAAGATTCGTGTGGGAGCCTTGTGCACTGGGTTTCCCTTTATGTGGATTACTTAAGAGGGTGAGCCGTGGAGGAACGGCAAGGTTGCTGCTGCCTTGTGAGTTGTGACCTGGTGGTCATGGGTTCAAGTCGGGGAAACAACCTCTCCACTTAGGGGCCACTTAGGGGTGTAAGGCTGTATACATCTGACCCTCCCAAACGCCATAGTGGTGGGAGCCTCCTGCATTCAACGTCCTTTAAGATTCCTGAGAGAGTGGCAGAAAAGAATAATAATATTATGAGAGATTTCTTTTAGTAAGGTGTTAGAGAACTAAGAGGGACCATTGGGTTAGTTGGGAGGTTAAACCCCTTAGTTTTTTTATAACCCAAAGCATGACAGGAGATTGAGCAGCTTTGCTCCATTATTGTTTTCTATTTTCTTTGTTGTTGTGTTTTCCTCTTACATTAAGGAGGATCCCTTATCCTCCAAATTCATTTAAATATCTTTTCTTCATCTTAATGAATTTCTTATTTTATCAATAAATAAAAATACTATACTTGGACAAAGAACATTACATATGCCCGATGTTACAAATATAGAATTTATGCAGTTAGCTGACTTATGCAATTAACAACACAGTGTAGCTCATAAAAGTTGTCCCAGCCAACAAATTTGGAGATTGTTTAGAGGCTACCCTATGACTAATCACAATCACAATACAGTCAACTGACTTATGGACCATACCATCGCAAACTGCTGTTTCTTTTTTGGTACGGGAGAGGGCCAATCCCGTGAACCGAAAAATCTATTTATTGAAAGGGACTGACCATGGCATTTAAACGGCCTGTATGACTGGGACTTACACTTTACATATCTAAAGATTTATTGCTTTGTTGTACACACAAGAAACAATCAATCGTTTTTTGCTTAATACTTTGTCCATAGAATGTTGGAGGAAGCCTCTAGAAATTGCTAGCAGATTTGAAGGTTGAAACATTTCATCCCTCCTCATCTTTAGAACAGAGTTGGTCTCTGTTTCTCTTGATTAACTAAATAAACTCTAAATGCATCTATAGTTATTTATTACAACAACAACAACAACAAGCTTTTCCCCACTACATGAGGTTAGCTATCTATGGTTATCATTGAAATGAAAAAAAATATTGAAATTCTGATGCTTTTGTCATTTGTATTCGTATAAAAGCCGAAGTAGTTTTGATACTTTCTAAGTGATGTCAACTTATAAAGGTAAGGTTTAGTTTCTGTACTTCCCATGGGAACAAAGGGTTATCAAGAGTAAGATTTGATTTTGATCTTTAGCTGCTGTTGAAATTGCTATTTAGTGCTAGGAATTGGGCATTGGAGTCAAAAGCCAACAATCACTTTGTCAGCCACCATTTAGTTTTCTCTCTTCCTAATATTCATATATATTTTTTCATGTTTCAGTTTTGTAAAAGCTCGAAGAAGAAAATCAAGAATTCTTCAAGGCTTATCGTTTAAGGTTGATGGTGAAGCAGCAAATAACAGATTTCAACAGGTTGCTACAGGAACACGCTGGGCTAATGAATTAGCTACACACAACTGCAGTTGCATCACTACCTAACTCCAATGGTTCACATATCCCTGCATGTAAGTCCATATTACCTCATGGGCATTGATTCCATCCCTTTTGAGCGAATTTTTTTATTGCTGTTATCCAGCCTTTTTGAAATGCTCTTTCATTTCATGGGCACTTATGGTTCATTGAGTCCTTTCTTCACACTCAGCCCCCCTCCCCCTCCTTTTCTCCAACACAGTGCATAATATCCTAGTTGAATTGGAGAAAGTTGGTTTGGTTTTACCATTTACTAAAATCACACTCTTTGTAGTTTATGCTTTCTAGTTTATTTTTTCTCCCATTGAGCATTTCCATTCAATTATGTTGCAATTTAAGAAATTGGTTTCTTGGTTACAGTTTATGTTGCCTTAAATTGGTTTATGCAATTTAGTCATATGATTGGACGACAGTGTAAAAAAGTTAAAAAGTTATACACTGACTGTCAGTGGATCAAAATTAAATCCATGATTTATTTTGGATATTCTATAGGAATAAAGGTGTTGTTAGGCTGTCCTAGATTCAACTTTGACATTATCCTTTCAACAAATGTTACCATGAGCAATGCAGATAGTAGGTAAGATCATAGCTCGGATAGCGGCGCGTAGCGGCCGACCCCAAAATCGCTATAGCGAGATAGCGAATAGCAGGATGACCGCTATACCGAAAAAAAGTAAAAAAAAACATATGCAATTATACTATACATGTATAAATGCTTCAAAATATAAAATTAGTCAAAATTAAACACATATTCATCATTAGTAATCGAAAGTCATAATTCTAGACTCTAAAGTCACACAATCACTATGAACATAAGGCATAATTAACAAGTCAATAACCACAAAAGTCATCAAGGAGCATAAGATTTAAAATAAGAAAAAGAAAACAAAGCTCCAAATACTAATTAAGTTATGCCTCTAAGGCTTAAAGTAACTAAACATTCAAATTCAAAACATAAGTACAAGTTTTTCTTCAATCAAAATCATCATATTCAAGAGCTTCTAAGTTCTCTTCCTCATTGTCACTTTCACCACTACTAGACTTGTAGATCTCTTCCTCCTCCTCTTTCATTTCTACATCATTAGCTTCTTCTTCCTCTTCATCATGTATAGGCTCATTTCCCCTAGAGCTGGAAGGTCTTGAAGTAACTTTCTTCTTCAATCTTGTTTGCTGCCTAGTATGTTTTGTAGGCTCATCATCCCCAATTATATCAGCTACGGCCCCCCAAGTTAAAGTATCGTCATAAAAAACCAACTCATCTTCAGCACCTTCTCCATCTCCACCCATTTCTCCCACTAACCATTCATTACTATCGTTAATGTTATTTAGGAGAACGGGATCAATCACATCTTGGGTATCAAAACGTTCTTTAAGAGCTTGGTTATATTTAACAAAAACTAAGTTTTGCAACTTTTGATGCTCAAGCTTGCTTCTCTTCTTAAAATGAATCTATTACATAATTTATAAACAAAAATGTTAGTTTCACAATCACTAAATGAAACTATGTAAAGGAAAATCATTAGACGTCTACTTACATGCTTAAAAATACTCCAATTACGCTCACATCTTGATGAGCTACAAGTCAAGCTCAACACTTTAATGGCAAATGTTTGCAAACTTGGAGAGGATGACCCATACATCCTCCACCACTCAATTGTAATATAATTATAAATTATTTAATTAGCATTAAGTGGCATGTAAGTTGTAACTAAATTTATCAAGAAGTGCATTTTTTCTTACCAGGAGCCATTGTGATCCTTTGTCTTATTGCTGCCTTCATTCCAAATATACCTCCAACTCTCTTATATAGTGCTAACTCAACTGAAATGTTATCTACTCAACTGAAATGTTATCTACCTCTTCTTCAGTTGTACTTAGTCTCTCAATGGCTTTATAAAGTCCAGCTATCACTTCTTTATCAAATTCAATTCTTGGATTGCTATAAAAGAACTCGGGGTTCAGAAAGTGGCCAACTGCATGCAATGGATGATGAAGTTGTGATTCCCACATTTTATCAATGATATAAAAAATATCCTTACACTTATCAACATTTTCATTGAAAGATCTTTGAATAGCTTCCTTAGCCCTATCCATTGCTCATATATGTAACCCATTGCAGGTTTTTTTTCATTGTCAACAAGCCCAAGAACGTGCACAAGAGGCCCCATAGCTTTAAGAGAATAAAAAAGTAGGCATTAATACAATGTCAGTTGCCCTCTTCCCCTTAACTTCTTTTGCTATCTTAGAGGTCAACCACTCATCTGAAGTGACAATCTTTCTAAGGTTGTTTTCTTGTTTGTGCAACCTTTGCAATGTTAGAAATGTGGTCGCAAACCTTGTGACACCATGCCTAACCAATTCCATTTTGTTTGTGTACTTCCTCATTGTATTTAAGGCCAATGAATGGTTGTAGATAAAGCCTACAAGAGCAATGCCTCTTTGTATTGTCCTTTTAACCCAATGTAGCTTTCCAATGTCCTCCAACATCAAGTCCACACAATGTGCAGCACATGGAGTCCAAAAAAGATTCTTCCTCTTTGCTTGTAGTAATTTACCTAAGACCAAAATACCAAAATCAAATGAAATTAGATGAGTGGTCAATTATCAAAGGGGAGATTGTGAAAATACATTAATTTTAATTCTTACCGGCCAAGACATAATTGCTTCCATTATCAAACACCACTTGAACAACATTCTTTTCTCCAATCTCCTCCACAAAGGCATCTAATAACTCAAATATCTTCTCCTCAGTCTTCATATATGCAGAGACATCAATATTCTTCACAACCATAGTTGCAGATGGAGAATTCACCATGAAATTGATCAAGGTCCTATTCTTCTTATCCGTCCATGCATTTGACATAATCAAACATCCAAAATTCACCCTTTCTTCCTCTTGACCCTTCAACATTTCTTTTGTTAGCTCCAATTCCTTTTTAAGGAATGGAACTCTCATTTCATGATAGCTTGGAACCTTTAGGTGTGGACAATAGTTTTCAATAGCTTCAATCATCAACTTGAAGCTTTTAATACGCACAACATTGAAAGGAATGGAATTACTATAAAAACATCGAGCTATGTACTGAACGGTTCTAGCTCTTGCCTTTTTATCACAAGCATCATTTATGCTTGTTTGCCTCTTGGCCTTTCCTAATTTAATAGTTGCTTCTGGATTTCTAAGAAGAAGCAAATTCATGGGGCATTTAACATTTTTAGCTCTCTTGGCAGTAGTTGAAGTATGACTTGATGTTGCTAGTTTTTTTCGACTTCGAATATTTATAATTTCTTGCACCTCTTCTTCCTCATCGTCATTTTCATTCAACTCAGTCATGTATGAATCTTTTTAAGCCTTTTTCTTCTCAAAAGCTTCCTTGATCAACTTCTTAATTTCAGGTGGAATCCTTTTATAAGAATTTACTTCTCCTCTCACTCCCATTTGGTGTCTTTTCGCTCTAGTAATCCCACAAATAGTAACTTTGCCACAAAAATCATAGGTCACACTCTTCCTGTTATTGATATCTCTCAAGCTATTCTACTGCCATGTCATATCAATATTTTCTCCGATTGGTTTTTACCAATCCATATCAGGAGGATGATGTTGAGACACTTTGACTACTTGGTTAAGGATGAGAATACGATGCCATGGCTATGAAGGGTAATCAAAGATTCAAAATACATGACTGAAAGAGGAGGAGCAGAGAGCTGTGAAGGGAAAGGGAAAAAAATAAGCACTTAGCACCTGCGTTAAAATAGAGAAGAGGTGCAAAGCTGCCAAACAGAAGAGGTTGCCGAAAATGGGTGGACCTCGCCGAAAATGGTGGAGGAAGGGACTAAGGAAGGGTTTTCACGCTGAGAAAGGCTGCTCTCAACCTATTCGTGCGACACAAACCCTAAATACTTCAAACAAAACACACGAAACGACATTGGGGGGCTCTGTTTTGCAATAACGGTAGCGAAATGGCCGCGATTCTCGGACGCGATCGCCGCGACACAAAAACACTCAGCTACAGGAGCTGCGTCGCGGGTGGGTGGCGTGACACCAGGCTCTGCCCTTATCGCGCGCAATCAACTACTCTGGGTAAGATGTTGATGAAGTGTTTAATTAGAAGCAACTTTAGTAGATGCTTGACTTATGATATGATGGGTTCATTTAAATGTTCAGCTCTTGTCCAATAATTTAAATGTTAAATATGAATCAATTCATAATTTTTACAAGTATTTTTTTTCTTTGTACAGGTAATTAATTCATCACATCAATTGTGTCCATACTGCCTGCTTATCTTTCTCTTTTATTCATTGCAAGATTTTGAAGTGACAATTTTGATTACTTGTTGTAGTCAAATTGATCTTTTGAAACTGTTAACACTTTGTTTGGATGGGGGAAAGAAACAAAGGGAAAAGAAAACTTTAAAATATAGGGATTATCTCTTGTTTGGATGGAAAGGAAAAACAGAAGGGAAAAAAAATATGTAGATAAGGAATTCTTTTTGTTTTTTTCCCGGTTGAATGATTTTTTAACAATAGCTTTGTATACATTATAAGGTTATATTAGTAATTTTACAACTTCAACTTCTTTTTTCATTCCATTTTTTTCTTCCCATTTTTACTCCATCCAAATATAAGGTGAAAAGGTTAGATTTTTCTTATTTTCTTTCCCCACATTTTAGTCTTGCATATGAAAATAGCTTAGGAAAAAAAATATATATATTCTTGGGGAAATATAACAAAGATTAGCCAGAGACACAGGGATGTGGAAGGAGGGTTTTAGGTAAATGGAAAATTTGAGTTATTCTTAATTTTTCTTTGTTAATGTTAACTTAGTTGAATTCTGATTTTATTAGTCATCTAAATGTACTTTTGAGTAACTGCCCTGACATATATTGCTCATATCAATACATGATAATTGATCCAAAGATTGTTTTATGCTCTAATGAGCCAGCATATTGTATAAACTTTGAATAAATTTTATCAAAATTTTGTTTGTGTCTGCTTCCATGCTAGGATGCATGGGTACTCCTATGTGGTTGTCGTACCCGAACCAGGTACATATCTGGTACATATGGGTATATACTGGTATACTTAGTTTCTTTTATTATGAATTTTTTTGTTGTTGGGTATGTTTGGGTGTAGCTTGGTTATGCATTTTTTGGATTTTAGGGACACTCGTTAAATTTGAGATTATGTGTCTTTTGTTAGCCCGAGGTTTCTAAAATGGTTAATTTCTAATGATGATCCCAAAAATTATTCTAATATGTAATGCTGTATACTTGCACATTATCAAAGCTAAAAGTGAGTGTTACATATTTATCAAAGAAAACATGAACTCTCAATTTATAGAGAAAGTATTTCAAATGTCTTAAACTTATATGAGTCAGCTACTGTAAAGACATGAGAAGTCTCATGTTGTTGTTCTAGTAAACAAAGTGGAAAACACTTGAAGAAGCTGTACACGAGCCATCTCTTTGACGAAGATCAAAAGACTCATATTTAAAGACCCAAGTCAGTTTTAGAGAAGTCTGTGGAATACCAAAAGATGACCATGCTTATGATGGAGATAAGCTTGCTCATGTCAGATATCAGCTTATAAAAAATACACTGATGATCCGTCTTATGAACAAAGATGAGCCAGCTAATGTCAAGATTTTAGACTCATCTGTTTTGAGATTCAAGCTTCCAAATAGGTTGTGAATGACTCCAAAATGCTAATAACCGATAAAATATCTCATGCTTTCGTCATGATAGTATAAGACATGCATGGAAGAATAACGAGTCACTTTGCATAAAAGAAGAAAGGACAATAGACATTCAAATAATGTCAAGAAACTTTTCTACAAAAGCAAGGTTGCTGCAATGTTCAAAATTATGATCTTGCCTATAAATACCCACAATTTTCCAGAAAAGCAAAAATCAAGAAGAGGAGAAGAGAAGAAGAGAAGAAAAACGAAATATCAAGAATCGCTTGTGCTTTACATTGAGAATCATTTGTAAATATGTGTGGAGCTTATCTTTGTATATCCAACTCCCAGTTAAGATGTGTTGTTTCATAGCTTGGAGAAGCCAGGGTTGATCAAAATTACTCAGTTCTAGCTTTGAGATGCTAGGGTGGATCAAAGAACTCTTAGTTGATAGTGAAAAATCTCAGCGAGGCTGGAGATTGGACGTAGGTTTCACATTGAGGCCGAACTAGTATAAATCTTTGTGTGGAAACTCTTCGTAACCCTTCTCTTTACATTATCTTGCTTGATTGTTTGCTTACTTCTGTTGTGTGTTTGAGTTTGTGTTGCCTGCGCAAGATTTTTTGTTTATGATATTTGAATATTTACTGCGACTATCTTGCTCATGTTTCTCATTAGTCAACTCATCTCTGCATCACTATTGCATTAAGTTTGATTTTGCAGAAACGTTCATTTGTGTTGGACTTGATTCAACCACCATTCTCAAGTCTTTTTTCAACATCATCTTTTACTTGCTTGATGTGCTTTATTAAGTTTTGTTGAAAATTTAGAATTAGAATGTCGTGGAAATGATATTTACTTATGGTTTAATTACTTATTTTTTGGATTATATTATAGTTTTTATATGTTTATATAATATATCTTCCCATATCCATACCATGGTTTTTAGAAAAAATTTCGCACCTACAGATACGCATAACCGTGACCATGTAAGCTAGCCTGCATGCCATTGCTTGCCAGCAAATCTCATGATGATGGATATTAAGTAATTACGTGACCTGAATGTTTAATCTTTCCATTTATTTTCTTATGCGGCTTGTTATTATGGTTATAGGACAATGGTAAGTTAGTTTATGATGCTAGCTTATATAATGCCACATGGTTTAAAGAAAATACATGCTCTTGCATTAAGCAAAGTGACAGACGATAATTTCAAATAGCTGATGCTGGATGAAATAAAATAAAAGATTACAATTTTTATGGTCTTCGTATTTTTATTCTAAAGGTGAAGGTTGTAATATATATGATCTCTGACTTACCAGAAAAATTATAGATGTGATGTGATATGATTGCTTACCTTGAACGTTTTGAATGTCTTGATTGAAGTCACACTAAAGTGCATTTTGTTTTAACTGCCTTGATATTTGTGTGAAGCTTCCCTTTTCCTCCCCTTTGCTACAATTGTTTAGAAAGCAAAATGGGTGGACTCGTTTATCTTTTTTTTTCTTTATGAGCTGCAAAATGGGTGGATTTTGATTGAAGAATTTTTTTTGTCTGATTTCTATAAAGAAGAAAAAGAATTTTCAAGAAATATGGAGACTATCATAAAATAATTTTTATAAATGTTGGTAAATGTTGTCATTCTCAAAATACAGCCAGTATTATTCTAGAGAGAGATAATAATAAGGTGTAGAGTGATTGAATAGATAAACAGAAGAGAGAAATCCAATTACATGCTTTATTATTTTAAGCCTGTTATTATATGTCTGACTTGAATTATATTTGTAATTTTAATTGCAACATGTCACTTTATTTAACAGTAACCCAGAATCCATCTCACTATGCTGCTGAACAAGCCAGAGCAATTCTGTGGGCAGAAAATATAGAACATGTTGTTGGTTCTAGTCTACATAATGTGTTTAATAATGATGGATCATCACTCCACACAAGTATGCATGTTGCGGCTGCTCATGGCAATAGGATTGACGGCCCTCCAAGCATGCTTTCTACTCAAAGCTCAACCATGGGTCTGATACAAGAAATTAATAGGGGGATTATCAAATCAAGTCCTGGATATTCAGGTAGTTCTCTTTACATTTTTTGTGCTAATGGCAGTGTCCTAGAGGCAAGCCAAACTATTGGTGATGCATCGGTTACATCATTCATTAATGTAGACTCCACCTCACATTCTTTAAATGAGGTACTCCTGGATCCAGAAACTTCTTCATTTGGATTTTTGTGGCAGATTCCTAAAAATGTCAACATTTCAGATTTGACTGCTGGTTTGTCTCAGAGTTTGGGTATGTCCTCTCTCGTGTTATGTGGGTCCACATTGCGTCTACATGCATATTTATTTTTGCTCTCATGAGTAAGTGCATGTTTCCTCATGGCAATGCATAAAATGCCGGTCAATTTATGCTTCATGTTGATTGTTTAAATTTTCAATCCATTTTCTAATTTTGTACATGGAACTATGAAGTTATATCCTTAATTAATGAAGTACATATTGGAATCATCATTAGCACTAATAGTTCAGTTTCTTATTGTCAGATATACTGGAAAGCTATCCAAGGTCACCCTTCCTGTCTACTGGTAATGAGAACTTCCTTGCCACCCTTCTCTATTTCCTCTCCAAAATAAAATTCCATAATTGCTCGGCCCTGCTATGGTAACACTAATATTATCTTGGCGTTAAAGTAGACAATAAAAGGCTGGAGTCCATATCAGAAGGCTTGAGTTATGAAGACTTTGGGAGTGAATAATTGATAATCAGTATTTAGTCGTAAGCAACTTTGAGGTACATTCTTTTTTTTTGTTATCAGGGATCAAGTTATCATTGAAACTGGCATAAATAATAAAGCAAGTCACTGTAAGGGGGGAAAAAAGAGTTGCTTCAAGCCTCAGCTCTGGTTCTTATTACATGCATACTTAGGTACAAAACAAAGAACTGCTTTGGTCATACACCTAATAATTGTTTATCTTGCCTGCAGGTTGAACAACATCCTTAGAATGAAGTGCTTGTACAAAGAAGTTTAGAAGTTTGACAGGTTTTGAAATTCAACTCTTAGGTGAACATATTTATTGGTTTATAGAAGTTCACTAACCTCATTCTGTAGTGATAGGAAATGAAATTTGAAATGGAAAAGCATGGTCCCAACAAATAATGAATCCTCTTTATTTTTTTGGTTTGTTTTCTCTCCTTTGTTCGTTTTGGTACTTAGCTTTGCATAGAGTGATTTTATTGTACTTGGTTAGATACTAGACTTGTGTTACTGTGTTTTGATGATTTTATTTGGTTTTGACTGCATAAAACTTTTTTTTTTACGAAGAATCAACAACAGTATATTAGACTTATTGACTCCCCAGTAAAACTAGTAGGAATTAAAGAATCCAAGGAACTGTGAAGATTTCTTATGCCAATTCTACGGCACTCCAAGTGCACCAGTACCCTGTCTTGTTGGCACCAAGGCACTCGTCTGGTAAAACTGTATTTTCAATGATGAATAATTACCAACGCGTGCTCTGGTGCACTGTAAAATGCAGTGTGTAAATTTAACTATGGTCCTCAATAATTAATGAAAGCTTAAGTAACTAATCACCAATAGGACACTCAATCAACTTACCTCTTGCTATTGATCTTCAGTTAAAGCCTCTATGAGGTCATCTTTTACCCTCCCTCTTTACTCTGGAATAAGTCCTTGAATATCACCCCTTAAAATAACAAGGTGGACAAGTGGACTCATTTCTTATGTTTATCCATCCGTTTGTTTCTTGCAAACAACACAAGCAGGTCCCTAGAATAGTAAAAAAAAAAACTAGTTACGTTTGTTTTTGTGCACTATAGCATACAATTGAGAAATGAAATATTTGTCAGCACAAGTATGAATGAATTTTAACAAATTAAAAAGAATATAAGAGCATATGTGCAACCTCGGCCGTATGTGTTGGAACCAAAGAACCTTATGAAACTAAGTTTGGAACTATTCTTTCGAAAAAAATTATTACCCTATAAGAGTTTTGAAGATAACAAAAATTTTAATTCAGATTGAATATGTAAAAGACCCATGTAACTTGTTTCGTAACTTTTTAAGAAGTGTTAACAAATAGTTACTTGTATGTGCATCCATTCTCTTCTGAGCTAGAGGAAACTAATATGCGTCCAATACCTTTTAAACTATTTCACAAAGTTTCATTATATTTGGATCGTCCAATGGTTCTTTTACTAAGCTCAGGTTTCAAAGTATTCGTCCAATGCCAAATTTCAAATATGAAGAAACTGTTCTTCATTAAATGCTGAGAAGGACTCTGACAGCACACGCTTAAAAAAGAAGTCAAATGAGCCGCTTAACTGACATTACTAACAACTACAAAGACCTGCGAATAAAGAACTTTTTGCGCTCTCAGACGAGTCAGGAGTAAGATATCATATTCTTGGACATTCCTAATAATCAAAGTGTCTTTTCAGAAGAAGCTGTACACGTTTTCATATTAGGCATTTAATACCACTCAGAATGGTAATAAATGTTTCCATTGGACGAAAAAGCTTATGAAGTCTGCTATATTTGCTCTCACCTATAAATACAATTGTCTTCGAAGAAAATACAAGCGACAACTTTCTGAGAAAATCAAAAGAAAAAAAGATTATAGCTTTCTTCTCTGTATTTAAACTCTTGAAAAGAGATTAAGTCTTGAGATTTATTTTTAAATCCTCATCTATAGTGAGTAAAAAACTCAAGCACTTCTATACCTTTTTCAAATTGGTGTTTAAGCCTGAAGATGCTGTGTATAAAAGAATACTTGGTTAGTAGAACCTGAAGAGGTTGAGAATACTTGTATACTTGAAAAGGTGGACAGTACTTGTAATCTTTGTACAAGATTAGTAGAAAATCCTTCTGGTTGAAGGGACTGGACGTAGCTCTCGATTGATGGGAGTGAACCAGGATAAACATCTGGTGTAAGCTTTTCTTTCCTCCTCTTGTGTTTTACTCTTTCACTAACTTCTGGGGATTGCCATTGTTTTCCTAACTAAAGAGTTGAGTTAAACCTTAGAACCTTTTTACTTCGTTTAAAGTTGTTTATCTCAAATTTGCTTTAGCGTCCAATTGGACTCAGAAGCTTTCTGGGTCCATTGTTTTTTGCTTCCTATGTAAAAGTTTTTTTTAAAAAAAAATGGTTAAAAAACACAATTCAACCTCTCTTCTTGTGTTTCACTTGTTTACTTCATTATGGTGTGATATGAGAAAACTGTTATGTGAATAAATTAGCTGATAAATAGCATGAATATGAGGAACTAGGTAGTTTGAATGTAATGAACACAACACCAAGAATTCAATACTTTAATAATTGAATTTGGAGTTGATATACACTTTGGTTCTTCAAAGATTCGCTAAAATACACTTTAGTACTTAAAACATTTTTTTATAACACGTTAGTCTCAGAAAGTTGAAAACTCTATATAAGTTTGCCCTTTTAAGCTCTCATGTTAGAATCAAACAGACATGTTGATGTGTAACATTAATTGACAGCGTAGATCCTATGTGGCAAACAGTTTATGGAGCTGGCAACACTAAATGCTTGGATGGATCCCTTTTCTAACCTAGAAAGCCTAATTCCCAAATTCCTTCTCAAGAACGAAGAATTGGGTCTCTGTGGAGGAAGGAAATCACATAGCAAAGATACTAGCGTTGAATCTAGCGCCATTAATGTGACTTTGGCACTGCTGCAATCTGACGTTTCCAAGTAGGGTCTCCATCATTTCCCCCCAAAATATTCTTTTCTGTGGCATGTCTTTTTGTTGAAAACACGGTAGTCCTAATGTCTTTATTCCCAAATATGTTGCTTCCTGATAAACTGTCGTTTTATATACTTAAATGCCGGAAAATTGAGTTTGATTTGATATTTATTTGAAAATTTTATAAGGGAAACTTACCTAAATTCCTTTGAATATTGCAGGTTGAAGATTTATGAGAATCAGGCTTTAAAGTGTTAAAATGGAAGCAATCTTGGGAAAGATTCAAAGATATAAGCAACCTAATTATGAAGGATTTTTTCCAAGATTCTATGAAGATATCATCAACTCAATTATGAAAATTTTTGGCAAGATCCTACAAAGATATCATCAATCCAGCTGTGAAAGTTTCCTATTTTGAATCACTTTTATATTCTTGGAAGATTTTCCCTCTTATCTCACATTAATTAGGAATACTCAGAGGGAAAGAAATCTACTTTCTTGTTACCTAAGAGTTGCACATTAAATGAATTTGTGCACAATTAGGAAACCCAAGAAGAAAAGTCTGCTAGAGTTGTTGGCCCACTAAAATAATTATAAATAGGAGGAAAGAAGAGGCTACACAGAAGCAGCACAAGAGGAGAGAGGTATCTGACATTCAAAGAAAAAAAAGTAGCTATAGCCCTTTGCTTTATTAGAGAGCTGTAGCGGAACTTAATTTGGAGGTTTTTGAAGCTATCAAGCGAATGACCGTCTCCCAATTGTCTATGTAAAGTCTTTTACATTGTCATCTAATAATGTGTTGGCACATTATTAAAAGAGTTAGACTTCTTATGTAGTTGTTATGATAATCAAATGCTTTTAATTATTTATTATTTAATTTTAATCTACTATCAATGTAAAATTTCTTTACACTGTTATCCAATCATGTACTAATATATCATTAAAAGAGTTAGACTTTCGAGGTAACTATGGTGATAGTCAAACTCTTTTAATTATTTGGCAATACATGATTGGATGACAATGTAAATTTTTTTACACTAACAGTAGATCAAAATTAAACTCATTTATTAATACAAAATTAAATGACAGTGTAATGTTTGTTTATACTGACATAGATAAAAATTAAATCCAAAACTTTTATACACAAAATCTTTTAGAGTTTAATTTTGATCTGTCGTCAATGTAAAGTTTTTTTTACGTTGTCATCCAATCATATATTGCCAAATCATTATAAGAGTTTGACTATCACAACAACTACTTAAAAAGTCTAACTCTTTTAATGATGTGTCAGCACATGATTGAATGACAGTGTAAAGAAACTTTACAATGACAATGGATTGAAATTAAATCCAATCTTTTATAAGATAATCATAAACGTGATCCAATTATGAGTTTTGTCAAAATCAAGTAGCATTAAAAGCGATGCACTTGTCTCTATGAAGTATGAAGCGCGAATATTTTAAATTCTAATATAAAATTTCAAATTATACTTGTCTATATCTGTGTCATACTTTCCATTTGTGCTAGTGTTTACGTTTCCTTGACATGTATTGGTTTGTGCAATTGAAACGTGAAAACCAGAGTGGAGTAGTGGAGTGCAAGTTAAGGGGTTGAATAATGATGCTTTGCATATAGCTGGTATTTATTGTCCTCAAGGTGTGGGGGATTTGCCACATGGTTTTGACACTTAATATGCACTTATATATAATGTCCTTCATCAAACTTTTTTTTTCTAATAATCACCGTCCCTGACTGATTAAAAATCAATTTTGAGTGATGCGGCATTTTTGCCTGGACTTCAGGAATGGATAAAAACAATCATGTTAGAAAAATACTTAAAACTAGAAAAATGCACAGAAATGTTAGAAAGACATGTATTAATGCTTTTCTTTAAGGTTTAATTTGTCCTCACTAGTTCGAATTATTGGATGCAAATGGATACTCGACGAATTTCTTATAAAATATAATGAAGAACACTTGATTCGTTTTACACAACCAAAACTAAACTAAAAACAACACTGATATTTTACAAAACCTAATGTACCACTTTTTATAGAATTCCAAAAGGTATTTGGTGAAGATATACAACCCTTGTGAAAAGATAGAGAGATACAAGACGAGAGAAGAGATACAACCCCTTGTGAAGAGTCACAGCAAGTGCTAAGTGTGCCCTTATGCGTGTGGCACAGAACATAGTTCTACATTAGCATCATTTATTATGATGTGAGACTTTCCATATATAAACTCTTTCTTCTTCCAACCCTTGTGAAAAGTTGCAGAGATACAAGACAAGAAAAAAGATACAACCCCTGTGAATGGTCACAAGTGCCAAGTGCACCCTTATGGGCACGCATGGACTATGTGACTTAGGGCATAGTTCTACGCCAACATCATTTATTATGAGTGGGGGACTTTCCATATATAAACTCTTTCGTCTTTCAACATTTGAGCAATGTAGGATTGTTATTTTGGAAATCTTCTCACAAATCATGCTGGTCTACTTTTGTGGCTCAACTAATAAAATAGTTTCTTCACAAATTTACGAATATGAGATAATATATGAAAACTTGACTCTTGAGAGGTCATGCAAAGCCTAAACTCTCCAATCAAAGATGGAATTCTATTATAGACTTAGTCATAACATATAAATCAAGTCAATAAAAAATTAACATATCCGTATTTTTTGTTAAATAAATAAAAAATTATATATAATAATAATGTAATTTATAATTTATTGACTTATTCTTCATAAATTATATAAAAATAAAAAATAAAAAATAATTCTCCCATCTGAGTATCCACGGCATTGAAGCATTATAGATGCATCATATATATCATAAACTAATTATATAATAAGCATCTAGATTTCATCTTTTAAAATGATTTGATCTTTAGGCTTTTTTTCCTATACATTATTAAAAAAAATAGTATATGAGTATATATCACTTACAATATTTATTAAAAAAGAAAATTTTAATATCTTAATATAAATTCTTGTAATAGGAAATTTATCTTTTGTATATAAAATTGTGTTTATATTCTTTTGTGAAAAATATAAAAGATATAGTTTTTGTAGAAAAGTTTCAAGGGCTTTTAAAATTTGTTTGACAAATATTATAAATGAGAGCCCTTAGCCTTTAACTTTAACATAGTATCAGAATGATTATGGGTAACACCCCAGTACCCCGCTCTTTTAATTAAATTAATATTTTTGTAAGGTTTGTATAGATTTATGTTTTTTCATTTTTTAAATTAAAAAATTCGTATATTAGAAGACATGGTAAAGATGTCAACTATATAATTGTTTGTAAATTTGTCTTAATGAATTATATTTTTGTGGAATGCTATTTCCTTCCTAATATATAGTGGGTTACAAATATTTTATTTCCATAAAGTTGTTTCTTTGTTGCGAGAACAATGATTCAAAGTGTAGCTAGATGATGCGACACACAAACACGTGAAGAGAAGCTATCATGTCTGGTTGATTTTTATTTTTTTGTGGCTAAAATTATGAGTCAATGTCTGGTTGATTTAGTCCAATACAAAGTCGGCCGCACAGAGAAGGAACCTAACATTTCTAGTTTTTTGTTTTCTTCCAACATTTTGTTTTATGATCTTGCTTAAGCTTTGTCCCCAGTCTATCTCTGTCCCAACCTCGTTGTCAATTGACCCATTCGGGCCATTCCACGTTACCCCTACTTTCCACGAATTAAGCATATGCAGTATAGTAATTTTGAAAGGGTTTTGCAGTTTTGCTATTTAGGCCGGGAAGCATTTCAGTTACACACGGTACTGGTGTCTGGTTCTCACGTGTGGAGTTTACCCCAGGTGAGACATTTTTCATTTCTCGAAATGGCTAGCTTATTCATATATAAATTGATTTCAGACTCGTGATGTAATGGGAAAAAAAAACCACAGAATACATTGTAAAGTTTTTATGTAGGAATGCTTGATAAGATCACACTGTATCTGTAAGGAAGTAAGCCAAGAGTCCAAGACCCAGGAGGCATATTTCTTAACCATTTTTTAATTTGACCCACTATATCTTAACCTCTCTCACTCACACAAATGCAAAACTATTGTCTACGTTGATGACTTGATGCGAACTGATGTACTATATCAAGAACGGCTTGTGCTTGTAAATTGGCATGACGATCCTATCTCTTTCAACTGCCATTGACTTTCTTACAATCGGATCTGATTTCTCCCTGACTTCCCGTTAATGGGCTAATATTACCCATATTAATCATTGACTGAGCAAAGGCTTGGAAGAATGCCGTTTGGTTGTTGGCAAAGTTGTTAACAATAGAGATTGTAGCAGAGCCATTAGTGGAAAACAGCTCCTGGTCGGTTTGGAGAAGACCCTGGTTGGTAAGAAGATTCGTGAAGTAGTTGTTGTCGAAAGTGTCAGGGGATGAAGGGTCAAGGTTGTTCAGAGTAGCCCCGTTGCCATTTTGTGGACAATTTTGCTGCAGAGTAGCCAAATAGGTCGAGTTCAGCGTTGGATCAGGGCTGCCAGTGCCACTAAAGTTGAATAGCCGCTGGGAGAAAAATTGACATTGGGCACGACCAAAAGTATGTGCACCTGAAAGTCCATTTGAGTCAAACAGTACTTCATGAGCGTGGTAATTATAAATGAGTTAAATCAACCATTATCTAAAATTTATGTGTACATGAAGGAAGAGGCTACAGAGAACTAGTTATAGTTACCAGATAATGCAACAAGATCATTTGTGTCTAATCCAACAGCAGAGAATTTGGATGTGATGTTGGCTAGGCTTTCAAATGGAGTGGGAATAGAGGTGTTGGCACCAGCTTGGTTCGCACTTAGACCGTCCCTTCTGCCAAGTAGTACGCTCCATGAAGGACCTCCTGACTGCAAATATACATATAATGAATTTTTATTTTTGTTTGGTATTACATATAATGATTTTTACTCTAAATTAAATACACATCCTTTACAAGTTTATAATCTCTATCCTACTTTTTTTGGGGTACCAAATATTAGTTTGCCAGAAGATATTGAACTTTTTTTTAAAAGAATGAGAATTGTGTAGTAGCTAGCAAGTTACCAAGGACACAGAAGATTCAGCTGCAAGGGCAAGAATATCAGCACAAGATACGACACCAGGGCATGAATTTTCAAGAGAGGTCTTGATGTTGTCAACTACACCAAAACCCCGAGTGGAATTGTTGTTGGGAGCTGCATTTTTCTCGCTCTGTGTTATGTTGCCACCCTGGTCTAACAAAAGGGACGCATCACACCCCTAAAACAGAAAGGACGAGATTTATTAGTCGACTAAGCTTCATTATCTGGCAGTGCATGAAAATTAGAATAATAATGATAATCAAACTTCTTGAGAAAAAGATTGGAGGTTTCAGTTCTGGGATTTACATTGACAAAGCAATCATGAAAGTGGAGACGAATGAGGCTTGCGCCAATACGGGAATCAGATTGCAGAGCCTGCTGAACAGCACTGCTCACGATGGAAGACACGTTGGGGCATGTGCTAGAATAGAAGGTAGAACTCAGTTGAGCATTTGATGGATAGAGAAGGGTTAGCACTGAGAAAATGGTAGCCAATAGGGAAAAAAGATTAGAAGAAAGCATGGTTGATTTGTTGTATCTTCTTTCCCAATGGTGGGTTTTGTGATTGATATATCTAGGCGACATGTATATATATTCAAAAGAAAGCGCGTCATGCCTTTAATTACTTTATAATTTTCTTGAAGATAAAGCTTTCACTGGTTATTACTTAGAAGTGTCGGCTAGATATATTTTAACACTATATCAGATTTGTAATATGTAGTAGGTACACAAGACAGGGAGAGGAAAATTCAAACCATAGTGATTGCCACTTGTAGTAATTGGTCATAACTCATGATAATTTGGCCAGGTAAATCCTAGTCATAGGTGCCTAATTAAGAATTTATACATTGCACATCATGAAATATGCAAGAAGTGATCGAAAAAATAAAAATAAAAGATTGTCCAACAAGTTGATTAAGTTGAACGCAAAAAACGATTCAAATTATAAAGATTTTTCATTCGGAGTATCTGCTTATACAAATTTACATTGTTCTTCTAAATTATACATAATAAATATTGACCTTGACAGAAAATGACAAGTTGATTTGTTATTTTGATTTATTAAAATTTACGTTACACAACTATATAGCTGGATCAAGTCATTTTCCATCTATTAACCCTTGTTCACTCTGCTTTTATAGACATTGAACGTGAACCTTTATGCTGCATTGTCCAATATTAACGATTAAAATGCCCCCTGAATGAGACGTACACAATCACAATTTCTAACTAATAAATAGTATGTCAATATCAATTATTTTCTATTACGAATTCTGAACGACAAAACGCCGCCATATTATTTCTAAACAAAAAGAAGAAAAGATTTTGTGCATTAGCAATCAAAACTCGAGTATATATCATAGACATCTTAGAAATTAAATTAGCATTGGAATTTAATCTAAGCTGTAAAAATGTTTAATCTGATACAGCGATGAATGAAGCTTCATGGTGTTAGCAGCAACAGTGGGTTTGCAAACTTGTTCTTCACATAATATAATGATACCCAACTAAAGTACTTACATACTTAGATATTAAGTAAGAGTAAACATTGCCAATCATTTGCTCACCGACATGTTTCTTTAGTCCTTCTTTGGTCAATTCTCTTGTCTTATTTTTCCTTTTATTTTATATATATTTTGCTGCTGTCCAACTAATAATAGTATTCATTTAGCATGGCATTTTAGAAAACGTCTTCTTTTGCTGCTAAGTCAATTCTGTCTAGAAACAAGAAAGATTCTCTGGGCCTATCTTCTAAAGGTTACGGAAATTACAAAAAAGCTACGCGTTTAATATTTTTATTCCTTTCCAGTAGTTGTTTGCAGTACCTAGTCAAAAGACAAAAAATTTAAGATACCACTTCTAGTCACGAAGGTATAATCATATCGTGACAACTTATACAGCAGTTTACAGACATCACCGCAATCAAGGGAGAGCTTGCGATCTTTGGGGTCATCAGCCATGCATTTCTACACAAATTTGACAAATGAACCCGTTCCCGGATCTATGGATAGCATATATTTTTGATTTTTAATTTATTGTATCATGTGTTATATAAAAAAAATAAAAATATTTTATTTCAATCTACTGTCAGTGTAAAAAAATTTTACACTGTTATTCAATCATGTACTGGTACATTATTAAAAGAGTTAACCATTTTAGGTAGTTATTGTGATAGTCAAACTCTTTTAATGATTTGGCAACACATGATTGGATGATAGTGTAAAAAAATTTTACACTGACGGTAAATCAAAATTAAACTCAAAATAAAAAACTTGACCTCTTGAATAAATTTTTTTAATGATGTAGTAATTAAATGATAATTTTATATTTTTTTATGAAGAGCATAAATTAAAATTAAACTCTATATTCTTTAGTTTAAAATATTATCCATCTATAATGATATTATTAATATGCATGTCTAGAAAGAAAGAAAAAAAATCTTGTGGGATTTTTTATATTTTCATCCCTCCAAAACACTTTACCCGTCTAATTTACTATGTCGTTTCTCTAGATATTTGGTGATGAAATATAACACTATTTCTTGCAAAGAAGAATTTATTTATTTTTATGAGGATCTTGCGAAGAATAATGATGCAGGCTAATCATCTCTTGTTTATAATAATAAAATTAAAATGATTAAATTTAACCAACATAATAAATTATATAATAAAAGCGCAAAAACCTAACCATGGATTCAGCCAATAAGATCAAACTTCAGTTTTCGTTAGCTAAAGAGAAACCAAAGATTGTCTTTAATCGTCGTAAGTCCCTTTAATTAAAGTTTAAGATGATTGTGAAAAATAAGGATTAAATAATCAAACTCTTACCACTTAATAATAAGACTTCAGTACTATCTTAAGAAATCAATTGTTAAAGCTAGCTTGTTACTTAATCGATACCAGTTCAAGTATCTAAACAATTAATTAAAGATTTTAAAATAATTTATATCTCTAATGGTTTGAAGGAAATGCGAACTATGTCCCTCTAATAATCCTCATCCTCTCTTCTTTTAAGAATAAAAAACAACTAATAATTGTCTCCAAGTAAAAATTAGAGTTACTTTAGTACTTCAATACAAAAATTTCTCTGAAAATAACAATAGAGGCTGTAGTCATTAGCCAATGGCTATTGAATTTCAACTTACATAAAGGATGCGTGACACCGAAATCTGGGTCCACGTAGTTGGTGAAAGCGGTTGCTGACTTTGAAGCCAATTTTGAAATTAACTGGTAAACTTATTTGACCATAATTAATTATTTAAGGCTTTTCAACATGCATTAACACCCATTGTCATCTCTGAACATATAAATCTGGTTTTAACCTTGGATTATAATGGAAGCTCTACAGCAAAATCTGCATATAGATGTCATTTTCTTATCAACTGGATTGTTGGCTCACTGAAATTTACCTATATAATTGAGACTTTCCTTGCATTTACTGCTCTGAATGTTGTCATTTTAATGATAACACATTGACCATTACCTGCAACTAAGTTTGATAAATCCAGAAAGCTGTGCTATGTACCTTGAAGACGGAGACATTCACGCTCTGGTTTCATCCCCACCACCCCCTCTCCGCTTGTTTTTATTTACTTTATTTCTTCTTCATCTCCACAAATAACGGTTTCACATTGGTGCTGGTCTTCTATTTTAGGTCTTCCTTTAAGAATTATTCCTGGGCAATGTAGCAAGCCAGCAAATTAAGGTGACACGAACTTCTGTTCCAGACAAACTAAGCTGCGTTCAACTTTTGATTAGTCGTACGTCTTTGGTTTTCAGAACCCCACAATGATGCCTTTGGGCATCAAATCTTTTGCTTAGTCTAGTGCCCCCGAGTACTGCTTGTTTGTTAATATGTTCGGTTGGGATATTAAATGTAAGTTGCCAATTCTTTACTTTTCCTTTCATTTCTTTAAATAACTACTTTATTTGAAATAAATCCAACTTGAATTTACTAAATCAAAATTATCAGCCACACAACTTTGTATAAGTTTTTTACCCAATAAATTTGTACTTGTTTAACCAAAGATAAATTAAGAATATTTACTATGAATTGAATTTCGTTCAGACGAACTAATTAAGTGCTCGCGCACTAATGAAATTAGAGGCGTTGTATATATTTTGTTAGCGCACAATTTGAAAATATTTTGTTACGTGAAAAATTTGCATGTGTTGTGTTTTGACAGACAAAAGGGGCAACAGGAAGGGGAAATTTTATCAATAATTTTGAACTCGTTAACATTTTATCAAATTAGTATATTAACAACTAACTTCCATTGATCCAAGTAGAAAAAAAGTTTGATCATCTTAAATATTTTATCCTTTGATGCTTAAAACATTGTATATGAAAAAAATGCTTATATTAACAAAGTTTTTGGTTTTAAATTTAGTTTAGATGACTTAACATAATTGACATATTCTTTTAATATAAACATACTAAATTTAGTAAAAATTGTTGTTTGGTGCCAGACACTATTTCAGTTAGGTAATTATGTTATACGTCATTTTTTCTCTCTCAACATTGCTGTTCGAATATTCGCTCTTTATAATAAAATAACCATAATAAAGAGGCAATATTTTCTTTTAACAAAGTAATCATAATTCACAACATAATAATTATATATTTTGTTGTGATTATTCTGTTATAATAACTTATTATTAACAAGAGATTTAAAAATAAATACAGCTGTATATCAATAATTTTCTCTCGACTTGTGTGGATTTTAGTACTGATCACGCCTGTGAATGTGTTTTCGTTTGTTTACTTGTTGCATTCTTTCTTCTTTGTTTAATTATTAATTGTTTATTTTTTCACTTAATTTTTTGTCTTTTTTTCTTTCACCAAACACTCGCACGAGAAAGATTCTAGATTCCTCCGATTTCGAACCATATAATATATATGCGCACACGGCACCCGTGTCTGACATCTTTTCAGCTTCATCTATGCTTGCAATGGGATAAGTAAGGGCGAGTTTTTACTTATCTTAACCCATCTCACATTTTTTAAAGGAGTTTTTAATCTGCCTCTATTCCTTTTATGGGTGTTGTAGATAAAAACTCGTACCTTACCTGTAAAGAAATAATAGAATTTGAACTCTATTCGTATCTTACCCGCATATATTATATAATACACAATATAATATAAATTATTAAAAAAATTACTCATTGCATAAAAAATTTCAAACTAGATCAAATATAAAACACACTTTTTGTGAAAGAATATAGAGTGCGGGTAGGGTAGGGACAGATAGACTTTAAACCCGAATCTGTCTCGCCCCGTAACACAGTTTAAACCTGTCCCGCTCCACCTTTACTGAGGGACGGGTTTTAAACTCGCCTCATGCAAGTTGGGACAAATTAGATACTCGCAGGGTGAATTCAAATTGTCATTCTTAGTTTGATCTGCCAACTAGCTACACACCGTAGGAACTAGGTTCACCATGTGGTAGTGAAAAATTAAAGAACTAGTGTTAATGTAATGAGTTTAATTTTTATCCACCGTCAGTGTAAAGAAACTTTACATTGTCATTCAATTATGCATTATCAAATCATTAAAAGAGTTTGACTATCACAACAACCACCTAGAAAGTCTAACTCTTTTAATGATGTGTCAACATATGATTAAATGACAATGTAAAGAAACTTTACACTAACAGTAAATTGAAATTAAATTCCAATATAATTACCAACAAGTGATTAGCGTGGTAAATAATTTTAATCTTAGAAGATTAACAATTCAAATCTTGAGAATTGCTGTCATTCTTAAGAAAAACTTTATTATAATACTGCTTGAATCGAAGGTGATCTAGTTTCACATTAAAAGAAATATACAGATACTTCTAATCAACACTTAAAAGAAATATTCAATGCAATTTTACATGAGTTTGGTTCATAAATTTTTCACCTCCATTAATTTAAAAAGAAACTCCTGAAACTTACTCATTTTTTTTCACAATTCTTGAGAAGATGTTATTTTTCAACTAATGACAAAGATGAATACAAGTAAAGGAACGAATGCACACACAGGAAAACAAAACAATAAAGAAAATTGATGTTCCTACCCAAAATCAGTCTCATTTAGATATTATATAGAGTTTAATTTTGATTCACTATCAGTATAAAGTTTCTTTACACTGTCATTCAATCATGTATTGCTAACTCATTAAAAGAATTTGACTATTATAACAACTACTTCAAAAGTCTAACATTTTTAATAATATGTCAGTATATGATTGGATGACAGTGTAAAAAAACTTTACACTCACAGTATATTACAATTAAATCATATTATATATCCCATGTTCCACCGTGAGTTGCGATTATGTGAGAGTTTTCAATAATTTTAATAAATTCAAATAGTGAATCATGTCATTGAATTTAAATGATTTTTCCTTATATTTCTTTCATCTATTTTATAATTCTTCTCTTTTTTATTTTATTTTATATTATTATTATTTATTTGAATGAAATCATTGTCACGGCATATATGGTTACATCTTTTCGCAATAACGATCACAATTCCTACTCGAGAGAAAATTTGAATAATGATTAGGAATATTTTCATTACATGTAAATAGAACCATAAAGTCACTTATGAGTAAACACCTGAAAAAGAAAGCAGCCACATGTAATTTATAATTATCAATATAAATAATATTATTTACTACACAGATGGAAGGAGTTTGGAGCTAAAGTTCTGCAAGTTGCAAGAGGATGAAGAAACCGCAGTTAGCACCAAAGGAGAATATTACTTATAACGCCAGTAGTCAATGAAAATTATATGCTCCATATTGAATTTTGAGAAAGTGATGAGACTCAAAGTTGGGGTTTTCAACAATTTGAATTTAAGGGAGAAAGCAAAGAATATGGGCTGATATTCAATACCTCTAGCTCTTACTGAAATACTCGGGTTTGGCAGGATAATTTTAAGTTAAAGAGTAAAACAGGGCGCTAATTAAGTATACAAGACAAACGATGACCATGACTTCATTTTCTTCTTTTACTCCCGTAATAGTGTATGGTAAACAGTATGACAAGAATATGACAAATATGACAAGAGAGATTGATTCCCAAAAATTCCCTATTGTGGAGACTTGCGACAAATATGACAAGAATAAATCAACATTCTGGTCCAAAAGTGATAACAGTAATACTAATTTTGAAAGGCAAATCGCGAGGCGTAAACAATTTGAAATAAGGATTAAAAAAAACAATAAAAAAGTGAAAATAGAAAGAAGTAGAGTATAATTTATTTTGTTTCATTCATATATTTTATTTACTCTTTAATGCTGTAGTATGAAATGAGGCAAAAACAACATTTCAACATCTATCAAGTAACAATTAATAAAAATTATCACTATTTTATCTAGTACTATTTTTATTATACTCTATTTTTAACTACTCAAATAAATATAGCTTAAATATGAAGAGAAGAATATCATAATCATTAAGATATTAAGTTTAATAGTTTCAAATATTTATATATTAGGATTTAATTTTGATATATTGTCAGACTTACACCATTATCTAATTATGTATTGATACATCATTAAATAAGTTTTATTATGACATTAGTTACATGAAAAGTCAAACTCTTTTAGTGAAGTATCAATGTATAATTTAATGATAGTATAAAAATTTTATATAAACAATTGATCAAATAATTAGATAGAATTTAATTTTGATCCATTTTTTGTATAAGATTTTGATACTCTAAGGCATATCACCAGTCTCCTAACTAGTAATATTAAAGTAACTTATCTTTACTGTCATTTATATAATATTATAAAAGAGAATTCATTCGGTTCTATCAATACCACATGTCGCTTATGTATGAGTTTTTTTCCCACCAAAATGTTAAGCCCCTCATAAAGATGTCAACCATAAATGAGTTTTTTTATGTATTTAATTTTATTCCAAATGTACATGTCAATTATTTCTTATAATGACTTCCAAAATTATTATTAGAAATTGAATTTCATAAGTTTTTTATTACAATTATAAATAATAATTCTAAATAATGAAGTTAACGTCTAATTTAACTTCAAATTTCAATTATACTTGATAATTTGATTTCATTTAAATTTTTATAATATTGTATTTTTTTACTTTTCAAAATCAAAATTATTAATAGTGAAATATTCACTCAACCATAAAAATGGGAAGAAGATTACGCAAATGTGTTATTTTAAAAATTAAAATTCATATCAACTTACATTGCATTTAATTTATTAGCATATCATTTTTAAGAATAATTTATTAGTATTTTTTTCAATTCCAAAAAAAGAAATTCATATAATCGCTTGAAATTATGTTATTAGTGTACTATTTATTTTTACAATAAATTTCATACTTAAATAGACTCTTCATGATTTTGGGTTAGATTATTATTATTATTATTATTATTATTATTATTATTATTATTATTATTATTATTATTATTAATTTATTTTTCTTTGTAACCTATTTTATTTTTAATTACTTAGACTTTAGAGTTATTTAAAATACAATTAAATAATTTGAAAAAAATAAAATTATCCTAATTAACTTAAATATTAAATTTTAATAATATGATACATCTCATAATTCAAAAATATAAAGTCAGATTTTATCAATAAATGCTTATACTATTTACAATTGAACCACTACACGAGATAACTATAGTTCAATTTTTTATATTAATCGTTTCTTTTTATGTTAATTTTAATTTTTTATTTTATTTATTTTATTTTTATTATTTATCTATGATATTATTATATTTTTAAAATAAAATATCATAATTATAAATTAATCAATCAATATCAACTTGATAAATAACTAAATATCAATATCAATATCAATCGATTAATCTTCAAAGATTGAAAATTTCTAATCTCAAATTTTTTAACTTAATTTATTTAATAATATTTAAATAAATAAATATTGATGAAAAAATAATTATTATTTAAACATGATTTCTTACAACTTTTTTATTATTTTTTCATTTTTGCTAGATTTAATTAATATTTTCAATTTTTATTTATCAATAATGAACCTTGTGAGAGCTATGATTATTAGAACAAATGAAATTTCTTATTATTATAGTCTTTTAACTTTTCATGTTTTCTTTCTCAGTAATTATCTCAATATATTATCAATATGTAATTAAGGATATTATATCTTATTTTATCAAATAAATTATTATTTTAAACTTTTTTAATCATAATATATTTAAATAATGGTTTTAAGATATAGTAATTTGTATTATTATTTATTATATAATATAAATTTTTTATATCGTCCCGGCGAGTGTTAATCTAGTTTTATGTATAAAAAAAATGGTACCGATATTGTAAATATCAAATTCGATCTTTTAGACCCATCCTATCCACCATAGTATGGACGGTGGATGGATCTAACATTGATAGATAAGAAACCAAAAGAAGATAAAAAGAATAAAAGATAACAATGAGAAAAAAATAATAATACCGCAACAAAAAGAGAGATGTCATCACCTAAGTTTTACTACTACTAATTAATATTATTCTCAGGTAAAAATTCTAATCTTAGTCATTATAAAATTGAGAGTGAACTATTATCTAAGGACTTAAACGTTTTATTATGAATCAATGAAGGAACAAAATTTTATTATTATCAATTAAATACCTTAATATTATTTAAAAAATATTTTTATTAATTAAAAAATTTGAAAATATAAAAATGTTCAATTTGATTTATCAAAATAATTTATAACATGACGAAAACACTTTCTATAATTAATAAGTTTTAAAGTTAAAGTCTTTAATTATATATCAAACTAAAATTAAGATTTTTATACAACACTTTTCTAAAATTGATGAATAACAAAACTAAATAAACCAAGCCTATCCTATATATCTATCATATATTGAATAGATCTAAGATTGATGGATATAAATAAAAAAAGTCATGTTACCCGAGCTTCCAATTGTAGACTAGGAAAGGTAAGAACTCCATATCGAGATCCTCTAAAATTTATGGCGTATTTTTTTTATATAGTTATATTAGTGGTGTAAACCATTGTTTTGAAAATCAAACTGAATTAATTGGCCAGCTGATTCAACCATGAATCAGTCCACTGGCCGATCCAATTAAATCATTGGAATTGGTAGTATAAGAACCGATAAGAGAATCGGTGAATCAGTTTTGAACCAATCAAAACTTTGGTCTTCATTTTGTAGTAGCAATATTGTATGTCACAACCTAACCAGAGGGCCCTGATCGGCGCATAGGAAGGATTAGCCAACTTAGCAAACCTAACAGACCATTGATTATAATAAGACAGCATGCTAAATTTATCAAAAATTCAGCAGAGTAACCTCTAAAAGTTGGACATCCCAATTTAACAATTCACAACATGTTCAATTACAAGTATAAATAAATAGAATCTCAATCTCTATATATCATATGACCAGACAAAGATACAATGGAAGCTAGATCCTGCCTGTGAATAATGCAGCATATCTAAGATGATTACATATCCCAAAATGTACAAGAAAACCAAAGGTCAGGAAACACAATAGACATGCCCACACGAACAAAGTGTTGGGCTCACCAAGCGACCAACTTCTAGTAATTTGAATAACCTGAACCTAGCTCAATATTTGTATCTGAAATACATAAGATAAAGGAATGAGTCATAAGACCCAGTGAGAGATAACATAATCTATAACGAAACTGGGACAAGCATAAGCACAAGTTTTTCACTGAAACTACACCCACATATTGAAACATATGCATTAGTTCAAATAATCATAAAACAAAAACTAATGAGTAAGTCATTCATGAAATACCAAATCAATTGTCATATATATCAATAGTCAAATGTTAAATATCATATAGGAGGTTTATAATCCAGAATAAGCAAAAATCTCACCGATGAACACATAGTTCGAAGATTTGACATACACCCACCAACAAGGGCACAGGGGTCAAATCCACTTGTCAAATTAAACAGATCCGATCGTGTGGGCTAACACGTCGTGCTAGCAACACCCCTACTAGCTAAGGTTCGAACCAAGGTGCACCAAGGCTAACGTCTACTGCCGTTAGCTACAGTATTCTATTAAAGTTTCCTTCCAACAAAATATAGTTGTATAAATCTAAATACACATATATTCATAATCCAAAACAATTTATCAGAAACACAACGATAGATATTCAAAATCATAAAAAAATGCTTGTCCCAAGCTTTCTTATAATTTAACAACGAAGAAAAGTAAATGATTTTGTGAAATCCTTCAATAAAGAATATTTTATAAAAAATGTACCAAACATGTTATAGATCATGTCATCAACTCACTCAAAGGGCGAAACTCCAGGAGTCCAAAAGCTATGTTATCACATACCAATAAGACGATCCTCCAATGAATATAGGATCACAACAACATAACCAAAACAACAATCAACATTTAAAATTAATGATTCATCCACTTGTGGGATAAGGAGTTCTTGAAGAATCTAGAAAACATTCAAGTTAGTTTAGAAAGATGACATTTGTTTGACAGAAATTCTGTACTAATTCAAAGGCTAATAAATTGCAAATAATATATGGAATTGAAGCCCTATGTGCCTAATTTCTAACGCAACTGGAATCACCTCAATACGATTTCCCAATTAAGAGTTATGATCAAATTACTACACATTGTCCAGTTTACACAGGAATACAATTTTAATCACATCTAAGCATTTTATCAATCACTTAATGAGCAATCATTTCTTTCCAAAGCTAGCACGAAAATTTTATATTTTAACACTTTTCCTATCAGTATCACTTCTCCATAACAACATTATAACCTATCCAATTCATTCCATATACTATCAATTTTGAAGAACTCCAAAATTTCCAAATCAAACCCTATGTTCAATACTCATTATGCATTTTACAATCTAATCTGCAATTCACCATAATCCAATCGCTAACAACATATTTAAGCTAAGAGATTACCTAAATGAGTCACAAGGATGGAAGGATGAAGTAGATGACTTGGTTGTTCCACCAAATTGTGCAACCCAACCATTGGAAGATGAAGGAAATATGTTCCAACAACTTGAAACGACCAAGAATGGTGAAATCCGGTGGATAGAAGAAGAGGATGAGGAAGATGGCAAAGTAAAGAAGAAATGAGAGAAGGCAGAGAAGGAGAGAGAGCAAAGACGGAGAGAAATAGATGCTCTCTGCCACTGCTCGAACAGACATTTCAAGGGGTGAGGGGTGGGAGTGTGTTGGTACTAAGGATATGGGTGTTTAGAAGTGGGGATAGAGTATGTTATCCTATTATGGTGCAATCTTATTTACATTTCTTAATTTTAAGTTAATGTCATTAACTTTAAAGCATAAATGTAAATAAGGGAATACCCCCATTTGGATTCAATAAACATATCAAGAAAATAAAATCCTTATAAATAAAAAGTCAAATCTTGAGTTTTAGTTCAAATTCTTGAAATCCAAAATTGTCAAAGATGTTTCCTTTCAAAACAATTGAGTCAAAGATTTCTAAAAATTCATTAAAAATCATTTTGTAGCTCTTTGATATCCAATTATTAATTACTGCCAATTTTGATTTCAAGAAAATACATATTTACTATACCCTCCATATAGGTGTCATTTCCCAGACTTAGCCAAATTTCGGGACCCGTATTAACAGGTAGTCATCTAATACACAAAAAATGACTCTAAATAACTTTTATAAAGTAAGTTTAATTCTAAAAATCCCACTAATGAGGTAAAGTGATTCAAGAGGTTAATCATTTAAACTCAAATTCATAAGAAAAAGACTATACATAATACGATTATCATACGCAAAAATTCAAGCCATCACATTGTACCACTAACACATTAATGCTTATTTGTTGATTGTCTTATATTATATATTTATATTAATTTCTTTTTTATATAGAAGAATATAATGTAAAATATATTTAATGTAAGATACATCTATAATATAAAATATATTTATATATGATAAGATATCAGCTAAAAAATATATTTTAATAACTAATAACTTTTACTAATAATATTGTAAAAAGTTATACTAATTCTTCACTTTCATTTTATTTATTTATTTATTTCAATATTTTTTTGTTATACATTACTTATCAATATTCTTCATGTTAATAGAATAATATTTTGATTTTGATTACATATAAAAGACACTTAAAATGATAAATTATGACAATTTATGTCTAATAATATTAATAAAATGGGTAGTTTTTTATATATATGTGTATATAATTATATTCCAATGGTTTAACCACAATTTTCATAACATTGGTGCAAACACTTAAGAAAGGGAGAGGAAAAAGTGGCTTGATAAAGAATTAAACCTCCAACATCATCATCATACACAAATCTTAAATACTAAGATTGCTGTCAATTGACTACAAGTTCATTAACAATGTATGATGTACTTTAAAAGTAAAATGTATTGTTAATAATCATTAATTACAAATATATGGTTTAAATGTTGATAAAATAAAAAACATAAATAACAAGTTATAAATTTGTTAAAATACTCTCCTTAATTTTGTCATAAGTTGTTACTACTTGCCATTTATTCTCTAAAATACACGTTATTCTTTGAGAGAATCCAAAATCTAAGAACCCCAACATTGTAAGGGAAAATGAAAATTGGAGGACTCCAAAATAGAGCAGGAAAATGAGCAACGCCTTAAGGCTTGTTTGGTGTCCTGATAATATAAGACTTGATAATATAAGGTAATAGGATAATGTTTGATAATATAAAAAAGCTGATAATAAACTCTTATGTTATTAAGTATTTATCTATTATTGTATAAATAATCTGATTATATATATATAAATATTTATGATAACAAAAATTTTATTTTTATATTAAAATTTGAAAAATAAAATAAAAAACTGTCCTTTCCCTGACTCGGGCTAAGGCCAACAACCCTGTTCTACATCTTCGTATTCATGATCAATGGGCTTCGAATTTGCCTTTGAGCTTGTGTTAGAGCTTTGATTTGCCTTCGATTTCATTTCCTTCCGACGTCTCCAACATAGAAAGCATATGGATGGAATAATTAAATATGTCATAAAGATCTCCATACCAATACCCTGCCAAACGAGAGCGACCACTTTGCTCAAGTGCTTTCTGCGAAAAATCGAATCATGTTTCTATGTTTCAGACTTTTCTCTCAACGGTTGAGGGAGGAGCTATGCCAGCAGCTGAACCAAATTGGAGAACTTTTCCGGTAAAGATGGTGGTGGCCGAAAAAGGTGGCTACTGCCGAAGATGTTGTTCCTCTAGTGATGGTTGGATCATACGACCATGGAAGTGGAAAGAGTGACGGTAGGAGAGATGAGGTAAGAGTAGAGTTGGAATAAAAAAGCTATCAGGTCATGGTGCACTACTAAAAAAAGTGTTATTAGTGACGGAAATATTCCGTCTCTAATAGTCTAATATCCGTCGCTAAAATAATTAGAGACGGAATTAGAGACGTAACCACCATCGTCACAAAAATGGGCGTTGCTAAATTTTTGGAGACGGAATAATAATTCCGTCGCTAATTGGCGACGGAACAATCCGTTGCAGATATCAAAACGTCCATCGCTAAATAGACACCAAATTCGTGTCCAAATTGTATTTAGAGACGGAAAATTCCGTCACTAACATTTTAAATTCCGTCGCTAAGTATTGAGAAATTGGTGTCTTTTTTTTATTTAGAGGCGGAATATATCCGTCACTAATTCCGTTTCAGACTATGGTGACGGAAAATTCCGTCGCTAATATTTGTAGAAACAAATACTTGATTAATTTTTTAGAGACGGTTTTAGAGAGGGAAAATTTCCGTCTCTAATATCTGTGACGGACAAATCCGTCGCTAAAATAAGTGGCAAGAAAACTTTAATAATTTGTTAGAGACAGATTTAGAGAGGGAAAAATTCCGTCTCTAATTTCTGCAACGAATAATTCCGTCGCTGTTACGGTGGCAACAACTGATTTATTTAATTTGTTAGTGACAAATATAGAGACGAAAATTCCGTCGCTAATAATCTAAAATTTAATTATATTTTATTTTTATTTTTTGACATTATTTCCTTACAATTACATAAACAAAACCTGTGAATAACGTAAAATATTCCAAGCAGGCAGTCAATATTAAAAAATACGAGAAGATGAAACTGATGTAAGTTATAACATAAATAAAAGTATTTACTAATACAATATTCAAAATAATATCTGAGTGAGTTATTAGAGAGGGATAATATCAAATGTCACTATCAAGCTCCTCCTCCTCAATGCCATGAGACTCGTCTCTATCATCGTCCTCAGGAAGTGGCCGTGAAGGTGTTGGCTGTAAAGGTCTAGGGTCCAAGTCCAGTCGCTGCATAATGAGATTAATCCTATCCTGTTGATGGTAGATCATCCCTTTCTGCTCGTTAAGCATGCCCTCCTGCTGCTGGATCTTTCCATCCTGCTGCTGAAGCTTCTCCCGCATCTCGGTGACATCCTTATCCTTCTGCTGTAACTCAGAAGTAAGAGCTGCAATGGTTGTCCTCAGGGTTTCAATCTCTGAAGCTGAACACTGCTCGGAGCCATAGGTGGATGTAGATGGGATAAAAGTACCAGCTTCTGCCCCTAAGCCATATATACGTCCCTTTTTGTTTTTGCCTCTGATAAACTGCCATTTTATATACTTAAATGCTAGGAATTTGAGTTTGATTTGGTATTTATTTGAAGATTTTATAAGGAAAACTTACCCAATTTCCTTTGAATATTGCAGGATGAAGATTTATGAGAATCAAGCTTTAAAGTGGTAAAATGGAAGCAATCTTGGGAAAGATACAAAGATATCAGCAACCTAATTATGAAGGATTTTTCCAGGATTCTATGAAGATATCATCAACATAATTATGAAAGATTTTGGCAAGATCCTACAAAGATATCATCAATCCAGTTGTGGAAGTTTCCTATTTTTATTCTTGGAAGATTTTCCCTCTTATCTCACATTAATTAAGAATACTCAAAGCGGGAAAGCAATCTACTTTCCCTGTTATCCAAGAATTGCACATTAAATGAATTTGTGCACAATTAGGAAACCCTAGAAGAAAAGATTGTAGAGTTGTTGGGCCACTAAAATATTATAAAGGAGGAGTAGCAGCGCAAGGAGAAATATCCGGCATTCAGAGAAAGAAAGTAGCTATAGCCCTTTGCTTGATTAGAGAGTTGTAGCGGAGCTTGAGAGGTTTTTGAAGCTATCAAGTGAAGGACCGTCTCCCCAATTGTTCGTGAAGGACTTGTTTCACCGCAAGGGGGTTTCCGGGTTTTAGTTTTTCTATTATTCTTTTATGGATTTGAATTTGGTTTTAGTTTATGCTTTGTTCTCTTTGACTATGCGTAGCTAAATCCATAACTAGGGTTATGGTGGATCTTATGTTCAAATTCTTATAATGTTCTCCTAATTCTAAATAATTTTGTGTTTGCCTAATTGATTGGATTTTTCCTAGTGCTTTGTTTTCCAATAAGGTTTGCGCACCCTTTAAAAAGTTAATTGATTGACTGGCGACCGTACCACAATTAGTTAACGGAACTCTAGGATTAATCGGATTTGGGGTTGTGTGGACCAAACTCAATCCTTTGTTTTCAATCAGTTATTTAATTAACAAATCTGCTGGTTCTTTATACTTTTCTTGACTGTTTGCCTTGCATGACCATTGGGGGTTTCGATTGAGAAAAAGAATATTAATATTGCATGACCATTGGGTATTAATAGCATTAGAGCAGGTGATTGGCAATCAATCGGAACACATATTATTGAGGAATTGGGTAATTTTATGAGTTTTGACATAAGTGAAACCAGACACCCTAGGCTTTCTATAATTGAATCTTTGCTTGATAATATTTGATTTCCTTACTTTCTCCTAATTGTTTGATAGTTTCTCCTTTCTCATTCGAATTTCATTGTCTAGATAACATAAGGGATTAATTAACTTAGTAATTGCCAACAATCCTTGTGGGTTCGATACTTGGAGTCCCAAATACTTCTTTATTACTTGTGCGACAGGGTGCACTTGCCCTTAAAGTGCGATTTTAGCGTAACAAGTTTTTGGATTGCATGACCATTGGGGGTTTCAGATTGAGAAAAAGAATATTAATATTGCATGACCATTGGGTATTAATAGCATTAGAGCAGGTGATTGGCAATCAATCGGAACACATATTATTGAGGAATTGGGTAATTTTATGAGTTTTGACATAAGTGAAACCAGACACCCTAGGCTTTCTATAATTGAATCTTTGCTTGATAATATTTGATTTCCTTACTTTCTCCTAATTGTTTGATAGTTTCTCCTTTCTCATTCGAATTTCATTGTCTAGATAACATAAGGGATTAATTAACTTAGTAATTGCCAACAATCCTTGTGGGTTCGATACTTGGAGTCCCAAATACTTCTTTATTACTTGTGCGACAGGGTGCACTTGCCCTTAAAGTGCGATTTTAGCGTAACAAGTTTTTGAGTGTTAAGTCTTTACCCTCATACACATTGAGAGATGGGAGAAGAGTGACCCTATCCAGTGGAAAGTTTGATTTTTGGGAACCTAAAGCCTCTAATTGGGCTAACTCATGGTTATTCTCTTATCTGTTGAGATTGATTTGTTTGTCATTTTTTAATTGGTATGGTTGGAATCCTTGATCGATTTATTCTTTGATTTCCCTATTCTTTTGGGCCAGGATTATTGCTTGAGGACAAGCAATCTTTAAGTGTGGGAAGGTTGATAAACTGCCATTTTATATACTTAAATGCTAGGAATTTGAGTTTGATTTGGTATTTATTTGAAGATTTTATAAGGAAAACTTACCCAATTTCCTTTGAATATTGCAGGATGAAGATTTATGAGAATCAAGCTTTAAAGTGGTAAAATGGAAGCAATCTTGGGAAAGATACAAAGATATCAGCAACCTAATTATGAAGGATTTTTCCAGGATTCTATGAAGATATCATCAACATAATTATGAAAGATTTTGGCAAGATCCTACAAAGATATCATCAATCCAGTTGTGGAAGTTTCCTATTTTTATTCTTGGAAGATTTTCCCTCTTATCTCACATTAATTAAGAATACTCAAAGCGGGAAAGCAATCTACTTTCCCTGTTATCCAAGAATTGCACATTAAATGAATTTGTGCACAATTAGGAAACCCTAGAAGAAAAGATTGTAGAGTTGTTGGGCCACTAAAATATTATAAAGGAGGAGTAGCAGCGCAAGGAGAAATATCCGGCATTCAGAGAAAGAAAGTAGCTATAGCCCTTTGCTTGATTAGAGAGTTGTAGCGGAGCTTGAGAGGTTTTTGAAGCTATCAAGTGAAGGACCGTCTCCCCAATTGTTCGTGAAGGACTTGTTTCACCGCAAGGGGGTTTCCGGGTTTTAGTTTTTCTATTATTCTTTTATGGATTTGAATTTGGTTTTAGTTTATGCTTTGTTCTCTTTGACTATGCGTAGCTAAATCCATAACTAGGGTTATGGTGGATCTTATGTTCAAATTCTTATAATGTTCTCCTAATTCTAAATAATTTTGTGTTTGCCTAATTGATTGGATTTTTCCTAGTGCTTTGTTTTCCAATAAGGTTTGCGCACCCTTTAAAAAGTTAATTGATTGACTGGCGACCGTACCACAATTAGTTAACGGAACTCTAGGATTAATCGGATTTGGGGTTGTGTGGACCAAACTCAATCCTTTGTTTTCAATCAGTTATTTAATTAACAAATCTTGCTGGTTCTTTATACTTTTCTTATTTGTTTGCCTTGCATGACCATTGGGGGTTTCAGATTGAGAAAAAGAATATTAATATTGCATGACCATTGGGTATTAATAGCATTAGAGCAGGTGATTGGCAATCAATCGGAACACATATTATTGAGGAATTGGGTAATTTTATGAGTTTTGACATAAGTGAAACCAGACACCCTAGGCTTTCTATAATTGAATCTTTGCTTGATAATATTTGATTTCCTTACTTTCTCCTAATTGTTTGATAGTTTCTCCTTTCTCATTCGAATTTCATTGTCTAGATAACATAAGGGATTAATTAACTTAGTAATTGCCAACAATCCTTGTGGGTTCGATACTTGGAGTCCCAAATACTCCTTTATTACTTGTGCGACAGGGTGCACTTGCCCTTAAAGTGCGATTTTAGCGTAACAAGTTTTTGGCGCCGTTGCCGGGGATTGTTTTTGGTGATATTAGGGAAATTAATTCCTAGTTAATTTAGACGTCAATTTTTATTTTATTTTGTTTTATTTTATTTTTTTATGCTAACGTGCTCTCATAATCCTATTTTGTAGTTTGACTTTGAAATTGATAGAACTCTTCGCAGGATTAGAAGACAGAGAGGAACCATGGCTGAAGAGGACCAGAGGACTATGCTGGACTTTGCTCGGCCTATGGCAACAAATCTGACAGGGAGTATTACTAGGCCTACTGTAGAGGCTAATAACTTTGAGATTAAACCATCCTTGATTTCCATGTTGCAATCTTCCATTCAGTTTAGCGGGTCACCTAGTGATGACCCCCACTTGCATTTAAATGAATTTTTAGAGATTTGCGACACTATAAAATATAATGGGGTCTCTAATGATGCCATTAGGTTGCGCCTATTCCCTTTTTCATTGCGCGACAAGGCCAAACTATGGCTAAAGTCTTTGCCCTCTGGATCCATTACTACCTGGGATCAGCTTTCAATTAAATTTTTAGATAAATATTTTCCACCTGCTAAATCTGCTAAATTGCGTAATGACATATCTACTTTTGTGCAGGTGGAGATGGAATCTCTATATGAAGCATGGGAACGATTCCAGGAATTGCTGAAAAAGTGTCCTCATCACGGCTTTCCAAAGGTGGCAATTGGTTCAATCCTTTTATGATGGGCTATCTTCTTCTAATAAGGCCATGATTGATGCAGCAATAGGGGTAGTATTTGGCGCAGCGCCACAAGAAGCCTATGAGTTGATAGAGCAAATGACTTCTAGTTATCGGTGGAAATACGGTAGCGGACATATGGTCAAGAGACAACCTGGGGTATATCAGATGGAGTCAAATGCAGCATTGGATCTCAAATTGGATGTCATTACAAAGAAATTGGAAACACTGATGCAGGCACAATCACAATTCACACCTGTCTCTCCATCTCTTTGTGATCTTTGCGGCATGGCGGGGCATGAAAGCAAGAATTGTCAGGTGGGTAATCACTTTGTTGAATCAGCTGAGGAGGCCAACTATTTGGGTAACTCTAATCAAGGCAGAATGATCCATATTCCAACACTTATAATCCTGGTTGGAGAAATCACCCAAATTTTTCTTGGGGAGGTCAACAGAAAGGTCAAAACCAAAATCAGAATGTCTATAGGCCGCCTCATTTGCAAAACCAAGGCGGCAGGCAAGAAGAAAAGAAGCCTAATCTCCATGATACTATGATGCAATTCATGGAGAAAACTGATGACAGGATCAAGACATTGGAAAATCAAATCTCTACTCTTGCGACATTGATGACTCAGAGAGCGCAAGGGACCTTACCTAGTCAACCAGAGCCAAATCCAAAGGAACAGGTTAAGGTAATTACCCTTAGAAGTGGTAAAGAAGTCGAAGGTCCTCATGGTAAGAAAGATGGAAAATTAGAGGAGGACAAAGGGGTTCCTACTGATGGGAGCCCAAAAGAAGATGAGAAAGTTGACAATGTGGTGAAGGAAGTTTTAGAAAAAGAAGCTCCTATTCATATTCAAAAGCTGAAAATTCCTTTTCCTCAGAGGTTGAAGGCTAGCCAACATGACCCACAATTTACCAAGTTCTTGAATTTGTTAAAGCAGCTGCAGATAAATATCCCTTTTGTGGAAGCTATTGCACAAATTCCTAAATATGTAAAGTTCCTCAAGGAGATATTGAGTAATAAAAAGAAATTAGAGGAGTTTGAAACGGTAAGGCTTAATGAGGAGTGTTCTGCCATCCTCCTGAAGAAGTTACCACCTAAGCTTAAAGATCCAGGGAGTTTTACTATTCCTTGCTCTATTGGTTCTTCTTATTTTGAAAAAGCTTTATGTGATTTAGGCGCGAGCATTAATTTGATGCCTTTATCTGTTTTTCGCAGGTTAGGTATGCAAGAGCCTAAACCCACTATTGTTTCGTTGCAGCTTGCTGATAGGTCCATCACCTACCCCAGGGGTATAGTGGAGGATGTCCTAGTCAAGGTTGACAAGTTTATCTTCCCTGCTGACTTTATAGTACTTGATATGGAGGAAGATGAAGAGGTTCCCATAATTTTGGGCAGACCCTTTTTGGCCACTGGCAGAACCATTATTGATGTTCAGCAAGGGAAGCTTACTTTAAGGCTTGATGATGAGGAAGTTGTTTTTAAAATTTTTGACTCTTTGAAAATTCCTTCCACTCTTCATTCTTGTAATTTTATTAATTCTTTGGATAATACTCTTTGCCTTGATATCTTCTCACTTTCAGGAACAATTAATTCAAGATCCCCTTGAGAAAATTTTAATTTTTGACAGGGATGAACTTATGGAGTCCGAAGAGGTGATAGATGACATAATGACATTGGAGGCAGGAATGACCCAAGAGAGATGGAAAGGGATGAGACAATTCAAGGTTCTAGAGGGGCTTAATTCACAAATGCCAAAGCCTTCAATTAAAAAGCCCCCAGATATCATTCCCCTTAATATTTCATATGCTCAGCGTGAAAGGCGCTTATTGCAGCTTAATGAGATGGATGAATTTCGTCTAGAGGCATATGAAAATGCCAAGTTATACAAGGAGCGCACAAAAAGATGGCATGACAAACATATTCAAAAGCGTGAGTTTTCTGTGGGTGATAAAGTTTTAATCTTTAACTCACGACTTCGTTTGTTTCCAGGAAAACTGAAGTCAAGATGGATTGGCCCTTATGAAGTTGTCAAAGTCTTCCCATATGGCGTGCTTGAAGTTATGAGAGATGGTCATGAGACTTTCAAAATTAATGGACAGAGAGCTAAGCATTATGAGGATGGTGCGGTACCTGAGCGCCAAACTATGCTCTTGGAATAAGCCCCTTGGGGCCTAACCGTCAGGCTCGCGACGTTAAACAAGCGCTTTGCAGGAGGCAACCTGTGTTTCTTTCCCTTTTTGTTATCTCTTGTGTGTTTTGTTTTTTGTTTTTTTCTTAAAACCCGCCAAGCTGCGTTTCTGCTGATGCACTCGGAATACTTCTGTCGTTAGCTGCCTACCAGGAAGTGCTCTTTTCATCCCTCTCCCTTCATTATCTTTTTATTTTATTTATTTTCTGCATTGGGGACAATGCTGGTCTCTAAGTGTGGGAAGGGAGTTCAAAGTTTGTTAAGTCTTCAACTAATTAAATGCATGCACATTCATTGAATATATATGTTTGCATGTGGTTGCTTGAACTGGTATTGAGAGTTTGTCTTTAAGTAATGAGTCTGACCTATTTATTTTGGGAATTAACAATTTTTGTCGTCAAGGATCCCAATTAAAAGATTTTTTTTTTTTTGATAAACATTTGATCGAAATTGATTTGGGTTAATCCTGAGAAAGCTAAAAATTAGCATAAAGTTCCCTTTTTGAAAATCTTTCCACTGAATTGAGCTTCTAAAGGTGAGAATTGGACCATTACAGGGATTTGTGCTTGATATTGTATTATCCCTTTCTTTGTTTGAGTGATTTTCCCCTAAGATTGTGCATTCTAGAACTTGCTTTATAACCATTTCAAGGCGAATTTGGATCGCATAAATGCTTAAATATGATTGAGGCACTTTAGGTATCATTCAATGCCTTCTGATTTGCTTATCCACTAGTTGCCCATTTTGAGCTTTATGAATACTGATATTCCTTGGTACCCTTGTCTTTAATTCAAGCATATGCAGGTAACCTTTTGGAAAAAGGATGGAGCAATTAGTTGGAAATTTGGTTTGGAAAGAAAATAATTGTGTTGCTAGCATATCTTTGCCTTTTCCTTCAATCGTGTTGAAAAACAAAAAAGAAGAAGAAAAAAAAAATTCAAATCAAAATGACAATTATCAGAATGATGAAAAAAAAAACAGAGAAGAAAAAAAAATTTGAACAAAGTTTGAAAAGTAAAGAAAAGAAAAGAATGGAAAAAGGAAAAATCAAGTGAGGAGAGAAAAGGAATTTATGATGAATGCTTGTAAGGTAGGAATGAAATTTTGTTGCTCCATCTTTGCTCTAAAAGGGTACTTTGTTTAATGCAAATTTTGATTAAGCCTTTTGTGTTTATCCTTTCTTTCTTTACCTTACCTTTACGTCATCTAACCCATGGCCAAGTTACAACCAATGAAAAGACCTCTTGATTTTTGCATGCATGTGGTCTCCTTAGTGGAGATTTGGTTTATTATCAAGCCTATGGTAATGTGCTTTCTTCAGGGAAATTGAGTGTTAAGTCTTTACCCTCATACACATTGAGAGATGGGAGAAGAGTGACCCTATCCAGTGGAAAGTTTGATTTTTGGGAACCTAAAGCCTCTAATTGGGCTAACTCATGGTTATTCTCTTATCTGTTGAGATTGATTTGTTTGTCATTTTTTAATTGGTATGGTTGGAATCCTTGATCGATTTATTCTTTGATTTCCCTATTCTTTTGGGCCAGGATTATTGCTTGAGGACAAGCAATCTTTAAGTGTGGGAAGGTTGATAAACTGCCATTTTATATACTTAAATGCTAGGAATTTGAGTTTGATTTGGTATTTATTTGAAGATTTTATAAGGAAAACTTACCCAATTTCCTTTGAATATTGCAGGATGAAGATTTATGAGAATCAAGCTTTAAAGTGGTAAAATGGAAGCAATCTTGGGAAAGATACAAAGATATCAGCAACCTAATTATGAAGGATTTTTCCAGGATTCTATGAAGATATCATCAACATAATTATGAAAGATTTTGGCAAGATCCTACAAAGATATCATCAATCCAGTTGTGGAAGTTTCCTATTTTTATTCTTGGAAGATTTTCCCTCTTATCTCACATTAATTAAGAATACTCAAAGCGGAAAGCAATCTACTTTCCTGTTATCCAAGAATTGCACATTAAATGAATTTGTGCACAATTAGGAAACCCTAGAAGAAAAGATTGTAGAGTTGTTGGGCCACTAAAATATTATAAAGGAGGAGTAGCAGCGCAAGGAGAAATATCCGGCATTCAGAGAAAGAAAGTAGCTATAGCCCTTTGCTTGATTAGAGAGTTGTAGCGGAGCTTGAGAGGTTTTTGAAGCTATCAAGTGAAGGACCGTCTCCCCAATTGTTCGTGAAGGACTTGTTTCACCGCAAGGGGGTTTCCGGGTTTTAGTTTTTCTATTATTCTTTTATGGATTTGAATTTGGTTTTAGTTTATGCTTTGTTCTCTTTGACTATGCGTAGCTAAATCCATAACTAGGGTTATGGTGGATCTTATGTTCAAATTCTTATAATGTTCTCCTAATTCTAAATAATTTTGTGTTTGCCTAATTGATTGGATTTTTCCTAGTGCTTTGTTTTCCAATAAGGTTTGCGCACCCTTTAAAAAGTTAATTGATTGACTGGCGACCGTACCACAATTAGTTAACGGAACTCTAGGATTAATCGGATTTGGGGTTGTGTGGACCAAACTCAATCCTTTGTTTTCAATCAGTTATTTAATTAACAAATCTGCTGGTTCTTTATACTTTTCTTGACTGTTTGCCTTGCATGACCATTGGGGGTTTCAGATTGAGAAAAAGAATATTAATATTGCATGACCATTGGGTATTAATAGCATTAGAGCAGGTGATTGGCAATCAATCGGAACACATATTATTGAGGAATTGGGTAATTTTATGAGTTTTGACATAAGTGAAACCAGACACCCTAGGCTTTCTATAATTGAATCTTTGCTTGATAATATTTGATTTCCTTACTTTCTCCTAATTGTTTGATAGTTTCTCCTTTCTCATTCGAATTTCATTGTCTAGATAACATAAGGGATTAATTAACTTAGTAATTGCCAACAATCCTTGTGGGTTCGATACTTGGAGTCCCAAATACTTCTTTATTACTTGTGCGACAGGGTGCACTTGCCCTTAAAGTGCGATTTTAGCGTAACAGCCTCCTACAACATTCAAGTATATCTCGTTGTTGGATTGACGACTAGACCCCTCGCCAGCTGGTGTTTGCGAGTCCCTCTCAACCACTCGCTTCTTGTACACCACCTAAAAAAAGAAGTTAACTTCGTTTAGTGTTCAGTTATGAAACACAAATTCTAACAAAGTTATGATACATTGCTTAGTTATGTTTAAATGTTCTACTTACAGAAATGTCTTCTGATTTTTGGGAAATCCACTTATCTGGATGCCCCTTTCTTGTGTGAAGACGCCGGAATAGATCAAAAGCTGTTGGCAGCCCATCTGGTTGTCTCTATAAAACAATGAAGACAAGTTAGTGAAAAATAATTGACTAAAATAAATGAGAAATTTAGTATTAAATACTTACCAGTCTCTTGTTATGCTCAGGTGCTGGGATTGAGCCTCCGGTGTGCAGTGACACTCCCATATCAGATTTTCGATTGTCACTATTTTTCCTAGATTTTTCTACCCATCCAGGGTCCTGCCATAATGTGTCCAACATATCCCTAACCAGTGTAGGAATCCATTTACCTCGATCTGCGCCACTGCGGACCTTGTTCATTGCATTCTTCAGTGAGTCAGATCCTTTATGGTTGAAGCACTTTCTAATCTGATGATCATCAATAGGCAGCCACTTATATATTCTCTGCAATAAAACAATATTAATTAGTATAATAACATTAATTGAAGAATATAAAAATGAAAAGTATTTGTTGGCTATGATAAGGGAGATTACCCCGAATTCTGCAAACCACATGTCTCTGACAGGAGGATCCACCTCTTTCCAGTACCTCCAAGGCCCCTCAAACTTAGACTTAATAATCCCAGTGATACGCCTTGGTGGTCCGACAGGAGGGTTAAACCTGTAAATAAAACAAACTCATATCATATATAATAATAAACATATGAAAACAATAATTAATGAATAATGGGAATTTTTTATATGAATGTATTCACGTCAAGTTTGGCCCTGGCCTAATCCATATACGGCCGTCAGCATCTGTAGCCCCAGGTATAATACGTGAAGATGACGATGGTGCAGTAGACGTATGGGGATGTGAAGATGGACTAGCTGCAAACATCTCATGATGGGAATATGGGCTAGCAGAAGACATATGATGATGTGAAGGGCTGGGTGTATCAGACAAATGGTGATACGGAGATGGGCTACCAGAGGTAGTGTGAGGATGTGGAGATGGGATAGATGAAGGTGTGTAAGGATGTGGAGATGGGATAGATGAAGGTGTATGAGGATTTGGAGATGGAGATGGGATAGATGAATGTGCGTGAGGCTGTGGAGATGGGATAGATGAAGGAGGAAGATGGACATGTGAAGGTGGCAAGATAGGTAATGAAGAAGTCTGAGGATGTAAAGATGGCTCAGAGGTTCCCCGACCTCTACCTCTACCTCTACCTCTACTTCTACCTCTACCTCTACCTCTAGATGCATCGCCATCTGCCATCTATATACATGTTGTAATGACAAAAATATAAAATAAGTTTAATGAAAGTAACATAGAAAGGGAGTAGACACCAAACATTAAGAAAGCTATCACAGAAATGGAATTGATAATGAAGTTTTGGATAATGCGTGGTCTGTAAATGTATACTTATGTAAATGAAAGTCCTATAATAGTAATTATAAACTACATATTACATATTACATAGTATAAATAACTTAATCAGAATATGTTTCATCAAAATCTTCTTCTTCTTCTTCTTCTTCTTCTTCTTCTGATGGAAGTTCCACATCATCATGTTCATCTTCTTCTTCTTCCAAGTCAACTTGATTGAAGGAGAATCTGTCTACTTCATCTACTGGACTAGTTGTATCAACAAGATTATGCTCAAGAGCATCGTTTGCAATTATCATAGGAATTTGAATAATGTCATCATCTTGGTATGGATTATCTGCTTCGGACATCTTAGTTTCAGAAGTTAGAATTATATTGCGTGCCTTCGTTTTCATGACAACCAACCATCCTTGTTGCCCTTCAGGATACTTTGTATAGTATACTTGCTCTGCTTGTTGTGCCAGTATAAAAGGATCATAGTTCTTATACCTCCTAGATTCTCTTACTTCAACAATCCCATAATTTTTATCAATCTTTGTTCCTTGATTCGGAGTAGGATCAAACCACTCACATTTGAAAAGAACCAATTTCTTTGTTGGCCATCCGGTATATTCTAATTCAATAATATCAATTAGCACCCCATAATAATCATCTTCCATTTGACCTTTCCCGCCTGCTCGGACACATATACCATAATTTGTCGTACTCATCCCTTGACTTTGATCTCTTGTAGAGAACTTATAGCCATTTACAAAATATGTAGGCCATTTATTAACTTTTCTAAGTGGCCCCCATGCCAAACTCTTCAATAAAGGATCTTCAATCTTATTATCATCATTGAGCACCTATACAACAAAGGCTATCAGTGTGACTACAGACAGACCAAAAGTCAACTTAAAATGTCAAATGGTTAAGAACACACATGTTTTTTAAACCAAATGGGGAATGATGTGGAAATTTGCTTGTCTACTTCTGTGTCATTGATGTCAGGGACAAGTTCCCGTAACATATTTGTATATTCACTTTAGCATTATAGATTATATTTTAAATTAGTCAATAAACATATAAGTACAAGTTTGAATGAAAATTTCATGCTTGACAACTTACTCTAAAAAAGGCTCCACATCGGGACAATTTAGAAGAACATATAATGACGATACTTCTATGTCCCTATCATCCAATGTACAAGTTGTACGCTTTCCAGAAGGTCGCCCTGTATAATTGAAAATAGACAGTGGCAGATTGGATGAATAACCTTCACCTCCATCGTCATTACGAGGCAGTCTTGTCCTCCTAGATGGGATATTAGGAGGATAATAATAAGATGCAAATGTTGAAGTTTCCTCCACTAAATATGCCTCACAAATTGAGCCTTCCACAAAAGCCGTGTTTGACACCTTATTCTTTAAGGTACGTATAAATCTAATGCAATAAATTCATAATAGCATTTGTCAGTTATATAGGTGAAAAAAATATTGTAAATAAATTGAATGAAGATAATGACAAATAAGGTTACCGTTCAAAGGGATACATCCATCTATATTGTACAGGACCACCAACCCTTGCTTCATATGGCAAATGAATTGGAAGGTGCTCCATAGAGTCAAAGAAGCTTGGAGGAAATATTTGTTCTAATTTACACAAAATTAGTGGAATGTTGAGCTCCATAGCACGTAAATTTTCTTCTGTCAAGATTGAAGAACTTAATTCCTTAAAGAATTGACTAAACTCGGTAAGGGTATTCCAAATAGGCTTTGGTAAAGCCTTGAATGCTATTGGAAGCAAACGCTGCATGAATACATGACAATCATGACTTTTCATACCAAACAACTTAGCTTCCCGAATGTCAACGCACCTAGCCAAATTAGACGCATACCCATCAGGTAGCTTCAAACTTTTAACCCATTCACAAACAGTTAATCTTTGTTGTTTGGTTAATGTATATTGTGCCTTAGGTTTCCTTAGTTTACCACCACCACAATCCTGTAATTCCAGATCTTTACGCCTACAATATTCTGCCAAGTCCAATCTAGCTTTCAAAGTGTCTTTTGTCTTCCCCTTTGTGTCCATAACAGTGTACAATATATTAAGAAACACATTTCTTTCAATATGCATGACATCCAGATTATGTGGGAGAATATTTGTCTTCCAATAAGGTAGTTCCCAAAAGATACTTCTTTTGGTCCAATTGTGGTCCACTCCATATCGTCCAATCTGTTGTCCTAGGGACTCATAGATGGTTGGTAAATGTCTTACCCTTTCAAAGACTTCTTCACCGCTCAGTCTTCGTGGAGGCAACGAGGTATCAAATTGTCTCTTCCGAAATGCAGTTTTATTTCTTCTATATGGATGATCATGAGGCAAAAATTGACGGTGGCAATCAAAAAATGAAGTCTTTCGACTATGTTTAAGAGTGAATGCCTTTGAATGCTCCATACAAATTGGACAACTAAGTTTACCCATCGTCATCCAACCAGATAACATCCCATAAGCAGGAAAGTCATTAATCGTCCACATTAAAGCTGCCTTCATGATAAAGTTATGTTTCAGTGAGACATCATAGGTCACAACACCGTCATTCCACAACATTTTGAGCTCATCTATGAGGGGTTGCAAATACACATCAATTTTACTTTTTGGATTGGACGGACCAGGAATTATAATAGTCAAAAACATAAATTCCCTTCTCATACACATCCAAGGTGGAAGATTGTAAGGCGTAATGATTACAGGCCAACAAGAATAAACCCTGCCACTTTTGTCAAATGGAGCAAACCCATCAGCGCATAACCCTAATCTCACATTTCGGGGGTCTTGTGCAAATTCAGGATAAGTTTCATCAAAATAATTCCAGGCTTTTCCATCAGATGGATGCGACAAGGAACCTGCCTCCCTTCTAAACTCTCGATGCCATCTCATTTCAGTTGCTGTTTGCATTGAAGAATAGAGTCTTTGTAGCCTTGGAACAAGTGGAAAGTACCACATTTTTTTAAAAGCTCGCTTTCTCATATTACCTCTTTTAATGATGCATTTATAGCGTTGCTCCCCACAATATCTACAACTTTCAAGATTTTCATCATCCTTGTAGAACAACATGCAACCATTGAGACAACAATCAATCTTCACACAACCCAAGCCTAGTTGGGCAACTGATTTCTTTGCTTGGTAAAAATTCCTAGGCATGTGATTATCGTTTGGCATTGTATCAGACATAAATTCTACCCAATGATTGAAGCAACTCTCAGATAAGTTATGGTCACTCTTTAGACTTAATGCATGTAATGAAGCCGACAATTGGGAAAATTTTTCACAGCCGTCATATAAAGGACTCTGTGCAGCCGTTAACATATTGAAGAAATTTTGTGCTTCTGGGTTTGGGTCTTCGTTCATACTGCTTTCATCTCCACCAATCCCTTCTTGCTGAACATAATCCCCAATTCTCGGTCCAGCAGCATCCATTACCAGTTGCTCATAATTATTGAAATTATCTCTTTCCCCACTGTTGCCATAATATGAATTTTCTATCACAACTGGGGGAATCGAAGGTATTGGTTCACCATGGTTAGTCCAGTAATAGTAATTGTCCATGAACCCCTTCCTACAAAGATGTACTAATACATCATCAACATTTTCAAACTTTCTACATTTGCATTTCTTACAAGGACACCTTATCTTGCCTTCTATCCTATATTGCTCTTGTTGTCTAGCAAAATCAACAAACTCTTGAATCCCCACAAAAAATTCTTCAGTAATACTCCTATCAGGACCCACTCTACAATTCATCCACTTACGATGTTCAGGTACTTCCATTTACTATGTAAGTATGTGTTAGTACCTACATAATCAACATTACAACCCATTAAACCAAAAAGCATACTTGGAAATAAAAATCCCCCGAAATTGCGGTAGTATCTCCCTATGTTTTCAATATTGTAAAATAAAACAAGTATATGTTTAGAAGTTAGCAAAGCAGGATATGTTGTTACTCAGCATTGTACCATAGCTTTGATATTAATGCAACAAAATCATCTATAAGGATTCCAACACCCTATATATCCAATGTTTCAAACCTCACATGCTTTGAAGTGCAATAATCAAACCAAAACAAATCCCAAACATCAACACATTGGATTATGCAGTTAATATAATATACTTATATGTTCAATCTTATCACATAAATTAATGACCCAAGTTGAAAATCAATGGTCCAATTCTAAGTCATTCATCAAGCATGCAACATCACATTTCTTTTGATTTTCTACATTTTTGTCTCCATAAAGAAAGAAAGAAAGAGAAAGAAGAGAATATTTACCTGGTGTAGCAAGGGGTAGTGACAGAGAGAGACTTTTACCTCCGACGTTCAAGTTCCTAAAAAGGGGATGTAAACAACCTAATTAAAAAAGGGGAAAGTAATTGGCCAAATTAAAAAAAATGAGAATTGTTATTCTGACATGTTTAATAGGTTTCATTTTTTATTATACTACTTATTTAAACTCCACTTAAAAAAAGGTTGCTTAGGTACTTATCATGTTCTTTGAAAGTATTATCTATGTCATTTTTTGTACTGTGTTGATAATTTTTAATCTCCATTTTATCATAGTTTGGATTCGAGATGTTCGTGGCATATTTCTTAACCAATTGCTTTATACTCATATACTGTTTAAACTGATTAGCTCCTTTGAAAGCATGCATTCACTTATATAAGGCACCTATTGTTGGAGATATAATGTTTAGCCTCATTAAGGCCAAAGATAATTACATAATGCGACAAATATTTTGAGTCGTATTATTAGTTTGCTGCTAAATAGGAGACAATCCTAATTTAAATTATGGCTTATGGAGTCAATATACAGTGCACATTTATGGCTTTTTCAATGTGCAGTGCATTAAGGTGGTGTATTTAAAGGGAAAGGAAATTCTATATACACATAAAACTGCTTGTCCATCATATATTCATACAGCAAACCACAATTGTTTCTTGTTCTTTGTTACTCTAAGGGACCTCCCTCTCCACACCTTACACCTACACCTACACCCACTGACAAATCAATATTCCAGTCCAATGAGTGGCCCAACACTAAATCAGCTAAGCTGCGAAATGCATAAATTCATAATCAATTGAAAAAATAAAAATTACTGGAAGGCTTGGATTGATTGAAGCAACCACTCATTTGGCAACAAGGTTCTATAACACAAGACTTATAGGCATCTAACTTAGCCTCACATATCTGTTTAGAAAAATGCTTGAAATAGCTACTTACTTGGCTTTGAGCTTCGTCTTGCATCTTCAAAACACAATCTTGGGTTCAAGCATTGGCAATCCACCACTCACAGTGCTGAAAACAATAAATAAATTTAAAAAAAAAACTCTGTAAACCGAGAAAGAAATTCAAATAAAAAGAGACAATTGAAAAATCCAATAAATTCTCAACTGTTCAAGCTCTTAAGAATAGGGGTTTTGAAATAGGGACTTTACACACAACCCGCTATCTTTGATCCAGATTAATATTTCACAAGTACAGGCAAGCCTACAAAGACATATTTTTCATAGCATATAAGCGAAATCATGTGTTAAGTAACTCAATTGAGAACATGTGGAGAAAGTATTACAGAATATATAAGAGAAGTTAATAATTAAAGACAGACTAAATAATAATATTTTAGGAAAAGAGGTAAGTACTTGCTATTCTTTCTATATACCAAATAAATCTCTACATTAAGGAAAAACATATCAAGCTTCAGATGATGTTGACCTAACATGCCAGTTGCAATAATATTCCTCTAGTTTCAAGTCAATCGGTAGCTCCCACACAAAGAATATGCAAAATCGTTCTTTTACCAACCTTATGCACTCATATTTATATTTATTCTCTTATAGTTTGTCTTTAGTTTGTCTTGTTCGTTTTACTCTGTTACACACTTTTTTCAGTGTCTTGGAAAAACCCAAATGCAAGTGTCTTAAGGTCCATCAATTTCCTTGATCACTAGAATCACACAAAAAAAATCACAGAAACAAGCAGTGCAAAGTGCGGTGCGGTGCGATGCGGGCATATCGAGAGGAAATATTTCAACTTCACGAAACGAAGCAGTGCGGTGCGGTGCATATCGGAGAAATATTTCAACTTCACGAAACGAGGCAAAGCAGGCGGTGCGATGCAAAGTGCATATCAGAGGAAATATTTCAACTTCACAGAACAGAACAGTGCAGTGCAGTGCAGTGCAGTGCATATCAGAGGAAATATTTCAACTTCACAGAACAGAACAGTGCAGTGCAGTGCAGTGCAGTGCATATCAGAGGAAATATTTCAACTTCACAGAAACGAAGCAGTGCGGTGCGGTGCGGTGCGGTGCGATGCGATGCATATCAGAGGAAATATTTCAACTTCACAGAACAGAACAGTGCAGTGCAGTGCAGTGCAGTGCAGTGCATATCAGAGGAAATATTTCAACTTCACAGAACAGCACAGACCAGTTTCAATATCAAAACAATCTAAAAAATAGGAAGTGACCTCACTCAAATTTGGTATACATAAGTCGAAGCTCAGTAGAACTTTTAACTTCCAATCAATCACACCAGCATGGAGTGGACATAAATATATTGATATAACAAAGCAAAGGTGAAGTGATGTTTTGTTGGGACCATGGTCTGGAGTAAGTCACATGTAATAAAGTTTGATTAATTAATATCAAAGGAAAAGGCACTTGACCACAGATATCGTGTTGTACTCAAACTACAACTTATGACAAGCAGCAAAACCAGGTGGGGTGAGCCCACCTTGTTACCACTTTTGCAGGAATACACATAACATGCCAAAATTTCAAGTTAAAATGCTCCCAAATTATAAGCCTTCCAAAGGCAGCATAAAGACAGAAAAAGAAACCATATCGTGTCCAAAGGAAAAGCACATTTTCAGGAAGCCATATTACAGCAGCCTTTTTCTGGCAATAAAAGAAATGGGGTTGAAGGAAAAGATTCAAGCCATTAACATCATCAGCATATATAGTTAGAGTAAAAAGAAACACTGTAAAAGTAAAAATGCAGGGTGCTTTATCCAATCAACCATCAAGAATACATAGGCATGTGTGGCTTACACAACAAATGCAGCAAATCTAACAACATCAAACCAAAGAACACCTTATGGAACGGAAATACGCTTCTCTGTAAACCGAGAAAGAAAGAAACTCTGTAAACCGATACCCACCATATTTGATAAAGAAAAAAGAAAAGATATGGTTTTATTAAAACCCAAAGCAAAAAACAGGAAGAACAAAGCAAAAAGATTGGATTTTGGAATCAACATTGACAAGGAGAAAGAAAGAAAATCATGGAATGGGGGAATGGAGGGTGAATCCTACCTTAATGGCGACGTGGGCCTAGTGCTGGCACCGTCGAAGTCTTGGTCTTGGTTGTGGTGGCTTTTTCCAGGAGGAGAAGGGGAGGGGAGAGGCTGCGTGGGGGTTAGGGCTTTTTGGTTAAAGAGAGAAACCTCATCAGAGAAAAAGGGGATGAAACGATGTGGAGGGAAAGGAAACAAAGGGGGGAACTCAAATTTTGGGAAAAATTAAAATGGGAATTAAGAAAATATTTTAATAATATAAAATAAATTTTAATTTTAATTTTCATTATTAACATTTAATATATTTAATTGAAAAATTAGAATGATTAATATATTTATAAGTTTATAATGATCTTCATATTTACAAATTTATAATGATATATAATGAATAAAATATATAATTAATATTTTATAATGAATATATAATATATGATAATAATGTTTCACATTAATGATAATTATATAATATTTCATTCTTTTATTCAATTACCAATATCATTAGTCATGTATATATGGTGGAAAGAGAGTGATATGTTAACAGTATTGGGTTATGTGAAGTAATAATATCGTATGTGGTACAAAATATATAAATATTTAATAAAAATATGAAATACAAAAAAAAAACATTAAATTATTGTAAGAAGTAAAGAAAAATATAAGTTTAACCTTGAAATACCCATACATTTTTCATAAAAAGCCTCATAACTCACAAAATAAGGGGTTTTTTGGAATTTCGTTGGACCAAACCGCCTTTGGCGTTTGGGTTGCACTCGACTCGAAAAGTTATATGGAATCGACATAAAATACATCTAAATCGGACAAACGAGTCAAAAGTTATGGCCTTTCAAAGTTTTGACCTTTTTATTGTAGTTTTTTTACCATAACTTTTGCTACAGACATCAAATTTGATGGGCTGATTATATAGGTTTTATTTTATTAATTTGTAATTTTATCTTTAATTTATTATATTTTTCACGGATTATCATTATCATGTTAATATGATAGGCGTTATTTATCAGTGCATTTAACGTAATCATCATGTATACACGTGGAATAATTAAAAAAATTATTGATTTTCTACAAATGAGTGACATTTCGGTAGATGAGCCAAAAATAGAGCCAATGAAAAATCAATATATAATGAAAAATATCTTTCCTAGGCCAATTACCAATTAACAAAGATGCCTTGGCATTAAATTCTAGACAATAGCAATCCTTAGCATATGAACCCATGAAAAATCCTCAATGATGGAATGCAATATAGCCTCCTCAGTCCTCATAAATATCCCACCTTAATGGCAATGCCGCCCAGCCCCTCATCAACAGTGCCTTTGACCTGGAGTCGAATCTCAATAAAAACTAAAGAGAAGAATTTCGATGAAATGGGGTTTGGTGTAAAGAGAATTTTGAACAAATATTCCATATATTATATTTTTAAATAAATAAATAATTTTAGAGATGAACCCATTTCGCCTCAAATATTTAATATATATATATAATTAATATTAGTTAAAACTTGTTAAATTTAATATATATATATATATATCTAATAAAAAGTTTAACTTATTAAAACATTAATTTAGAGACGGATTTAGAGAGGGATTTTTCCGTCTCTAATAAATTGAAAAATTTCTGAAAAAATATGCATGTTTAGAGACGGATTTAGATACGGTATTTTCATATTAATTTTGAAAAAATAAAATACTTTAGTGACGGCAAAATTTCCGTCTCTAATCTTTAAATATATATATTTATTATTGGTTAGCGACGGATTAATTTCGTGTCTAATAGAATGATAAATTTGTTTAAAAAAGTAAATGCTTAGAGAGGGATTTAGAGAGGGATTTTTTCCGTCTCTAATAAATTCGTAATTTTTTCCAAAAAATAACTGTTTAGAGACGGATTCAGAAACGACTTGTTTTAGCGACGGAATTTCCGTCGCTAATTCCGTCTCTAAAATGTAAAGATTTCATTCCTTTCATTTGCTACTCACTCCGCCGCTATTACCGTCGCTATCAGAGACGGAGTATAATCCGTCGCTAAATGCCGTCGCTATTTAGTGCTTTTCTAGTAGTGGTGGTGTTTAAGGTGAATCAACAATTAAATAGTTTATTGGTGGATTATTAATTATAAATTATTAAATTTAATATAAAATAAATGAATTGTTTAAATCAGATCAAATTAGATACTATTGTATAGATTACCTGTAATAAAAAAAAATTGTAACTTAGACCCCAATAAAGTTTGTTATTTTTTTGTAAAATATTACAAGTTTGTCCCTAATAAAATATTGTTATTTTTTGTTTTTCTTTATCGTGTAAAAAAACTTTGATGCCGTAGCCATTTTAAAAAAAAATTAAAGATTGTCGAGATTGTAACAGTTCGCGACATTGTTTTTTCTGTTACACAAAAGGAATATTATTTTACATAATTTATTAACATTTTTCAAAATCTTATCTTTGTATTGATTTAAAATTTATGCATTCTATTGAATTAAAAAAGAAAATTAATGATGTGTATAATTAATTTTAAATCATTATTTATTTGGCCCAAATCATATAGTAAGAAATATAATCAAACATATTTAAAATGTTGGTTTACAAAATCATAAATATTAGGCCGCTTTCAGGATCAATGAGAAATCTACTTGATTATTTTAATAATTAGTATTTTAAAATTTTAACAATATTGATATTATAGATTGATTTATAAGATTAATTTTTATTATTTTAAATTTTTCAAAATTCAAAAATATCTAGATATTAAAAAATATAAAATGTCTCATAAAAATGATTTTATAAACAATTGTCGTTATATTTTTTGAGAATTATTTTATTTCATATTATTTAATAAATAAATAAATTTATATTATGGAATAAGTTACTATGTAAAAAATAAAATTTGGTTACATATGAATAAAATATTATGGGTTGGAGCATTAATTTAGTGTGTGTTTGGTTTAGATTTTGTAAACTTGATTTTAGATGAACATGATTTTACAAACTTAATTTTGTTCAAAAATGAGTTTGTCCTAACGTGATTTATGTTTAGAAACTTATATCTTAAAAATAATTTATGTGGTTAACTATTTAATAATTATTAAGATTTAAGGGTCTAATTTATAAATACAAAAGTCTTTTTTTAAAAATATATGAAAGAATGACAACTTACTATTATCTATTATTTTACTGACTCATGGGTGAACCACAAGTTATAGTTCTCCACGATAAAAGTCATTATCAGATCATATCATGTAGCGAGGCCTTAAATACTATCACCGGACCAAACTAGGCCTTAAATCCTTGGGACTTGGGATAGAGAAAGCCTTTATGTGGTTAAATGAGTTGTCAATTTTTTTTTAAAATCAATTGTAAGAATTTAATGCAGTAATATCCCTCATATATAATATATTTAGAAAACAAATTATAAATATTTATTGAGTAAAAACGAATAAACTCTTGTTAAATACAAACATATAAATTATAAATTTGTACACATCTACTCATTTATTGTTTTTCATAACTGACTATCACTTACACTTTAAAAAAAAATCAAATACTACTCACATTCTTAATTCATACAAATTTTACTTTGCTTTTTTGAGGTAATAATAATAATAATAATTAAATCTCATTTATTTAATTTTTTAAAATAAGATGAGATTTTCTGTTGTACATGGTGAAAATAAGTTATATTTGGTTAGACTTTACCTTAAATAAGTTTGACTTATTTTTTAAAACTTTGACCTTGGCCTGATCTATCACTTATCACAGGCTTTATTTATTTTTATTTTTTTGGCCTGACATTTTTCTAAAAATATAAAAGTTTGGCTGGATCTGAAAGTCTAATTAAAAGCATACATTGCATCAATGCCTTTAAATAGATCACTCAACTCAAATTTTATAAGTTTCAAATATACCTAACATTTAAAAAATTTATTATATTAGGTATAAAATAAATAAATCATATAAGTAGTAATTATATGTATAGATAATTAATAAATATGCCAATCTGTTATGTTAAATAAGTTTTTTAAAAACTCTAATATTGACTTGTTTAATAAATAGGCTTGACTGAAGTAGGCTGAAAGGAGACTAGGCTGTAAGTCATTATTAGGTTGCCTGACTTATTTTCACTCATAACAATAAAGTATTCTCAGCTCAGCTTTTGTGTCAACCGAGGCTAAACTCCCATGAGTGATTTTAAGAACGTGTCCCTGGCCTAATATATGATGATCTCTTATTTTAAAAAAAAATAATAATTAAAGGGAATGTGTATTTTAAATGAAAAGTTACCTCTTCTTTCCAAACCCCTCTATTCTTAATAAGAAAGAGTTTGGATAAGAGAAAAGAGAGATAATTTTTTATTACTAAACTAAAATAATTATAAAATATTATAAAAATTAAAATTAAAATTAAAATAGTAGATGATAATTTCTTATTTTATTTTTTATATTTTAAATAATATCAAATAAAAAATATTTATTTAAAATAAAAATATATTTCTTTTCTTTGTTCTTCTCCGAACCTCACCATACAAATATTGAGTTAGATTCTGTGAGATTTGACTCTGTTTCGATAATTTTTGTGCCTTTTCTTTTTCTTTTATTTTAAGGATAATGATCACGGGAGAATTGCCAGCACCTTGCACAGAAAAATGAGGACACGAATTGAAGGTAATCATTTGGGCCTGAGTTGGGTTAATAATGATCACACTTTCTTTTCTGTATATGCTTTGTTGTAGAACCCAAGTTATGGAACCCAACTTCAGTTCGTCCTTTCTTCTTGGAGCCCACACGTAGGAAAGTTAGACGGTATGACAACCCAGTTCGGTTTAGGTTTGCTACTAAAATTCTCACTTTTCTCAATGAGTTTGGTTATGCCCAGAAGAAAAGAGGAAGAAAATAATATTATATATATATATATATATTAGAGATACTATTATAAAATATATTTTTTATTTTGGTATTCAACTTTTTTATTTTTAAAATGTCATTATTATTTATTTAAATGTAAATATAAAAATAATTAAATTGTAAATACTCTTATTTAGCAGTTATAATTACATACAAATACTCTTTAACTTTTCACCTTACAAATACTCTTTAATTTTTTATTTTATAGTTATAATTGATTTCAAATACTCCTTATTTACTCATTTTTTGTTATCTTTATCAAAAAATTAAAAAAATGTGACTCACTCTTTATCTTATAAACAATTAAATAAAAAAAATGTCGATTGACAGAGTGCCCTTCCATATGCTAATATATATGTATGGGTAGAGATCTACTTACTTTAATAGTAAGTCTTAACATACTTATTATATTGAATAATTTTTTTTATAAAAGTTAAATTTCATCAATTTAACTGTTGAATTGAAAATTTTCATAACGTAGATGAAGTTCATAAAATTTTAAAATTACTTAGTACTTGATCTATCTATTAAATTTTAACGTATAATATATTTTTCAAAATATAAGTGAATGTCACCTAATAGATTGGATACCTATAAATTTCATATTTATCTTTAATTTGACACACATGATTATTTACATTCTACACAAAATTATTCAAATACAAGATTTACTTCTAAATTAAGTAGATCTTGACTATATATATATATATATATATATATATATATATATATATATTTCAATTTACTGTTACTGTAAAAAAAAGTTACATTATCATTGAATGATGTTTTAACACATCATTAAAGAGTTAAATTTCTTAAGTAGTTGTTATGATAGTTAAAGTCTTTTAATAATGTGACAATAAATATATATATATATATATATATGGGGAGGGATCAACTTACACCGGTGTAAGACTTGATCACTCTTACACCACTCAATAACTTTTTATTGAATAACTTTCTTACAAAATCCATCGTTAGATTGAAAGTTTCTATCATGTAGATCATACCTATAAAATTTTACATTAATCCGAAATTGTTTTGTGACTCATTGATATACATCAAAATTAACGTAAATATAAACTATTGAAATATATGAAAATATGAACTATTTGATTATATTCTTATTGATATTCAATTTTTTCAAAATTTGACACAAATGATCTACATGATAGAAACTTTCAATCTAACGGTGGATTTTGTAAGAAAGTTATTCAATAAAAAGTTATTGAGTGGTGTAAGAGTGATCAAGTCTTACACCGGTGTAAGTTGATCCCTCCCCTATATATATATATATATATATATACACACACACACACATTATTAATCTAACTAGATGACTAATCTCCTAATTAAGTAGACTCACCTCAAGAGGTAAAGATTTCATAACTTCAAGTCAAGATTTATATGGATAACGAGACATCCAACTTCAAGTCAAGATATGAGTAATACTCTAGAAATAGTTATCCCAAATATACAACAAAAGTTGGTAAATTTTGAGATTTAAAACCGAAGAAATGTATAGAATTTCAACTATTGATTTTACACGCGTTTTTGTAATCAAACTGTAGAAAGAGATATAGGTGTAGGCAACTCTTATAAAAGTATTCCTTCAATTAATTCAAATATTGTTGAACAATATAAAACCAAAATATAATTACAACAACCAAATATTGAATCAATTTAGTGACAATCATCCACACAAAAATACAAGTATTCGAATCTCAAAGACATGGCAAACAACTAAAGGAACTAAAGCTATTGATATTTATTATCCCACCTTTAGAAGAAATCAAACTACAAACTGAAAAATATGACATCGACACTAAAAGTGGGAACGGAGACAAATGAACTGACCATTAAACAAGATATTAAAAAATACATCAACAATTGAATTTCACCAGTCAAAATTTAAATTCAATATCTCAACAATTAATTATATACTAGAAAAGCCCCCCAAAAAATTATATACTAGAATGTAGTCAAATAAATCTCAGACTCCAAGTTCTGCTGCCTCTTCATATAATCTTATAAACGACGAATATTCGAATTTAATCCACCTTCAAAAGAGAAGTTAAAAAGTGTTAAACAAGGAATCACGAAACTTTGTTCGAAGAAATCAGTTCAAAAATATCACAACTATCTAGTTCGTTAAACATACCTTTAAATATTCATACCGATGAAGATCACTTTCATCAAATAACAGATAATCAATAAATTAAAGTGTAAACATTAATTTTGGTTATCTAAATATACAAGTTTTATTAGTTTAGTTCTCTAATAATAAATACATCAAAATGCCCATTCAATATTATTTTTGACATCAAATTAATAATCTTAAAGACTAATTTAATGTAAAAAAAATAACATTAAAAGACTAATATAATGTCAAAAATTAACATTAAAAGACAATTTTAATGTACTTATTTTTAAGAAAATAAACGGATAACACTTCCATTTTATGAGAACCAAAATACATGTTTACTAACTCTAAATTAAAATATAAAAAGTCAGATATTCGATCAAAGAATGACTCCTATGCTTCTAAAAAAAGTTACTACTCAAGACATTCCATGCTAGATGTCTATTGCATGAAGAATCACATATGAATGCAACTTCTAAATATGTTGGTGAATCCATCCATGAGTGGAATCTGGATGATAGTAGTGAATTTCAAATATTTAACATAATCACATACATGTAAATAGGCGCAATTGCTTGCAGGGTAAAATGTTGTACAAAAAACGGTATTCTAATTCTTTGGACAATTTGAATTCATTTTCGGCCCGTTTACGCTTGGCCATTATTGAGGATAAAGTACGCCGTTTTTGGATATTTAACTAGAAATGTAACTTGATAGTACTGGATAAAGAGAATTGATGTCTATTATAGTGAATCCTTTTTTATTTTTTATTTTTGTTTTAGTGAGGTTACTATTGAAATCTAACTTTATGTTTGGATGGTTGAATTATAATGATTAGTAATGAAGTGGAGTGGTAAAAAGAATTCAATTTATTATTTAAGAATTTCTTAAGTAATGAAGTGGAATAGTTAGGGAAGAGAATCCAAAGTACTTTTTTACAATTTAAATTTTTAAATCTTCATACTCTCTAATTTGTGGAATTTGAAATCTAACACTTTCTTCTTTTTTTAGATGATCATTTACAACCCTTTTTACTCTAAACAAGGGAGTGGATAATAAGAATTAAAAGAGTAGTATTTGAAGCTAAATTTATAATCCGCTATATTCCATTAATTACGTATCATTATGACTTCTAAATATTGGAGAGAGACTCTCATTTATCCACTCATTAAAACTTTCAAACAATAGAGTAATATTTTTTTACATTTTCACTCTATCTCATTCCAAATCACTCTATTATGAATCACTTCATTCCATCTCTTTCAAAACCTCCAAACAAAGCCTAAGGGGTAAGGCAAATGAGATTTAGAATTTGGAGGCATCGAATCATCGACCACCACTAAACCTCTTAATTTAAGACCAAAGGAAGTATTAGCTAAGTTAAACTCGGCAAGTGTCTATTATGGTTGATTCCAGGGTTAAGAAAATCGGATTGGACCAGCCGGTCTGACCAGTTGGACCAGTCACCGGTCACTCCACCCTAAAAAACCATCCAGCCTAAAAACAGGTCAAGAACGGGTCAAAAATCGATAAACCGGTTGATCCAAACCGGTCCAATTAGGTTCAACCGGTCCTTTTTTTATTTTTAATTTTGCTAATTCAAATGATATCATTTTGATCTAAAAACTTAATGTAAGTCAATCTAAAAAGAATTTTATATGAAATATTTAAACGTAGATTGTATAGAAGATTGGAAACTAAATGTATAATTGATTATATATCTCTTTAAATTGAAATTAGAATTTTTTTAAGCAAAAATAGGTTATAATAATGTTATTAAATGCTTTGGACTCTCAAAAATAAGTTGTGAACTATTTTTTATCATTTGTGTTATTTTTTTAATAATTTTTAATTTGTTTAATTAGTATAATATATATATATATATAAATATATTTAAATTATTTAATTATATTTCGATTTGATCACAGTTGAACCATTGAACCTTTAATCGGTCCCTTGATCGGTTCAATCACCGATGTAGTTTTCAAAACATTGGTTGATTCTACCTAGGAGCTACTAAGGTCAAGGTATGAGATAAAGTAGCGATAGTGAAATCATATGATGTATGTTGCACTTAAAAACTATTTTCTTTATAAATAGAAGATACTCATTAGGTAACTGTTTGACTGACCTACAACAAGGCTATTGAGGCTTATAAATAGCCCAATCATATAGAGATTAAGGTAGGAGTGTCAATTTGCGTGCGTTGACACAGCCTATTAGTGAGCCAACCAAATTCAAGCTATGCCAATTTGTTTTTGGCTAGTAATTTGTTAGTTCAGCCCAGCCCTATCTGGGTTGTGAGCTATTCGGGACGGCCTACTGACTTGTATGCCATTTACTTATTTTTATAATTAGAGCAAAAAAAATACAATGTCAAATAGTTTAACATGTATTGAAAAACTTAAATTGTTTTTTAAATATTTCAAATTAATTGTTACTAAAAATATATGGATGTTTGTTTTAAAATAGCATTTGAGTAAACTTAAATGGATGGATATTTGTTTTAAAATAAATTAAATAACATTTGTGTCAGACCTATGGGCTGGCCCATCCTGCATTAGGCCAAACCACATTGGGCCAACTTAAAATCAAGCCGAATTGGGCCACATTTTATCTGAGCCAACCTTTTGTTAGCCCAATCCATGTATTTGGGTTATCCCATTTTGATAGCTCTAAATAAGGATAAGCACAAAAAGAAGATGATTAACACTTAACTCTTTGAGTTCTCTATTCTTAGCTCTTTCCTTTTCTATTACATTAGAGTCCTTTTATTTTGTCTGCGTTTTTTTATTTCCATAATCTCAACATTTGGAGGGCTTGCATTTTTTTTAGTTGAAAAAAATGTTTAGGTTAAGGGATGCTACCTCCTTCGAAAATCAGAAATGTTATTTTTACATGACCACTCTTACACCTCTGGCCACATCAACTTTTTAAATCACACAAATACCAACACAGCTCACGTCCCATCATGATTTCTCGTATCTCTTATCTTTCTATCATCCCCAAAATTTCAACTTTCTCCTAATCCTTCTACTGCATTATGAAACGCGTTCCTCTCGTTTATCTCATTTGCCTCTATTCTCCTTTTGAAACTCAGCCCCACATACACACTCCCATTCTCGCTCTCTAAGTTCTCCATCTCCTACTTCTTATTCTCCTCTCCTCCCCAAAAATTTGAAAGTGCAATTTCAAAGAAAATTAGAAAAAGGAAAAGGAGGAGCGTCGATGAACCCATAAGCCCCCAAGAATAACCATGAACTACCATGCGAGAGAGGGAAAACTGAAGGAGTATCAGATGAAAGAACCTATGAGAATGAGAATCTTGGAAAACACATGAACCTAATTGCTCATACATTGTCAATAAGTTTGTGAATAGTAACACCCTACTCAATTATGAAGAATTTTGTGAAGCACTACATGCTTAGTTGTTAACCATTGATATTTGAGTTGAATAGTTAAGAAAAAAATCTATTTGGTTATCAAATACCTTAACCACCTTTATCAACCATCCTAGTAAAATTATCTTCATATATCAACATTTGTTTTTACTTTTAGGGTTCCTTTAGTGGTACTTAATTATTTGCCAATAATGTTTTTATAAGAATGGAAAAAAATGAGGATGGAGCAAAAAAATAATTTATAACTGCTTGCTTAGTAACTATATAATGATAATGTTATATCTTACCCAAGGCAAAGTTATCAATATATATTAATGAGTTAGCAAAAATTTATTGGTTGTTAAATATTTGGAAGAAAATATTTTTAAGTATACCATGTGTTAGACAATTTAGTGATACATGTAATAACATTGTCTTACACAAGTGTACCTAGAGGTGGGTTATGGGCCATCCTAGTCCACCACAAGCTTGCCTTAAACGGGCCGGACCAGGCTGGCTCGTTTGGACAAAAGGTCGAGAGTATGGGCAATCGAGGCCCCAACCCTACTAAGCTAGTTAACCAGCTCACCTCATTTTTTTCACTTTTAATTATATAAGTAAAAAAATATATATTTGTGTATAAGTATAACATGAGGCATTAGTTGAGTTTTTTGGACTTATTTTTTTAAGCTTTAGGGATTAGATAAGTTAGACATTTGGGTTGAGCTACTAATTAAAAAGTATTTTTGTGAAGATTTTTTTTAAAAACAAAATACGGGTCATGGGCTAGCCCGGTCCAACCCGTTTAACTTATTGATTAAATGGACCAGGCTTGTAAACCCACATTTAAATGAGCTTAACATTTCGGTGATTCTAACCTTTTTAGATAACGAATTAAACATGTTAACTCGCAGGTCTTGACTCGTTTACCCAATTGTAAGTGTACATGAGAATCTTCTTGTTAGAGATTTCACAAAGCATAATAGTATGTGTTAAAATGGGCCTAGTAACTCGACAAAAACATGAGTTGAGTTAAGGAAATTTCACTCCAAACCAATTATGGGCCAACCCAACCTAGCCCAAAAATATGCTGGCTCGATGCGGGCCAGCCCGCTAGCTGACAATGTGAAATTTTCTTCTTGTGTTATGTATTTAATTTTCTTATTATTTATTCATGTCTTTGCTTGATTAATTTCTTTTGGATTAAAAAATAAAGAATAATCAAATTTAGTGGGTTCATTTGAATCTTTTTTTTTCTCCATTTGTATATGATATTTACTTGTTGCACTTCCTTGAATTGATTAATTTATGATTTAAAAGATGTTTTATAGATATATCCTAAATCGTTTATGTCCAAAATAATATAATAAATTTTCATTACTTATTGATAATACTTAATATAATCCATTATACTTGTATCTAATTTTTATACATAATTTTTGTGAGTTTAAATTGATGTAATAATTTTATTTATCAATAATTTATTATTATAAATTAAAAAATGAAGAAAGACAAAAAAGTAAAAGACCTAAATTGACTATTTATTAGCCCACGTATGTTATGGAGTGACTCAACTCCATCTAAAATTAACTTAACCTAATGTGAGCTAGCCCAAATGAATCGAGGCAACTCAAATTAATATATTTAAAGAATAACAATTAATAAGTATTTGATAAACTCATTAAAATACTGGTATCTAAAATATAATACAAGTATCATAATAACTTTTATTTTATATATTAAAATTTATTTTTATATAATATTATTCTAACAAAAGGACCCAAATGTAGGAAGGACAAATTGTAGCAAGAGGTAAAAGGAAGAATGAATGGTGATTAGGGAAAAGGCAGCGAGCAGAATGGATAGGAATAGAAAGAAGAGAAGAGAAGAGAGCATCTGGGTCGTTTTTAAGGAGGGTCACGGTTGTGGGGCCCACCGTCCCCCCTCCTTAAAAGTATAAACGATAAAACCACCTCACTCCTTCTCCTCTCTTATCAATTTTTTTAATTTTTATTTTTTTGTATTTATTTTATTTTTCACATTTTCTAATTTTCTATTGCTAACTTTCCCCCTTCCACCCTGTCATCCTCGTCCGTACTCTGTCTCGTTTCTCTCTCTCTCTCCTCCAGCAGCTACCGTCCCACCCGGTCACCTTCCCTACACGTGCCTCCCCTCCCAGAACTCTGTCACACGTGCCGCCCCTCACCCATACAACTCCCTTCTTTCTGTGGTGCAACAAATCAAAAGTTAGACAGAAACTCAGAGCACCTAAATATATGGAGAGAGAGAGTGTATGCGTGTGCTAGTGAGGTGAGAGAGTTGATAATAAGCTCATAAAAGCATAAAAGTTTCTTGGTCTTTGGGGGCATGTAATAGATGGGCGTTTACCTTTATTTCGTTTTCTCTCTCTTTCTATCTTCTTTTCTATTAGCTTCCCAGAAATCTGAACTGAAAGATCGCTTCTGGGTCTGAGAGTTCTAAGTCTATTGGTGTTTCTGGGTCTGAATCTCGTGAGGTAGCTGCAGTCGCGTCTTTGCACTGATGAGGATCCGGAAAAGGCAAGTGCCTTTCCCTCTTTCCACCCTCTCGACGGTGCCTCTCTCAGATCCCCACCTGATCAGCCGGTCACCGGTGATGGTGCAACTCAACGATGTTATTACCTCACAAGAATCTTCTTGCACTCGTGGTTCAGCTGCTGCACCATCCCGCTTGGATCGTTGTCAGCCGTCTGATCAGCCACTCCCACCGATCGGGAAACCAAGCGACGGCTGGGATGATTCCTCCGGTCATGCTGGGGCACAAAGGAAGCAGCAGAACAAGCAAGAGTGTTTGGTTAGTGAAAATATTTTACATAAATTATTTTAATTTTTGCTTTTTTTTTATTTTTTATTTTTAAATTTCGTTGTGTGAGTTTGTACAAGTGCACTTTTGTCCAATCTTTAGCAAGGGGTTGGTGTCAAACAAATTCTCCTTTTTTAAAAAAAAATTTATTTTACAGCCACGAAGGGGCAAGGCAACCGTGTTATTTTGGTGTGATTGATTTTGCAGGATGAAGATGGAAGAGGACATGGGGGAGGAAGAGGACAGAACGGTAATGATACCAGGTAAGAATGAAACCAAGACATAAAATAAATAAAAATAATAGAGAAATCTTCTTGTCTCCTCTCTTATTCTTTCATGAAATCTCGTAGTAAAAAAAGTGAAAACATGGAGACCCATAACTTTGATTTTAACCAGCATAGAAAAAGAAAATAAAAATTGCTATTTTTTATTTATAAAATATATACCACCAACAGAAGAAAAAAAAAATACTGTTAGTGGAAATACTGTTGAAGGTGTTTTAAATAAGAGTTTTGGGTAGCCACCATACCCTTCTATCTAAGCCGATCGTTTTTTTCTCTAAATTGGCTAACTACCATACGCCCTTGAGATGCACAAGCAACTAGCACGCAAATGCTGGTCCCCAGCTGCGTCACATCTCGTTCTTTCAAAATATTACATTCCTTCTATTTTCCATCCATTCCCTTTTGGCTGTAAATTTTATGTGTATATATATGTGGTTGTGGGTCTTTCTGGGTCTTCTTTGCTTGTAGGAAAGGAGGCACCTTGGGTTCAGAAATACCAGCTGAGGTTTTCTCACCGTTAAGCACTTCTAATCAAGGTAATGAAGACCAATGTGTTGGAACAATGTAATGAAAATGAATGAATCTGTCACTGGCTAGTGTTGACTTGGTTGGAGTCTATATATGGCAGATGGGAGATGGTGCGATGGAGAGAAAGCAATTCCGCTCAAGAAACGTAGAGGGAGCTTTGAGAAGGTGACGGAGAATAGTAACACCAACAGCAATAGTAATAAGAAGATGAAGACGAGGATGAAGACGAAGATGAACAAGAAATGTTCGGTGCAAGATGATAATATTGAACGGGAAGATGAAGATGATGAAGAAGAGGTAAGAGAAACAAAACCTGATGTGAACGTTGGTAAGAAGAGGTCAAGGGGTAGTGCACTCATGGAAGGCTCGCGGTGCAGTCGTGTCAATGGGAGGGGATGGAGGTGTTGTCAGCAAACCCTGGTGGGTTACTCGCTGTGCGAGCATCACTTGGGAAAGGGAAGGCTGAGAAGCATGACAAGTGTTAGAAGTCGATCTATTGCTGCACCAAATAAGCTGCACGACGTGTCTGACCCATTATCTGGGGCTTCATCTTCGTCTCCTGAAAAGGAAATAAAGTGTATTTCTGATCCCTTGGGCAATGATGGTGAAGACAATGATGAGAAGAAGCCACTGATAATCACAAAGAGGAGGATGAAGCTTGGAATGGTGAAAGCGCGATCCATAAGCAGCTTGCTGGGACAAACAAACACCGAAATTTCTGTAGCTGAGAATAACAAGTAAGGCGCATACAAGTGCAGAAACTGTTATTATTTCATGTACTTGAGCTTGAAAGAAATTTCAATACTGGACCTTGTCTTATACTTGGGTGCAACTTCTTCCTATTCAACTAGCACAGGTGTTTTGATTCCATATTTCCATGTGTATTCTATGTTATCGTTTTCTTATTCATATTTTGTGATGCTTTAATCTGTGGAGTACTTATATTTTGCTCTCTCACTCGCTTGTGATGGGATTATTATTAAAGTATTAGACTGGGCACGGTCTGATTTTGCAGTAGAATGCAATATTTATACACCCACTTGATTAAATTATCCAACGGAGTTTATACTTCACCGGTGGACTCGATCATGATCACTGTGTGTCCTTTGACCAAGGAAACAACTTGAACTCTATCACGTGAGAAATTGTTATTAACAAGATATGAAGTCAAATAAACAATTAATTAAGATGTGATTTAGGTAATTAATTGTATCGTTTGATCGTCAAGTCATCCATGCACACATGGTCTCAACAATTGCACACTTCCATTTATATAACACAGAATTTACATAAACATAGATCATAAGTAGAAGAAAATCGTTGTCTTTAATGATATTCGTAGTAAAGTTTTAGAAATCTGCTAAAACGAAAATGTGTAGTTTCAGACCGCAATCGTGTATCGTATTTGTCTTACTGTTTTGCATATATATCCCATGCATATAGATGGCATTTATTCTTGCATATATAGTTGCAGTATGCAATGGGGATCATATGTGGCTGAGGTTCATATAATCATACCTAAGAGTGGAGATAGGTTAAGCTTTATTTTAAATAGGCTTGAGATATTTTGTAAAATTTTAACCTTATTCCGACTTATTATTTATCATACACTTTTTTTTTTCCTAATCTAAGATTTTTGTAAAAACATAAAAGACTAATGTGACTTAAAAGACTATTTAAAAATTTATATTACATAAAGACCTTTAAATAAATTAATAAACTCAAATTTTACATAACCTTTAATAAAATTATTGTATATTGTGTAAAATAAATAAATAATATAATATATAATTAATAATTATATAAGTATTATAAATTTTTAATTATATATTATTATAATAAATAAATACACATGTTTGTTAAGTCAAATAAACATTTTAAAATGCTTAGGTTTTGTCTTATTTAATTAAACAAACATTTTTAAAAACATAAATTTGACTTATTTAATAAATTAATTAAGTCAAAATATACTAAAAGTATCTCGTATGCTTTTGTTAAGCAGTATGCGGTCTTTGACCCCTAATCGGAGCCGAACATATATAAGTGAGCTAAATGATATTATTAATAGTGAATTTAGAAACTAATGGCATGAATATGTCCATAGAGGGTTTGCTTAACTTTTTTCTTTTCAGATAACAGTAGAAATTTGAGAAATGTAAATAAACCAATCGAAAACAAAATTTTAAATAGAGGTTAATTATCTAGAATTTCGCAATGTTAAACCTTTTTTTTTATTACCTTCTGGTATTGTAATTGTAATTTGTCTTCAGTTGCTGCGAGAAAGAATTTATTTTGAGAGTTCCATTGGAGAGAGCAGCTTTTGATTCATATGAATGGACCCTCACTCTCTCTCTCTCTCTCTCTCATTCTTTTTCTTCCCATGATACGACCTACATCCGGTTAAGTAAAGTAGCGCAAAATTTATCTTTATGAGAAGGGTATTCCTCATAAACCACCATTAATATGTTTTAAAATTTATTCAATTAAATAGTTATGTTAGAACTTAGAATCACACAAGCAAAGAAACTCTTTTAGTAGTCAACCCATCGGATTGACATAAAAGAATAATATATATATATATATATATATATATATATATATATATATATAAGAGCATATATAGTGAGAGGAGTGGTTTACTGTGAGAGTGAGATGAGCAAATCTTGACCATTGGATCATCTATGTATGGTCAAGATTAAAATATAAAATCATGTGACTTTTTTAAGTAGACATGTGACTTTAAGTAACATCTAATCTTGACCATACATGGATGATCTAATGGTCAAAATTTGCTCTCCTCACTCTCAAAATAAACCACTTCTCTCACTAGATATGCCACCTTATATATATATATATATATATATATATATATATATATATATATATATATATTCTCATGGGACTCTTATCACTCTACCATTTTATGTTGCTTTCTCGAGTTTGCATCAGAAGCTAGTTCAAAATGTGGTGTGGCATTTGTCAAAGAAAACAATTAATTTTTTTGGGTAAGAATGTATGTATTGATATTTGATAATTACATGACAGTATACAAGTAAGGATCAAGTCAACAAAGGTAAAGTTTTTCTTTGCCTTAAGCTATTAAGAAAAGCATGAGAGTGTAGACCCCATGATATGTATAGACAATGTCCATTAATTAAATAAAAATAATCATGGCTAATTAAGTCCAAAAAATCACAGGTTTAACTGTATACTTTTATTATGAATAAACTAGAGTGTGCGTGCTTTCGCTGTAATTTCTAAGAAAAAAAGTTGAGGACGGGATCCCTTGACATGGGTCAATTCCTGCATAATTAAGGTAGACCCCTGCAAGGAGCACTTTGGCAATGCTTGGTGGTACAGTAGCAATTTCACTGTCATCACACAGACTGCGGAATTTTCAGCAAATCTAGATCAATAAAGTTTTTGTTTGGTCAATGTTTTTTGGTGACGTCGTATTATATAATTTAATTAAGAATATAACATTCACTCCAATATAGAGTTCCCTTTTCGTTTAATTTTCTTCTCTTTGATTTCCATGCCGACTTTCCTGGAAAGTTCATGAACTCAACTAGCCAGAGAAACCTCGCCATGTATGTTTTTCCTTGAAGAATTTTATAATATACATACTCCCTGAGAAAAGTCTATGCATTCCATTTGGCCTGCCTGTGAAAAACTTGGGTAGTTCCATCTCTTTCAAATGGTTGTCTTGGAATGGAACCTTTTAAAGACTATTGTTGGCGATGGACATGATTGGGTAGATTTTCTGATGAGAGCTAATGAGAATTTGTTATCTCTTTCAGTGGTTACGTAGTACGTATGCTCATGTATTCCATTGTCGTAGTCACGTACTGCAAAACCATATCGAAATTTGGTCGTTTAGGAAGCTCAACACCGGACTAAACGAAGCATATGTACACTCTTGGCTTGCTTTGTTTTCGTTTATATATAGGCAACTAACCTTAAGCTGTTCCATCTAGCCTCCTATCCTATAGATTGCTTTTGTGTCGTGTCATGTGTGTTTTGGGGTGCAAAAGAAGGTATGTGTGCATTGCATGTAGCTCACTTTGTGTTAAGGGGAAGTTCATAGTATGGTAACGAAAGGCTGTTCAACAAGATGCTTTGATGCCTAAAAGTCAGGGTTGTAGTTGAACTATTATTTTCTGTTTCTTTGATTTGAGGCTTTTTGAGTAAGAATAAAAAGAAAAGCAAATGAGTGATAAATAGGATACTACTCTGATTGGCTCTACCCATTAAAATGACTTTCAAGCCATTGCTGTGCTTTTCAATTTTATATATTTCTCTTCCAGTCCTTTTTTCTTATAATGAGAATATATTCTCTGCTGAAAACGAAAATTCAGTTTTTGTAAAGTTACCACTCAATTTTATTTTTTTCTTTGGGAGAAAAATACCGAATGTTTTTTCATTTCTGTGCCTGAGACATTAAATGTGACAGAGATTCTTAAGGATGGAGACTGTTGGGATGGAGACCCTATCCCTATCCCAGCAGTTCTCCACAAACCACAGGAGTCATGCCCTCCACCCAATTGCTTGGGATTCTCAACCTAGCTACATGAAATAACGAAATCAGTAACGAGAGCTAGAGAGCGAATTAATCTATACCTTAAGTTTCTGTTTTGATTACTCGTGTCACGGTTCCAATACTAGCCAATTAAGTCATGTCTTGCAAAGAACCTCACAAAAAAATCATAAAGTTCTTGACCCTACACATACATTAATGTAATGTAATTAGAGAATTGGTGATATGGAGAAAACGAGAAAGTATATATATCATGTACTAAGTACCTAGCTAGAAGCTAATTTGTAGACCTCCAATTTGTTCAAATATGTATATTGCGTGTTGCTTTAGGACTTGAGTTCTGGCATTAAGGGATCATCGCAATTCACATGCAGTAACATGTTTGTTATTGGTGGAAATGGTTAAAGGGGTCTTTTCCCCGGTTGAGCAAGGCCACTTGTCAACAGAGAAAGGGCAAATATGCCTAAAGCTTGAGAGGGGCCCAAACAGCAAAGCGAGTCTTGGCAATAGCGTCCTTTCCCATACCCCAGTGAGATAATATATTCAATGGCATGTGGCCAAGCGGCCCACCAATAAGACACCAAACTATTATATGTATGTTACTTCACAGTGCACAGCAGAAAGTTCAATGTGTGATATGGATTTATAATGCTGATGGGTGTTTTACACCAAAGCATCTTCTCAATTCCTCATTCGTCTATATATTTACGTATCAAAACTTGTGTTATTCCATTAAAGGCAAAAGCAACCAGCCAGCACGAGTAGTTACAAACAAATAGTGGAGAATGTACATTAGAGCTCATAGCCAGGCAGGTGCGTATAGCACAAAACCACAAACATTTGGGGTGGATTGAATTCTAGCTCTTTAATTATGGAAATCACAAATCATTTGATAATTGATTCAACTTCTGCCACGAGTGGACCCGCAGGCTGACCCACAAAAGGCTGTACTACAAACAGAATTAATTGATGCATTCCCTTTATGGTTTCCCAAGTTTATTTAAACAGTGAGATCTGGTTGTCTAAGCACTAAGTGCTTCATATGGTAAATATGAAGAATTGAGAAATGGTGGGACTTGCTCGCTCCTAGCTAGGTCTTCCATGGGCATCTCTGATTTTGCAATGATGACAATGTTTCTGATCATCATATCAGCTTGCTCAGGGTGCAGAAAGTACGTTATAATTTTGATCTTTTCTAGTCTCGTGAACAACAAAACGAATTGAGAAGAAACTTAAGGCTATGTATATACCCGAGCCCCAGTTATTGATGGTGATTAATGATAATGAGAAGGAAGTAAGCATGTAATGCCTTGCATAATCGTGCTGATCAGCATACAAGTCATTGGAAATTTAGATCAAACTCTCGTGGGAACGAAGCAAATATAAGAAGAGGGGACCATAATAGCTAGCTGGGCCTCGATGGAGATGTCAAAGCTAAATTAAAGACTCTCTTGGATTGTTGTTGAGAGTGGCTCAACTTACAGCTTCCACTCCTGCTGGTTAGCTTTGCTATAAGCACCCTTAATCGCTTAAATCACGCACGTAGCCATTACATTGTTGCCAATCCGGTATGTCCTCTTAAAGGGTGGACATACTCATCACTAAGGCCGTACATGAAAGATTGGCAGACTCTGATAACTTCGCCGACAAATAAGAATAATGCTACTTTTGGTAATACGATTAATTAGGATTTAATTTTAATTTATGGTTACTATAAAAACTTATTTACATTATCATGCAACTACGTCTTAACAAATCATTAGAGGAATTTAACTATAATCTATGAAGTCAAACTCTTATAATAATATTTCACGATATGGTTAAATGATAATGCAAACAATTTTACAATATGTGGATAATTAGATTAAGAGCAATGTTATATCTTTTAATGCATCCTTTTAACATCTTCTTAATTACTTAAAACATAAAATATTAAATAAAAAGGTATAAACATTTAATATCTTAAAAACTCAAAAAATATTTAATATTTACTTCTATAAGTAATTAAGAGAATCAGGCTAATTCATTAAGAGGATATAGAATTATTCTTAGATTAACAGTAAAAGTGGGTTTAGAACAAAGAAGGACCTCTACAAGTGTGTAAGTTTGTACATTTAATTTGATGGTTGTGTTTCAAGCATTACTTTTTTTTTTCGCCATGGATAAATCTCAAGTAGCTAGTATTCTGTAAAATCAATGGCAGTGTGTGGCTTTGTTTAATGGATTAAAATATATATTGGGCGGCAGGAAATGGTGTGAATGGCTTGTTTAACCAAATTACTTTTTTTAATGACTAGATAATAACGTAATTTTTTATGCGTAGAATTTCTTGTTAGTGTTGTGTCCCAGCAAAGCGTAGCCTTTTCTAACTGGACAATGCAAACGCCAATAGCTAGCATGCTGGTGCTGGTTGCCGCTGTCATATAGCAATTTGTTTGTATCCCATTAAAGTCAAAAGAGTTGGCTAAATTGGTTTGGTTCATCTCCAGTTCTCACTGTCTTTGGCCTACACTTTTTACGATTGAAATTTCTGCTTTGCCCATACTAAGAGAAAGGTACAGTAGTACAGAATTTGGATGGTGATAAATATGATACCATACATATTCATTTGACCTGAATTTTGCATCTTGACCAACAGAAAAAAAACAAAAGAAAAAAATTGAGTTTGCCCGTTAGCATAGGCTGCCATATATAGTTAGCCAAACAAATAGAGGCATGAGTAGTTCTCTTGTGAAACCAAATAAATATGAGCCAGTTTCTTTGCTTGTTTCCTTTGTTACTGTAGCAAGTGTTTGAGTGGCTGAGAAGAAGTATTTTCACACCTATTAATAGCAGTAAATTCACATCAACTATATGCAACAACTTAAACCCACAGAAATGATGACCGTATCAATGACTATAAGCAACAACTTAAACCCTGTACACCCAATAATAAAAAACAATTGAGAAAGTGGATGATGTCTCTATCTATATACTCATTTACACTACAGTATAATTTTTAATCTTTTTGCCGGAATAGTAAACAATGTGAAAAGTTGTAAGACTCTAGTGTCTAGCAATCAAGCATCTCTATGTTCTTGTGAAATTTGCAAGCCACTTTATCCATAATTTTCATATTCTGTCCTTCAAAAACTTCATTACCTTCCACATGCCTGTGCTAAAGGCAGAAAGGTACCCGTATCTTTCCTGCAAGGATTAAAATTAAATATATATAGCATCAGTTCTTATGGGTACCTAAAACCATGTAGTGTCATGCTTGGAAGGAACACAATTAGCTTGGTGTTTTTCCCTACAGGTCATTCGTAAGAGTCAGACAAAGAGACAGCAGTTATTGTGATACTAACTGATTATATATTATATTCTTAGGAAAAAAAAAAGATTCCAATTTGCATAGCTGAGAGAATGTCCAGAATTATGTTATTTATCTGGGGAAATAGAACTGAATTAAGTGATTTCTAGCTCTATCCAGATAATTATATTCGTAGGGTGCAGGCTGAAGAAATAAAAACCAAGTAGTTTGATTGAACTTACCGAGTCTGACTTGGCGTTTTCGTTAGGATTTCTCATTACGACTTTCTGGCTTGATTCCCCAAAATCACTATTATGCCCTCCTTTCAAAAATGATGCATCCAGCGGCAGCCTATTCTGTTGTGACACTTTGTGTGATGAATCATAGCTAATTGGCCAATTAACTAGAGCAAATGGTTCTTTGGTTTGTCCAAAATTGCTCACGGTTCTCTCTTCCATCAAAGATTGCCGTCGCCACTTGTTCCTTCAATTACAGCACCCCTTCTGGCTACCTGATCACTACCATCTTTTCCTAGCCGGGTTATGTGATCATGGGCTGGATACCACTTTTCCAAATCTATTGAAAAACATGAATCACTAAATTGGAAACTTGGTGTACTCATACCAGAACGAGAACGTGGAGGCAATTTATCTCGAAGAGTTGTTCTTTTTTCTAAATTTGCTGGATTGTAAGTAGGACTTGGTTCAGTTTCTTGTCCATTAAACATCGTATGGTCAACTTGGGGACTCGTAATTTGCCTTAACAAAGTGCTTGATTGTGGGAAAGATGGATCCTGAAGTGACTGGGGCTCTAAGTTTTCAATGGCACAAGCTAGATGTGTGTCAAATTCACAAATGCTGCACCTGTAGAGCCACCCATTGTAACTGGGTTTGCTGCACAAGTCACAGAAGAAGTCATATGGCGGTGAAAATTCAAGTTTGATTTCGTGAGGATGGTTGGTAATTGTAAGGGAAAGAGGCAGTGCGAGACAGAAAGTATGACAGTAGATGCTGCATTCAGAACAGTGGTAGCTGAAGCCCATGAAATTCTGCCCACAGGCCAGGCAGTTGAGGGTACCTTTGGTAGCAGGTGATGAACATATATCAAGGAGGACTAGATCATGTCTTGAATGTGCAGGGTGATGCGTGATTATGGGCATCTTGTAGCACTCATAATGAAGAGAAAAGTTGCAGGTTTTACACCAGTAATAGTCCTCACCAGGTGTAACACTTAGCTTGCACCCAAAGCAGTTGACATTTCCAGTGGAGGGCGAGGTGGTACATTCCAAAGGATGTGGATGGCTAAAGTGGAAAACAACAGGGTCCTTGTGTGGTGATCCCATCTTCTCTTTTTGTGAAAAGTATTTTAACTTGACCTTATCTTTTTCATGTATAGAATGTTAGGTTGTGGATGGGTTTCCCTTTTCTAATTTTCTTTTAACATTCTTTGGTGGAATGATATTTCAAATTTTCAATTGAACAAAGTTATCTAATGTGGGGGTATCCCGTACGTGACTAATTCCTGGGATATTCGGATGTTAGTTTGTTCATTTGAACAAAGTATATTAGAGTTTTGCGTTAATGGAGAAGTGCAGGATTGCGTGGTGACCAAAGTAAGAGCTATCTTTAGAAAGATTCCCACATTTTAACCATCTTTCCTGGTATCACCAAACGGTGTTATAGCATTTTCTTTCTAGCCTTTTCACTAAATTGAAGATATTTTCTTCAAAAAAAATGTATTACGTTAGACAGTTAGAGCCCCCGAAAACCAACTTTAAACGACTATTAGGATTTAGGAGGCACTCTTAGTTTGAAGTCTTTTTTAGTTTCACTTCTTTTAGTCTCAACAGCATGCTGAAATCCTATAAGGTTTAATTAAATGGCTTTCCAAGAACAAGAATTAATATGCCTTTTTGACTGTCAGGCCAATGTTAACTAGGTGAATTGGTCAAATTGATGTGCCTTAGAGGTAAGTGCTTGTTGCTAAATCTAAAATTTACCTGTTTAAATTTTTTTAAGTATGACTCATCATAATATATATATATATATATTAGTAGTAATGCTTATCTCTGTACATTAACTATTGGAAGTACACTTCAACGTTTACAACAAGAGTTGGTTGAATCCAATGAGACAGACTCTAGACACCTGAGAACAAAAGGCTGTAGGAAGATAGGTGGAGGAGAGATTCAAACATAGTGATGTGTGGGTGGGATCACTGTTTTTGTTAGTGGACTAACTGCACGGAAGTTTGTGGTAATGGACAATCCACATTGAACACCACATGTCTATCTGTCTCTTACAGGACAAATTTTTGTATGCAAATATTACATATTTTGAATTAAATGGTTATCTATTTTATATAATAGATCATACATAAATTTATTAGATTTCACTTAGTTCTCTGGAATTTGATCTTGGAATCCAAGAGTCGCTAAAGACTTCTAAGGCTCATGGACATGTATTATAGAACAAATTTAAACCATAATACACGTACAAGAATTCTCACTTACTCTTTTTGGTAGTACCTTGTAAGGTAAGAAGTATCGATATTTTAAAATATTCGTTGTACTCGTATCAAATACTATTGAATATTGTTAGCTTATATTTTATAATTTTTATTTTTTTAATTTTTGTGTTAATATGAATGAGATATTATAAGAATTTGATAAATGACAATTTTCAATTGTGTTTATAATGACTAATGTTGAAAATAAAAAATTATTTTTTTACTTTTCTCTCTTAATCATATAATGACCCAACTATTATTATTATTTATTTATGATGTATTATAATGGTTTAATAATTTTTTTATGTATTACAAGATAATATTTATAATTTTGATATATATATGTTGTATCATGTCATATCTGTATCCTAATTGTTTAAAAAATGACATATCCCCATGTTATACCGACTTCGTATTTGATACTCTTACGCGTATCGTTTCCAATACATGTATTCGTATCCGCATAAATAATGTCATTTTACATAGACGTTGTCGTTGTTTCTGAATGAAAATCAGAACCAATTAATGATGTTATCTGAATAAAAGGTTTTACTTATTTTTATCCAAAATCAAGCAATTTGAAATTTCTGAAAACTGCCTTCTCTCCATGTCGTAGCCGACCTCGAAGGGCATTAGCTATTGCATTAGCTTCTCTGAAGATATGAGTGAGTTTAGTTCGAATAATTAGTGAATCATTGGGAAGCTCTTTTTGTTTGTGGATAATAACATGGTCTTGAGGGGCTCCAAAGACTTCTCTTCAAACAATTTTAAGAAAAGAAATGAGTTGGGTCCAATATTTGAACTCACGAGTATGAGAATGAGTTGCCCATTGACCACCTGTCCATCTCTATGTTCTTCAGCTCCTTATAAATCTTGATTGCACTTACCTGAAAATTATGTGTTTCTTCTACTATTACTGATTTGGTTTATTAATTTGAGTCAGCTTGCGTAATTTTTGTTGACCTTGATGTTCTTGATTAATGGGTTAGACATACACTGATCCATTGCACCCATATATGCACGTAGATATACACATTGTAATGAGCAGAATCCTGAATTGAAGATAACTTCATATCAGGTACTGTTGTTTTAACAAAATTAAAGGGAAGGGATATTAATTTGCTTATCATTGTAATAGCTAACTGAGGAAGAGTACATTTCTTGCTATGGGTCTAGAGTCTAGACCCCTTGCATTGGTTCCATATTTAACGTTTGGTTTGTGTTCTGGCTAAAACGATTTTGGGGTGGTTCTTTGATTGTTTAACCTTTGGTATCTGACTTTCTGTTCTGGCCATGAAGCCTCAATTGATAAAACCCCAGCTGCATAAGAAGTCTAGTTTGGTTCTGCATTTCCAATTTTTGTTCAAAACTTTGGTTTTTTTAGTAACTTCCTTGCGTATCATGAACTCTGTATTTTATCTGATTTTTGCATAAACGTGGTGAAATTCATTTTTGCATACTGTTTTGGCCTGTGGCATATACATAAAACCTTGACTACTGAAAACCAGATGATTGAAATCCTGATGAAGGCAGCATAAAATGCTTCCTATTGAAAGAAAGCTGTCTTGGTCTCTTTGATGCCATTTCATTAGAATGTCCTATTACGCAATTGTGTAACACTTATGTTCCAAGCAAAAAATGCTCCCTCCAAGTCTAAACACGTGTATAATAGGGGGAGGAAATCTACCAACCAGAACTTCACATCTACTTACTTTCCTTATCTTGGCTGCAACCCCATCTCATGAGACTCTTAAATCTCTAAGGAACAGTGTAAGTGACACGGTCTTCAATTGAAGAAGAGTACAGACTACAGAGCCATTGCTTCTGTTACTGCTGAAATTGCTTGGATGCAAATTTTACTGCAGGAGCTGCCGTACAAAACCCTAGAAATTCTTAATATTTTCACCTTGTCCACAGTCACGCTTTCCAGAACTGTCAAATGAGTGCAGGTATTTGTTTCTCTACCCCTTTCACTTTTGATCCTTAGTTTGATTGCTCAGAAACTTAAGAAAAAACTTCTGTGTGTTCCCAACGTTGTTTTAGCAGAGCAAACATTATGGATAGATTATTTGTGGACCAGAGCTTGTCCCTGTGACGTTTGATATTACTTTAAATAAAATAAATTTGATGTTTTTCTTCTTTTCCATTGAGCCTAATGTTGTTGGTTCCTAGCTCATAGAACTACGAATATTGAATATTGACAAAATGAGTTTTTATTTTATTTTTTATTACTGTTTCAAATTCCCATTATACAGATTTGTTTTATTCGTGTGATTCCTAACGTTCACCAACAATTGATATAATAAATCATAATACCCGAGAAATTCAATGTGGTTGCAAGTTGCAACTTAAACTTGCTAGTAGATGCAAAATGTAGTTAGTTTACCTCAAGTTGAAGGGAGTTTCCACTATAACATATGCCGCCTCCTTTATATATTTTGATCACAGAGAATTTTGGGGGGATGGGGTTGCTCATCATGATTCATGAATACAATTATAGTTGTTACATGAGGCTCTGGAAATAGTTCTGCCTAAAGTGAGGTTGAAAGTATGCTCTCAGAAGTCAGAATGCTTTAGATGTAAAAGAGAAAGGATTCAAGGATTGATCTGGACTTCAGATTCTTTTAGAGTAATAAAAATAAAGTGGGCATTTTCTTTGCCTGTTTGAAAAAATTTTGCTTCTGTATTTTGCTGAAATATGTAATATTTACTGCTTACGTGATGTTTCAAAAAACAAGGATATTGAGAATTATGTATTGATTTCAATAAAAATCTGGGTAGTCAGCAAATAATATGTTATCACCATGTTCTGGATTCAAAAGTAGGGAACAGATTTCTTTTCTTTAGTATTGGATTAGGCACTTACCACTAAATTAAAAGCTATAATAAATGGCAAGGGTGCAACTTTATTTCCTTATAGTTTCTTAGAACCATATCAAGCATTAAGGGACTGCACCCATTACTGGTGCCATAAGTCGGGATGTTAAGTCCATGAATCCTAAGGGAGCTTCTGACCAAATAAAGCCAACATCTAGTTCTAATTTTTTTTCCTTCACCAACACTGGCCTCTGGTTGCCAATTTTGGGCGTATGTGGCTCTTGGGTTTCTTTTGACTTTGTTAACTGGTTGTCCATGAACTACATAATTGTTATCTTGCAGGAACTTGATGGCTAAACAAGAATTGTCAGAACTTGGTTTTAAGGAAAGTAATGTTGAAACTCCAGGAGGAAAAATTAACCAGAGGATTGATAGTTGAGACCAATGAACCCACAGAAAAAAGAATTTACATTGCTTTTGAGGTTAAGTTTTGGTGATATGCTACTTCCCTTTGTCATTTCAGTTCATTTGATAAGCAGATGCCTAACCATGCACTGTGAGTTTGCAATGGTCTAATTCGGATAGCATGCAGTGAACAACATATCACGGAAAGAGAGTTTGTCTCATTCCCTCCAAATGAGTGGTTATTATTAGACGGAAGTAGACAACAAATGCAAATAGGTGTTTTATTTACGGCTCTTGTTCTTTACAAATGCAGTGAAAGGCAATGAGAAGTCCTTCTGAGTAACATTTTTTGGAAATCTAAGTTCAGAACTATTGTCTCAATATCGAATTGAGATTCATTATAATTTCTTCTGTACCGTAAGGACTGATATTAAAACGTGTTTCTGAACAAAATCTCCTATCAGGTGAATTTTTTGTCCTCAAAGTAGAATTCCGTACGCAATTTAAATCTTATATGAAATAACATTTAAAGTGGTTAATGATATTTCTTTTGGGGTTTTGATTAATTGACGAAGGTTGCTTACTAGCAGTTATTGTGCTACTGCAATAGTCTCAGGACAATCTTGTGTAGTTCTCCCGTGCACATTTGTGCAATAATGCAATTTTATCACCATTTAATGCTAGTTGATTTGGATCCGATACATATATATTTATATAAACCTCATCAAATTCATGAATATTCAAGACTCGTAAAATTAGCGCATCATCAAAGCATTAACTTTCATGAAGTGGAAGTGCCTCATCAGAAGTCCTCTAACGGCATATATAGAAAAGCAAAATAACATGGATCGATTACATTAAAAAAAAAAATGTTTTGCACGAGTCATCCATATATATATGACTCCAAAACCTTACACATAATTGTTACATAATTTTTAATTCTGCAGATGCTTCTCCTGAAAGAAATTTGTTCTTGAATTTTGAGACACATGCATATGATCACCATCTTTCAAAAGTATTAAAAGTACATTGCGGGAAAAAAAAAATTCCTCCTAAATTCATATTGCTCTTTGCTGTAAGGTGTCTCACATCTTATTATGCCGCATATGGCAATACATAGTTCGTATCCGCTTTGAGTTTGGAAGTGCTTCTCACAAATTTGGCAACACTTGAGAATGCAATCGTTGTCCCATTAGGCAATGTCGTCGATCATCACCGAGGAATGGAGAAGGTAATCAAGAAATGGAGACTCAGCCACAAGGCCATGAGTTTGTGATTTGATAGAGACAAAATAGAACACCAAAATAAAACCGGATGGTACTATGCCCTTTTTGATCTTCATCAGTGTACTTCAGGATATACAGTATCCAACTAAGAACTAGAAGCTTGCAATCTTCACACGTTTGTAGAACCAGAACCTGCATTTTTAAGAATGGGAACGAAAAATAATGCACTTTATAAACTGTTTATCAAATACATGTTGGGTGTTAGCTAGTGATGAAAGTCGTTTTCAGAACTTCTTAATAACTTCAGTTTTTGGATGATTTAATTCTTCTTCAAATACGCCATTGCCCATTGAGAGTTTGATCCTTACTGTTTTAAAAGTTTTATTTAGTTGGATCCTAGAGATGACTTGGTCCTGAATTGACATTTCCATATGTTCGGTGCAGTAATCTAATTGAGAATTTGAATTACAATAGGCACTAGGTGCCTTCTCAAATTAACTAAATTTAGCACTTGTGTTCTTCAAGCACCCATTCGCCACACCAACACAACGCCTGTTCAACAGATTGAATTCTTCTGTTGTCTTTCTGAACGGTTGCGAAAATCACTTTCAGATTATAAGTATTTTCTCTTTTTTTTTGTCCCATTAATTAAAAATTAAGAACTAAGCAAAATAAAAAAAAGAAGTTATTTTCAACTAAGAGAGAGGTGTATTTTTTTTTATTTAGTTGTTAATTTTTAATGTGTTTAAATTTGATTCATTATCAATGTAAAATTTTTTACACTATCATTTAATGATGTGTTAGAACATCTTTAAAAAAAGTTTAACTTCCTAGGTAACTGTTGTGATAATTAAACTCTTTTAATAATTTAATTAAACTTGATTAGATAATAATATAAAATTTTTTTATACTAACAATAAATTAAAACTAAATCAGGAGAAACAGAATAAAAGTATAAGATTTGATTCTTTCAAGGCGGCTCAATATTTATGGTGGCCAAAAGTAAAATTATAAAATGTTTAATTTTTTACATATTAAACATAATACATTTTTTATTTTATAATTAATATTTTATAATTAGTTTATTATAATATATATTTTTCAATTGATAATATAATAAATTCATTACAAAAATTGAGATATTGTTAATGTTAAGTAAAATTTAAAATTATTTGAAATGAATATATTGCTTGATCTATTATGAAAAAAACAGAATTAAGAAATTGATATTACAAATTTTAAAAAATTAGTATTAACCGAAAATGAGAAAAATAATTATTCAATTAAGTGTGTGTTTGGGAAAGATAGATTTTCTATTTTTAAGCTTTTTTTTGCCTAAAAAGTTGTTTTGTAAATAATTTAGAGTGTTTAGGAAATGACTTAAATTTTTAGAAAAGCTTTTATTTTTTAAAAAAGTTGTTTTACTAACATCTTTAACATATGATGGTTAGATTATTTTTACAATTTAAGCTTTTATTTTTTATTGCTTTATCTTTTATTATTAATATTTATGTTGTCTATCATTATATTATTTATTATTGAAATTTATGTTGTCTATCACTATCATTTTTTTTATTTAGAATTTACTACTCAAATTCTGTAAAAACTAGTGCATGTTGTGATATTGTTCTGAAAAATATATATATTTATCTTAAAATTCCCTATATTATTCAAATAAAATATATATTGTTTTTATTTAACTATTCTAAAAAATAATATATTTTCACATGTTTTTCACAGTCATAAAAAATGTTACAAATTTTATTCAATTTCTTATAATAGAAAAAAAATTGATAATAACACATAACAAAAAATAAATAAGTTCTATGTTTAAAAAGCATCAAATATTAATATAAACAAATAACTTCATACCCTTTTTCATAATTTACTATGAAAAAGTGATTATTTTTTACATCATCCAAACGAAATAGATTATCTTAAAATCGCTTTTCAGCAAACATACCCAAACAAAAACAAATTCTGATTATAATCGATTATCAGCATAATTTATTTTTTCCAGCTTTCCCAAACACACTCTAAGTACTAATAAGGATTGTAAGAAGTGAAGAACAATAGAAATTTACAAAAAAAATTTAATTATTTAAAATGTGAGAGAATATTTGCTTATGTGAACATTTTATTAGTTATATTAGTTTTTCTATAATTTTAATAATTAATATAATAACTATTAAATTATGAGGTTTCTAAAATAATATTCTAATGCAATTACTTTAGTGGCCTTACCCTCTTGGTGACTCTAGATTCCTTTTATAATCATACTTAAGCATTGTTTAGATAAATAACTTATATAAGTATTTATTAGAGTAGAGCTTATATTTAATAAGCTCTACTGTCATAAGCGCTATCTAAAATAAGCTAAATAGTGTTTGAATAAACACTTTGAGAAGCATTTTTCATAAACCATTTGGAATAAATATCGAGCATTTGAGGGATATGCTATGAATTGTGTTAATCTTTTAAGGTTAATTTTGTCAAAATTTATTATAAAAACAATTAGTACCTAATGTAATTTTAGCTTTCACAAAATCTTATTTTCATAAACTTAAATTTTTAGCTTATGAAAATAGTCCAAAAGAGCTTATAAGGGTTTCATAAGTTGTTTTAATAAACTTATCCAAACAGAATAAAAATACTTCATAAGTACTTATTATAATAAATAAACCTAAATAAGTTGTATATAAGCCTATCCAAATGGGGCATTGACTTGGTCAATTGCACTCATTTATCCTTTCAACCATAGTTATAAAAATCAGACTGGTAGTTGACTCGGTCAAGATACTGAGTCAATGGGTCACTGGTTTAACTAGTAGGTCACTGGTCGAACCGCATAAAATTAAATAAATATTTAAATACACACACACACATATATATATATATATAATACACACTACATATGGTGATATTTATTATTATAAATAACTAAAATATCATTATTTTGAGAAAAAAGATGACCTTTAAGGAAAAAAAGAGTTTAACCCTTAATTCATAAAAAAAGGCCATAATATTTTTATTAAAATGCTCATAACTCATAAAATAAGTTTTTCTTTTTGAAAAATTAGGACTACCATGACATATATCTCGAAAATTTATATGAAATGGATATAGAATTAGTCTAAATATGATAAATGAGTCAAAAGTTATGATTTTTCAAAATTTAAAAGTTTTTTTTTTTTTTTAATTTCGTGACCCGGATAGTTCCGGTTCAACCAACTGGGTCACCGATTTTCATCCAAAACTAGACGAGTTGAACCGGGTTGAGACATACCCAATCCAACTAGTCATCCGGATCGGTTACTTGGCCGGTTCACCGGTCCATAGACCGGTTTAGTCCGATTTTTATAGCTACGGTTTCAACCCCACCCTTTTCTTTTGGGATAAGACAACTTCTATACGGATTTCTTTATTAATTGAATCTACTTATGGCTCTTCATAATAAGGGAGTTTATCGGTGCATGAAGTAAGGCTCACCAAACCATTTATAACACTCATTACCTCATAATTACGGGTCTTATATGAAATTTTACATCTCAATATAATTGTTTATGGTTCAAATTACTTGATGCTTAATCATTCAATTCGAATTTGCATTCTATTTACATTGCAAATATAATCTAGAGATGAATGAACATGTTGGATGCTTAATTTGACATGTTAAATTCGGGATTAATAGGATCTTTGATGCTTAATCATATGCTTGATTGAATTTCGGCTTTTGAGTTGATTTGGTGCCTTAGATGATACTTAATCATCTAACCCAATTTGATTATATTCTAGATGCTTAATTCAGTAGGAAATGTTTTCAAATTAATTGATGCTTAATCAGTCAATTTGAGATCAAGTAAGAATCAAATCAGGATTGAAATCAAATCCTTATAAATCAATAATTGATCCTATTAGAAAACCTAACCAGTGGATTGGTCTTTCCAATTAATTGACTTCCTTTTTTGTTGCGATTTGTTTTCTTTTCTTTCTTTCAACTCTAAACATTCAAACCCTTTTTTTACAATCCTGATTGGCTAGTACATTTAAAGATCCTTGTGAGACGACCAAGGTTGTGTTACCTTGTACTACAAGTTATTCTTGTTTTTAAGCTGTGTACGACCATGGTTCAAATTGGTGCCGTTGCTGGGGATCTTTGATCTTTATTAGCTATATTAGAAATCATACTAACTATGTTCTCTACTTCTAACCCTTTCTGTTTAGTGTTTGCTATTTTGCAGATTGAATAGTGTGTTGCCTACCACATTGAAGGAACCAATTGCAACCATTCTTGGAAGTCTGAACTTGATGCTTGGTGCCCGAAGTATAAACGTCATTTTAAGCACAATTGACCCCCTCAGGGGTCAGATACCATTTAATTTTGTTGAATTCCTTCATTTAGTAGCGTTTTCTATTTTTTCTAGTATTTTTTTTTGTCTTAGGGACCTCATCTGGTTGAATTTGGATCTGATTTTTGGTGTTCAAAGGTTTGTGGCCATTCTGAGCATTGGGTACACTTTGTTGTTATCCACCTTTATTTTTACCAAAAAAAATCATCTAAGTGGGCTTTCTGGGCCTCTTTGGGGTTTTCTGAGACGTATAGGTACTTAAAAATTTACTTCCCTGACTTTGATTGACTTGAAACTTGGTGGACCCCTAGAGAAAAATTCAAGGATCAAATCTAGTTCCATGATGTGTCCTAAGCCTAATTTTGGCCAAATTCTATCGTTTAAGCCACTTTTGCAATTTTTGAAATATTTCTTCTCCACCATAAGTCACAACTTGTTCCAATTTAATTTTGTGTGTTGATCCCATATTTTTTAAAAATCATTTGATACTATTTTTATTTTTAGAATATTTTTCTGAAGTGAATCTTTTTTAGGATTTTTAGTGTTTTGGTGTGTTGTTTCTTTCAAATGTTTTCTTATGTGTTGCATGTTGCATGACTAGGTCCGATCCTGATATCTTGCATTCATTTGATCCTGAGATTAATAGAACCTTTTATATACTTCACAGACTTCATAGGATTGGTAGTAGTATTCATAGTGACCTTGTAGTTGATAATGTCACTGGTGATTTAGGTAGTAACAATAGTGGTTTTAGAGATTCGGCATCAAGATTCAACATCTAGGCTTTTTGCATCTGTCTTTACTGATTTTGATCAACCTCATTTAGACATCACAAACATGGCAGATAATAATGAGAGAACATTAAGGGAACTTGTTGCACCTGATGTGACACACAATTCTTTATGCATTAAGTATCCTGTTGTTGATGTGCCTTTTGAACTTAAATTCGGGTTGATACATTTGCTGCCTAAGTTTAATGGGCATGCAAGTGAAGATCCTCATAAGCACCTGAAAGAGTTCCATATTGTGTGTTCTACCATGAAGCCTCAAGGCATTCTAGAGGAGCACATCAAGCTTGAGTTTTCCCATTCTCATTATAGGATGCTGCTAAGGACTAGCTATATTACTTACATCCAAGTTCTGTGACATGCTGGAATGAACTGAAGAAGTTGTTCTTGGCAAAATTCTCCCCTGCATCAAGAGCTGCAGCAATTAGAAAGGAAATATATGGCATTAGACAGTTTGATAAGGAGACCCTACATGAATACTGGAAGAGATTCAATAAGCTTTGTGCAAGCTTCCCTCGCCATCAAATAAGTGATAAATTGCTCATCTAATACTTTTATGAAGGTTTGTTGCCTATGGATAGGATCATTATGGATGCTGCTAGTGGAGGAGCACTTGTAGATAAAACTCCTATGGCTGACAGGAACTTGATTGAAAACATGGCCATCAATTCCCAACAATTTAGTACCAGAAGCAATTCAGTGGTGTTGACAAGAGGAGTTCATGAATATAGTCACCTATGTTGCAGAACATAAGAAGTTGGAGAACAAACATGATGAACTTGCATCATTAGTGAAGCAAATGACTGTGAGTCAACAGCAGCCTACAACAGCCTGAGTTTGTGGCATTTATACTTCCTCAGAGCATTTCACAGATGCATGCCTGTGAACACCCTATTTTGTACAGGTCACATTTAAAAATTTTAAAAAATAAATAATTTAAAAAAAATTCAAGAATGTTTTTCTTATTAATCAATAAAAAAGCAAAGGAGTGAGGAAAAGAAAAGAATGTAGGGGCCTTATCTAGATACAGCCCAATAGCCCAAATAAAATAAATAAAATAAAGGAAAGGAAAAGTAATAAAAAGTCCAAGTTGAAAAAGCTCAACGCTCACTTTAAAACCCTATTTCACTCCTTTAAATACCTAAGTAAAGGGAGAAAATGAGGCAATAACAAAGGGAGACAAAAAAGAGGAGGCTAAGGCAAACATAAGTGGGGGCGAAAAAAAAGTAGTGGCTAAGGTAAGAGAAGAAGTATAGACAAGACAAAGAAAAAAGAAAAAATGGGGAGACAAGGAAAGGAGGCGACATCTAAAGGAATGCTAAGGTAAAGATATAGGTAAAGTTTTGGGTTCAGAAGACCTAAGCCTTCTCCGCTCACGCAACATCATAACATCACAATCGTAGAGCCCCAATTAACAACACCCCAAGGTCAGCATCTATTATGGATTAAAGACTCTTGTCAATACTCATTGTTACCCGTTTGTGGGAATATTTGAGTTGGGCAAGATATAGGTAAAGTTTTGGGTTCAGTTTTCGTTGCAAATTGAATAAACTCGTTGTCATGTTGAAATATGTTTTTTTATATGCCATGTGGTGGGTGACCTTGGTTGAGTTTTAATGGGAATGAATGGACTATGTTTAATCACTATGCAATGGAGAACGAGTGTTAAGGGAAGGGTAAAGTAATATGAAAAATAATGGGATAAGTGGAAAAGTCTAATTAATATTGCCAAGGGTATTTGGATGATAATCACATGATATTGTATATTGCATTTGGTTTTTCTTGCGTCACGTCCATACAGGTAATTGCTTTTAACATTGGTTTGCTATCATCTTACATCTATTAGTCAGTGAGTCATGATTTCTATTGCTCGACTTGGACTTTTGGCATGTTCCAAAAGTTTTTTATTACTTGTCAGTAAAAAATAGAGCCTTTTCTTATTATTCTTATTATGGTTTGGACCTTAAGGAATTTCAATCATGAATGGGGTGGGTTCTTTTTTATTTTATTTTATTTCTCCTTCATTTTCTCAGGAAAACTTTCCTATGCCAACCTCCAATTATTCTCTCATTTGTTGCATTGTATTTTTCCTTTCACTCTCTCTCCATAACTCAATTCTTCATAATTGATTTTCTCATCTCGTTTAGATTCTATTTTCTCTCAAAATGTTTTTTTTCTCTCTCTAGTTCTTTCTTCATCATTGCCATAGACGTCAAATCTATTATCAATCCATTCCTGTTCCATTTCCCTTTCGATTGACGCCATCGCTACCATAGCAGGAGCTCCGAGTCGCAAGCTCTTCATCGTTACTAGTTATAATGACTTTGAATTTGGATTTTTTCTTACCTTGCCATCTCTCTTTTTCTTTTCTTTCTCCCTAAAGCCTTGGATGAATTGCTCCAATTTTGTAGGAAAAATGATTGTTGCACACTGTATCTCGAAGCTTCCAACAACAAATTTGGTATTGCAGCTCGATTGCAGAGGAGGAATGTCGCTTTAGCTTAGATTCGACCATACAAGGCCAACTACGTTGTGCTGGAGAATGTTTGGGAAGCATCCGAATTGATTTGCTTCAAGGACCTATTTTACTTCATGTTGCAGTGAAATCCAATGAATCTTTCCTTTGCAAGCTCGTATGGATTCTTTCAACAGGAATGAGAACCGCCGTTTTAAAACGGCCATGTGTTTGTGTTAATTCATCTTTGAAGACAACTTCATTTTTGGCTTATTGAAGTCTTTGATGTCATGGATTTTTTCATTGATTTGCTTCTGATTAGCCTTAATTGGCTTTGTTGTACGCTTCTGTCCTTGGTAGTTAAGATTTAATGTGAGCTTCTCCCATGGATGGTTAAGCTTTGATATTCTTGCTTCTGTCTTGAGTGGTTAAGGCTCATCTTTTACCTTCTGCTCTTGATGGTTAAGCTTTGATAGCTTCTGCCTTCTGGCGATTAAACCTTTGCCTTATGGCTTTGATGGTTTTAGCTTCTGTCTTGTATGGTCGTTAAGCTTTGTTCATATCTTTTTCAATCGATGTATTTTCGGCATTTCTCATTGTTTTTCCCTTTGATTTGACAGAGATTTGTCTTGCTCATCCCAAGCTAGAAGTATTGTGCACACCTTCTGCTTGCGGGGGGTTATTAGAGATAATTACAAATTGGTTACATTAGTTAGGAAATTAGTTATTCTCATTGGCTATATAAGCTTCATTGTACTTCTTGTAATTTAACATTTTCTCATTACATCAATGCAATTTCTATTTTCAGTTTCTGTATTTCTCTCTTTTATAGGCTCTGCCATGTTTCCGAACAATATCCATTTAGAGGACTTGAGTAGTCATGTACTCAATAGCCTATTTTGGGGTTGCTCTATGGCCTAGTATCATGACCAATCCTATTTAAGACTCGCTTCAAAAATTAAAAATTAAATACATTAATATCCATTTAGAGGGCCTACGGAGTCATGTACTCACTGGCTTATTTTGGAGTTGTTCTGTGGCCTAGGTGTCATGACCAATCTTAATTAGGATTTAAACTATAAATAAAATATATTAATATCAGCTTAGAGAGCTTGAGGAGTCATGTACTCACTAACCTATATTCGGATTGCTCTGTGGCCCGTGCCATGACCAATTCTACCTAGGACGTGTTAACTTTCTATCTATTCAAATGAAGTTATTCCTTTTAATTTAAATTAATCATTTTTTAATTTTAATTTAAAATTGATCAACATGGTCATTTTAAATAACTACATGGCTTTGAATTCTCATTGCACTTGAGGGATACATAAGCACTCACAACAAGTCAAACATGTAGTATTTAATTTATTTTCCTCCAAACTTGTAAATATTCTAATTTATTTATTAATTTTTTCTTCTTTATTTTCCACCAAACCTGTAAATATTCTAATTTTTATCTTTATTTTATTTCAAACTTGTAAATATTCTAATTTAATTTTTATCTTTATTTTCTTCCCAAACCTATAAATATTCTAATTTTATTTATTTATTTTTGTTTATCTTCCTTCAAATTTGTAAATTATTTAGTTTAGTTTTTATTTAATTATGTGAATATTTGTAGTTTAATTATTTTTCTTGGCTTTATTTATTTAAGGGATAAATCAAATATTGTTTAGGATATTAAATTTGTACATCTAACTTAAGGTAATCGTTTTATCACGGATGCATCAGGGGTGCTGTGGGGTTCAGTCTCCACCATTCCCTGTGTATAATCAACTCTCAAACCTTGCTTGGTTCGCAAACCATTTTTCTAAAATCTTTTTAAAGGATTTTGTCAATTATTTTCCCTACACAATAAAAGATTGGTGGCGATTCTATTTTTAATCAATTTTCCCACCATCTTGTTGCAATCTCGGTCATGACAGTTAGCGACTCTACTGTGGACGGTTGGAGAGTCAAGTCTATTATAGTCAGTTGTGCAAATATTATAACATTTGCTTGTCTGTTTTATCCCCTTTATTTATTATATTACTTTATTTTATTTTATTTTTGTATATTCATTGTTGATATTATCCTTTACTTTCTTACTTTATACATATTTTGTCTTAATTTTTATTTATTATTTTTATTGGTTTTATTTTCACATGTTTTATTTGTACATAATTATTTTTATTTTCCTTTTGATATTTTCATTCTTCTGCTACTCAAACTTTAGGGTAGTCAATTTCTATTGTATATATGTTTTGCCTGGCTTTGTTTTGTAAGATTAGGGTAGTCTTTAGGATTGTATAAGTTTGTATGCTCCCAGTACACATTGCACTATCACTTACCTCACACACGATTTGGGATCTATACTCTAGCCTATGCGAATCATAAGGCTAGATAGGGTGTTAGCATTGTCATTGAGGGGCCCAGTGTCCACCTGACATTGTTGATTCCCCACTCAGATTGTACCTAGTATCTTGGAGTAGCCATATCGAGAAGGGTTCATTCCTACTTGTGGTTAAGTCTAAGGGATTGAGTCCTTATCTTCTCGATAGGGGCAATATGGGGACCGTCCTTATTAGGAGTTTAAAATCGTTGTTGAAAACCATGCACTAATTGAATAAACCTAGTTGCTACCTAAATTGGAGTCATGGCCTTAAGGACATCCAACTTTAAGAAAATACACAAAAATACACATCTCATGCATTACATGCGTTAATAAAATTCATGGGTTTTGATAAAATTGTTTAGTCCACTAATATGACAAAGCATATTTTTAAATCTTCATTAAATCTCTTTCTGAAGAGAGTGATTTGTGGTTGAAAAAAAAGTAAATTCATTTAGTGGACCAACAATTTATCAACCCAATGTGACATTCATTAAAAATCAATTTTGGAAAAAATTTCAATTACATTTTCACATGGCAGTCACTTTTTTTAAGAAAAAAGAAAATAAAAAGAAGAAAAATTTTCATCACATGTTAGCATAAATTTGTACATCTAAAAGATAAAAATAAAAAATAAAAATGGGTTTTCATCACATCTTTGCATATGCGCATCTTAGCATGAATTCTTTGCATCCAAAAAAAGAAAACAAAAAAATTTCATGGCACCTTAGCATAAATTTTGCATTAAAAAAAAAGAATCATGGCATGTTAGCTATAATTTTTGCACTAAAAAATTTTCAAAAAAAATTCATTTTTGCATTTGAAAGATAACAAAAAGAGAAAGTTCTTCATAGCATCTTAGCATAATTTTTGCGTCATCACATCTTAGCGTGAATTCTTTGCATCTAAAAAAGATAACAAAAAAATTTCTTCTTTGAATCTAAATAGATAAAAAAAATTCCTCATAGCACCTTAGCCTAATTTTTGCATTAAATGACAAAAAGGAATCATGGCATTGACAAGAGGTTGTCGAGACCTATCAAATAATAAAAATAACCAGCTCCCAAACTAATTTGTAGTATAGAGAATGAACTGAATCGTCTCTCAAGGATCCAAAAACAAAGATTTAATTAGATCAAGATAATTAGAAAAGAGGGGTTTTGTTGTTGATTAACAAGATTAATAAAAGTATGAAACTTAAAGTTGTAAACAAATCTAAAGAAACAACCAATCCAAGGAAATTTACCGATCTTGAGTTTAACTCATCATTGATCACAAGGAATTCACTTAATTGCTAACCATGTTCTTGGCCTTAGATCACATCAAGAAGCCTTAACATGATCCAAGAATTCTCTACTAGATAAGCATTTAGGATTTGATTAACCAAGGTTAGATAAAGTAAGCACCATCCAACATAGATTAACTTAAGATTTAGAATTTAACCAAGCTAAACAATCTATAAAAAAGCTTTAATATATTGTTTAGTCTTTGTGATCCTCTTTGAATACAAGATAATAAAGCTATTATCACATCAACATCTAAATCAAATTAAACAATTTAATCTAGATAAAAATCAAAAGAGGAAGAAGAGAAACTTGAATAACAATTAAGCAATATGAACAAGCGAAACAAGATCTCCAAATTAAACATCAAGATGGCTAATCCCTTGAATTGATTATGAGAGCCTAGCCTTCCATGGATGGGAAGGAAGAACTCAGAAATAAAAGAATAAAAACCAAATTGTAAAGAGAATGGAGAAGAAGAGAAAGAAAACTCTCACAAATACTCAAACTTTCTTCAAACTTACTTAAAATTGAATGATGATAATACAAAGAGATTGACTCTATTTATACTAATCCTAGAAGCCAATTTGTACATGTGCATAATCTGAATACAAGCTGTAAAAACATGAAAATTGTCAAATATGGAAGGTTGATGCATGATAGGTGGGTTGGTGTATGGTTGGAGGCTTTTAGTTAGCAACTCTTATCCGACTTCTACTTGATTTTCATGACCTAGACGATGCATTTTGGCTTGGAGGTCTTTCATGAAAGTTGTAGCCAGTTGTCTCCTTGAAATTCAAACCAACTTATAGCTTCATAATGATGCCAAAAACAAAATCTATTGACTAAATGGTCTTCAGTGAAGTTGGAGATATGAGTCTTATCTTTCCAATGGCCAAGTTTCAGCCCAAGAGGAGGCCTATAACACACTATGTAGTCTAATATGTGCACACTGCCTAGATTTCCGTGACAGCAAACCCACTCTGCATTGTAGGGATATTTTGGACCCTTAGAAGTCCGATCCAGCTCTTGAGTTCTTCATGAAACTTGTAGAGCCTTGTTTTAACTTTCCAAAGACACCAAAATCACCTCAAATGGATCACCAAGTTCCAAGTTATGGCCTAACCAAGGAATAAAGGTCAAAATGCATCAAAATCCGAAAATTATTCACAATTTGCATTAAATCCCAATGAAGTCCAACAACATTAAACTCATCTAAAATATTAATATTGGGCACAATAAACATCTAATAAAGCCTAATACAAAGCTAACATAAATGTCTCAAATTGATTGATCAGGCATGCAAGCTTTAATTTTTTCCTAAAAAAATTCAAAAAAAATTCATTTTTGCATATAAAAGTAAAATAAAAAAAATCATTGCATGTTTGCATGAATCTTTTTCATCTAAAGGATAACATATAGAATAATGTTTGCATCATGACACTAGCATGAGTTTTTTTGCATATAAAAGAGTTCATCTTTGCATCTAAAAAGACCAAAAAAAAATTCATAACACCTAAGCATTAGCATAATTTTTCCATTTAAAAAAATGACAAAAAAGGAGTCATGGGCACATTAACTTTAATTTTTGCATTAAAAAAGAAATTAAAAAATTTATTTTTGCACACATATATATATATATGAAATCATTGCATGTTAGCATGAATCTTTTTCATCTAAAAGATAACAAAAAATTAGTATTGATTCATAACATCTTAGCATAATGTTTGCATCATGGCACTAGCTTGAGTTCTTTCCATGTGAAAGAGAAAACAAAAAAATTATCTTGGCATATATAAAATTTTTTTATTGCATCTTAGCATAATTTTCCATTGAAAAAAATGACAAAAACATAATCATGGCATGTTTGCACTAGTTTTTGCATTGGAAAAAAAAACATATTTGCATCTAGAAAAGCAAAAACACATGTTAGCATGAATTTTTGCACTGCATCTTAGCATGAGTTTTGCATCACATAAAATAAAAAGAAAAATAGCATTGAGTTTTTTTAATAAGAAAAAGATTAAAAAAATGTTAAAAATCATTGTCATTGATCAATAAATTTGTTGGCTCAGGCTATTATCAATTTATAATGGAAAAACAAATTTTTTGAAAAAAGACATGAAGCTTGTACCAATCAAGGCTTTATTTTTCTCACTTCTGCAATCTTGTTGGAAGGTTTACATCCAAATTCTTTTTAGAGGTTCAAAAGTTGTGCTATCAAAATTCTTTTGAAATGAAAATTTTGATAAAAGGAAATATTGAAAAAAAGAAAATGAAGAATGAGAAGAAAAAAAGGAGTCAAAAGAATAAAGTTTCTTTTTAGTAACATGTATGTGTGGTAAGTTGTTCGGCAAATATACCAAATCGTGAAAAATAATAAAGTAGTGAGTTGAGAATCGTTCCACGAGGATTGAAATTATCTTATCAACACACAAAATGTTGTTTCTACTTGAACTAAAAAGAGTGCTTTTGGTAACTTGAATTGTATTGATTTTTAACAAGTAAAACAGAAAAGTATTAAAAACAGAACTATCAACCAATTGAGGAATGTTTTTAGATTTTTAAGGTGAAGAAATATCAATCAAGAAAAGCAACTAGGGTTCGAATCCCCTTATCTATCATCTTATGCTATTGATTCACCATCAACACAAGCAATCTCAAGTAATTTGAAGTTCGAATCAGCTAGATTAGATTAAGTTCAATCCCTTGACTCATAATCCCTTCAATCCAACCAAAAACCCCTAATCCCTTAGGTCATTCATGATTAGATTAAGCATAAAGAGCAATGATTCATAAGAACACATAATCACAAAGTTATATCCCTATACTCATCATGATTATGGCAAACAATCTCTGTTCAAGTTCATACATCCAATTTGCCAACTGTGATGAAAAACCTAAAATCAATTTAATAATGATCAAGTATTGAATAGCATTAAGTGCAGAGATGAGAGCTCAAATTACATGAATTAAACTTGCATTGATGTATGAGAATCAAATTACATAATAGTTTCAATAAGGTTTATCTAACCCTAGTCTAAAAGAAATTAGCTACTCATGATGGAAGAAGAAAATATGAGAAAAATCAAACTAATGATGATATAATGAGCCATTGATCTTCCAAAATCTTATTCCCAAGCTTGGATCACCAATGGAAGTGAAAGAAGATGAAGATCTCGTGCTCTCTGACCAATTCCCTCCTTTAGAAATCAGAAAATGAACCAAAAAAAGAAAGACCTGTAAAAAACGTTTCAGCTAACTATTTAAAGCTGACAAGGAATACGGTTGTCGCCTCGCAATGTCCTATTTTCGCCTCACGATGGCCCACAGGAATCAACACTCTCTCAACAAACATCTAGCCTCGTGAAGGCAGTTCCTCACCTCGTGATGGCACTCAAACCAACTTCGCCTTACAACACCAACATCTCGCCAAGCGACAGGCTAAGCTAAACAACTTCACTTTTCTCCTTCTTTTAAGTCAATCCAAGCATGTTTCAACAAAACTTTCATTTCCATTAGCCAATGAACAGAAGAACTTAAAATATTATTTAAACAGTTAGAACTAATCTAAATTCTAACTAAATTCTTTAATTCTAAAATTAATTTGACACTAAAAACCTACATGTGCTAGTGATTCAACAATTTCCTTCACCACATTTTTGAAAAAGAAAGAGTTTTAATGTGACTTAGATTGAGCCAGCAATTTGTTGATAAATGCAACAGAAAAAAGAGAAAAATAAAAAATTTCCTCTATTCTCACTGACAAAATCAAGGATCGCTCAACAATTGCATGTGACTCACCCCAGTTGAGAGTTCAAGCGGATCAATCAATGCAAATCAGGCTCCTCATGGAAGTAGATCTCATTGTGCAAAATTTTTTATAAGACCTTGGAAAGGGCAAACAATTGGTGCTTTGACTCTTCTCAAAAGGGTGGCCCATCAATGGCCTCACGTCTTCACCTGTATCCATCCTCAATTACTTCCAGTGTTGTACTTATTGCTCTTTATATGACTCCTTCATCTTCCCACCAAAATCCATCATTTTCATATTCCATCAGTCCATCATCCTCTAATTTCACCTTGGCATGTCATACCAATTTCCCATCTGATTCACACAATCTATGTGTAATTTCATCGCTTCTCATCCTTTGGTGTCAATTTTTCTCAAACCATTTTCCCTAATCCACCCACCCAATCTCAATACCGAAAGTGCACCAATAAGTTCACCCAATTCTTGGACCCAAGTTTTCCATTAAGTCAAGCCAAGGCACCTCTTTTCAAACTCAAACAAGCTCCCTTTTATAGAGAATTTTGACATGAAAGCAGTTGGTTAACATTAGTAGAAAGTACAAGGCTATGGCTCCAGTACATGGTAGGGGTCCCATTTCGGGGCAACTGGTGTTTACAAAACAAAGGAAGAAATGGAAAAAAGGGAGATAATTTGAATTCTTAAGAAAATTCTTGATGGAAATATTGGGTTTGCTATTACTGGTTGAATCTCAAAATGTTTTAAGCTTATCAATAGGAATGGCTTAGTTGGATTGCATTGATTCCATGACTCAAAATGTGGTTAAATCGTCATTCTGTGTTTTTCCTCTTTGCTAAATACTTGACTTGACAAAGCAACTTCCAAGTTGAGGTTCGAATTTAATCAAAGTTTATCATCCTAGGGCACCCTCTTAATTAGCAGCATTAATAAAATGATCATGCATATTGACATTCCTCTCATTTTATTAACCTTTGTTAACCATTCATTTCTCTCATTTTCTCCTCAGTCTATCTAAAAAGCCAAAAAAAAAAAAAATTCAAAATGTTGAAAAAAAGAAACAAAGAAAAATTGAATTCTGCGAAGATTTAGGATATTCCTTTTCAAGATTAAGACTGAGTTCTATAAAAGATAAAGTAAATGTTGATTCAACTCCAATGCCCTAATGTTTTCAAAGTACGAAAAATGTGTGCTTCACAAGCAAGTTTTACCAATGATATAAGGCATCCTTCGATATCCAAATAGTAAGAAGTTTTACCCCTAGTCACCCATTTTGAGGCAGAAGATGGGTTTATTTGTTTCACATGTAACTTATGATTAACTTGGGAGAAGGGTAGTTTCCAACAAGCTTTTGCGCTAAGTGTTCAAATATCAAAAAGGATCATTTTCATTAATTCATCCAAACACTTTGTATGCTTTGTCAAACCCTTTAAGCCTGAAAAAAAATGGAAGTTTATGTTTATTCCTAATACAAAATCACACCTGAGGATTAATGAGAATCTAATACAGAGAAAGTGATCTTTGTTTGCCAAGCGAGAAAGAAGAAGAAGAAGAAAAGCAAGGTACAAAGCAAGCAAAAAGAGGGAAAAAAGAAGGTTTGTCATGAAAACTTATCCAAAAGAGAAAAAAGAAAAGAAAATGAGAGAATTTCGTTGTCAATAAGGATAAGATATTTGCTGGGATGTGAGACCACATATTAATCAAAGAAAAAGATTCTCATTGAAACTAAACATCATTTTTTTGGGCCTCTAAACCATTTCTTTCATTAGCCGCATATTCACCTTAGACCATGTTACAATCCGTGAATATCCTCTTGATAAGTGAATACTAGTGCAAAACTTGTTGGAATCTAGGAATGAAGGTTGAAGATAAGAATGCAAGGGTCATAAATGAATTTTTGAGTCTTTTATCCATTTTCTTGGCAAAACCTCTTTAACTAAGCCTCATTACAAGCTTTTGAAGTCCTTATTGAGGATTGGTCTGCTTGTGATGTACACTGGGGAATTTTGATTTTCATAAAGCAAAGGTCATGTGCTTTGCAAAGAAAAGAAAACTATGGCCAAAAAAAGAAAGAAATGTTAGTTCAAAAGAAATCATGCTAAATCTCAAAGAATCTTGAAAATGAATAACCAAAGGTCCAAAGCAAGGGTTGAAAAAAAAAACCAATAATGCCTTTGAAACCTTCTATTTGGTGATTAGTTCATTTTTCGGCCTTAACCTTTGTTTTTTCAGGATTTATCAAATAATTAACATCTTCCTTGAAAATTTACATTATCGCCTGCCGAATTTTTCTCACCCAATATCTATGATCATTACACTAATGTTGCTATCTAAGGGGTGAATCAATTTAAGAACTTGCTATCTAAGGATTACACTGCAAGAAGAGTCAGAATCCTTTAAAGGAAGTTCAAAATAGTTGAGCACATAGAGAACATCAAGGAAGGAATTCCAAATCTTGTGAATCATTTTAAGGCAAGTCACTATCTCAGCATCAAGAAAAAGCTTACAAAAAGAATGTTCATAAAGAAATGGAGGCTGATAAATATATTTTATATGCATAATTTAGCACCTCTCATTGGTCTATTCTTATGAAATTATTGCATATATGAAGTGAAAATTGCATAATTCCTCATATATTGGTTATGTTGTTACAAATTGAGCAGAACACCCGAAGGACTATTCAAAGCAGTTGTTAAACCAAAATATCATGAACTTGAATGTTGATATCAGTATAGCTCAAACAGATGAGAAATGAAGACCTAAACTCAGTTAATTTTGGGTTACATCAAATTTAGGACAAATCAGAAAATATACTCGGTTATTCGGTGATTTCTCAAGATCTAACTATTGGATGCAGCCGAAATTTTGATATGTCATTCATGACATCATTCTCTATGACTTTCATAGAAATGAAGATTTCCATATTAGGACCGGAAGTGGGTCAAAATTAGGCAACAAGTTGGTGGCTGTCATTATTGATATAATCTGAACAGTTTCAGTAAAACAGTCATAGCTCAAGATCCAACCGTTAGATCTGGCTGAATTATAATGCAAGCAATGACGAGTTTGGTAATCTTCGGATCTGAAATTTCAACCCATGTGCAAAGAGATTTGACAAAATTGTAATTGAATAGTTCTAGCATTTGCCTATAAAAAGAAGGCCTTTGCCACACTAAAGGGCATTCCATTTTTTGAGTTCTCTCATTATAGTTTGAGTTAGGGGTGAAGCTTTCATAAATTGTGAGATTTATAATTTGATTTCAAGGTTAATTCTTCCAATTTGTCTAAAGTAAATCCCAAAGCTCTTGTAATTTGTATAATATATTCTTCATCTTATTCAAGTTTCTTCATCTTGATGTCTAGTTAAGTTTCTATCTAGAGTTAGGGGTGAAGCTTTCATAAATTGTGAGATTTATACTTTGATTTCAAGGTTAGATCTTACAATTTATTTAAAGTAAATCCTGAAACTCTAGCCCGTTGTATTCTTGTCAATTCCAACAACCACTTTCATTTTTATCATGCTTTTCACTTATTCTTTTGTTTCCTTTAAAATAATGAGTAGCTAAATTTCTATACTAGGATTATAATTTGAACTCACATGTAATTGATTTGTTTATCATATCTAAGAGTAGATTAATTATCGTGAATTGTTTATCTTACTTGTTCCTAATGCTCTCAATTAATTGGCCATTAATTAAGTTGAATTGATAAGCCTTAAACAACTTGACAAAGGGATTTTGGTTTTAGATCTAAGTAAGATAACATATGATCTTTGTGCGAAAGCCTTGAGTTTATATAGGATAGACATATACCTATATGACATATGTAACCATTAATGAAACCGGAACTTAATGAATTCTTGATTACTTGATAAACATAGACATATAGATTATCATTAATTAAGGATATTTCTATTTGACCATCGAAAGATGTTTATAAATAAGTTAGGATTTCTAGTTAACAATTCAGATAATTAATTGATCTTAGATAGAAGTAAGAGAATCAAGTAAAGTGTGAGGGATAATTGCAATCCTAGGTTTGGTTAATTTGATCATTAAATTCTTCTTCTTGTTTTCTTTAATTTTTAATCTTTCATAACACTTCCTCTTATTAAGTTGTTTAAATAAGATTGAGTTTTGTAAACTTTTAATAGATAGTTAAATTTAGAATTAATCCCTGTGGGTTCGACACTTTCTTACTATTATATTACTTGATTTGCGATAACGTATACTTGCGTTCTGATTTACCACATCAGAGGCACTTTCACAAAAACTGAGGCGATTTAAAATCCTTCAGGGGGAGGCCTAGTTTGATAATGAAAAGCTCAACCCCTGCTTCTGGGGAAATTCAAAAGCATTGAGACTGCACCTCAGTAAAGAAAACATGAGACAAGTAATGCAAAGATCCAAACTGGGGAAATTTAGGCGGGAAGTTGAAGATGTCTAAAAGATTAAGGAATCTAAAGCATTAACAAACTTGACTAGATGAGAAAAGAAATGCAAGAAAATCTAAGGAAGATAGAGGACCATGTCTTCTACTCGAGGGGTTCTCAAAGCCACCAATCAAAGTTCGACCTTGAAAACTTGAAACAGGGGCAAATCAAGGAAGGTGAAGTGATATATGTTTGTTGAGAAAATCCTTTGTTGTCATTATGTATTAGAGGGGAAACAAACCTTAAAGGAAGTGCATTCACATTTCAAGGCTCATAGCCATTGCAATTTACTTCTCGGGCTCATAGCCCATTACATGTTACTTTTCGGGCTCATAGCCCATTGCAGTTTCATTTCGGGCTTATGGCCCATTGCATTTTCATTTCAGGCTCATGGCCCAATGCATTTGGTTTTTGGGCTCATGGCCCATTGCAGTTTAGTTTTCAGGCTTATGGCCCATGGCATTTGCATTTCGGGCTCATAACACAATGCATTTAGATTTTGGGCCCAAGACTCACTGCATTTAACTTTCGGGCTTATGACCCAATGCATTTACATTTCGGGCTCACGGCCCATTGCATTTTCATTTTAGACTCATGGCATGATGAACCTCTTTCCTAATGAACCTCCAGTTTCATTATGGGCCCCTGGCCTGATGATGCCTTAGTTGTAGTACTAAGCCCCTAGCCATATGATCGTTAGTTTTAGTTCCAGGCTACTGACCCGATGATGCCTATAATTTTAGTATCGGGCCCCTGGCCTGATGCACTTTAAATTCTTGTCATTTCAATTGAGTGCTTCGGCTCACTGTCCTTTAAATTGAGCGCTTAGACTCACTGTATTTTTAATTTCCTGTCATTTAAATTGAGCGCTTTGGCTCACTGCACATTTAATTTACTGTCTTTTAAATTGAGGGCTTCAACTCACTGCAGTTTTAATTTCCTGTCATTTAAATTGAGCGCTTCGAATCACTGTATTTTTAATTTGCTGTCATTTAAATTAAGTGATTCAGCTCACTGCATTTTTAATTTTCTATCATTTAAATTGAGCGCTTTGGCTCACTGCATTTTTAATTTCTTGTCATTTAAATTGAGTACTTCAGCTCACTGTTTTTTAAATTGAGCACTTCGGCTCACTGCACCTTTTAAGTTTCCTGTATTTTAAATTGAGTGTTTCGGCTCATTGCACTTTAATTTCCTATCATTTAAATTGAGTGCTTCGACTTACTGCAATTTAAAATTCATGTCATTTACTTTTGAGCGCTTCAGCTCACTGCCTTTTGCATTATCGATCTTTCATTTCATGATTGCATTTTCGCATTTTGTGTTTACATTTTTTCGATGTTAAATTTTACCTTACATAGTCTACCTCTAGTTTTCTTGCATTCATACATCTATGCATTCTCGGACAAAATATGGGTTCATTATCTTCACTCATTACTTACAACGACAACACAAAAAAATATGGTTATTTGAGTTTTCTCATAAGAAACAAGTAAAGAGGGACAATTGTGAACACTCTATTTTTTCCAGATCACGTTTAGAAATTAAAAAATTAAAAAAAATTAAAAATGTATTTCTTATTAATCAATAAAAAGCAAATGAGTGAGGAAAAGAAACGAATACAGGGGCCCTATCTAGATACAGCCTAATAATCCAAATAAAATAAATAAAATAAAATAAAAAAGAGGAAAGGAAAAGTAATAAAAGGCCCAAGTTGAAAAAGCCCAACGCTCACTCCAAAACCTTAGTTCACTACTAGGGGTGGAAATAGGTCAAGCGACCCAACAGGGGCCTACGGCCTAACCTACTTCGGCCTAGCCTATTTATCAAACAAGTCAGACTTAGGCTTTTTTAAAAGCCTATTTAGCTAAATAGGCCTAGGCCTAAATCTTTAAAAAAGCCTCTAAGACCTAATAGGCCGACCTATTTATTTATTATAATAACATATAATTGAAATTTTGTAATACTTATATGATTTAATGGTTATATATTAATATAGTTTATTTATTTTATACATAATACAATAATTTTGTTAAAAGTTAGGTATATTTGAAACCAATAAAATTTGAGCATGTTGGCTTATTCGAAAGCCTTTATGCAATATAGGCCTTTAAATAGGCTTTCAGACTAGGTCATATTTTTAAGATTTCATAAAAAGGTCAGGCAGATTAAAAAAAGCTTATGATAAGTAACAGGTCAGACTAATGCCAATGTTTTTTAAAACATGTCAGACCTATTTAAAATAAAGCTTAGCCTATTTCCACCCTTATTCACTACTTTAAATACCTAAGTAAAGGGAGAAAAGGAAGTAGCAACAAAGGGAGACAAAAAAGAGGAGGCTAAGGCAAACAGAAGTGGGGGGAAAAAAGTAGTGGCTAGGGCAAGAGAAGAAGTATAGATAAGACAAAGAAAAAAGAAGAAAAAAGGGGGAAACAAGGAAAAGAGGCAGCATCTAAAGGAAAGCTAGGGTAGAGAACAAGAACGAAAAAGGGTGAGAAGACCTAAGCCTCCTTAGCTCACGCAACATCATAACATCACAATCGTAGAGCCCCAATTAACAACACCCTAAGGTCAACATCTATTATGGACTAAAGACTCTTGTCAATACTCATTGCTACCCGTTTGTGGGAATATTTGAGTTGGGCAGGATATAGGTAAGGTTTTGGGTTTAGTTTTCATTGCAAATTGAATAAACTCGTTGTCATGTTGAAATATGTTTTGCTATATGCCATGTGGTGGGTGACCTTGGTTGAGTTTTAATGCAAATGAATGGACTATGTTTAATCACTATGCAATGGACTATGTTTAATCACTATGCAATGGAGAACGAGTGTTAAGGGAGGGGTAAAGTAATATGAAAAATAGTAGGATAAGTGGAAAAGTCTAATTAATATTGCCAAGGGTATTTGGATGATAATCACAAGATATTGTATATTGCATTTGGTTTTTCTTGCGTCACATCCATACAGGTAATTGCTTTTAACATTGGTTTGCTATCATCTTACATCTACTAGTCAATGAGTCATGATTTCTATTGCTCCACTTGGACTTTTGGCTTATTCCAAAGTTTTTGGTTACTTGTCAGTAAAAAAATAGAGCATTTTCTTATTATTCTTATTTTGGTTTAGACCTTAAGGGATTTCAATCATGTTCTTTTTTATTTTATTTTATTGTAATCTTATCAATATCGCTTTATAGTAGGCAAACAGGATGGGGAATGGAAAGGTTTTGATTTATTGATTTTAGGTCTGTTTTGATCACTGCTGTTCTTTTCATATTCATCTTTGTATATGTATTGTTTATTTAGTTTTCTTTCTCATTTATTTCAGTCTTTTTCTTTGACAAATTTTTTAAAAAAATATTTGATCTTTTTTGTTCCATATTAATCTCATAAAATAAATTAATATATGCTTAGTGGGCTTGAAGAGTTATGTATTTTCTAGCCTATTTTGAAGTTGCTCTGTGACCTAGAATCATGACCAATCCTATTTAGGTCTCGCTTCAAAAAAAAAATACATTAATATTCATTTAGAAGGCTTGAGGAGTCATATACTCATTAACCTATTTTGGGGTTGCTCTGTGACCTAAAACCATGACAAATCCTATTTAGGACTCGCTTCAAAAATTAAAAATAAAATACATTAATATCCATTTAGAGGACTTGAGGAGTCATGTACTCACTAGCTTATTTTGGGGTTGTTCTGTGGCCTAAGTGTCATGACTAATCTTATTTAGGATTTAAACTATAAATAAAATATATTAATATCGGCTTAGAGTGCTTGAGAAGTCATGTACTCACTAGCCTATTTTGAAGTTGCTTTTGTGGCCTGGTGCCATGACCAATCTCATTTATGATTTAAATTAAAAAAATAAATTTATTAATATCTAATTAGAGGGCTTGAGGAGTCATGTACTCACTAACCTATATTGGGATTGTTTTGTGGCTTTGAATTCCCCATTGTACTTTAAGAATACGTAAGCACTCATGGAAAGTCAAGCTATAATATTTAATTTATTTTCCTCCAAACTTGTAAATATTCTAATTTATTTATTAATTTTTTCTTCTTTATTTTCCATCAAACCTGTAAGTATTATAATTTAATTTTTATCTTTATTTTATTTCAAACTTGTAAATATTCTAATTTTTATCTTTATTTTATTCCAAACATGTAAATATTCTAATTTATTTTATTTTTTTGTGTTTATCTTCTGTCGCAACCGTCCCGAAGGGCGCCGCGATAGGAGAAGGCAACTAAAAATTAAAATATTGAAAAGGGGTTTTTCGGAGTCGCCACCAATCGATTTTTCCATTAAAAATGGAATGGTGCGATTGGACACCTACAGATAGAATCTGCGTACCAGAGTTTGAGTTCGGGGGTTTGATTACGGGTAGGGAAGGTATTAGCACCCTACACCGTCCGTTCGAAGAACGGTTACCTATTTAATCTAAAGTTATCTGCTAAATTGATTGGGTTGGTCGTCTATTTGAAGAAAATATTTTTTTTTAATTTTATTTTTTATGTCCCATTTTGTCAGGCATATTATCAAGGGTGATAAATGACTGAGACAGGGAATGGGTGGCTTGGTAGCCATTATTGAGGAACAAATTATAAGCCCGCAACTTATCCAGAGTGAATATAGTGAATTAAAAATGCTTATTTTCGAGAAAATGTATGTTTTCGAATGGGAAGATTCTTGAAAGTAGATTTCTTAAAGAAAAATATTTTTGATTTCACAATGAAAAATTCTTTTGATTTCATAATGAAAAAAAAACATTTTTTAATGATTTTTGCAAAAAGTTATTATTTTATTCATTTTTAGTTCACCATTGTCACCAAGTGCGGGCTATGCGAATTTGTTTACAGTTATTTTTTATTTATTTTTGGAAAAATATTTTATTTTCATTGTTTTGAAAATATTTTATTTTTATTATTTATTTTGGGAATCAGACCCCGCCAGCGCTTTTGGCAAAATCTGATATAAATGCCTTAAGAATATCGAGAAGAGTTTAATTGATCAGACTCCCGATCCTCTTCCAATTTCTATCATCGGCCAGTGTTAAATTGTGGCGTGAGGAATTAATATTTTAAAATGACTTACATGAGGAAGAATACTATTTTACGAATGAAGGGTGATTTTTATTGAAAAATTATTTGAGTCATCAAATGTTGTAGAAATGGAAAATTAAATTGTAACAAAGTTAATAGTGGAATATTGCTTTTATTGGAGATTATTTATAATCCCGCCAGCGCTCCCGGCAAAATTATAAAATTTCTCATACCTTAAGGAAATTAAAATATCACCGCCGTCGCAGTTGATTTTAAATATCCCATCATTGGAATCTTAAGTCATAGTTAAAATGTAAAAAAAAAAAAAAATCAATAATTTCAAAAAAGAACTTTCTCTTTTTTAGAATGTCAATGTCGTACATTTTTATCATAATTAACAATGACAATGTATGCTAAAAGTGAAATAACTTGGAAAGACGAAATGAAATGATGGAGCTTGCATGCCAAATGTCTTCATAGCCTTATATTCCTTTATATTATTGAAACCTCATTTTTATTTGTTTATTTTCTTTCTACACGATGTGAAAGCTCATTATAAATAAAAGCCCACTTACTTATCCTCTTTTTTTTTTTTACGCTTAAAATCAGGTTGCAACAGTAGTCAAGCCAATATTTCCAAGTGCCATAAAAACATCATACACAACTAGGCCATTTTCTTTCATTAAATAAATAGGAACACATTCTGGCAATCAAAATACGTGTACAGGCTTTTTAAAATTGTGACCGAGAATTAGCCATTGACTGACACATTGATTATATCAAAGACCATAACGTCGATCCACTGAGCATCTCATAAAATTCAGTTAATCAAATTAGAATTGGTGAAATAGTCATTTCAAGGGAAATCTCGTCAAATTCTCAAGGGACCCAAAACAAGACCACAAATAGCACTACTGAAATATTCTTCACATGATTCCTGAATCAAAATGGTATTGCAGCATTTCGGACAAATTAGCCAATGTAGAGAAAGCCATTCCTAATACCTTACTTCAGCTCAGTCCAGATAATCATTCGAATCAGAATTGCAATAAAAGTCAATAAATCATTATGAGCTCAGACACAACAGGATGCTAATAGTCAAGACAAAATTGATATTAGATTATCACAAACAGAAACTCATGTACAAGACAGTCCCCATGTAAGTCTTAAAGGATCAGAAATCATGAGGCAGGCTATAACAAACAACAAAACCGAGACACAAAAAGGACTAGACAAAGCACCCACTTATAAACACAAAATTCAAGTAGTCTTATTTACATGTTCAAACCAAAGAAGTAAACAAACAGCCCTACTCAGTTCCTTTGAACCTTTCCTCCCGAAATTATTGGTCAGAGCTTGGTCATACTCTAATACATTTATTCGCACTTGTAACTACCAAATTTCAAACACCAGCAAATTCTAAGCCTACACCAAAGATAAGTAATTATTAAAGTAGATTTCCAAGAAAACCACCTTAAGCTGCCAGATATCAACTCATTCGTATGTACGAAGTATCATTCAAAGAAAACAGATCCTTGTTATTCAAATCTCTTATTTTAAAGGTTACTGCAACAGTGACACCACAAAAACACGTCAATTAGATTGTCCTCATACATCCAACTTTATGAGAACACTCCCTACAGAGGGTCACTTTCACAGCCCAATGATCATACAATTAGAGATCAACAAAAGTTTAACTTGCTATCAAAGTATCCCTACGTAAAACAATTTCTACTCACAGCAGCAGTTTATCTTTTTGCCAACAGAATTAGATGCATCATTAAGACAGAAAAACTGCTAAAGGGAAAGAAAGCTAAACATATAGGCTAGCATCACTAATACTCAGTTAACATCAACCCGAAACAAAACTCAGATAAATTGGGATATGCATATTTAGACAAAGCCAATTGAGTACACATCAGCATCAATCGGTTCCCTAACATACAAGAGCAACATTAAGATGAATAAACCAATCAATTTCTAATGCATCAATATCAGCTGAACATTCATTATAATCAGTACAACATGAATTAGTTCGTCTATTTAAACTAAAAAAGACGGTAGAGCAAGAATTACCGAGTAGGGCTCGATGACTGAACAACAATGCTGAGTTTCTTCCCAAAGAAAAACCGAGCTCCTAGCTCTCGGGACCTCTCCTACCCTTTTTAATCAATAAAAATTTCCTCTTAAGTTCTCAATCTCAGAATCCTTCTATAATCCTCTCTCAGAAACCAATTCCAAAAAGACCTTTCATTCTCAAAACATTGACTCAGCCAAAAAAATCCCCCTTTTTTTTAGGAATTAATAGGCTAATTAATCTATTTCTAAATTGTTATATTTTTTATTATATATATATATATATATTTTTTTTTAAAAAAGCTGATTAATTACTATTAATTCTTGGATCTTCATTTTAAGAATTAATTGGCTACTAAAAAAAGGATTATGTGGCCCGGACAAAATACGGTGTTCACATCTTCCTTCAAATTTGTAAATTGTTTAGTTTATTTTTTATTTAATTTTGTGAATATTTGTTGTTTAATTAGTTTTTCTTAACTTTATCTTTATTTAGGGGAGAAATCAAATATTGTTTAGGATATTAAATTTTCACAACTAACTTAAGGTAACCGTTTTATGACTGATGCATCTTGATGCATCAGGAGTGTCATGGGGTTCAGTCTCCACCCTTCCCTATGTATAATCGACTCCTGAACCTTGCTTGGTTCGCATTCTTTAAAAATTGTTTTAAAGGATTTTACCAATTATTTTTCCTGCCCAATAAAAGATTGGTGGCGACTCCATTTTTAATTAATTTTCCGCAATCTCATTGTGATCCCAGTCGAGACAATGCCCTTCATTACAAGAGAGTGACAGTGATGGTACCCCATAGGCATATGCAACAAATATATACAATGCTAGGCCTCAACAGTAGCAAAACTATGATTTGTCCTTTAATAGATATAACCTTGGCTAGAGAAACCATCCAAATCTGAGATGGGGAGATAGTTCTGCCTAGCTGATCAATCATTTTGAGACACTTATATAAGCATTGTACTTGGCATTATTGGATGTTTATTGTGCTCAATATTAGTATATTAGTTGAGTTCTGTGTTATTGGGTCTCATTGGGCTTTAATACAAATTGTGATTAACTCTCAGCTTTTGATGCATTTTGACATTTCCTCATTGATTATGCCATAACTTGGACTTCGGTGATCTGTTTGAGGTGTTCTTGGTATCTGTGGAAAACTAAGATAAAAATATACAAGTTCCATGAGCACTAGAGAGCTGGATCAGACTTATAATGTTCGAAAATAGGCCTGAAAGTTAGAGTGGGCTTACTATCGCTGGAATCTGGGCAGTGTACACATATTGGATCATATCGTGGGCTATAGGCTTCATTTTGAGCTGAAACTGGTGCCATTGAAAAGATAAAACACATAGCTCCGACATTACTGCAGACCATTTTGTTAATAGATGTCATTGTCGGCATGATTATGAAGTTGCAAGTTGGTTTGAATTTGGAAACACATTCTGCCAACGTGACCTGAGGTAGGTGCAGTGTTTTTAGAATATCTTGAGTTGTAAAAGTCCTTTTGAGCTGAAACCGGTGCCATTGGAAAGCTGAGACATAAAACTACAACTCCTATAAAGACTTCCAAGCTAAAATACGTTACTTCGGTTATGAAAGTTAAGCTGGAAGTCAGAGAAGAGTTGGTGAGGAGAAGTCACCAATCCTGCACCAACCCACCAACCATGCATCAAGCCACCATTATTGACAAACATCCATTTTTATCTTGCATTCCAGTTGTTTACAACTTTTATCAACTGTAAATTGGCATCTACGATTAGTATAAATAGGGTAAATCTCTCTTGTAATTGCATCATTAAATTTGAAGTAAGTTTGAGTATTTGAAAAAGTTCTCTCTTCCTTTTCTTCTCCCTTCTCTTTAGAATTTCGTTTTTGTTCTTTATTTTCTGAGTTATTCTTTCCCATCCATGGAAGGCTAGGTTCTTGTAATCAATCCAAGGGATTAACCATCTTGATGTTAAATTTGGAGATCATGTTTTGCTTGTTCAAATTACTTAATTGTTATTCAAGTTTCTCTTCTTCCTCTTTTGATTTTGATCTAGATTGAATTGCTTAATTTGATTTAGATCTTTATATGATAATAGCTTTATTATCATGTATTCAAGAGGATTACAAAGATTTAACAATATATCAAAGTTTTTTTATGGATTGTTTAGTTTGGTTAAATTCCGGATCTTAAGTTAATTTATGTTTGGATGGTGCTTAATCTATCTAACCTTGGTTAATTAAATCCTAGATGCTTATTTAGTAGAGGATTCTTAGATCATGTTGAGGCTTCTTGATGTGATCAAAGGCCAAGAACATGGTTAGCAATTAAGTGAATTCCTTGTGATCAATGATGGATTAAACTCAAGATCGGTAAAATTTCCTTGGATTGGTTAATTTGTTAATTACTTTTCTTTAATTCAACCGGTGTATTTTCTTTATAAATCATCAAAACCCCCTTTTTAATTATCTTGATCTGATTGAATCTTTGTTTTTTGATCATTGAGAGACGATTTGGTTCATTCTCTATACTACAAATTAGTTTGTGAACCGGTAAATTTATATTATTTTGACGGGTCTCGATAACCTCTTGTCACTAGCTCAATCAATCAAAGCAGTAAATTCCCTTCCATCAAGCTGCAGGACCTAGCAGACCTTACCAGCTGCCTATGCAGCAACCTGCCCAACACCCAGTACAACAGCAGCAGAATAAGGCAACAGTTCCTAAGTCTGAATCATAATTGGAGGATCTTGTTAAACATATGGCAATGAACAATCTCCAGTTCCAGCAAAGAACAGAAGCCACCATCCAGGATTTGGAGACTAAGATTGGACTGCTAGCATCTTCCATGAATCACATGCAGTCCAAGAGGTCTAACAAACTGCCTACACAGTCTGTAATGAACCTAAATGTCAGTGCAATCACTCTTAGATTTGGCCAAATTGTTGATGCACCAGTAATTAAAGAACAACAAGTTGCACTAGAAAATTAGACAGTAGCATATGTGAGAGCCCAAATTCTACACCACCTACTCAGGGTGCTACAACAAATGATGAGCAACTGACCATACCATTCCCATTTCCTCACAGGGCTTTGAAGACTAAGAAAATGGAATAGGCTAACAAGGACAAGGAGATCTTTGAGACATTTAGGAAGGTTGAGGTGAACATTCCTCTCCTTAAAGCAATCGAGCAGATTCCGAGATATGCAAGTTTCTTAAGGAGCTGTGCACTCATAAAATGAGGCTTAAGGGGAATGAGAAGATCAGTATGAGGCGCAATGTTTCTTCACTTATACAGCCCATAATGCCACAAAAGTGCAAGGACCTAGGGACTTTTACTATTCCATGTACCATAGGCAATAGCATATTTGAAAATGCCATGTTAGATTTAGGTGCTTCTATTAATGTTATGCCTATATTTGTGCTTAACTCTCTTGCCCTTGGACCTTTGCAGAATACAACTGTTATAATTCAGTTAGCAAATAGGAGTAATACCTACCCTGCTGGACTTATTGAGGATGTCTTTGTTAGAGTTAATGATTTGATTTTCCCTGTAGATTTCTATATTCTGGATATGGAGGGAGAGTCTAAATTCAACAAAGCTCCCATCATTCTAGGCAGACCCTTCCTCAAAATTGCAAGAACCAAAATTGATGTCCATGCAGGCACTCTTTCCATGGAGTTTGGAGATAATGTAGTCAGATTTAACATTTTAGATACAATGAAGCATCTTACGGAAGAGCATTCTGTTTTTCAAATTGAGTTGTTGGTAGATTTAGTTGATGATACCTATTCTGAGTTGTTTAGTGCAGATTTTCCATCTTTCGCTGATTTTCATGATGTTTATACTTGTCACACTTGACTAATTCTGAATTCTATACTGTTTGTGCTAAGATTGAGTCTTGCTTACAGATTCATGTTGATTTTGATGGTGCAGGTTGTGCCTGTAAAAACCTGCATGACCAAGAAAAGATTGAATCCCGCGTATGCATATATTATCACCAAAATAAATATTTACTTTTATCACAAAAAAATTAATAGATATTTACTATAATATTCATGGTTCTCTAAATTATTGATTTATTTCATTGAATTACTAGTAAACCAAGCTTACAATACAAAAATGAGAGCTACATATATTATATTTATTTTATGTTGAAATCGGTGTGTAAACTTTGAAAAGCAATAAAATGTTTACTATATTTAGAGCTGGTAACAGACCAACTCGATCTTGTCCAACCAAAACCGTTATGGACCTAGTTTAAATGGATCTAACCGGATTAGTCCATTTAATACAAGGGTCAGTATTTTACTTAACATAGGCCTAGCCGTTAAAAGTCTGCAGGTAAAGAAGTTGGCCCGTTAATTGTTTGTCTACTTTTTATTAATTTAAAAAAAAAATTGTTCCATGCACGAACAAATTCAAATGGTTAATGTACCCAAAAAGAAAGGATTAAAAGGGGTTAACAAGGGCTAGATCAATGGAGTTGTCAACTTGATGAGAGAAGCCGGAGCAGTGCCGAACAAGCATGACGACGACGAGCACGAGCACGAACTGGCAGCAAGTAATGGATGGATGACGAGCTGGAGTGGCAACCATGGCTGATGGACGACTGCTGCTGCCTAATGGAGTGGCTGATGGACTTGCATCAGGAGGTGGTACAATGGGAGGAGGAAGGTGGAGGCGTGGGCAGTGCGGAGCAAAGGGTGGATTGATGTTGGTCTAGGGTTAAAGAAGAAACCATTATTTTGGTTTTTGGGTTAAGGAAGTTTGGGCCTACGAATGATGTTGGGTTAGTGTGATGGGTTGACATTTTTATTTAATTAAATTGGGGGTTGATATGTTAGGCACATGGGTTGAGATGGTTGTATTTTTTGAAAAAGTTACTGTTATTAGGTCATAAACTAACCTGCGGGTTAGCCCAGTGTGATCTATTTAACTCATGGGTTAAACGGACTGGGTTTTATTGATCTAGAGTAGTCACAATTTGCATATTAGGGTGATCCTAACCCTTTAAATAAGTGAGTTAAACGGGTCAACTCACTACCCAACTCTAACTATATTTATCTATTGTTTTTGTTTTGGTTATGTCAAGTTTTAAAAAGGTTGTCATGTTTAATACAAAAAAAAAACAGTTCAAAAATATTTTCTTCATCAAAATACTTTTTATTTATTATTGATTAATATATTAGTTTTCTCAAGATATTTTTTATTAAAAAAAATAAAGAATCTTTATCATTGTAGATTAACAGAAAATTTTTTAGATTTCTTTAAAGGTTTTTAACATTAATTACTATATTATTTCTAATTAATAACGCACCTTATTTTAATTATAAATTATAGAAAACTGGAATTTTTTAACTTTTCCGATTGTAATCTATTTCTTATATATTAATTCAAAAGATACATAGTTGTAATTAAAGTTAAAATATACAAAAATGATTTACAAGTTATTAAGCCTCGCACGTGTCAAATGATAGAAATCTAAAATATGCCTGTTTCTTTCTTTAGCTACTGCTCCTAGATAAGACTGGACAATTTTAATTTATATAAAGAAAACGTTACTCTTAATCATTAAATTCATGCATTGATTTTTAAAAAACAAACTAATTATTTTTTTTTAAATAATTAAGCTAATCAATGACGAAAAGAGCTGCCACATCTTCCTGAGTGAGTTCATGGTTTGGATATGGGTCATGTGGCTAATAATAATTAATAATGTCTGCCGTGCCCCAAAATTCCACACTCCTTTCATTTTCTCGCCATCTGGCAATGCCAACCCTTTTCTTCTCCTATATCTGTCTATCTCTCCAATTCAACTTTGTCTAAGTCAACGACATTGAAACCATACCCTTCATCATTTATTTCTTTAACCCAAAATCATGCTAATGAAATTGTTTAATAAAAAATAGTAACAATAATTATAAAGAAAAGCTAGTGTCCTCAATCAAAAATAAAGATAACAAAATAAAAGGTTTATTAAGATTGCGTTTGATTTATTTTTTATTTTTAATTAAATGTATTTTTATTATAATTTTTAAAAAATGACATCTTATTTTTATTATATATTTTGTTTTAAAAATTTTATTAAAAAATGACGAAAACAAGTAAAAGAAAAAATTATTTACACAACTTTCTTCACAAAATTAGACAAAAACGGAATGAAAATAATGTAAAACATATCTTACAAAAAATTGAAACAGAAAACATAACAACGCACAATTTTGTTCTGCAACTCAGACTGGATCTGAATCATCCTTTCTTGTCTATCAAACGGTCCAAGTTGACTTTCTTTCCATTTCCTACTTCAATTTAGGTTATAGTTCAAACTGGTTGAGAGGAATCATTTCCATCATGATACAAATGATCATGTATATGCTCTATCTTCACAATTTCAATCCCTTTGCACAATTTAAGTTTCTTATTCTTGCAAGTCTCCTTTGTGGATCTGTAGTTCATGTGAGGTGCTTGAATTTTAGCTATCCAGCTTTCTATTATGAAAACAGGACAGATTTCAACATGTCTAGAAATTCAATTATATACAGTGGTGCCATTCAGGTCCCCACAGAAGCAGCAGGATTAGATATCTCAAACTTTTCTGGAAGGATCTTCCAGAGTGAACAGTTGAAGCTATGGGACAGTCAGAGAGGCATGAAAGCCTCATTCAATTCAACCTTTGTTTTCAATATTCGTCCCATAACATCTCCTGGAGGTGAGGGATTAGCTTTCATATTAGCCGCCAACACCTCTCTTCCAAGTAACAGTGCAGGGCAATGGCTTGGGATTGTCAATGCAACAAGCATAGGAGTAAGCAACATAGTTGCAGTGGAGTTTGACACAAGGAAGAGCTACCCAGAAGATATTGATGATAACCATGTTGGGGTGGATGTAAAAAGCATCTATTCCATCCAGCAACAACCTCTTGGAGGAGCACATGGTGTTAATCTTTCTAGTGGTATTGATGTTGTTGCTACCGTTCACTTTGATGCCAAAACAAGAAAAATGGCTATTTTTGTTTCTACATCAGGAGACTTGAAGTTGAAGACAGCAGTGCTTACAGTAGATCTTGATCTCTCTCAACTACTTCCAGAGGATGTTTTTGTGGGATTTTCAGCTTCCACAGGGGTATATACCCAGGCTAACACGATAAGGTCATGGTATTTCTCAAGCTGGGAGTATATTGAGAGGGATCCTATCAATCTAATATGGCTATGGATCTTGATTCCAATAATTGTGGTTGTAGGAGCAGCTGGACTTGCTGCTGCATATTACAGAAAAAGAATATGGAGAAAGGAGAAGGGGGGGGAGGACGATCTGCAGATAGAGCTTCAAATTAAAAGCTCATCAAATGCTCCCCATAAATTTCAGCTGAAGGAGCTTCTATCTGCCACCCTGAATTTCAACTCATCAAAAAAGCTTGGGAAAGGAGGATTTGGGACGGTTTATAAAGGCACCTTAAATGGAAAGGATGTTGCTGTGAAAAGGATTTCAAAGGATTCACGTCATGGGAAGCAAGATTTTCTAGCAGAGATCACAACTATAGGCAATCTCAATCACAAAAATCTGGTGAAATTAATAGGATGGTGCTATGAAAAGAGTGAGCTCCTCCTTGTGTATGAGTTCATGCCAAATGGGAGCTTAGACAAATTCATATTTTCTGGAGAGATCACATCTACTGGGGATTCAACTCTGAGTTGGGAAAGGAGGCATAGTGTTATATGCGGGGTTTCCCAGGCACTGGATTATCTTCACAATGGATGTGATAAAAGAGTGCTACATAGAGACATAAAACCCAGCAATGTAATGTTGGATTCAGAGTTCAATGCTCGACTTGGGGATTTTGGTTTAGCTCGTACCATTCATCTTAGTGAAAAAACTCACCACTCAACAAGAGAAATTGCTGGAACACCAGGATATATGGCACCAGAAAGCTTCCACACTCGAAGGGCTTCTGTTGAAACTGATGTCTATGCATTTGGTGTTCTTATGCTAGAAGTTGTCTGTGGAAGAAGAAAGCCTGGGCACAAACATGATCAGAATAATTATAACAACAGCATTATCGATTGGGTTTGGGAGCTTCATAGCAGAGAAAACATAACTGATGCTGTAGATTTGCGACTGAATGATGATTTTGATAAGGTTCAAGCTAGGTGTGTGCTTGAGTTGGGGTTAGCCTGCTGCCATCCTAACCCATATGAGAGGCCATCCATGAGAACTGTCTTGCAGGTACTAACAGGGGAAGCAGCTCCACCATTTGTAGCTTCTGAAAAACCCGCTTTCACATGGCCAGCCGTGGCTCCTGTTCTCAAAGAAGAGTTAAATTCCCATACTACTGGATCCCAATGTGAACCAATAACAGAACTGATTAGTGGGAGATAATGAAAACTGTCTCAAAAAGTAATGCTTTTTCATCTTAGTGAAAAAGACCCACCACTGAACAAAGGAGTTTGCTGGAACACCCGGATATATGGCACCAGAAAGTTTAAACACCCGCAGGACTATGGTTGAAACTGATATCTTTGCATTTGGTGTTCTTATACTGGAAGATTTGTCTATGGAACAAAGCCTCAGCGTCAAAATGAGCTAAAAACTTATAACAGCATTGTGGACTAGGTATGGGATCTTCTTTAGCAAAGAAAGTATAACTGATGCTGTACATATGAGATTGAATGGCAATTTTAATAAGGATGAAGCCAGTTGTATGCTTCAGACTTTAGTTGGGATTAGCCTGCTGCCATCCCAACCCAAATGAGAGGGCTTGCATGAGAGCTGCCTTGCAGATTCTTAAAGGGGAAGCAGCTCCACCAGTTGTACCTTTGGAGAAGCTTGCTTTCATATGGCCAGCCATGGGTCCGGGTCACCAGGAAAAGTTGAATTATAATACTAGTGGATCCAAAGTATACCAGTAACAGAGTTGATCAGTGGGAAATAGATAATGAATCATCCAAAGTAGTGTTTTTTGTATGTCAGTTTTTGAAACTTTGAAAGTGCAAATGAAATATTGCTTTATAGTAAGTGGCAACTAGGCTTTCACTTTTGTCATTTCCGCAGGTTATCAAACTGAATAATTGATGCAGGACCTTTGTTTATGGACTGGATATGAATAATTATAGTTGCAGATATTGTTGGCAATCTTGACATTATGTTAATTATGCAACGTTTACTTCACAAGGCAAGGTGTTCTCAGTCACTTTCCTTCACAAGGAAAGAAGTCATTTCAGGGCATTAATGTAGTATATACTTAGTAAAATTGAAGTTTCGGCTTGCAGGAAATCCCAAAGGAATGTATCTAAATGATAGTTTGATTGAATTAGAGACCTTAGTTTATGGTGCTGCAATTGCCGATTATTAGTATTGGTACTCTAGGTACTCAATTACTGAAAAAAACAAAGACAAAAACAGTTGCCTAATTCCAATTTCTGCTACTAGAATGGCAGAAGAATCCAAGCAGTTTGTTAATGTAACAAGTAAGCCCATTGATCTCAGATCTGATATTTTAACAAGCCCATATTTGGACCAACGGTCAACTAACTTGTTGCCCAACCCAAACTTGGTTAAAACTTGTTTAAATTAAATTAAATTAGTGAAAAATCAAGTTGAACCGGTTAAAAATAAGAAATATTTTTAAATTTATAAAATATACAATATTTATATTTTATAGAAAATTATAAATTTATAAGATTTAAAATATTTTAATATCCTTAAATGTATTTAATTTTTTATTATTATCTATTAACTTTTTTGTTATTTTACATCTATATTTTACTTTTTAAAAAAACAATTTCGACCTATAATCAAATCAGTTGAACTAAGAACTGGTAAATAGTATCCTTACTAGTTTGATATGTTCTAAATATTGATTTTAGCCTCAAATTCTAAAAGCCTTTTAATTTTGTTATCTATAATTAATCATTTGGAATTTAAAATTATCATTGGAGGTCCATTAAAAATATTTTTCTTTCCCGACTTGAACTAGAGATTTTTAAAAGTCTTTTCATGTAACTCTAATTTTTTTTTTGTTAGGAATATTACAATATTATGTTTCAAGAATATATATATATATATATATATATGCAATTTATTTATAGGACTTGTGGGTCCATACACAAGAAACGGGTTGTTTTGCACAAGATTTTTTTATTTTATTTTATTTGTATTTTGACTCTCTCTTTGCAATATAACTATAGACTTACACTAAGGGTCAACTATGTGCCTTTATCTTTTTTCTTAGTTTTGGATGTATTAACCATACATATTTAAGAGCCAATACCCCAAAGCATGTTTTTGGCGGATGACATAGTCCTAGTGGATACGAGTAGAGGGAGGGAATAAATGATAAACTAGATGTATGAAGAGAAGTATTGAAATCTCATGGTTTTAAGTTAATTAGAAGTAAAACGAAATATATAGAATGCAAGTTTAGCATGATGTGAGTGAACTATAACTCTAACTTAGAGGAGAAAATCAAAATTCATACCTTATCATAAGTTACTCGGTTTAAGTATCTTGGATCTATCATACAAAATGAATGAAAGATTATAGGAGATGTAGCACATAGGATTCAAGCTGGATAGACGAAATGAAGAAACACTTTAAGAGTTATCTATTACCTCAAGGTGTCTCTCAAGCTCAAAGGAAAGTTTTACCGTACAGCTATAAGACCAATGTTGCTTTATGGTACCAATGTTAGGCGGTAAAGTGCCAACATGAGCAAAAGTTAAGCATGGCGGAGATGATCATGTTATAGTGGATGTATTTGAGAGAAAATTGTAGTAGCACCTATTGAGAAAAATATAACAGAATCTCACCTAAGATGCTTTGGTCATGTAAGGAAAATACCAATGAATGCGCCAATGAGAAGAGTTAACCAAATGGAGGACAATCTAAAAATAGAGGAAGAGGAAGACTGAGGAAAATCCTAAGTGAAACAATTAAAAATGACCTTTATGAAAATATGATTTTTAACAAAACATAATGGCACTACTTGATTTATCTAGCCAACTTCACCTAGTGAGAAAAGGTTTTGTTGTTGTTATATTTTTTGTTCTCTCATTAGATAACATGATTGAGATAATTTATCTATTTATTACAAATAAATTTTCTTTTCTTTTTCCTACTAAATCAATTTATAAATTCATATAGAAAACTATAAATCAATTGACTAAACATACTGCATCGAAAATTATATAACGCTAGAGTGCTTTCAATTTTTCTAATTCCACATAAATATTGTTTTCTATGAGTAAGTTCCATATCATGTTCGCATCTTCGGGTGAAAATAAGACTTAGCTTAGAAAATTCTTCTTAATATGTTCAAAAGTTTTGTATTCCTTTACCTCTTTTTTAAAAGAAGGAATTTTATTTTCATTATAGGCAGAAATGCTAGAAATTCAAGTATGGGTGAGAAAGATTCACATTGGTTAGGAATGAACTAAGTGAGACAATATAAGTGGGAAAACCCATAATCTTAATACCTTAAGGTTTTGGGTTAAGATGAAATTTCAAACTCTCTATTGTGGTCCCTCGCTAAGACCATTAATAAAGATCTTCTCGACTCCCCCTAATCTAATAAGATGTTGCAGTGCACATGTTGTGTACCTAATTTTGAGAATTTTGAGATATGATGTTTATTCTCAAGTATATGGATATTGTCTCCCTATAAACATCATATTGGATATGTGAGACAGGTTTATATGATAAATTTTTCTTGCTTATTCTGCATTCAAGCATGTTTGAGAGAAGTCAAAGTACCAATATGTATATGAATAAGTATGTATTTATCATCCAATTTATATTTTTTTGAATCCGCTCCTATGGTCATAGGTGCCTGACAAATAGGGTAAACAGTTCTTTAAGATTTCTAAACATGTAATCTATACACTGACTAAATTAGTAGGACTAGCCTATCTACTCTTTCATTTTATCCACCAAAAATAAAGTAATAAATTAATAATTTGAAATGAAATTAAAATGAATCTTTACGACAAAAGAAGTGGCACAAAAGTGCTGCGAAGATTGAGCTTATTATTATTATTATTATTACCGAGCATGCCATCATTCGATCTGACCATGGCTGAATCGAGCATGCCATCATCTGATCTGACCATGACTGAACCAAGCATACCAAGCATGCCATCATCTGACCATGGTTGAACTGAACATACCGAGCAAGCCATCATCCGACCAAGCACACCAACCAACTAACCGACCATACTGATTACCATTCAACTGATTGACCATGTTGACTGATCATACTGATTACCGAGCAAACCACTAACTGCTCAATTGACCAGTCGACTGATAACCGATCGGCCAATAACCGATCCCTCCAATTCTCTCTCTCAAGTCATCAAAATGAGATCATGTATAAAGTAGTTATGAGTAATATAAATTAGTTAGAGTTAGTTTTCTGGTTGTAACTTAATTGCTGATGTGTATAGAGTTAGTTACATGCCACATCACTCCTAATTCCTATATATATGTTATACATAAGTTCCATTAATGAATAATAAGTTCATTCACACAAATTCAATTTTTTGATATGGTATCAGAGCTCATATTTGAGCTCTACATCTGCTGCAAAACTCTTCTAGTTCTTCAAGTTCTGCTGCAATGGCAGCTACTTCCAATTCTCATCTTCAGGTTACGAGTTCATCCATGGATCAAATGCAAAATCCAGTGAATCCCTATTACCTCCATCCAAACGAGAATCCCACACTCGTATTTGTGTCACCCATTCTCTCAAGAAACAATTACCATTCTTGGTTAAGGGCTATGAAGATGGCCTTATTGTCCAAGAACAAATTAAGCTTCATCGATGGCACAATTTCCTCACTAGCCACCAATGATCCATTATACTCATTGATCAATCAATTTGAGACACTTATGTTAGCTTTGTATTAGGCTTCATTAGATGTTTATTGTGCCCAATATTAGTATTTTAGATGAGTTTAATGTTGTTGGGCTTCATTGGGTTTTAATGTAAATATTGGATAATTTTCGGATTTTGATGCATTTTGACCTTTCTTCCTTGGTTAGGCCATAACTTGGGACTCGGTGATCCAATTGAGGTGATCTTGGTGTCTTTGGAAAAGCTAAGACAAGGATCTACAAGTTTCATGAAGAACTAAAGAGCTGGATCGAACTTCTAAGGGCCCAAAATAGCATTGCAATACAGAGTGAGTTTGCTGTCACGGAATCATCTGGGCAGTATGCACATATTGGACTATATAGTGGGTTATAGGCCTCCTCTTGGGCTGAAACTTGGTCATTTGAAAGATAAGACCCATATCTCCAACTTCACTGAAGACAATTTTGTCAATAGATGTCGTTTTAGGCATGCTTCTGAAGCTACAAGTTGGTCTGAATTTGGAAACACGTTCTTCCAACCTAACTTGAGGTAGGTGCAGTGTTTTTGGCATTTCTGGAGTTCTAAAAGTCCAAATGACATGATTCAAATTGGAGATTTTCAAGGAGACAACTGGATACAACTTTGATGAAGACATCCAAGCCAAAATGTACCGTCTAGGTGATAAATTTGAAGCCAGAAGTCGGATAAGAGTTGTTGACTAAAAGCCACCAACCATACACCAACCCACCTACCATGCACCAACCCACCAACCATGCATCAAGCTTCCATTTTTGACAATTTTCATATTCTTATAGCTTGTATTCAGATTATGTACATGTACAAATTGGCTTCTAGGATTAGTATAAATAGACCCAACCTCTTTGTATTAGAGGAATTCAATTTGGAAGTAAGTTTCAAGAAAGTTTAAGTATTTGTGAGAGTTTTCTTTCTCTTCTTCTCCATTCTCTTTGCAATTTCGTTTTTGTTCTTTAAATTCTGAGTTCTTCCTTCCCATCCATGGAAGGCTAGGCTCTCATAATCAATCCAAGGGATTAGCCATCTTGTTGTTTAATTTGGAGATCTTGTTTTGCTTGTTCATATTGCTTAATTGTTATTCAAGTTTCTCTTCTTCCTCTTTTGATTTTTATCTAGATTAAATTGCTTAATTTGATTTAGATGTTGATGTGGTAATAGCTTTATTATCATGTATTCAAAGAGGATCATAAAGATTAAACAATATATTAAAGCTTTTTGATAGATTGTTTAGCTTGGTTAAATTCTAGATCTTAAGTTAATCTATGTTGGATGGTGCTTACTTTATCTAACCTTGGTTAATCAAATCCTAGATGCTTATCTAGTAAAGAATTCTTGGATCATGTTAAGGCTTCTTGATGTGATCTAAGGCCAAGAACATGGTTAGCAATTAAGTGAATTCCTTGTGATCAATGATGAGTTAAACTCACGATCGGTAAATTTCCTTGAATTGGTTGTTTCTTTAGATTTGTTTACAACTTTGAATCTCCTACTTTTATTAATCTTGTTAATCAACAACAACCCCCCCTTTTAATTATCTTGATCTAATTAAATCTTTGTTTTTGGATCCTTGAGAGACGATTCGGTTCATTCTCTATACTACAAATTAGTTTGTGAACCGGTTATTTTATTTGATAGTTCTCGACAACCTCTTGTCAAATTTGGCGCCGTTGCCGGGGATCCAAAGGCAACTATTTGATCATTTCATCTAACTCTAACAATTGTGTTTGTTTTGTTTTTGAAGCATTTTTCAAGAGGGATTCGGCTGAAATTGGATAAAGGGCATTGTGTCAAGAATTTCGGTTCGGGCATCTCTGATTGATCTGAATTTTGGTACACAAATGGAAAATATTATTCTGAGAAAGGCTCACTATTTATAGTGAGGTCACCCTTATTTTTGCCAAATTCCATCGTTTACACTACTTTTTCAATTTTTTAAGATATTTTATTATTTTGTTGGATAGCATTTGTGTGTAGATTTTATCCTGTGGTGGTTCCATAATTTTTAAAATTCATTTGATACTGTTTTTTATTTTTGTTTAATTTTTTGGAGTATTTGTTTTAGGAATTTTTAGTGTTTTAGTTGTTATTGCTTTTCTAATACCTTCTTATGAACTGCATGCTGTATGACTAGATCTGATCCTGGTACCTTGCATTCATTTGATCCTGAAATTGATAGAACATTTCATACACTTCATAGAATTCATAGGACTAGTAGTAGCATTCATAGAGCTAATAGAATTACTTCTAGAATTGGACTTGAACTTGACATTGCACCTAATCTTGTTGACTCTTTTAATCCTGTTGAGTCTCGTCATAGTACTTCGTTGTTTGATACTCGAGTCGTTGATTTTACTATGGCTGACTATAACAATAGGACCCTTAAGGAATTGGCTGCACCTGATGTGAATTATCAACCTTTGTGCATTCAATATCCTGAACTTAATGTTGATTTTGAGTTGAAATCTGGATTGATACACTTGCTGCCCAAGTTTCATGGTCTTGCAGGTGAAGATCCACATAAGCATTTGAAGGAGTTCCATGTTGTCTGCTCCACCATGAAACCTCATGGAATAGTCAAGATCACATCAAGCTAAGGGCCTTTCCTTTCTCTTTGGATGGTGTCTAAGGATTGGTTGTATTACTTACAACCTGCTGCCATCACTTCTTGGAATGACATGAAAAGATTATTTCTGGAGAAGTTCTTTCCTGCATCAAGAACTGCTGCAATAAGGAAAGATATTTGTGGCATAAGGCAAATCAGTGGTGAAACTCTCCATGAGTATTGGGAGAGATTCAAGAAATTGTGCTCAAGCTGCCCACACCATCAAATTAGTGATCAACTGCTGATCCAATACTTCTATGAAGGATTGATGCCAATGGAAAGGAGTATGATTGATGCTGCAAGTGGTGGAGCATTGGTAGATAAAACTCCAGCTGCTGCCAGAAACTTAATTGCAAACATGGCAGCAAATTCTCAACAATTTGGTACTGAACGGGTGTCGCAACCGCAGTAGTCAATGAAGTTAATACCTCTTCACATGCTGATCAACAAAGGGTGGAACATAGATTGGATGAGCTCACTTCTTTGGTTAGACAGATGGCAATAGGACAACACGAACCACGTGTGCAAACCCCTGCAAGAGTTTGTAGCATATGTTCTAGTTCCTCTCATCCCACAGATGTGTGCCCCACATTGCAAGATGATTCTGAGTTCCAAGACCAATCTGTGGCTGCAGCTGATATATTTCCTGGGAAGCCACAATTCCATCAGCAGCAACAACAGAAATATGATCCATTCTCCAACACTTACAACCCTAGCTGGAGGGACCATCCCAATCTGAGATATGGGAATGCATCAAATCAGCAGCCACCAAACCAGTATAGACCACCATTCCAGCAGCAAGCAAGGACAAATAAGTTTCAGCCACATGCTGGACCAAGTAGACCACCATTCCAAAGAAGAAGGTCCTGTAGCCACAAAATCTGAGCCCTCATTGGAGGATTTGGTGAAACAGTTGGCCACCAATAACATCCAGTTTCAACAGAGAACTGAAACTACCATTCAGAACTTAGAGACTCAAATTGGCCAACTTGCCACATCTATTCATGAATTAAAGTCACAAGGTTCTGGCCAATTACCCTCTCAAACCACTCCAAACCCTAGAGGCAATGTTAGTGCTATAGCTTTGCGCAGTGGTAGGCAAATCAATGGACCAAGACAAGCAGATAATTCCGCATTCTACCATTGACCCTTAAAAACAAGATGTCAGAGCATTCAAGAAGAAATGATCCTGCAACATCCAAGCAGAAAGTCAGATCAAACCAGCAGTTGACAGAAAATTCAATAAAGCAGAAAAGTGAACATCCACAAAAGTCAGCTTGCAACATTCCTCTTCCTTTTCCAAACCGAATGATACAACCAAGGCATATGGTTGAGTCTAACTTGGATAAGGAAATTATGGAGACATTTCATAAGGTTGAGGTGAATATACCTCTATTGGAGGCAATTAAACAAATCCCCAAGTATGCCAGGTTTTTGAAAGAGATGTGCACCCATAAGAGGAAGCTAAAGGGCACTGAAAAAGTGAGTATGCGGAGAAATGTCTCGCTTGATTCAAATTTAACCTCGCCTCCCAAATGCAAGGATCCAGGCACTTTTACCATCCCTTGCACCATAGGGCACCAACAGTTCACTCATGCCTTGCTAGACTTGGGAGCCTCCATAAATGTAATGCCAAAGTCAGTTTACACTTCATTGCATATTGGAAAGCTAAAATCCACCGGCATTGTCATTCAGTTAGCAAACTGAAGCACTGCTCAACCTGCAGAAGTGTTGGAAGACGTTCTGGTTCGGGTAAATAATTTAATATTCCCAGCTGATTTCTATGTGTTGAATATGGAAGATGAATCTGCCTCTTCCCCACCCCCATTGATCTTAGGTAGGCCATTTTTGAAAACTGCTAAAACTAAGATTGATGTGCATGCTGGTACCCTTTCCATGGAATTTGGTGATGATATCATTCAGTTTAACATTTTTGATGCCATGAAATACCCTTTAGAGGATCATTCTGTTTTTCATTTTGATGTCATTGATTTACTGGTTGATGATATGCATGCTGATATGTTGGCAGAGTTTCCTGAAATTGTAGGATACACTGATAGCATAGCTTGTGATACTTGTTCTGCCTGCTTCGGACTTTTTTGGTTATAAACCCACTGCAATGTGTGCATCCTGTGCTGAGATTTCTACATACTTATCATGTGTTGTTGTTAATTCTGCTAACATTGATGATTTTGTTTCTGTTACTAATGGCAATGATGTTGTTATTAATGATGTTATCATTCATCCTGCTGCTAAGTGTGATTCTTTTGATTCCATAGGATATGATGATGTTGTTTTGCAAGATTGTGCACAGCTTGTAGGTACAGGTGCAACTGCTGAGAATTTAGCATATTTAGTTTCAGTTCCAAAACTAGTACCATCAGTCCAGCAACCACCCTCCATTGAACTTAAGCCCTTGCCCGAGCATTTGAAGTATGCATTCTTGGAAAAGGATGAGAAGCTCCCGGTGATAATGGCCAAACACCTCCAACCTGAGCAAGAAACCAGATTATTGGAAGTCTTGAAGCAACACAAAAGGGCAATTGGTTGGACACTTGCAGACATCCCTAGTATTAACCCCTCCACATGCATGCACAGGATATTACTTGAGGAGGAAACTAAACCAGTGAGACAACCCCAGAGGAGACTGAATCCTCTCATTCTAGATGTGGTGAAAAAAGAAGTGACCAAGCTACTGCAGGCTGGCATTATTTATCCCATTTTTGACAGCAAGTGGGTGAGCCCGGTGCAAGTAGTTCCAAAGAAATCCGGGGTGACTGTCGTGGCCAACCAGAAGAATGAGCTCATTCCAACCCGAGTGCAAAATAGCTGGAGAGTCTGCATTGACTACAGACGTCTCAACCAAGCCACTCGGAAAGATCATTACCCCCTTCCGCTCATTGATCGAGATCTTTGGAACGGCTGGGGTAAGTCCTATTATCGCTTTTAGATGGCTACACTGGATACTTCCAAATCCACATTGCACCGGAGGATCGGGAGAAGACTACATTTACTTGTCCCTTCGGCACCTTTGCTTACGCACGGATGCCCTTCGGCCTCCGCAATGCCCCTGGTACCTTCCATGGCATGGTGAGCATATTTTCTGATTTCTTAGAGGAGTGCATGGAGGTATTTATGGATGACTTCACTGTCTATGGTTCTTCTTTTGATTCATGTTTAGCTAGCCTATCTAGAGTACTGCAAAGATGCATTGACACTAACCTTGTGCTAAATTTTGAGAAATGCCATTTTATGGTAGAACATGGTATAGTTTTAGGCCATGTAGTATCCAGTAAGGGCATTGAGGTAGATCCTGCCAAGATTGATGTAATTACTTGTTTATCTTATCCCACATGCGTGCGGGAAGTGCGTTCTTTTCTTGGTCATGCAGGTTTCTACAGGCGCTTCATTGTCGACTTCAGCAAGATTGCTCTTCCACTTTCCCACTTATCGCAGCAGATGTAGAGTTTAATTTTGATGATAAGTGCAAGGCAGCTTTCAACCACTTGAAGCAGTGCCTTGACCAAGACTCCCATCATCCAAACCCACTGATCCGACATTGCAATTTGAGTTAATGTGTTATGCTACTAACTAAGCATTAGGAGCAGTCTTGGCACAGAGAGTGGGGAAAGCTTCTCATGTGATATACTATGCTTCCAGAACTCTAGATGCTGCTCAGGCCAACTATACCACAACCGAAAAAGAACTTTTAGCCATTGTTTTTGCTTTGGATAAGTTTAGATCATATTTGCTTGGTTCTAAGGTTGTTGTGTTTACTGATCATGCAGCTCTGAAGTTCCTTTTGAAGAAGTCAGAGGCAAAGCCCCGACTAATAAGATGGATGCTACTACTCCAAGAGTTTCACATAGAGATCCGTGACAAGAGTGGAGCAGAGAACCTAGTGGCATATCATTTGAGCCGCATTGAAAGGGCTTCAGATCCCTTCCCTGTACGGGACTCCTTCCTAGATGAGCAGCTTATGCAGCTGCAAGGTAAGAACACCTTCCCTTGGTTTGCTGATATGGTGAATTTCTTGGTTGCTACAGTTTTTCCCTCACATTTCACTCGTGCACAAATTTATAAACTTAAGAGTGAATCAAAATATTATGTGTGGGATGATCCATATCTGTGGCGATTTTGTAGTGACCAAATTATTAGGCGATGTGTGCCTAATCAAGAGTTTCATTCTGTTCTTAGCTTTTGTCATGCATTTGCATGTGGTGGACATTTTGGGCCTCAACGTACAGCTAGGAAAGTTTTAGACTCTGGTTTATATTGGCCTACCTTGTTTCATGATGCATATTTGTTCTCAGTAAGTCTTGTGAACAAGGTCGAGAACAGGGGAACATTTCTCGCAGAATGAGATGCCCCAAAGAACCTCTACTATATTGTGAAATCTTTGACGTATGAGGTATTGATTTCATGGGACATTTTCCTGTTTCCTTTGGTTATGTTTACATTTTGCTAGCTGTTGATTATGTATCAAAATGGGTGGAGGCTAAAGCCACTCGGACTGATGATTCCAAAGTTGTTGTGGATTTTGTTAGATCACGCATTTTCTCGCAGTTTGGAATCCCGAGAGCTATCATCATGATCAAGGCACCCATTTCTCAGAATCGAGCATGGAGGGATTGATGAGGAAATATGGCGTGTTGCATAAAGTTTCTACACCTTACCATCCCCAGACTAATGGTCAAGCCGAGGTCTCCAATAGAGAGATCAAGCGCATACTTGAAAAAACAGTCCAACCTAATCGGAAGGATTGGAGCATGAGCTTGAGGATGCTCTTTGGGCTTACCGGACTGCTTACAAAACTCTAATCGGGATGTCTCCATATCGGATAGTCTATGGTAAGGCATGCCACTTGCCAGTAGAAATTGAGCACAAAGCATATTGGGCTATGAAGCAATGCAACATGAATTTGGCCGGAGCTAGCATAGAGCGGAAGTTGCAGTTACAGGAATTGGAAGAGATCCGCCTAGATGCCTATGAGAGCTCCCGACTCTACAAAGAAAAGACCAAAGCCTTCCATGATAAGTTTATTCTTCGGAAGGAGTTTTCAGTTGGGCAAAAAGTTCTCTTGTTTAATTCTCGCCTTAAGTTGATGCCTGGTAAATTAAGGTTTAGGTGGGACGGTCCGTTTGTTGTCACTAACATTTTTCCTCATGGTGCAGTGGAAATTAAGAGTGACGCCACCAACAAAGTGTTCAAAGTTAATGGTCACCGCCTCAAAAATTTTTATGAAGGAGCTCAAGAGAACCTCGTGGAGGAAGTTCAACTGCAGGATGCCCTCTACCATGATTGATCACTACTGTGTTGAAATAAAAAAGACAAAAAAAAAGAAAAAGCCACGATTAATGTCAATTACCAGAGATTGAATCATTATTGGGGAGGACCCATCGCTCGTGCAAAATCTTCAATCACGTGGCTAAGGACATTAAAAGTAGCGCTTCTTGGGAGGCAACCCAAGTTTTCTAACTCTTTCATCTTTCAACTTTGACTTATTTGCAATCACAGGAATCGAGACAGAAAATCGGTGCCAAGTGAGAAAATCTATCAGAGTTTGATTTTTCTGTTTTAATTTTGTTTATTTTTCGTTGACAGATGATTTTTCACCGGTTAAATGGCGGATAACGGTACTCCGTGAAAATCTTTTTCGGTCCCTTCGCTACTCCACAAACACTGAAATTTGTATATAATTTTACTCAATTTGTTTTTCTTCTTTCTTTCTTTCAAAATGGATAATCAGCTTGTCAACCTCCGCAAGCGATTCCCTTCTCTCCCTCAAAATGCTTTAACTAACATTTATTGTGCAAGGTTTGAGAGGTTAAGGATGCTTATGCACAAAGGCATCCTCATGGGATATCTGTTTGGATAATCGAAGCAAAGGTCCGAATCACAGGGGAATTTTCTGATGCTCTTGTTTCATATATGCCAGGGCTAGGCAAAAGTTCATATGCAAAAAAGAGAAGAGCAAAAAGGTTACGAGTCTGCTATAAATGTGCAAGGCGGACCTGTAACACAAAATGCAGATCAATTGGAATGGCGTCTATAAATCGACTTGATAAAATTGACTTAATTAAGGATGGCATGAATAAGGAGTCTTTAGATAACATTCTATTGACTCTTAAGACGCATCCTAGTGGAGATGTGCAAAGAGTACTTCTCGATTTATGGCCAATATTCCAAGATGAACATAAGCGTTATAGTCTCGAGAATCTGACTCAAAAAGACCCTGTTTGCCAATTTTTAAGAAAATTGGATGGGAAGCCGACCATTGGCCCATAGAGATCATTCAAGCCGTTACTGGACGTAAAACCAGAGAAATTTGTGAGCCACAATCACACCTCCTGTAAGTATTATTTTTATTTTTGTTTTTGTTTTTCTTCTTGTTTATTAAAAAAAATCAAAATAAATAAATAAATAAATAAAAATTTAAAAAAAAAATTCAAATCAAAAGTAGCTGTATTCTTTTGAAATATGCATTGCATATTTTCAAACTTCTTCTGACACATATAGATTAGTCTTTTATCCTTGTCATATAGCTATTATCATTGCTATGCTTATTTTCAAACTTACCTGACACACGGTTCTACCCTTCCTTTATAGGTGCAATTATTACATTTGAGTTTTGATTCTTTAAATAATGCACTTTGCTCTCTTCAGATCATTGATAAGGTGAGAGTACAAAAAAAAAAAAAAGAAAATGGAAGTTACTTCAGTTCGTCGGATCAAGAGTGTTTGTGTCTTTTGTGGATCTAATCCTGGGAAAGATAAAGAGTTTGTAAATATTGCACACCATCTTGGTCGAGTGCTAGCTGAGAGAGAAATCCATTTAGTTTACGGAGGAGGTAGTCTTGGGTTAATGGGTTGTGTCGCAACTGCTGCACATTTAGGAGGTGGCAAAGTCCTTGGTGTCATTCCCAGTCCTTTATCTATTGGCACGCCCATTGGAAAAACATTAGGGGATGAAGTAATGGTATTTTGCATGCACCAACGCATGAACATTATGATAGCAAATGCTGATGCCTTTATTGCCCTACCTGGTGGTTTTGGAACTTTGGAAGAGCTCTTCCAAATTACATCCTAGTCACAGCAGAACTTTCACTAAAAACCCATAGGTATATTAAATGTTAATGGTTTTTATGACAGTTTGTTTTGTTTTCTTGATCATGCTGTAGAAAAAAGGTTCATCTCACAAGCGACACGTCAAAGTCTTGTAACTCACGCAACTCCCGAACAATTGCTCGATCAACTAAATGAATTTGTACCACAACGTGATCCAAGAATGGCTCCACGGAATTGGGAACAAGGCAAGAAAGAAGAAAATGCAAAAACTTGATTTGACTTTGTCTTTGTGAATTTTTGTTTTCTCTTACGATTTTAGTTTTTTGTAATTTTTCTTATTTCAGGCTCGAATTGCAGTTTTCTGGTAAGACCTTCTACACTCTACCTATCTTTATTTTGACATTGGGGACAATGTCTTTAATTAGTTGGGGGGAGGGATAGTTGACATTACCATGTACATAGTTTAGTTAAAAAAAAAAAACTAACAAGCTAATCTTTATTGTTACTAACTTATTAGATGTATAATGGCAGAGTAAGGAGTAGTTTTGCTCTTGAGACGCATCTTAACTTGCATTTCATAATAGGTCTTAAATCATCTTTGTTCTTGTATATATTTAAAAAAAAAAAACACACACACACACACACACAATTTTGATCTTTTCAATTGATATTGATACAAGCATGTGCTGAATCTGAGCTTAATTGATGATAAAAGTATGCAAAACAGTTTATAGTTGAATCATTTTCATGATATACATGTGTATATGATTGTGGATATTAGGAAGAAGGCATGGTTGAATTGAGTGAATGTTCCATACCTTTGTGAGTTTTGGGCTTTTCCAAGTTTGATACTTACACTTGGTTATTTTCTTTCATGAGTGATGTCAATTATGAATTTATTTTCTAGAACTTGCATTGAATCGATTTGAGATTACATTGGTCTGTATGTTGCATGAAAATGACAGAGGCATTTTTCTTAACTTAGTCTTGGGCCAAATAAACCTACCTTGCATTTATCCAAATATTAACTCCCTCTGAGCCTATTTGCCTATTCTTTGTTCTTAGCTCATTACAAGCTTTGAGTGAAAAACCATGTTTTACCTTACCTTAGGGAATGAGAGAGCATTGATTTTCTTATTGGAGAAGTTCTTTTACTTGCAATGATTTAAGTGTAGGGGAATTGGTGTGCTGATACGAAATGCTCGGTACAAAAAAAAACAAAAAAACAAAAAAACAAAAAAAACAAAAAACAAAAATAAAAAAAAATAAAAAAATAAAATAAAAGAATAGAAAAAGGAAGGAATGTGTGAAGAGAATGAGCATTTTATGTTTTTGGGTAAAAATTTTATTCTTTCTACTTGAGTTACTCCTCAATGCTCTTTTATTCTCTTTGGTTTTAACCTGCTATTATCTATATTGTTCCCTTCCTTCACCTTATAAGTTCCATTACAACCTTTTTGAAAGACCTTTTGATTTTTGCAATTTATTTGATCTAAGTAGTGGAGAATTGATGTATATGCAAGCTTATGGTAAAATACTTTCATAATTTGACTGAATTGAGCGTAAACAGTTAACCTAAACACCTTGTGTGATTTGAGTGTCACTTGTGAAGAATTTTACTCAGTCTGAACATGCCTATTTCTGATTAAAGCATGATTATGCTATACTTTATTCTCAATTGATTTGATTCAACTATTCTTTGTTAAGCATACTTGACTTATTAATTATGGTTTATATTTGATACAATGCTTGTATTTAAAAATTAGTTGAATTGATTAAATAAAATATTACATGTTTGTGGGTATCATCCTGGTAAACCCTCACGAGACTATAACTCGTCCACTAGGGACACCTAGGGGTTTAAAGGCTTGTGGCACATGTTAAGTGCCATCGTGTTTTCCTACGAAAATGGATTAGATTAGGTATAATCAGTTTTTTATGTTTTTAGTTTAATAATATGATGTTTCTTGTTTTTCTTTAGTTTTGTTCTTATGTGTTTTGCCCGGGAGTGCAAAAGCTTAAGTGTGGGGGAATTTGATCAATCAATTTGAGACATTTATGTTATCTTTGTATTAGGCTTCATTAGATGTTTATTGTGCCCAATATTAGTATTTTAGATGAGTTTAATATTGTTGGGATTCATTGGGTTTTAATGTAAATATTGGATAATTTTCGGATTTTGATGCATTTTGACCTTTCTTCCTTGGTTAGGCCATAACTTGGGACTCAGTGATCCAATTGAGGTGATCTTGGTGTCTTTGGAAAGCTAAGACAAGGATCTACAAGTTTCATGAAGAACTAAAGAGCTGGATCGGACTTCTAAGGGCCCAAAATAGCATTGCAATACAGAGTGAGTTTGCTGTCACGGAATCATCTAGGCAGTATGCACATATTGGACTATATAGTGGGTTATAGGCCTCCTCTTGGGCTGAAACTTGGTCATTTGAAAGATAAGACCCATATCTCCAACTTCACTGAAGACCATTTTGTCAATAGATGTCGTTTTAGGCATGCTTCTGAAGCTACAAGTTGGTCTGAATTTGGAAACACGTTCTTCCAACCTAACTTGAGGTAGGTGCAGTGTTTTTGGCATTTCTGGAGTTCTAAAAGTCCAAATGACATGATTCAAATTGGAGATTTTCAAGGAGACAACTGGCTACAACTTTGATGAAGACATCCAAGCCAAAATGTACCGTCTAGGTGATAAATTTGAAGCCAGAAATCGGATAAAAGTTGTTGACTAAAAGCCACCAACCGTACACCAACCCACCTACCATGCACCAACCCACCAACCATGCATCAAGCTTCCATTTTTGACAATTTTCATATTCTTATAGCTTGTATTCAGATTATGTACATGTACAAATTGGCTTCTAGGATTAGTATAAATAGACCCAACCTCTTTGTATTAGAGGAATTCAATTTGGAAGTAAGTTTCAAGAAAGTTTAAGTATTTGTGAGAGTTTTCTTTCTCTTCTTCTCCATTCTCTTTGCAATTTCGTTTTTGTTCTTTAAATTCTGAGTTCTTCCTTCCCATCCATGGAAGGCTAGGCTCTCATAATCAATCCAAGGGATTAGCCATCTTGTTGTTTAATTTGGAGATCTTGTTTTGCTTGTTCATATTGCTTAATTGTTATTCAAGTTTCTCTTCTTCCTCTTTTGATTTTTATCTAGATTAAATTGCTTAATTTGATTTAGATGTTGATGTGGTAATAGCTTTATTATCATGTATTCAAAGAGGATCATAAAGATTAAACAATATATTAAAGCTTTTTGATAGATTGTTTAGCTTGGTTAAATTCTAGATCTTAAGTTAATCTATGTTGGATGGTGCTTACTTTATCTAACCTTGGTTAATCAAATCCTAGATGCTTATCTAGTAAAGAATTCTTGGATCATGTTAAGGCTTCTTGATGTGATCTAAGGCCAAGAACATGGTTAGTGATCAATCAATTTGAGACACTTATGTTAGCTTTGTATTAGGCATTATTAGATGTTTATTATGCCCAATATTAGTACTTTAGATGAGTTTAATGTTGTTGGGCTTCATTGGGCTTTAATGCAAATATTGAATAATTTTCGGATTTTGATGCATTTTGACCTTTCTTCCTTGGTTAGGTCATAACTTGGGACTCGGTGATCCAATTGAGGTGATCTTGGTGTCTTTGGAAAGCTAAGACAATGCTCTACAAGTTTCATGAAGAACGCAAAAGCTGGATCGGAATGCTAAGGGTCCAAAATTTCCCTGCAATGCAGAGTGGGTTTGCTGTCACGGAACCATCTGGGCAGTATGCACATATTGGACTATATAGTGGGTTATAGGCCTCCTCTTGGGCTGAAACTTGGTCACTTGAAAGATAAGACCCATATCTCCAACTTCAATGAAGACCATTTTGTCAATAGATGTCGTTTTAGGCATACTTCAAAAGCTACAAGTTGGTCTGAATTTGGAAACACGTTCTTCCAACCTAACTTGAGGTAGGTGAAGTGTTTTTGGCATTTCTGGAGTTCTAAAAGTCCAAATGACATGATTCAAATTGGAGATTTTCAAGGAGACAACTGGCTACAACTTTGATGAAGACATCCAAGCCAAAATACACCGTCTAGGTGATGAATTTGAAGCCAGAAGTCGGATAAGAGTTGTTGACTAAAAGCCACCAACCATACACCAACCCACCTACCATGCACCAACCCACCAACCATGCATCAAGCTTCCATTTTTGACAAATTTCAGATTCTTATAGCTTGTATTCAGATTATGTACATGTACAAATTGGCTTCTAGGATTAGTATAAATAGACCCAACCTCTTTGTATTAGAGGCATTCAATTTAGAAGTAAGTTTCAAGAAAGTTTAAGTATTTGTGAGAGTTTTCTTTCTCTTCTTCTTCATTCTCTTTGCAATTTCGTTTTTGTTCTTTAAATTTTGAGTTCTTCCTTCCCATCCATGGAAGGCTAGGCTTTCATAATCAATCCAAGGGATTAGCCATCTTGTTGTTTAATTTGGAGATCTTGGTTTACTTGTTCATATTGCTTAATTGTTATTCAAGTTTCTCTTCTTCCTCTTTTGATTTTTATCTAGATTAAATTGCTTAATTTGATTTAGATGTTGATGTGGTAATAGCTTTATTATCATGTATTCAAAGAGGATCATAAAGATTAAACAATGTATTAAAGCTTTTTGATAGATTGTTTAGCTTGGTTAAATTCTAGATCTTAAGTTAATCTATGTTGGATGGTGCTTACTTTATCTAACCTTGGTTAATCAAATCCTAGATGCTTATCTAGTAAAGAATTCTTGGATCATGTTAAGGCTTCTTGATGTGATCTAAGGCCAAGAACTTGGTTAGCAATTAAGTGAATTCCTTGTGATCAATGATGAGTTAAACTTAAGATCGGTAAATTTCCTTGGATTGGTTGCTTCTTTATATTTGTTTACAACTTTGAATCTCCTACTTTTATTAATCTTGTTAATCAACAACAAAACCCCCCCTTTTCTAAGTATCTTGATCTAATTAAATCTTTGTTTTTGGATCCTTGAGAGACGATTCGGTTCATTCTCTATACTACAAATTAGTTTGTGAACCGGTTATTTTATTTGATAGGTCTCGACATCCTCTTGTCAAATTTGGCGCCGTTGCCGGGGATCCAAGGCAACTATTTGATCATTTCAAGATCCCATCTAACTCTAACAAATGTGTTTGTTTTGTTTTTGAAGCTTTTTCAAGTGGGATTCGGCTGAAATTGGATAAAGGGCGTTGTGTCAAGAATTTTGGTTCGGGCATCTCAGATTGATCTGAATTTTGGTACACAAATGGAAAATATTATTCTGAGAAAGGCTCACTGTATACAGTGAGGTCACCCTTATTTTTGCCAAATTCCATCGTTTAGACCACTTTTTCAATTTTTTAATATTTTTTATTATTTTGTTGGATAGCATTTTTGTGTAGATTTTATCCTGTGGTGGTTCCATAATTTTTAAAATTCATTTGATACTGTTTTTATTTTTGTTTAATTTTTTGGAGTATTTGTTTTTGGAATTTTTAGTGTTTTAGTTGTTATTGCTTTTCTAATACCTTCTTATGAACTGCATGCTGTATGACTAGATCTCGATCCTGGTACCTTGCATTCATTTGATCCTGAAATTGATAGAACATTTCATACACTTCATAGAATTCATAGGACTAGTAGTAGCATTCATAGAGCTAATAGAATTACTTCTGGAATTGGGCTTGAACTTGACATTGCACCTAATCTTGTTGACTCTTTTAATCCTGTTGAGTCCGTCATAGTACTTCGTGTCCGAGCATCGAGTCCGTTGATTTTACTATGGCCGACTATAACAATAGGACCCTTAAGGAATTGGCTCGCACTGATGTGAATTATCAACCTTTGTGCATTCAATATCCTGAACTTAATGTTGATTTTGAGTTGAAATCGATTGATACACTTGTCGCCCAAGTTTCATGGTCTTGCAGTGAAGATCCACATAAGCATTTGAAGGAGTTCCATGTTGTCTGCTCCACCATGAAACCTCATGGAATAGCTCAAGATCACATCAAGCTAAGGGCCTTTCCTTTCTCTTTGGATGGTGTTTGCTAAGGATTGGTTGTATTACTTACAACCTCCGCCATCACTTCTTGGAATGACATGAAAAGATTATTTCGGAAAAGTTCTTTCCGCATCAAGAACTCGCTGCAATAAGGAAAGATATTTGTGGCATAAGGCAAATCACGGTGAAACTCTCCATGAGTATTGGGAGAGATTCAAGAAATTATGCTCAAGCCGCCCACACCATCAAATTAGTGATCAATCACTGATCCAATACTTCTATGAAGGATTGATGCCAATGGAAATGAGTATGATTGATGCCGCAAGTGGTGGAGCATTGGTAGATAAAACTCCACCCGCTTTAAACTTAATTGCAAACATGGCGCAAATTCTCAACAATTTGGTACTGAATGGATGTCGCAACTGTAATAGTCAATGAAGTTAATACCTCTTCACATGCCGATCAACAAAGGGTGGAACATAGATTGGATGAGCTCACTTCTTTGGTTAGACAAATGGCAATAGGACAACACGAACCACGTGTGCAAACCCCGCAAGAGTTTGTAGCATATGTTCTAGTTCCTCTCATCCTATGCATTCATGCCCCACATTGCAAGATGATTCTGAAGTTTCAAGACCAACTGCGGGTCGCACTGTATATTTCCCGAAGCCACAATTCCATCAAAGAACAACAATGTAAATATGATCCATTCTCCAACACTTACAACCCTGGTCGGAGGGACCATCCCAACTGAGATATGGGAATGCATCAAATCGCAGCCACAAAACCAAGATAGACCACCATTCCAAGCAGAAGCAAGGACAAATCAGTTTCACCACATGTCGGACCAAGTAGACCACCATTCCAAAGAAGAAGGTCCTATAGCCACAAAATCGAGCCCTCATTGGAGGATTTGGTGAAACAATGGCCACCAATAACATCCAGCTTCAACAAAGAACTCGAAACCACCATTCGAACTTGGAGACTCAAATTGGTCAACTTGTCACATCAATTCATGAATTAAAGTCACAAGGTTCTCGCCAATTACCCTCTCAAACCACTCCAAATCCTAGAGGCAATGTTAGTGCTATAGCTTTACGCAGTTGGTAAGCAAATCAATGGACCAAAGGCAGCAGATACTTCCGCATTCTACCCTTGGCCCGTAGAAACAAGATTCTACAAAGAACTTCAAGTTCTCAGCCTAATTCGATGTCAGAGCAGATTCAACAAAGAAATGATCCTACAAATACCCAAGCGTAAAATTGGATCAAATCAGCAGCTGACGAAAATTCAAGATGTAGAAAAGTGAGCATCCAAAAAGTCAGTTCCAACATTCCTCTTCCTTTTCCCAACCGAATGATACAAATGAGGCATATGGTTGAAACAGACTTGGATAAGGAAATTATGGAGACTTTTCGTAAGGTTGAGGTGAATATACCTCTCTTGGAGGCAATTAAACAAATCCCCAAGTATGCCAAGTTCTTGAAAGAGATGTGCACCCATAAGAGGAAGCTAAAGGGCACCGAAAAAGTGAGTATGGGGAGAAATGTCTCTGCTTGATTCAGCCCAACCTCGCCTCCCAAATGCAAGGATCCAGGCACTTTTACTATCCCTTGCACCATAGGGCACCAACAGCTCACTCATGCCTTGCTAGACTTGGGAGCCTCCATCAATGTAATGCCAAAGTCGCTTACACTTCCTTGCATATGGGAGAGCTAAAGCCTCACCGGCATTGTCATTCAGCTTAGCAAACCTGAGCACCGCACACCGCAGGAGTGTTGGAGGGCGTTCGTTCGGGTACATAATTTAATATTCCCAATGATTTTTATGTGTTGAATATGGAAGATGAATCTGCTCTTCCCCACCCCCATTGATCTTAGGTAGGCCATTTTTGAAAACTGCTAAAACTAAGATTGATGTGCATGCTGGTACCCTTTCCATGGAATTTGGTGATGATATCATTCAGTTTAACATTTTTGATGCCATGAAATACCCTTTAGAGGATCATTCTGTTTTTCATTTTGATGTCATTGATTTACTGGTTGATGATATGCATGCTGATATGTTGGCAGAGTTTCCTGAAATTGTAGGATACACTGATAGCATAGCTTGTGATACTTGTTCTGCCTGCTTCGGACTTTTTGGTTGTAAACCCACTACAATGTGTGCAGCCTGTGCTGAGATTTCTACATACTTATCATGTGCTGTTGTTAATTCTGCTGACATTGATGATTCTGTTTCTGTTATTAATGGCAATGATGTTGTTATGAATGATGTTATCATTCATCCTGCTGCTAAGTGTGATTCTTTTGATTCCATAGGATATGATGATGTTGTTTTGCAAGATTGTGCACAGCTTGCAGGTACAGGTGCAACTGCTGAGAATTTAGCAGATTTAGTTTCGGTTCCAAAACTAGTACCGTCAGTCCAACAACCACCCTCCATTGAACTTAAGCCCTTGCCCGAGCATTTGAAGTGTGCATTCTTGGAAGAGGATGAGAAGCTCCCGGTGATAATGGCCAAACACCTCCAACCTGAGCAAGAAACCAGATTATTGGAAGTCTTGAAGCAACACAAAAGGGCAATTGGTTGGACACTTGCAGACATTCCTGGTATTAACCCCTCCACATGCATGCACAGGATATTACTTGAGGAGGAAACTAAACCAAAGGAGACAACCCCGCAGGAGACTGAATCCTCTCATTCTAGATGTGGTGAAAAAGAAGTGACCAAGCTACCGCAGTCGGCATTATCTATCCCATCTCTCGACAAAGAAGTGGGTGAGCCCGGCAAGTAGTTCCAAAGAAATCCGGTGACTGCAGTGGCTAACCGTAAGAATGAGCTCATTCCAACCCGAGTGCGTGCAGAATAGCCGAGAGTCCGCATTGACTACGCACGCCTCAACCAAGCCACTGAAAGATCATTACCCCCTTCCGCTCATTGATCGATGTCGGAACGGTTGGGTGGTAAGTCCCATTACCGCTTTTTAGATGGCTACACCGATACTTCCAAATCCACATTGCACCGGAGGATCGTGAGAAGACCACATTTACTTGTCCCTTCGCACCTTTGCTTATAGACGGATGCCCTTCGGCCTCGCAATGCCCCCTGGTACCTTCCAGCGGTGCATGGTGAGCATATTTTCTGATTTCTTAGAGGAGTGCATGGAGGTATTTATGGATGACTTTACTGCCTATGGTTCTTCTTTTGATTCATGTTTAGCCAGCCTATCTAGAGTAATCGCAAAGATGCATTGACACTAACCTTGTGCTAAATTTTGAGAAATGCCATTTTATGGTAGAACAGGTATAGTTTTAGGCCATGTAGTATCCAATAAGGGCATTGAGGTAGATCCCGCCAAGATTGATGTAATTACTTGTCTATCTTACCCCACATGCGCAAGTGGAAGTGCGTTCTTTTCTTGGTCATGCAGTTTCTACAGCGCTTCATTGCCGACTTCAAAGAAGATTGCTCTTCCACTTTCCCGCCATCGCAGAAGATGTGGAGTTCAATTTTGATGACAAGTGCAAGGCGCCTTTCAACCACTTGAAGCAGGCCTTGACTAGTACCCTATCATCCAGCACCGATCGACATTGCCATTTGAGTTAATGTGTGATGCTTCTAACTATGCAAGAGGAGCAGCCTTGGCACGTAGAGTGGGGAAAGCTTCTCATGTGATATACTATGCTTCCGTAACTCTAGATGTCGCTCGTGCCAACTATACCACAACCGAAAAAGAACTTTTAGCCATTGTTTTTGCTTTGGATAAGTTTAGATCATATTTGCTTGGTTCTAAGGTTGTTGTGTTTACTGATCATGCAGCTCTGAAGTTCCTTTTGAAGAAGCCAGATGCAAAGCCCCGACTAATAAGATGGATGCTACTACTCCAAGAGTTTCACATAGAGATCCGTGACAAGAGTGGAGCAGAGAACCTAGTGGCAGATCATTTGAGCCACATTGAAAGTGGTTTCGCATCCCTTCCCTGTACGGACTCCTTCCCTGATGAGCGGTTTATGCACTGCAAGGTAAGAACACCTTCCCTTGGTTTGCTGATATGGTGAATTTCTTGGTTGCTACAGTTTTTCCCTCACATTTCACTCGTGCACAAATTTATAAACTTAAGAGTGAATCAAAATATTATGTGTGGGATGATCCATATCTGTGGCGATTTTGTAGTGACCAAATTATTAGGCGATGTGTGCCTAATCAAGAGTTTCATTCTGTTTTTAGCTTTTGTCATGCATTTGCATGTGGTGGACATTTTGGGCCTCAACGCATACCTAGGAAAGTTTTAGACTCTGGTTTATATTGGCCTACCTTGTTTCATGATGCATATTTGTTCTCGTAAGTCTTGTGAACAAAGGTCGAGAACAGGAACATTTCTCGCAGAATGAGATGCCCCAAAGAACCTCTACTATATTGTGAAATCTTTGACGTATGGGGTATTGATTTCATGGGACCTTTTCCTCGTTTCCTTTGGTTATGTTTACATTTTGCTAGTCGTTGATTATGTATCAAAATGGGTGGAGGCTAAAGCCACTCTGACCGATGATTCCAAAGTTGTTGTGGATTTTGTTAGATCACGCATTTTCTCGCAGTTTGGAATCCCGAGAGCTATCATCGCTGATCAAGGCACCCATTTCTCAGAATCGAGCATGGAGGGATTGATGAGGAAATATGGCGTGTTGCATAAAGTTTCTACACCTTACCATCCCTGCACTAATGGTCAAGCCGAGGTCTCCAATAGAGAGATCAAGCGCATACTTGAAAAAACAGTCCAACCTAATCGGAAGGATTGGAGCATGAGGCTTGAGGATGCTCTTTGGGCTTACCGGACCGCTTACAAAACTCCAATCGGGATGTCTCCATATCGGATAGTCTATGGTAAGGCATGCCACTTACCAAGAGAAATTGAGCACAAAGCATATTGGGCTGTGAAGCAATGCAACATGAATTTGGCCGAAGCTGGCATAGAGCGGAAGTTGCAGTTACAGGAATTGGAAGAGATCCGCCTAGATGCCTATGAGAGCTCCCGACTCTACAAAGAAAAGACCAAAGCCTTCCATGATAAGTTTATTCTTCTAAGGAGTTTTCATTGGGCAAAAAGTTCTCTTGTTTAATTCTCGCCTTAAGTTGATGCCTGGTAAATTAAGGTCTAGGTGGGACGGTCCGCTTGTTGTCACTAACATTTTTCCTCATGGTGCAAAGGGAAATTAAGAGTGAAGCCACCAACAAAGTGTTCAAAGTTAATGGTCACCGCCTCAAAAATTTTTATGAAGGAGCTCAAGAGAACCTCGTGGAGGAAGTTCAATTGCAGGATGCCCTCTACCATGATTGATCACTACTGTGTTGAAAAAAAAAAAAAAAAAGACAAAAGAAAAAAAAAAGAGAAGAAAAAAAAAATAGAAAAGAAAAAGCCACGATTAATGTCAATTGCCAGAGATTGAATCATTATTGGGGAGGACCCATCGCTCATGCAAAATCTTCAATCACGCTGGCTAAGGACATTAAAAGTAGCGCTTCTTGGGCGGTATCCCAAGTTTTCTAACTCTTTCCTCTTTCTAACTTTGACTTATTTGTTGTCACAGGAATCGAGACAGAAAAAACGGTGCCAAGTGAGAAAATCTATCAAAGTTTGATTTTTCTGTCTTTATTTTGTTTGTTTTTCTTTGACAGATGATTTTTCACCGTTAAATGGCGGATAACGGTATTCGTGAAAATCTTTTTCATTCCTTCAGTTACCCACAAACACTGAAATCTGTACATAATTTTACTCAATTTTTTTTCTTTTTTTTCTCTCTCTTTCTTCTTTCTTTCGAAATGGATAATCAGCTTTTTAATCTCCGCAAGCAATTCCCTTCTCTCCCTCAAAATGCTTTAACTAATATTTATTGTGCAAGGTTTGAGAGATTAAGGATGCTTATGCACAAAGGCATCCCCGCGGATATACGCTGTTGATCAAGCAAAGGTCCGACTCAGAGGTGAATTTTCTCGACGCTCTTGTTTCATATATGCCAGGGCTAGGCAAAAGTTCATATGCAAAGAAGAGAAGAGCAAAAAGTTACGAGTCTGCTATAAATGTGCAAGATGGACCTGTAACAAAAAATGCAAATCAATTGGAATGACGTCTATAAACCGAGATGATAAAATTAACTTCATAAAGGATGGCATGAGTAAGGAGTCTTTAGATAACATTCTATTGACTCTTGAGACGCATCCTAGTGGAGATGTGCAGAGAGTACTTCTCGATTTATGGCCAATATTCCAAGATGAACATGAACGTTATAGTCTCGAGAATCGACTCAAAAGACCCTGTTTGCCAATTTTTAAGAAAATTGGATGGAAAGCCGACCATCGGCCCATAGAGAGCTTCAAGACGTTACTGGACGTAAAACCAGAGGAAAATGTGAGCCACAATCACACCTCCTGTAAGTATATTTTTTATTTTTTTTATTTTATTTTTTTCCTGTTTATTAAAAAAATTCAAAAAAAAAATTCAAAAAAAAAAATTCAAAAAAAAAAAAATTTCAAAAAAAAAATTTCAAAAAAAAAAATTTCAAAAAAAAAATAGCCGTATTTTTTTGAAATTTGCGTTGCATATTTTCAAACTTCTTCTGACACATATAGATTAGTCTTTTATCATTGTCATATAGCTATTATCATTGTTGTGCTTATTTTCAAACTTACCTGACACACGGATCTACCCCTCCTTTATAGGTGTAATTATTACCTTTGAGTTTTGATGCCTTTAAATAATGCACTTTGCTCTCTTCAGATCATTGATAAGGTGAGAGTACGAAAAAAAAACAAAGAGAAAATGGAAGTCACTTCAGTTCATTGGATCAAGAGTGTTTGTGTCTTTTGTGGATCTAATCCTGGGAAAGATAAAGAGTTTGTAAATATTGCACACCATCTTGGTCGAGTGCTAGCCGAGAGAGAAATCCGTTTAGTTTATGGAGGAGGTAGTCTTGGGTTAATGGGTTGTGTAGCAACTCGCCGCACATTTAGGAGGTGGCAAAGTCCTTGGTGTCATTCCTACCCTTTATCGACCAAAGAAGCCCATTGGAAAAACATTAGGGGATGAAGTAATAGTATTTTGCATGCACCAACGCATGAACATTATGATCGCCAATGCTGATGCCTTTATTGCCCTACCTGGTGGTTTTGAAACTTTGGAAGAACTCTTTCAAATTACATCCTGGTCACAGCAGAACTTTCACCAAAAACCCATAGGTATATTAAATGTTAATGGTTTTTATGACAGCTTGTTTTGTTTTCTTGATCATGCTGTAGAAAAAAGGTTCATCTCACAAGCGACACGTCAAAGTCTTGTAACTGCTGCAACTCCTGAACAATTGCTCGATCAACTCAATGCATTTGTACCACAACGTGATCCAAAGAATGGCTCCACTAATTGGGAACAAGGCGCAAAGCAAAGAAAAAGCAAAAACTTGATTTGACTTTGTCTTTGTGAATTTTTGTTTTCTCTTATGGTTTTAGTTTTTTGTAATTTTTCTTATTTCAGGCCCGATTTGCAGTTTTCTGGTAAGACCTTCTTCACTCTACCTATCTTTATTTTGACATTGGGGACAATGTCTTTAATTAGTTGGGGGGAGGGATAGTTGACATTACCATGTACATAGTTTAGTTAAAAAAAAAAAAAACTAATCTTTATTGTTACTAACTTTATTAGATGTATGATGGCGAGTAAGGAGTAGTTTTGCTCTTGAGACGCATCTTAACTTGCATTTCATAATAGGTCTTAAATCATCTTTGTTCTTGTATATATATTAAAAATAAAAAATAAAAAAAATAAAAAAAATAAAAAAAAATAAAAACACACACACACACAATTTTGATCTTTTCAATTGATTTTGATACAAGCATGTGCCGAACTGAGCTTAATTGATGATAAAAGTATGCAAAACAGTTTATAGTTGAATCATTTTCATGATATACATGTGTATATGATTGTGGATATTAGGAAGAAGGCATGGTTGAATTGAGTGAATGTTCCATACCTTTGTGAGTTTTGGGCTTTTCCAAGTTTGATACTTACACTTGGTTATTTTCTTTCATGAGTGATGTCAATTATGAATTTATTTTCTAGAACTTGCATTGAATCGATTTGAGATTACATTGGTCTCAGATGTTGTATGAAAATGACAGAGGCATTTTTTTCTTGACTTAGCCGCTGGCCAAATAAACCTACCTTGCATTTATCCAATTATTAACTCCCTCTAAACCTATTTGCCTATTCTTTGTTCTTAGCTCATTACAAGCTTTGAGTGAAAAACCATGTTTTACCTTACCTTAGGGAATGGGAGAGCATTGATTTTCTTATTGGAGGAGTTCTTTTGCTTGCAATGATTTAAGTGTGGGGGAATTGGTGTGCTGATACGAAATGCTCGGTACAAAAAAAAAACAAAAAAACAAAAAAACAAAAAAAATAAATAAATAAATAAATAAATAATAAATAATAAAAGAATAGAAAAAGGAAGGAATGTGTGAAGAGAATGAGCATTTTATGTTTTTGGGTAAAAATTTTATTCTTTCTACTTGAGTTACTCCTCAATACTCTTTTATTCTCTTTGGTTTTAACCTGCTATTATCTATATTGTTCCATTCCTTCACCTTATAAGTTCCATTACAACCTTTTTGAAAGACCTCTTGATTTTTGCAATTTATTTGATCTAAGTAGTGGAGAATTGATGTATATGCAAGCTTATGGTAAAATACTTTCATAATTTGACTGAGTTGAGCGTAAACAGTTAACCTAAACACCTTGTGTGATTTGAGTGACACTTGTGAAGAATTTTACTCAATCTGAACATGCCTATTTCTGATTAAAGCATGATTATGCTATACTTTATTCTCAATTGATTTGATTCAACTATTCTTTGTTAAGCATACTTTACTTATTAATTATGGTTTATATTTGATACAATGCTTGTATTTAAAAATTAGTTGAATTGATTAAATAAAATATTACATGTTTGTGGGTATCATCCTGGTAAACCCTCACGAGACTACAACTCGTCCACTAGGGACACCTAGGGGTTTAAAGGCTTGTGGCACATGCTAAGTGCCATCCTGTTTTCCTACGGAAGTGGATTAGATTAGGTACAATCAGTTTTTATGTTTTTAGTTTAATAATATGATGTTTCTTGTTTTTCTTTAGTTTCGTTGTTATGTGTTTTGCCCAGGAGTACAAAAGCTTAAGTGTGGGGGAATTTGATCAATCAATTTGAGACACTTATGTTAGCTTTGTATTAGGCATTATTAGATGTTTATTGTGCCCAATATTAGTACTTTAGATGAGTTTAATGTTGTTGGGCTTCATTGGGCTTTAATGCAAATATTGAATAATTTTCGGATTTTGATGCATTTTGACCTTTCTTCCTTGGTTAGGTCATAACTTGGGACTCGGTGATCCAATTGAGGTGATCTTGGTGTCTTTGGAAAGCTAAGACAATGCTCTACAAGTTTCATGAAGAACTCAAAAGCTGGATCGGAATGCTAAGGGTCCAAAATTTCCCTGCAATGCAGAGTGGGTTTGCTGTCACGGAACCATCTGGGCAGTATGCACATATTGGACTATATAGTGGGTTATAGGCCTCCTCTTGGGCTGAAACTTGGTCACTTGAAAGATAAGACCCATATCTCCAACTTCAATGAAGACCATTTTGTCAATAGATGTCGTTTTAGGCATGCTTCAGAAGCTACAAGTTGGTCTGAATTTGGAAACACGTTCTTCCAACCTAACTTGAGGTAGGTGAAGTGTTTTTGGCATTTCTGGAGTTCTAAAAGTCCAAATGACATGATTCAAATTGGAGATTTTCAAGGAGACAACTGGCTACAACTTTGATGAAGACATCCAAGCCAAAATACACCGTCTAGGTGATGAATTTGAAGCCAGAAGTCGGATAAGAGTTGTTGACTAAAAGCCACCAACCATACACCAACCCACCTACCATGCACCAACCCACCAACCATGCATCAAGCTTCCATTTTTGACAATTTTCAGATTCTTATAGCTTGTATTCAGATTATGTACATGTACAAATTGGCTTCTAGGATTAGTATAAATAGACCCAACCTCTTTGTATTAGAGGCATTCAATTTAGAAGTAAGTTTCAAGAAAGTTTAAGTATTTGTGAGAGTTTTCTTTCTCTTCTTCTTCATTCTCTTTGCAATTTCGTTTTTGTTCTTTAAATTTTGAGTTCTTCCTTCCCATCCATGGAAGGCTAGGCTCTCATAATCAATCCAAGGGATTAGCCATCTTGTTGTTTAATTTGGAGATCTTGGTTTACTTGTTCATATTGCTTAATTGTTATTCAAGTTTCTCTTCTTCCTCTTTTGATTTTTATCTAGATTAAATTGCTTAATTTGATTTAGATGTTGATGTGGTAATAGCTTTATTATCATGTATTCAAAGAGGATCATAAAGATTAAACAATGTATTAAAGCTTTTTGATAGATTGTTTAGCTTGGTTAAATTCTAGATCTTAAGTTAATCTATGTTGGATGGTGCTTACTTTATCTAACCTTGGTTAATCAAATCCTAGATGCTTATCTAGTAAAGAATTCTTGGATCATGTTAAGGCTTCTTGATGTGATCTAAGGCCAAGAACTTGGTTAGCAATTAAGTGAATTCCTTGTGATCAATGATGAGTTAAACTTAAGATCGGTAAATTTCCTTGGATTGGTTGCTTCTTTATATTTGTTTACAACTTTGAATCTCCTACTTTTATTAATCTTGTTAATCAACAACAAAACCCCCCTTTTCTAAGTATCTTGATCTAATTAAATCTTTGTTTTTGGATCCTTGAGAGACGATTCGGTTCATTCTCTATACTACAAATTAGTTTGTGAACCGGTTATTTTATTTGATAGGTCTCGACATCCTCTTGTCAGTTAGCAATTAAGTGAATTCCTTGTGATCAATGATGAGTTAAACTCACGATCGGTAAATTTCCTTGGATTGGTTGTTTCTTTAGATTTGTTTACAACTTTGAATCTCCTACTTTTATTAATCTTGTTAATCAACAACAAAACCCCCCATTTTTTAATTATCTTGATCTAATTAAATCTTTGTTTTTGGATCCTTGAGAGACGATTCGGTTCATTCTCTATACTACAAATTAGTTTGTGAACCGGTTATTTTATTTGATAGGTCTCGACAACCTCTTGTCACTCATCATGGCAGAGATGTAACACAATGGTGCTCTCATGGATTATGCCCTCATTGACTCCTTCAATTGCTCATAGTGTGTTATGGATTGATAAAGCTTCAAAAGTTTGGAATGACCTTAAGGATAGGTTCTCCCAAGGAAATGTATTCTAATCTCTGACCTGCAAGAAGAAATCTATGCCTTCAAGCAGGGTGAGCACTAAGTCACAAATTATTTTACTCAATTGAAGATTTTATGAGATGAGTTGGATAATTTTAGGCCAACTCCTGTTTGCACATGCAACACACCCTATGTTTGCAATGCACTCATCACTATGAAAAACCAAAGGAACATTGATTATGTGATTCGATTTCTTAAGGGATTAAATGATCAATTCACAAATGTGAGGTCATAGATTATGCTTATGGATCCACTTCCCTCAATAAACAAGGATTTCTCCCTTGTTGTACAACAAGAAAGACAATTGTCTAATGGAGTGCTTGTCGAATCTGAAATCTTAGCAAACACGTCCACTGGCTACAAGAAACAAACATTTGGCCAGCAAGATAAAGGTGCAAACAAGGTGTGCACCTACTGTGGAAAGGGAAGGCACACAGTGGAGATAAGAAACATAGGTTTTCCCCAGGTTTTAAGTTTCAAAACCCTTCCAGATCCAATTCTGCTGTGAATAATGTGAGCACTAATGTTGAAATCAGTCAGATTGAGCCTAAACGCACTATGGAGGATGGAAAACATTCAAGTTTTGGTTTTACTCAAGAGCAGTATCAAAGCATCCTGGCCCTGATTCAAATGACTGACCATCACTCTTCCAACCAAGTAAAGACTCACGCTAGAACACATTCCTTTTCAACACAAGGTAAAGGTCTTCAAACTTAGCCTTGTTCCAATTCACACAAATGGATCCTGGATACAGGTGCCACTTACCACATTTGTTTTTCTTTAGAAAAATTTACTTCTTCCAAGAAAATCCCACCCATTTTCATTAAGCTTCCAAATGGCCAACAATTGATTGCTAATTACTCAGGAACATTACACATGTCAAACTTATTCTTCCTTACAGATGTTTTGTATATGCCTCATTTTACTTTCAATTTAATTTCAATCACCAAACTTACAAAATCATTAAACTGTCAACTAATTTTCTCTCATAATTTTTGCACTATCCAAGACCAACACTCCTTGAAGATTATTGGTTCAGCTAAAGTTGACAAAGGATTATACACTTTAACCATACCACAACCTCATGACTCTAACCTCACAAATGTATCTCATAAATCTTCATATATAAATTTAGCATCTATAAATAATTTCAACATTTGACATTACAGATTAGGGCACCTATCTGATGATAGGATAGAGATTGTCCATAAACAATTTCCCCTTGTAATATGCTCGAATAATAAAATTTGTGATATTTTCCACTTTGCAAAACAAAATAGGCTACATTTTCCTTCTAGTTACACAAAATCTGTCAAGTCATTTGATCTCATTCATGCAGATATATAGGGACCAATCTCCACTGCATCAGTGCATGGTCATAAATACTTTCTTAATATAATTGATGATCATTCCAGAACTACTTGGATCTTTTTGATGAAAACATAATCACACTTATAGTCCTTTGTCATTTTAGCCAAAACTCAATTTGATGCCTCAGTTAAGGCCATCAGAACCAATAATGGTCCTGAGTTCAATATGACCAATTTTTATTCGTCAAGAGGAATAATTCACCAAACTTCATGTGTTGAGACTCCCCAACAAAATTCTAACGTTGAGAGAAAACATCACCACATCCTCAATGTCACAAGGGTACCCTTTTTTCCAAGCAAATTTACCCAAACCATTCTAGTCCTATGCAATCATGCATGCAATTTGCCTCATAAATTGAATTCCAACACCCATCCTTCAAAATAAATCTCCTCACACCATTCTTCACCAAAAGGATCCTGACTTCACTAATCTTAAGGTCTTTGGTTGCTTGTGTTTTGCTCCAACCCTTCTTGTCACAGAACAAAACTAAACTCTCGAGCAAGAAAATGTATATTCCTTGGATACAAATTGGGCACCAAAGGATATATCCTTTTTTACCTTAATTCTTGAGAAACATTTCTCTCTAGAAATGTAGTTTTCCATGAGAACATTTTTCCTTATCACAACCTATCTCAACCTCATCATTCCACACCACACCAAATCTCACTTCCTTTACATACAAATCTGCCTAAACCTGAATCAATACCTATCACACAGCCTACTCTCACCCCAAACCCAATTGACCCTCTATCATCATTAAATCAACCACATTCTTCCCTCACACGTCCTCGACTTGCACCAATCCCAACTAGACAATCCACCAGAAATAAGAAATGACCCACATATCTCCAAGATTACCATTGTCATCTCTTCTTAACTTTAGCATCAACCATAAAATCTTCAGGTATCACTCATCCTTTATCTTCTTTCATTTCATATCACAATCTCTCTGCACAACACAAGCACTTTATCCTTCATATTTCCACCTCTATTGAGCCTAAGTCTTACCACCAAGCAGCCAAACACACCTGTTGGCTAAAGGCAATAGATGCTGAGATCTTTGCCTTGAATCAAAACCATACTTGGATACTCACTGACCTACCAGAGGGCAAAAGGCCAATTGGATATAAATGGGTATACAAAAGTACTGAGCTAATGGTACCATAGAAAGGTACAAGGGAAGATTAGTTACCAAAGGATATAACCAAACAGAAGGTATAGATTACTTTGATACTTTTTCACCTGTTGTAAAGATTACCATTGTTTGGTTGTTACTTGCCATTGCCTCTGCAAAATAAATGGATCTTGCAACAACTTGATGTTAACAACGTCTTCCTGCATAGCGACCTCAATGAGGAAGTCTATATGACTATTCCTCCAAGTGTACAAACTGATAATCCCCAGCAGGTCTGTAAGCTTCAGAAATCTCTTTATGGGCTTAAACAAGCCAGCCAATAATGGTTTGCAAAATTTTCCACTGCTTTGATCACCATTGGCTACAACCAATCACAGTCAGACTATTCTCTTTTTGTCAAACAACGATTGGAATCATTCATAACTCTCCTCATATACGTGGATGACCTCATTTTAGCAGGAAATGATGCCACAGAAATCAATGTAGTTAAGTTCTTCCTTGATTCCTTTTTTAAGATCAAGGATCTGGGCCATCTGAAATACTTTTTGGGCTTAGAGATCGCTCAGTCCTCAACTGGTCTCTGCTTATGTTAAAGGAAATATGCACTGAAAATTCTCAATGATGCTGGTTTCCTTGGGTCCAAACTAGCCAAGACTTCGATGGATAGTTCAATGAAGCTTTCACAATCTCAAGGCTCTCCTTACCAGGACCCATCCTCTTATAGACGGCTCATCGGTTGCCTATTATATCTCACCACTACATGCCCTGATATCACTTTCACTGTCCAACAACTCAATCAGTTCCTAGCTGCTCCCACTGATCTTCACTATAAGGCTGCAACTCGAGTACTTCGGTACATTAAAGGTTCTCCTAAGAAAGGTTTATTCTTCCCTGCTGACTGTACCTTACAAATTAAAGGATTTAATGATTCTAATTGGGCGGGATGTTTGGACAATAGACGTTCCCTTACAAGCTATTGCATACTCCTTAGTTGTTCTCTGATATTGTGGAAATCTAAGAAACAACATACCATATCTCGATCGTTATCTGAGGTCGAATATCGTGCTTTGGCCACTGTCACTTGTGAAATCCAGTGGCTCACTTATCTCCTCTGATCTTCAGATACAATTCAAGTAGTCTTCCCTCCTCTATTGTGATAGTCAATCAGCTCTACATATAGCTGTCAACCCCACATGCCACGAGAGAACTAAGTATATTGAGTTTGATTGCCATCTTGTTCGTGAAAAGATTCACGCGAGCCTCATTCACTTGCTCCTCATATCCTTTAAGAATCAAATTGTTGATATCCACACTAAACCTCTCGGCACTACTCCCTTCCTCACACTTTATTCTAAGCTGGGAATGATTGACATATATTCTCCAGCTTGCGGGGTATTACCAAGCATGCCATCATCCGATCCAACCATGGCTGAATCGAGCATACCAAGCATGCCATCATTTGATCTGACCATGGCTGAACCGAGCATACCGAGCAAGCCATCATTCGACCAAGCACACCAACCAACTGATTAACCATACTGATTACTGATCAACTAATTGACCATGCTAACCGATCATACTAATTACCGAGCAAACCACCAACTACTCAACTGACCGATCGACTGATAATTGGTAAGACCATGGTCAATAACCATCAGCCAATAATTGTTCCCTTTAGTTCTTGCTCTCTCAAGTCATCAGAATGAGATCATGTATAGAGTAGATAGGAGTAACAAAAATTAGTTAGAGTTAGTTTTCTAGTTGTAACTTTATTGTTAACATGTATAAAGTTAGTTACATGCCACGTTACTGCCACGTCCTTCCTAGTTCATATATATATTATGTATAGAAGTTCTATTGATGAATAATAAGTTCATTCACACAAATTCACTTTTCTGATAATTATGAGCAAAAAATATATTCTTTATAATTTTTTGGCTAAAATGCAAAGAACCCCTCTTCAATTATGGGTCAAGTTTAGAAAACCTCCATGTGCTTTTAAACTCATCAACTCGACTCCCTAAAACAGTATATAATAACCCTTCTGTTAACCTATCATTTAAATAATTGATGGAAAAGTAGTCATGTTGATTTTTTTCGCTAATCTCACCTTAAATCATTAATATTTATCCCTCAAATCATCTGTAGGCCTCTTTTTTAGGCATTCATTAACTCCACCCCACTGTTTGAGCAGTTCGTGAAAATTTCAAATTATAGTGTGGGGTTAGTGAGTGCCCCGAAACAGAAGCATAGAGATGATTTCAATGATAAATATTAATGATTGAAGGTGAGATTAGCGAAAAAAAATCAACACATGACTATTTTTCTATCAATTATTTAAATGTTAAGTTAAGAGAATGGTTATTATATATTGTTTTGTTAGTTTAAGAAGTTAAGCTGGTGAGTTTGAAAGCACAGGGAGGTTTTCTAAACTTGACTTATAGTTGAAGGGAGTTCCTTGCATTTTAGCATAATTTTTTTAAAGGGTCCTTTTAATTAACCTTTTTATATAAAAATTCACAATTTTTATATAATAATTAATTTACCATTGGATTTGTTAATTTATGTGATTACATCAAAACTTTTGTATAGAGAATAAAATTTAATACTATATCTAAAAAGAACTGACAAGTTCAATATTGTTATGTGTTAAAAAAAAATTCTGTCAAATGTCATGATCTTTTGCTTTGACAATTGTACTTTTGTTTTGACAATTGTAATACAAAATTCTACTATTTGGCTATCTATATTGACATGTGTTCATAACAGTTAGTTTCAATGCTTACTAGGATTACTTCTAACCTTCACTTTATTCCTCTTAAAGGCATTGTTTAACGAGATGATTGATGCCATGTTTTAAATGAAAAATGTTGGAATTATAACTTTGCTTTTTATTTCTTTTCTCAAAAGTGTTTTTGAAATATTGTTTATTATAATTATTTTTAATCACACAAACAAATTGCATCTATGAGATTCCCTTGGAAAATGTAATAGTTATTTTTTAATAAAATCCAGTGACTTTCGTTCTTATTCTTCGATGATTTTTCTTTAATTAATTAAAAATTTTCAAATGTTTCATTTACCACTAAGAGCAATTATTTACTCCAACTGCCAATGCATTTTTTTCCCTCGGCCATAAATATTTTTCATTTCCTTTTTTTTTCTCCTTTAAAGAAAGCTTGCAAGGTAGATGTCTATTTCTCATTAGAATGACCTTTCAACTCACCCATTACACCACTAAAGAAAGAATGTTATTATCTCCTCTTTCAAACATGTTCTCTGTCTATGGGAAATGTGTTTTATTTTCCCTCTTAAAACCAACCTTGCCCGCCCAAAGTCTGGCATTTCCAAAGCTATAATTTATTAGTTAAAACCTATTCTAGATCTGTTGGATTCTAAATGAAGTTGAAATCTAGATTCTAAATTTGAATTAACTGAAGGCAACTCTCTTCCTTCTCTTATAAGCACTTCTATTCTTCCAAATCTACTATTGGGGTACCCTTCTGGTTTTCGTTGGACGCACGACAAATGTAATCCAAAGTTCTCTAATCCAAGTATCTGCAGCTACCTTTCTCAACACAAATAGGTTCTTCAATCCTTTTTTGTAAATTTTTAATCTTAGTTTTTTGGGGGAAAAGTCAGTGTTGTCTCTTACTGTTGAGAGGTGTTTTTTTTGGAGGAGTTGACCGCGTTCTTGAAATTAATCTAAAGGACCCAACCCAAGTAACCAAGAAGATTGTTGCCTCACAATGCATGATAAGACCAGAGTTCTTCACCAGTTGCTGAATAAAGTGATACTTCACAAAGCTGAGTCCAAGGACTCAGTCTCAAGTATACATGCATTCTGCTTGTGTCACTTGATGTTGTACCAGCAAATTAACCTCCCTCATCTTCTGTTTAAACACTTCAAGAAGAGTGTTTAAGGAAAGGGAAAGAAAACCACCATCTCTTATGGTGTGCTCCTAACATAAATCTTTACAAAACAAGGGTTTTCAGCCAGTTCAGAGCTCTCTGTAATGAAGAAAAACTGAAGATTTTTTAACGAACTCAAGTGCAACAAGTTTTTGGACGGAGTAATCTGATGAGATGAAGCTCCAATCCGTGCAAAGCTTTGTTGGACGGAGAGAAAGCCCAAAGCCTTTGGTTACTGTTGCTGAGTCATTTGCTAGATGAGTCATTTGTAGATTTGGATTTAAATCACAAAAGTTCATCAATGAGCAAAAAAGCATTGGACGATGAAGAAAAAAAGGAACCAACATCAGCCGAGGATGGTCAAAAAAATTGGCAGTTCAAAACCTATCATCCAGATGATCAAATAATTGGTAATCCTACTGATAGAGTAAGAACAAGGTCAACATTCAAAGAATATTCTAACATGGCATTCATTTCAGAATTAGAACCAAAGACAATCGATGAGGCTCTATTGGACGAAGGCTGGATATTGGCTATGCAAGAAGAGCTAAATCAATTCAAACGAAATGATGTTTGGACAATGGTCCATGTACCTAAAGACAAATCCATCATCGGAACAAAATGAGTTTTCAGAAACAAACTGGACGAAGATGGTAAAGCTATAAGAAATAAGGCAAGGTTAGTTGCCTAAGGATATTCACATCAAGAAGGTATTGATTTCACTGAAACATTTGCTCTAGTTGCTAGATTAGAAGCCATTCGCATTTTACTCTCATTTGTTTCTCATAATAACATGAAACTCTATCAAATGGACGTAAAAAGTGCCTTTTTAAATGGTATCATAAATGAAGAAGTCTTTGTTAAGCAACCCCTGGGTTTGAGGATCAAACCTCTCATGAACATGTTTTCAAACTGAAAAAGGCTCTATATGGGTTAAAGCAAGCTCCTCATGCTTGGTACGAAAGACTGAGCTCATTTCTTATGAAAAACAATTTCTCTGGCGGAAAAGTTGACACAACACTCTTTCGTAGAAACTAGACACATATTTTATAATAGTACAAATTTATGTGGACGATATTATCTTTGAAGGTACTAATGAGTCTTTTTGCAAAGATTTTCCTGACTTATTGCAGAAGAAGTTCGAAATGAGCATGATGGGAGAATTGAAGTTCTTTCTAGGTTTGCAAGTAAAACAAACAAAAGATGGAACCTACATTCATCAAACCAAATACACGAAAGAGCTCTTAAAAAAATTCAAATTGGACGATTGTAAACCTATGAGCACACCTATGCATCCAACTTCAACACTGAAATTGGACGATAAAGATAAAAAGGTAGACCAAAAAGTATACAGATGTAAGATTGGATCCCTTCTATATTTCACTGCGTCCAGACCTAATATTATGTTCAGTGTATGTCTTTGTGCTCGTTTTCAATCTGATCGAAGAGAATCTCATCTAATAGTAGTCAAAAGAATATTTAGATATTTGCAAGGTACTACTAATCTAGGTTTGTTGTTTAAGAATTCTCATGAGTACAGATTAGTTGGATTTTGTGATGCAGACTATGCCGGTGATAGAGTTGAAAGAAAAAGCACCAGTGGAGGATGCCACTTCTTTGGAGCCAATTTAGTCTCTTGGTCCAGCAAAAGACAAAGTACCATTGTTTTATCAACTGTTGAAGCTGAATACATATCAGCATCAAGTTGCTGCTCTCAATTACTTTGGATCAAACATCAACTTGAAGACTATAGCATATTTGAAAGTAAGATTCCAGTACTCTGTGATAATACAGCTGCAATAAATTTGTCTAAAAATTTAATATTGCACTCTATAGCAAAGCATATAGAAATCAAGCATCATTTTATTAGAGATTATATTCAAAAAGGTGTGTTTGATATTCATATATATGGACACAAATCATCAATGGACTGACATTTTCACAAAACCTCTTGCTTAAAATAGATTTACTTTTATTAGAAAGCATTTGTGCATGCATTTTGTGAAAGATTGGCATTTATGCGTCCAATATGCTTTATATACTGTGTATGTTTCGCGTCCAATATTTGTTAAGTCCATCTTATGAATGATATCTCTAATATTTATTGTGAAATATTTATTAGTGAAACTTAATCATCATTCCCACGCTGAGTCAGTATTTGAAAGGTCATAGAAGTTTACTGCGGACGTGACAGTTACTTTAAATTACACTTATTATGGTGACAGTTGATTTTTTTTAACGTTTGATATTTCCTCTTAAAAACTTTTTCCTTTCAAGACTCTGTTTTTACTAATCCTTATAAATATCTCAATTCTTTTCAAAATCAAATTTTTACGCTACCTAAAATTTTCAAAGAACTTTTCTCTGAAAAACCCTTTACTCTAAAACCTCTTTCTCTCTAAAAACCCTAAAATCTCTTGAGAAATGGTCGGAGGAAAGAAGATCATGTTAGACGAAGCTGAGGTAGCCGTGGAATACATGTTCCAACCATAACTTCTGGCTGAGTGTGGATTAGATATTGTTGAAAATCTACAAGGAGCAGGGTGGGAAAGCTACTTCAAAGAAGCAGTAGATGTTCACCCCAAGCTTATTTGTGAGTTTTGGCAAAGTGCAGTAGTTTCTGAAACAACTGTTACAAGAAAGGTACTAGGGAAGGAAGTGACTATTTCTGAGGTCGAGATTTCAGATGCAACTCAGTGCTGGCTAGAAGGAGCCAAGCACAATAAGGATTGGACAAAGGACATTGGAGGAGTTGACAGCGTTCTTGAAATTCTTCTAAAGGACCCAACCCAAGTAACCAAGAAGATTGCTGCCTCACAAATGCATGATAAGACCAAAGTTATTCATCAGCTGCTGAATAAAATGATACTTCACAAAGCTAGGACCAAGGTCTCAGTCTAGAGTATACATGCATTCTAGTTGTGTCACTTGATGTTGTGCCAGCAGATTAACCTCCCTCATCTTCTGTTTAAACACTTCAAGATGAGTGTTTAAGGGAAGGGAAAGAAAACCATCATCTCTTATGGTGTGCTCCTAACAAAAATCTTTACAGAGCAATGGGTTTTCAGCTAGTTCGAAGCTCTCTGTAATGAAGAACAACTGAAGATTTTTGGACGAACTCAAGTGTAACAAGTTTTTGGACGGAGTAATCTGATGAAGATGAAGCTCCAATCCGTGCAAAGCTTTGTTGGACGAAGAGAAAGCCCAAAGCCTTTGGTTACTGTTGCTGAGCTTCCAAAGAAGGAAAAGGCCTCATCCACACAAGCTCATCCCAAAAGAAGACTGATAATGGGTGATGAGTCTGATGATGACCAACCTATTGCAAAAAGAATGAAGGTTGCATCCAAGGTAACGATTCCCAAGGGAACTCGGACGAAGTTGACCATCAAAGGGAGTCTTCTACTCAAGAATCTGCGCTATGTACCCACATCTCTGATCATCACTCCTACAACCTCCATCAAAATCTAGCCTGATAGAATTTGTCCAAGACTGCCAATGGTGTACTTGAACAAGAATAAGGATTTGATGAAGATGAGAAATCACAAAGAATGACTTAAGCCTACTGAATTCAAACCCTACTTTGGGGTTCTTCGTTCACCTCAAGTTGATCTTGAGTTTCTTTGGAGGGTATCTAAAAAGAGGGAGGCTAAAGAAAATGAAGTCAAGACCTTCTGGGAGAAGCACTTTTGGGATTGTGAATAGTATGCTTCTTCTTCAAGACTAAGTAATGAGAAAAAAGACGACATAGTCACTGTGCCAGGCCAAAGCTTCACTTGCTTCAGTCCATTCTATATGGTGGACGATATTCTTGGACTACCTCTAAGGACGCCTGTGCCCTCAATCTTTTCTTCTCAGAACTATGTCTTAGGGTCTCCACCTGACAATCTAGGGAAACAATATCCTTGAGATCAAATGTTTGGATATAAAAGAGATCCTATCCCTTGGAAATTTGACTTCCCTAGATCTAAAGACGAAAAAGACACAATTGAAATGGCTATGGAAGCAAAAGAACCAGAACAAGATGTATTTGTTGTTGACCCAATTTCAGTTGCTCCTCCTGCAGCCTCAACTGAGTTGACAGTTACTGTTATGGAAACTGAATTGGAAACTTCTGCTAAGAGCCTTTCGCTTGTTGATCCACAATTCACTGTGCCTCCCGAATTTCAAGCCTATGTCAGCACTCAGATGGATAATCTATATAAGAGAGTTGAATACCTCATCAAATCTCTCTTTCAATACTGGCATCCTCCTCCTCCTCTTCCACCTTCTTAAACTCAATTTTTTTTACAATTTTTTTCTCCTCAGTTTTCTTATTTCAATTTTTTTTTGTATCTTTTCAATTTTTTTATTGATAATGATGATATCTTTCTCTTTTTTGTCTGATGACAAAAGGGGGAGAATTGGGAATTTGATTGATCAAGTTGATTAATTTGTCTGATTAAGTTTTTTTTTTGAAATAAAATGAGGTATCTATGTTATGCCTTTGTACTGTGTCTGTTGCTCATATTGTATTGAGGTTCATTTACTTCAATTTTATCTTTGCTCAGTTACTTGTTTTTATCAAAAGTTTATCACTGATTAGGATGTGCATATTATGTTATAGCATTTTACCATCCTTTAATTTCTTAACTCATATAAAAGATTAAAATTAGCTATGCAACTTCATCTTTTGTTCAATCTTAGCTTATGAGAATTCAATCTTATTGTTTCATATTTTCTGTAAAGATATTCTAAACACATTGAGCTTCATATTTCTTATCCTCACCTTTTGTGAGTTATGTCTAGTGTTTTCATATACAACTCTCTTATTGCCTGTTACCCGAAGAGATGTAGAATACTTGTTACCTGAAGATGTGTAGAATACTTGTTACTTGAAGATGTGTATAATACTTGTTTCCTGAAGAGGAGAAGAATACTTGTAATCTTTAAGATATTAGTGAAAATCCTTCTCATCGAAGGGACTGGACGTAACTCTTGGGTTTTAAGAGTGAACCAGTATAAATTGGTTGTGTGCTTCTCTCCCTTCTTTTACCTTACTTTAATTTATCTTGTGAAAACTCTTGAGAACCTTCTATCGTTGTTTCTTACATCTTTTTAACGTTGGATGACAAGAGGTTGTCGAGACCCCGTCAAATAATAAAAATTACCGGTTCACAAAATAATTTGTAGTATAGAGCATGAACCGAATCGTCTCTCAAGGATCCAAAAAGTACAAATATTTAATTAGATCAAGATAATTAAAATGGGGGGGTTTTGTTGTTGATTAACAATATTGATAAATATACAAGACTCAAAGTTGAAAACAAATATAAAGAAGCAACCAATCCAAGGAAATTTACCGATCTTGAGTTTAACTCATCATTGATCACAAGGAATTCACTTAATTGCTAACCGTGTTCTTGGCCTTAGATCACATCAAGACGCCTCAACATGATCCAAGAATCCTCTACTAGATAAGCATCTATGATTTAATTAACCAAGGTCAGATAAAGTAAGCACCATCCAAACATAGATTAACTTAAGATCAAGAATTTAACCAAGCTAAACAATCCATCAAAAAGCTTTAATAAATTGTTTATTCTATGTGATCCTCTTGAATACATGATAATAAAGCTATTATCACATAAACATCCAAATCAAATTAAGCAATTCAATCTAGATCAAAATTAAAAGAGGAAGAAGAGAAACTTGAATAACAATTAAGCAATATGAACAAGCGAAACAAGATCTCCAAATTAAACATCAAGATGGCTAATTCCTTGGATTGATTATGAGAGCCTAGCCTTCCATGGATGGCAAGGAAGAACTCAGAAATAAAATAACAAAAATGAAATTCTAAAGAAAATAAAGAAGAAGAGAAAGAAAACTCTCACAAATACTTAAACTTCCTTGAAACTTACTTCCAAATTGAATTTTTCTAATACAAAGAGGTTGGTCTATTTATACTAATCCTAGAAGCCAATTTGTACATGTACATAATCTGAATACAAGCTATAAGAATCTGAAATTTGTCAAAAATGGAAGCTTGATGCATGGTAGGTGGGTTGGTGCATGGTAGGTGGGTTGGTGTATGGTTGGTGGCTTTTAGTCAACAACTCTTATCCGACTTCTGGCTTCAAATTCATCACCTAGACGGTGCATTTTGGCTTGGATGTCTTCATCAAAGTTGTAGCCAGTTGTCTCCTTGAAAATCTCCAATTTGAATCATGTCATTTGGACTTTTAGAACTCTAGAAATGCCAAAAACACTTCACCTACCTCAAGTTAGGTTGGAAGAACGTGTTTCCAAATTCAGACTAACTTGTAGCTTCTGAAGCATGCCTAAAACGACATCTATTGACAAAATGGTCTTCATTGAAGTTGGAGATATGGGTCTTATCTTTCAAGTGACCAAGTTTCAGCCCAAGAGGAGGCCTATAACCCACTATATAGTCCAATATGTGCATACTGCCCAGATGGTTCCATGACAGCAAACCCACTCTGCATTGCAGGGATATTTTGGACCCTTAGCATTCCGATCCAGCTCTTGAGTTCTTCATGAAACTTGTAGAGCATTGTCTTAGCTTTCCAAAGACACCAAGATCACCTCAATTGGATCACCGAGTCCCAAGTTATGACCTAACCAAGGAAGAAAGGTCAAAATGCATCAAAATCCGAAAATTATTCAATATTTGCATTAAAGCCCAATGAAGCCCAACAACATTAAACTCATCTAAAGTACTAATATTGGGCACAATAAACATCTAATAATGCCTAATACAAAGCTAACATAAGTGTCTCAAATTGATTGATCATTGGACTTAAAGATTTGTTCTTGCGTTCAAAGTTTTTACTGAAACTGGTTCTTTGCATCCAAAGCTCTTTTCAAATGGTTTCTTCGTCCAAAGTTTATTTGCCAAGCTGTTGCTCTCGGAAAGTATTTCATTTTTTATAACACAATTCAACCCCCCTTCTTGTATTATATTTATTCATTTCATGGTGGTCTCTTGAATGGTAGAAACTAAGACAAATTCTATATAAGAAGTGATAAGAGGATGTGGTTCGAAGTAAATTTACACTCTCAAACTTTTTTAATTCATAGGTTTGATATGCTGATTATGGGTAATTATTGTTAAATTTTCTCTGAATATTTACTTATTTTTTGTTTTAATTTAAAGATGAAGTCTGAGCCTGGGGTGAGACTCCGCTGCTTCTGATTTTGAATAACATGCTAAGTATTTCCCTTTGTGAGTTGAGTTTCTCATGTTTCTTCTTTGTGAGTTGGAATCAATAAAGCTAGAGGATAATACTTATCTGCTGTTATTTGTTCAGGGACAACCTTACTCATGGAGGCATCAATCTCTGATATCGTGAGGTTAGTTTTGAATGATTTCCTAAGTGTTGCGGTAATGAAGAATACAACATACTATAATTGCAAAAGCCACTGATCAAATTTCCTAAATGAATAGAAATATTTCTATATACTTAGATTAAATGGTGATTTTTAACGTGAAAGTAATATAGAAGATATATATATATATATATATATATATATATATATATATATATATTCTTTGCTTTTGTAGCTTTTCCTCAATGGTGACTGTTGGATAAAGAAAATACATTTTTTAGGTAACTTTTGTACATAATCCTCTTTGTGCATTTATATACGGGTATTTCTAAATAAAAGAAGAAACGGTGTAAAAGAGAGAGAAAAGGGAATAAGAGAATATGAGATCTTGATACATGTTGTATAGTGTTTAAAAGAATTAATGGGTATGTGCCGTTGTTGTCATCTGCGTATATTAAATAAAGTTGATTGTCATATAGTTCCACTTAGTCGTGAAGAAGTAGGCAGGATTGTTGTCTTCTGTATATCAAAACTAAATACCATATTAATTGCTTTTTGTGGTAGAATGACACATGCTTGCAGCCACTCATGCGTGGTTTCCATTCTTTTCTTCAAAGTGAATTTTTTTGTAATAAAATATTCCACCATGCAAGAGGTTTCGGTTCCATGGTATCATAATGCTCATATGGAATTCCACATATCCATTTTGCTACATGTTGATTTGATGGTTGGCAACACTTTAGGATATAGGTAATTTTGTTCATATTTATGTAATGAGTCTATTTTTTTCATTTAAAATTAATATCCTTTTATTACATAAAAGGTGGTTATTGATAATTGTTGTGCTTACAACTCTGATTGTCATATTTCTATAGGGAAAAGTATTCTGCTACTACCTCAGAGGTAACAAATGTAGTTCTCTTTTTCTAAGAGTCATGAAATTGAGTTATACACCTTAAGATTGACATATGAACATTTTCCTTCTACTTATCTCACTGTTTTGTTAGGAACCGTAGCCACAATTTAAGAATATTATACAAACTCAGGATATATTTATCAGGAGTTGAAAAGGATCGATGGAAATGCTTCTTATCAAATAGTATTTAGTTATCTCACAATTGAAGTGGCAACAGAGAACTCCTCAAAAGATAGTAAGCTTAGAGAAGGTGAATTTTGACATAGTACAAAAGGTAACATTTGGAAATTCTATTGTTTGTGAAATTCTTCCTGCAAAGTGAAATTGTGAATTGAAGGTTAACAACGTTTGCAATTTATATGGTTTGGATATTGATGAGGTATTCTTTTAGTTGATTTTGTACGCATTAAATTATTGATATATTTCAATCTCCTGGTTTTCCAAAGTGCCTCTAGGTTGCATCATATTCAGTATACTCTATCACATCCAGCAATCTTATAGCTTAAAGTATTAATTTAATTTAATATTGATGTATGAAATAGACAACAACAACAAAAGCCTTATCCCACTAGGTGGGGTCGGCTACATGAATCAAACGACGCCATTGTGCTCTGTCATAGGCCATACTTTCAGATAAACCATTGATTTCAAGATCTTTTTTAATGATATCTTTTAGTGTTGTCAGTGGTCTACCTCTACCTCTCTTTAAGGGACTATCCTCCAACTTATCAATTCTTCTCACCGGAGTTTCTATTGGTCTTCTCCTCACATGACCAAACCATCTTAGGCGAGACTCTGTTATCTTTTCATCAATGGGTGCTACTCCAACTTTCTTTCGAATGCACTCATTCCTAATTTTATCTCTCCTTGTATGTCCACTTATCCAGCGCAACATTCTCATCTCTGCAACCCTTAACTTATGCTCATGTTGACATTTTGCCGTCCAACATTCAGTACCATAAAGCATTGCCGGTCTTATAGCTGTTCTATAAAATTTTCCCTTTAGCTTGAGAGGTATCTTACGGTCACATATAACACCCGAAGCATTTCTCCATTTTGTCCACCCAGCTTGAATCCTATGAGATACATCTCCTGTAATCTCTCCGTCATTTTGTATAATAGATCCAAGATACTTAAACCGTTCAACTTGTGGAATAATATGATCACTAATTTTCACTTCCAAGTCAGAGCTAGATCGCCTTTTGTTAAACTTACATTCCATATATTCTGTTTTACTCCTACTTAGTCGAAACCCATGTGATTCTAAAGCTTCTCTCCATAACTCTATTTTATCATTTATTCCTTGTCTCAACTCTTCCACAAGGACTATGTCGTCTGCGAAAATCATGCACTGAGGCACTGGATCTTGGATGTGTCCACTAAGTACGTCCAAGATCAAGGTGAAAAGATATGGACTCAAAGTTGACCCTTGGTGTAATCCTACAGTGACCGGAAAATCTTCTGTGACCCCGCCATCCATTCGCACACAAGTCGTGACCCTATCATACATATCCTTGATAGCTCGAATATAAGCAACACGAACTCCTTTCTTCTCTAGTGCTTTCCAAAGAACTTCTCTTGGCACCCTATCATAAGCCTTTTCCAGATCAATAAACACCATGTGAAGGTCTTTTTGTTTCTTTCGGTCACCCCTCGCATAAGGTATATTGCCTCCATGGTTGACCTCCCTGGCATAAAACCAAATTGATTCTCCGAAATGTGAGTCTCTTGTCTTAATCTCCGTTCGATTACTCTTTCCCATAGTTTCATAGTGTGGCTCATGAGCTTTATCCCTCTATAATTAGCACAATTTTGTATATCTCCTTTATTCTTGTAGATAGGGACCAAAGTGCTTCTTCTCCACGCATCTGGCATTCTTTTAGACCTCAAAATCTCATTAAACAGCTTAGTTAGCCAGGTTATGCCTTTCTCCCCTAGACGCTCTTGCAAGAGCATGAGTGACACGATTCACTTGCTTCCTAATAAAACGAACCTCAACATTTTGTAAGTGAGAGAGTTTTTCTTTACACATGAGAACAACATGATTGAGTTCTGAAAAATGAAGTGAATCACTGGAGAGTCTACCAACCACTTCTTTGCAATCAGTCTCCACAATAATATTCTGCAAGTTTATATGATTGATCCATTTGAGTGCTTCTAGCATGGCTGCTGCTTTGGCCTTTGCAGGGGTGGGATGCCTGGCACAAAGCCTGATTTGGCCATTACAAATTGTCCGGAATTAAGAACTTGAATATCCTATTAGGTGTCTTTCTCTCTGAATGTATTTCTTAACATCTTCATGATAAGTATATATGCCTCTGCTTCTGGTTATTCAAAACTGGATTAGGGACTAGAGTTACGCTTTTCCAACTTCTAGCTACATACCATTGATCCAGCAGATTAAGTTTTGCATAATAAAGCATTTATTTGTTTAGCACCTACAATAAGTCACGGTACAAAGTGAGAGTGTAGCCAAGTAATTCTTGGGTGAGTTAGTAATTATTTGATTTTGTCAGGGTAAAGTACAAAATATACAGGAAATAACAGTAAAAAGGATCTCAAAAACTTCAAATCAAGACCTTGAAGAGATCAAACATGATATCACACTTACAGTAAGACTACAACATGTTAATTTAGTTAGACTTCTGATTTACTACACAAAAACGGATGAGAAGATGCTGATCTATGAATTCCTGCCAAACAAATGCTTAGATTATTTCCTCTTTGGTCAGTTACATTACTTGCCCAAGTCAGATGGATTTCTTTAAAATTTTAAATTCGCATTTCAAATTTAAGCAATCTACTGTTTTATCATATTTATGATGAAGCTTTAATGTATCTTCTATGTCCAGAGACAAAAGCATGAAAAAGAACAATCAAATTAAACAATAATTATGTATATGATCAATCAATTTGAGACACTTATGTTAGCTTTGTATTAGGCTTTATTAGATGTTTATTGTGCCCAATATTAGTATTTTAGATGAGTTTAATGTTGTTGGGCTTCATTGGGCTTTAATGCAAATATTGAATAATTTTCGGATTTTGATGCATTTTGACCTTTCTTCCTTGGTTAGGCCATAACTTGGGACTCGATGATCCATTTGAGGTGATCTTGGTGTCTTTGGAAAGCTAAGACAATGCTCTACAAGTTTCATGAGAACTTAAGAGCTGGATCGGACTTCTAAGGGTCCAAAATATCCCTGCAATGCAGAGTGGGTTTGCTGTCACGAAAATCTGGGCAGTGTGCACATATTGGACTACATAGTGAGTTATAGGCCTCCTCTTGGGCTGAAACTTGGCCATTGAAAAGATAAGACCCATATCTCCAACTTCACTGAAGACCATTTAGTCAATAGATGTCGTTTTAGGCATGATAATGAAGCTACAAGTTGGTTTGAATTTGGAAACACGTTCTGCCAACCTAACATGAGGTAGGTTCAGTGTTTTTGGCATATCTGGAGTTCTAAACGTCCAAATGGCATGATTCCAATTGCAAAATTTCAAGGAGACAACTGGCTACAACTTTCATGAAGACCTCCAAGCCAAAATGCACCATCTAGATCATGAAAATGAAGCCAGAAGTCGGATAAGAGTTGTTGACTAAAAGTCACAAACCATACACCAACCCACCTACCATGCACCAACCCACCAACCATTGACAAGAAGTTGTCGAGACCCGTCAAATAAAAATTATTACCGGTTCACAAACTAATTTGTAGTATAGAGAATGAACCGAATCGTCTCTCAATGATCCAAAAAGAACAAAGATTTAATCAGATCAAGATAATTAAAAGGGGGCACTACAACATTTTGGGTTTTAGGCAACGTTATTTTTAGCAACTCTTAAAAAATGTTGCCTAAAGTAGTATAGGCAACATTTTTTCAAGGAGGCCTTTAATTTTAAGTTTAGACAACGTATATACTGCAACGTTTGAAAAACGTTGCCATAGAGGGTATAGGCAACGCTTTACACACATTGTATAAATTTTGACTAGTTTTGGCAACAATTTTATGGCAACATCGGATTAGAGTTGCCTTAAACATTTCAAGCAATAGTTTTAAAGTGTTGCCTATTAGGTAAACTTTGACAATATTCAATAACCGTTGCCTATATTTATTTATTTTTGCAGATTCCTAAAACATTTTAGCTTACCGCGCGCGTCTCCTAAATTTTCCAAAGGCTTTTGAAGACCCATTTGAGCGCCAGTCTCCATTTTATGTTGGATTTGGAGAAGCCTACCATTCTCAGTTTCCTAAATCTCTCACTTTCTCTAGAAAATGTTGAGCACCGATCCTGAGCACCGGGAGGAGGTGGAGGCACCTGCCAATACCGGAGCTTAGGTTGCTTCAATCGTTAAGCTTGAGGAGGTTGTCGTCACCACCGGCAAAGAGGACAAAGATCCCATGCTCGATCTGTATGCCATTTCATTTTCTATTTTTTAGGGTTTTAACAATTTTTTGTGTGGTTGTTTTAATAAATCTGAGGGTTTTCATCGATTGTAGAAAATCGAAGCTTTACCGGTTCGATAAGGACCCTACCGTCATTACCCTACTCTGCAAACTGCAATATAGTCACTCACTCATGATCTTCGAGTTTCGGTTTCTCCAAAAGCTTCAAACTTTGTCATCAATTTTGTGGTTAAAATTGAACCCTAGTTTCTTCACCCACCCCACTTGTCATTTTCTCTCTCTTTCTCTGAGGACAATTAGTTTTTTGGTGTCTTTATTATTGTTTATCTAATCTATATCATTGTCAGTTTCGCATTGTATGTTGGTTGCTGTTCCAATTGGTTCTCCAATTTCAATTTCAATTTCTGGGTTCTTCGCTCCTGAACCGAGCCATGGCAGCTAAGAAAGCGTGCTTTTGATCGACGAGGTGCAATGATGGGGTTGTCTTAAGCAGACAGGGTCGGCTTGAGGTACGTGATGGAAGTTGGGGCCAGACCCATTCACTAGAATTTGCTCATTTCTGCTCAGTTCCTTCACAAGGAGCTTCCCATTAGGATTGCTAGGAGAGCTATTAAGCTTGAGAATCTCCCTTATGGGATATCTCATAGACCTGTTGTTTTGATGGTATTATACTACTACTACTTCACCTTTATCCCTTTCTTCCTTTTTGCGTTGTACTACAGAATTATGGGTTTTGTAATTGAATATTACATTTTTGTTCCCACTTATGGTAACTAGCCGGGATTTCAATCCATTTGCTTTTGGGCCCTCTTCTTAGTGGTCTTTTTATAAAAAACTTGTACATCTTTTCTATTTACTCTTAAGCCTGTCTTAAACATTTTATGGTGTGCAAGGCTATGCAAACAATTTAGACATGTGTCGTTATTGTTAGTGGACAAATGCAGAGGCATGCCTAAAATTAGCTTAGCATAAGCATATGCATAAATAGACTGCAGTGAATGAGGCAAATGACTGTTAGTTAGCAAGGTTTAGGGATTAGAATGAAAGAATATTGTGTTGCGTTTATTTCTTCACAAAGATCGTTAGCAATAAAGACCTTACCTGTAATTTTGGGAAGCTCTAATTACTAGCTTGTTGCAAATGATAAATGGTTTATGTTACACTTTTAAAAGAGTACTTAATATGTTTTACATGAATATTCTTTTATCCTGAGCTTTATTAAAAAATTTCTATTGTCTTTTGATTTTATTTCAGTATGGCCTCCTTGTGTTCAGGTGAGAGCAGGTTGCTTCTTAGAAATTTGAGGTCATATTGAGATTTATTTGAATTTTTAATTTGATGATATTTGTATGTTAATACCTACACTTATTTGAATATTCCTTACAACTACTTGCTTCTATATGAAAAGGAACAGTGTTCCTGATATGGAGAAACATAATTTGAGGGAAGAACTGAAAGTAGAATCTTAGAAACTATGCCACTTAGTTGATGAATAAAATGTGTGATTGAGTGCTAAAGTTCCATAGATCCCTATGAAGAAAGGTATATTTTAATTGCTTCAACTGCTAGGATGTCCTGGTTTGGTTTTGAACTGAAATGGAATTGTTCTTTCAGGTTACTACGTCAATATTCACTCTCATATTGGGAAAGTTGTACTGTGATCACTATGTAACAATGTATATACAGGGAAACCGAGAATGCTCATGTAAACTGAAATTCAAAGAACAATCTATAATTGATCAAAATCCTCACCAGGTGCTTTATATCTATTTCATGGATTCTTATCTTTTCATATATAACATAACCTTTAGCTATGCCTATGATATTAAATTACCGTTGCTCTTTAGCCTGTATATGGCTTAGTTACCTTAATGAATAGACTTCATATGCACACAGTTGCATCAATGCTCAGATTTCTATTTGAGAAAAATAATGAGGTTTATAACAATTAGATGACCTTTTCATTTTTCATTCTTACTATTATACTTGATGTGTGAAATTTTGTTGCGGAGGATTGTCTCTTAATTATTGTGGTTTGCTTGCTTTAATAGGTTCATGGTATCATTCAAGTTAGGAAGGGAAAAACAATCTCAACTTTGTTTGGAAAATGGGATGAAAGCATGCATTATGTTAATGGAGACTACACTAGGAAGGGAAAGGTTATGAATCTTTGTCAAAAGCCCATCTACTCTAGAAGCGGAGCAAGCCTCCCAAGTTTCCCTCTAGGTATAACTTCACTCGCTTTGCCATCCCATTAAATGAACTTACCCCCGAATTGAAGGTCTGTTTTGTGAACTGATACTATCTTTTGTGTTGCCAACTTGTGTTGCCTCCCAAGTTCACTGGGACTAGCTAATTACTCTGTTTTCCAGTACAACTTTGTCTGCTATACTGTTGGAAGTGTTGATGGCTGATTTAGGGAGGAAAAAACAAAAAATTGTTAAAGAAGGTTTAATAGTTGTTAAGGCCAAACTAAAGTCACCATATATAGCATAACTTGAAAAATGAAAGCCACTCTCACCCTAGATAACTGCATGTGGAAACCTCTTGCTCACAACCCGCATTTTTATACTAATAGATCACTAACAACAACCGTCCTTCTTGAATCCACTAAAGAAAAGAACAGAGGAAGTGATGCCTTAATTAAACATATCAAACTTTCAATATTAAACATTAAATTTTTTCACCTCTAGAGTTCTTCTCGATCTTTTATTCATGGGATTGCTACTTCCACTTTCAAATTTGGACAAAACTGGTTCAAAAATTGGCCCTAAATTCCCCAAAATTTTATCAGATTATATAGATTTGCCTAACACCCTCCTGTTCTCTAACCTGTTCATAAAGGCTGAGTCACTCTTTATAGGTTAATAGGAAAATCTGTAAAGTTATTAATGTTATTGAAACCATACAAAATATCCCTGTGTATTAATACTCGCACTATACTATATAGTCTGTATCCCATACTCTTCTTTATATATATTTTTCTATGTTTACTGGCTGAATATGGGTAACTATGGAAAGCAAGTTTAGAACCGTACTTTCCTCATTTTTTTAGGGCCAAGCTGTTTCTTGAAAGCTAAATGTTTATGTTGTTGGCAATTATTAATGTCTTACATCACTGACATGGTGTCTGTAGTACTTCAAATATGTGCTTGAAACTCCGTACACTTTTACAGGTTCACACAATCTTGCAAAAGCAACAGCAAAGGGAAACATTGTTTTTTGTTTATGGCTAGTGCCAATGTCAAGCAGTGGCAAACTTCTGAGGTAACTTGTTCGTACCTCAATTAGCGCTCTCTTTTATTGCACTATTTGCCTTTTTTTTTCCTTTCAAAAGTATGTGATTATAAAATGTCACTAAACTAATTGTTCAAAATGAAAAATTCATCTAAAATTTAATTAAGGCCAAGAGAAAGTTCATAAAAATATTTAAGCACTCTGCCTCCATCACCCCACCACCAACTTCCAAGCTACCACCCTTAACCTCTCCTCCACCTTCCAAGCACTCAAAACTAGCTCCCATTGGCAATACTTCAATATAATCAAGCATTCAACGTATCATGCCAGGGCATTACTTTGGGTAGCAATGCAGATAGGAATAGATAGACACAGAGAGAGAGAGAGAATTTAACAATGATACCCCTGTTAACTTGGTCAAATAGCCATTGCTCTCCCCTCATAAGCACCTTTAATTATCTTTCAAATTATCTAATAACTTATCTCCATAAATGCTATAATTGTGTGAAATTTTATATTCTGTTTTAGTAGCTTGTTTGCTCAAATAAAGATGAGCTGATGTTTGGCCGAAAGATTTATTGCCAGAATACATAGGAGAACCATAACAAGAAGAAAAAAATGCAGAAAACATATGCAAATGAAGGTAGTATGAAAACATAAAAAAAACTAGCAACTGAGATGAAGTCATCTAAGCTTAATAAATTGATTCTGAAGCAAAATTATACAATACAAACACTATTTCATGATTAGTTAATATTTACACATTTTGTACTCAACGAAATGCACTATTACCATACTTAGTAGACCTTATATATCTTTGAAATTCTGTTTTTGGAGGCCAATATCTAACAATAACATCATAGTGGATTGTTTAGCCAATCATTTTATCCTTTAATTAATAGTGTTGAGCTTGCTTTAAGTGGATACATAGTTGTTTTAGTCAAATTGTGGTGAAGTAGTTAATGGTATTGCTTTGGTGGAAAAACCTGGATGTTGGAACAATTAAAATTTTAACATGTGAAAGTATGTTTGATAGATGAGATTTTTTTTTGGTTGACTGATTGATGAGATTTTACTATTGATATATTGTTAAAAGTTGGGTTAGTTATGAGTTTATACTGTTGGCTGGGTTAGGTAGATATGGTTTGGTTTGACAAGGAAACTGAATATTGGTAATGTTTATTATAACACTAGATTAGCTTTCATTTTAAAAACTTAATATGTTTGTCTCTTTAATTACCTCACATGTTTGATAAGTTGATTTTTTTTTTCTTGCAATAAAATTTTGATGATGAAGGAAAATAACAAGATGCCCCAACATTGTGGATAACTATGCAAAATCTTGTTTATGCTTCATTGTAATCTTTTAAAGTGTTATTCCTTTTCTTTTTGGATCCTTGAACCATATGTATTTTGATAACTATTGTACTCTTTTTTGTAAACATTGCATCAATATATACCTTTTGTTAGTTATGGAGTGACGAATTTTGTATGATAATTGATTGTGCTGATATTTCAGGTAATACATTTTGTGTGTTTTGCGTTGCTTAAACCTCTAATATAGGCAACGTTTTTTAGCCTTCGTCGTGGTTAACAAAAATGCAATGTTTCAGAAGTGTTGCTTGAAGCAGATAATATAGCTTTTCACAATAACTGTTGCCTAAACCTACATAACAAGGAAAGCTTTAAAAAACATTGCCTAAAAGTCAACATTTTTGGCAAGCCTTATAAAATGTTGCCTAAAGATCAACATTATTGGTAAGCCTTAAAAAACGTTGCCTTAGGTAGCATTATAGGCAACGTTTTTCAACTGAAGCACAATGCTAACAATTAAAGCAAGTATTAAAAAACGTTGCCTAAGGTGAGAACAAGCAACTAGTGAAAAGCGTTGTCTTAAGGTACTTAGACAACACTCAAAAAGCATTGCCTAAAGTTAGTATGGGGAGCATTAAAAAGCGTTGTCATAGGTGAGTTATAGGCAACGTTTTTCACAACTGTTGCCAAAGGTGGTAAAAAGCGTTGCCTAATGTCATAGGCAACGGTATACAGGCGACGGCTGGGCAACGACTGATAAGCGTTGCCATAGACTTTAGGCAACGGTTTGGGACCTAAGGCAACGCTTTTCAGCCCTTGTCAGAAGTCAAATTTGTTGTAGTGGGGTTTTGATGATGTGAAAAGATAATACACTAATTGAATTAAAGGAAAGTAATTAACAAATTAACCAATCCAAGGAAATTTTACCGATCTTGAGTTTAATCCATCATTGATCATAAGGAATTCACTTAATAGCTAACCATGTTCTTGGCCTTAGGTCATATCAAGAAGCCTCAACATGATCCAAGAATCTTCTACTAGATAAGCATCTAGGATTTAATTAACCAAGGTTAGATAAAGTAAGCACCATCCAAACATAGATTAACTTAAGATCCAGAATTTAACCAAGCTAAACAATCCATCAAAAAGCTTTAATAAATTGTTTATTCTATGTGATCCTCTTTGAATACATGATAATAAAGCTATTACCACATCAACATCTAAATCAAATTAAGCAATTCAATCAAGATAAAAATCAAAGAGGAAGAAGAGAAACTTGAATAACAATTAAGCAATATGAACAAGCAAAACAAGATCTCCAAATTAAACATCAAGATGGCTAATCTCTTGGATTGATTATGAGAGTCTAGCCTTCCATGGATGGGAATGAAGAACTCAAAAATAAAAGAACAAAAACGAAATTCTAAAGAGAATGGAGAAGAAGAGAAAGAAAACTCTCATAAATACTCAAATTTTCTTCAAACTTACTTCAAATTGAATCCTCCTAATACAAAGAGGTTGACTTTATTTATACTAATCCTAGAAGCCAATTTGTACATGTACATAATCTGAATACAAGCTATAAAAATATGGAAATTGTCAAATATGGAAGCTTGATGCATGGTTGGTGGGTTGGTATATGGTTGGTGGCTTTTAGTCAATAACTCTTATCTGACTTCTGGCTTCATTTTCATCACCTAGACGGTGCATTTTGGCTTGGAGGTCTTCATGAAAGTTGTAGCCAGTTGCCTCCTTGAAATTTTGCAATTGGAATCATGCCATTTGGACATTTAGAACTCTAAATATGCCAAAAACACTGAACCTATCTCATGTTAGGTTGGTAGAACGTGTTTCCAAATTCAAACCAACTTGTAGCTTCATTATCATGCCTAAAACGACATCTATTGACTAAATGGTCTTCAGTGAAGTTGGAGATATGAGTCTTATCTTTCCAATGGCCAAGTTTCAGCCCAAGAGAAGGCCTATAACTCACTATGTAGTCCAATATGTGCACACTGCCCAGATTTTCGTGACAGCAAACCCACTTTGCATTGCAGGGATATTTTGGACCCTTAGAAGTCCGATCCAGCTCTTGAGTTATTCATGAAACTTGTAGAGCATTGTCTTAGCTTTCCAAAGACACCAAGATCACCTCAAATGGATCACCGAGTCCTAAGTTATGGCCTAACCAAGGAAGAAATGTCAAAATGCATCAAAATCCGAAAATTATTCAATATTTGCATTAAAGCCCAATGAAGCCCAACAACATTAAACTCATCTAAAATACCAATATTGGGCACAATAAACATCTAATAAAGCCTAATACAAAGCAAACATAAGTGTCTCAATTTGATTGATCAACCATGCATCAAGCTTCCATATTTGACAATTTCCATATTTTTATAGGTTGTATTCAGATTATGTACATGTACAAATTGGCTTCTAGGATTAGTATAAATAGAGCCAATCTCTTTGTATTATCATCATTCAATTTTAAGTAAGTTTGAAGAAAGTTTGAGTATTTGTGAGAGTTTTCTTTCTTTTCTTCTCCATTCTCTTTACAATTTCGTTTTTGTTCTTTTATTTCTGAGTTCTTCCTTCCCATCCATAGAAGGCTAGGCTCTCATAATCAATCCAAGGGATTAGCCATCTTGATGTTTAATTTGGAGATCTTGTTTCGCTTGTTCATATTGCTTAATTGTTATTCAAGTTTCTCTTTTTCCTCTTTTGATTTTTATCTAGATTAAATTGCTTAATTTGATTTAGATGTTGATGTGATAATAGCTTTATTATCATGTATTCAAAGAAGATCACAAAGATTAAACAATATATTAAAACTTTTTGATAGATTGTTTAGCTTGGTTAAATTCTAGGTCTTAAGTTAATCTATGTTGGATGGTGCTTACTTTATCTAACATTGGTTAATCAAATCCTAGATGCTTATCTAGTAGAGAATTCTTAGATCATGTTAAGGCTTCTTGATGTGATCTAAGGCCAAGAACATGGTTAGCAATTAAGTGAATTCCTTGTGATCAATGATGAGTTAAACTCAAAATCGGTAAATTTCCTTGGATTGGTTGTTTATTTAGATTTGTTTACAACTTTAAGTCTCATACTTTTATTAATCTTCTTAATCAACAACAAAACTCCCATTTTCTAATTATCTTGATCTAATTAAATCTTTGTTTTTGGATCCTTGAGAGACGATTCGGTTCATTCTCTATACTACAAGTTAGTTTGTGAACCGGTTATTTTATTATTTGATAGGTCTCGACAACCTCTTGTCAGTATACTATGTAGATTGTTATATTTTATCTACTGAAAAATTATTCCATTACTCTTGGTACTGTTTCATTTGTAATTGTTAGCCAAGGGCAACCATCACATAAGAGGAGGTGAATTGGGTGATCACAAATTTTATTTCAACTTTGTGCAATTGTGCATTTTGATGCACCCAATCAATACATGCAGCGGAATAAATATATTTCACAACAATTCATGCTTTCATATTATTAACAATTCATATAATGCATAATATCAATCACATATAAGTATATTGAACAATGTAAATTATAGTGTGATTAATTTGAGACTAGTGGGAAATAAACCAAGATAAAAAATCACTTGGTTGAAACCTTGTAGTAGACTGCAAGTAGTGTGTAGTCAACTACAATAAACCCTTGAAAGTGGTTTTGCAAGATCAACAAATAAAACACTAATGTTGAGTTTCTAGTAGACTACACTTTTCTTGTAGTAGACTACAATTTGCTTCTGTGAGCAAATTGAGTTTTAAATGAATGCCTTACTTGTATAAAGATTTGTCAATCAATGTAGATACCTTGAGTATAGCTTAGATATATATATAAATCAAGCAAACAAGATATATATCAAGTTCTAATGATCTAAGTATAAATATAACAAAATATGCAGTAGATCAATAATTATAGCAATCATGAGAACTCAATAAATAAGTAGTTAAATGTAAATTGCTAGAATGTAAAGAGAGTGGGGGATAAGAGAGTGCAAACAATATTTTACTGGTTCAATCACTTCTTGTGATCTACATCTAGCCCCAAGATCATCCACTTGAGGTTTCCACTATTCTTCATGCTTGTAACTTAGGTGCTTGAGAAACCTTTACAAAAACAGAGCACTCTTCACACTTTAGGATCCTCCACCCTTATGCTTGAGCCTCTTTCTTTTCTCTTCAATGGAAGTCTACCCTTGAACTCTCTTGAGGGATTATCCACCCTCTTACAAGTATATATGATTGATAGAAAATGATAAACTCTCTCAAAGAGTCAACTTGAAGAACTAATGGATAGAGGGATTATGAAAATGAAGAGTTCAAATGTTGATTTTGATAGAAAATGATCAAATCCTCATAATGATTTGCAAATGGGTGTTCATCAACTTGTTAATGCTTCAATCTTAGCTTCTATATATAGCCCAAGTGATAAAATAGTCTTTGGTGGTGTTTTAAAATCATTACTTTCGAAATCTAGCCGTTTATAGCCGTTACAGGCTATTCTGGCACTTTGTAGTCGACTACATATACATTGTAGTCGACTACCAGTCCTCTCTGGAAAGTAATTTTCGAAATCTAACACTTTGTAGTCGACTACAAGGTCTTGTAGTCGACTACAATCCATTTCTGGTGGTCTTGTAGTCGACTACAAGTCTTGTGTAGTCGACTACAATTCCACTCGGGAAAATAGTCGTCTTTAAATGATCATAACTTCTTCGTTTCTTAACCAATTTAAGCAAATGACCATGCGTTGGAAAGCTCTTTGAGTGTACTTTCATATGAGACAAGTTTCAGATCAAAACTCAAAGTATTTTAAAAGTTATGATAAAAATAGTGACCATATGTCAGCTTTCCAAAGTCTTATAGTCGACTACAAGTCTTGTGTAGTTGACTACGATTCCTCTCAGGAAAGTAGTCTTTTAAAAAATGTCATAACTTCTTCGTTTCTTATCGAAATTAAGCAAATGACCATGCGTTGGAAAGCTATTTAAGTCTACTTTCATATGAAATAAGTTTCAGATCAAAACTCAAAGTATTTTAAAAGTTATGATAAAAATAGTGACCATAGGTCAGCTTTCAAAATTCAGATTTGGCTATTTTTCATAGTTTTAAAATACCACCAAGACTAACTTCTCAAAACTTGTTTGTTGGACATTTTACCATGTTAAAAACATTTGTCAATATTGAATAAAGATATTTGAGCTCTCTTCATGTAAAACCTCTATCCTTACAAAGGGGAATAGCCTATAAGATAATATATACCGAAATGAGTCCTTAGGCTTCTTGATGCAATCCAAGCTTCCAAGAATTCTTCTCTTCAAATATTCTAAATGCTTGGTTCATCTCTTCATTCTCCTTCTTGAGTTGAGCATAAATAGGATCTTTCACTTTCTTAGTCCAATGCTCACTCTTGGTATTTGAACTATCCTACAAAGCATAACTTACTTGAAAACCATGATTAATCCAAATCCATAACTCAATAACTCAATATGCATAATTCAAATGTATATAATCTTATAAAGTTCTTTATGTATATATGATTTACATATAGACATATATCCAATAATAAATTATATCATTTATCAAGAACATTGGATATATTCTATAAATAATGCTACATATAACTCAATGCATAATTCTTATAAGAAGAATAACAATAGTATAAAATCATGCATTATCCAATATATTCATTAATCATATGTATGTAGCATATTTGTAATCATTTTTGTAATGTATTTGTCATCATCAAAACATAATACAATAAACCATTGGGGCAAACATATTTCCATAGTAATGTTCCTATTACTTTGATGACTTCACTGTTAATTTGTTAGATCTCTATTATTGATAGGTTACTTTTGTATTATATTAATGTGTACTAAATGTTCAATTTTCAATATTATCCTTTCATGGGTGATCCACAAGTATTATTTAAGTCAAGGTTCGCCCTATTTAGTCCTCTTAAAGCCCAAACATGGTTTGATCATTTGGTAACACTAAGTCAGGATCCGTTCTACTTAGTCTGCTTAAAGCTCAATCATGATTTGACCACTCAGCATGCTAAGTCAGGGTCCGTCCTATACTCAATCTTCCTAAAGCTCAAGTATAGTTTGACCATTCGGTAATACTAAGTCTGAGTTCGCCCTACTTAGTCCTCCTAAAGCTCAAGCATGGTCCTACCATTCAGCACGCTAAGTCAGGGTCCACCATAGTTAGTCCTAACTTTTTAATTAACATTAATCATCATTTAATCCTTAACCCTAACCTATTAATTAACCTAAACGCTAAACTGTTAATTAACCCTAACTCTCAAATCCTAATTAACCCAAAACCCTTAGTTGACCCTAACTCTTAGTTAACCATTAATCTTTAAATGAACCCAAAACCTAAATTAACCATAAACCCTAAATCCTTAATTAATCATAACTCTTAATTAACTCTTAACCTAAAATATAAACCCTAACCTCTTAATTAAACACTAAAAACTTTAATTAATCATACCCTAAATCATTATTTAACCCAAAATTATTCTAATAAAATCATAAATCATTCTATCAAAATCTTAATCCATTAATAAAAATCATAAACTTTAAAATAAAAAATCATGTTGAGAAGTCAATTTTAGTAAAATTGATTTCTTAACATGATTAAAAATAATAATAAATTTTCATATTGGTAAAACTGACTTCCGATTTGAAAATATATATATTTTCATAATAACAATTACTTAAGTAAGGTAAAAAACAAATTTGGCTATTTTCGTTCCAAAAAGCCAAATTATCATATTTCTTACGAGTTTCGATAATGGCAAAAAAACAGCTGGCTTGGTTTTGTCTCTTACTTGTAATTTTGACCACTATATATATTCATCTCTAAGCTTCGGAGAAAAATCCCTATTTTGTTTACATCTGCTATTATTTCCTTTCTCTAATCTGTTGTGTACTGGACGACAAACCTGCCTCTTTTCATGTCCTAGAGAGTAAAGCCATTCCACGTACGGATCTTTATATTGGTTCCTTTCAATTGTTCCGCATTGACTTTGAATGCTTTGCAGGCCAAAATAATTGAAAAAGTTTATCTTGTAAATTACTCAAGTTGTACTGGTCATAAACTCATAACCTAACCCTTTGAGTTGAACTGGACGACAAACCTGCCTCTTTTCATGTCCTAGAGAGTAAAGCCATTCCACGTACGGATCTTTATATTGGTTCCTTTCAATTGTTCCGCATTGACTTTGAATGCTTTGCAGGCCAAAATAATTGAAAAAATTTATCTTGTAAATTACTCAAGTTGTACTGGTCATAAACTCATAACCTAACCCTTTGAGTTTGATGTATGTGAAATGATTCCAATGATAGCAATTAATGGACAAAATCTTGTATAAATATAATTTATATGTATTTTGTGAATTGAACGGTCCAGATTTATTTTATTACAGTGGGACTTATTAATTTTTATGAAAGACTCATTGCATAGAATAAATTTAACCGTTGTGTCAACAAAATAAGAATAGACTGAGTTTATATTTTTTTAAAAAAAATTCCCTATTAAAGACAATAAAATAACATATAAATGATTTAAAATGTCCAATGACAAACTGACAACACAGCAATAAGAAACTTTCTTAGGTGATCTCATATGTTATATGGAGAAGGAGGACTCGTCCAAGTACAATATGTTCATTTTGACTATTATTTTTGTGAGGTACAAAGATGAATGAAAGGAGCAGTACCATAAAAGTGGAAGATAAATTAGACCCATGAGCGTGTAGTTTGAATGAGCTAGTGATCATGATATTATTTTTAGTGAATTTCATTCTTTCGAAATTTTAGTAATTCCTGAACCACGTATTAACAAATATGGAACATCGTAAATGATTGTTAATAGTTTATTGTTATATAGAGCATTGTAACTTTTCTATTTATTTTTTTAAAAAAAAATTGTGCTAAGGAGGGGCTGATTCCTCAAGAAATAGACACCATCAATCTCATGTAACATATGGAAAAAAAAAATTACAGGCTAGATATATGATGACGAAACAAATTACATGAGGATAAAATGTCAATATGTGCATCACATTAGAGCAAAATAATTTCGAGTGAAATCACATAAGAAATATTGTAAGTTACCCTTATTATTATGACCTTCAAAGTGTTCTTTAATAATTAAAATTATTTAGAGTCTTTTTATGTACATACCACTTTTCTTCTATAAAGATTCACATTTCTTTTTAAAACTTTGGTATATAAAATTATACATAATTTAATAATTCTGCGCACACACAAAAAAATACACACGTATATTTAAGATCATCATTTCTCTTTCCGATATTGGTAAAGAACAGCTGTATTCGTTCTGACTTCTGAGTTTTTACCACTCCATCTCTTTTTAAGTTTCGGAGAACAATCCCTATAATTTGTTTGCATCTGCTATCATTTCCTTCTTCTAATATCTTGGTGGTTGACCACAAAGCTGCCTCTTTTCATGTCCTAGAACGTAAAGTTATTCAACGGATCTTTATATTTGTTCCTTTTTGCTCAATAGTTCTGTATTGACTTTTGAATGCTATGCAGGCCAAAATATTTGAGAAGTTTTATCATGTAAACAGAACTAGCCCTTTGAGTTTGAGATATGTGAAATGATTCCAATCATGTAGCGATGGATAAGTAAATTCTTATATAGATTCTGTCTATTATTTTGTAAACTTAACGGTTCAGACTTGTTCTGAGTAGTGAAACCCAATAGTTTTTTATGACCTACTGTACGGAATAGATGTAAACAGAAAATAATGTACAAAGTTTAAAATTGACTAACTCAGCAATAAAGAATCTTTCCTAGGTGATCTCATATGTTATATGGAGAAGGACGACGCAGCCAAGTACAGCATGTTCATTGAGTCATTGACTATTATTTTTCCAACGCGAGTATGGTATATTTTATTAGAAGTGTAAAGATTATATATATATATATATATATATATATATTAGAAGCGTAAAGATTCAAGCATCATATATATATATATATATATATATATAGGCATATCTAGTGAGATGAGTAGTTTATTGTAAGAGTGAGAAGAGCAAATCTTGACTATTAGATCATCTATGTATGGTCAAGATTAAAACATAAAGTCATATGATTTTTTTAAGTAATCATGTGACATTTAAGTAACTTTTAATCTTGACCATATATGGATGATTCAACGGTCAAAATTTGCTCATCTCATCTTTCATAGTAAAATAATGCTTTTACTATATATATATATATGGGGGACGGATCAACTTACACAGTTACACTGGTGTAATTCTTACACAATTTAATAACTTTTTATTAGATAACTTTCTTGTAAAATTCACCGTTAGATTGAGAGTTTTTATAATGTAGATTACACTTATAAAATTTCACATTAATCCGAAATTATTTTGTGACTCATTGATATATAAACTATTAAAATATATGAAAATATGAATTATTTGATTATCTTATTGATATTCATTTTTTTCAAAATGATACAAATAATTAGGGGTGGACATGGGTTGGGTTGGGTTGAGTTTGGGGTATTTTTAGACCCGACCCGCTCATAAAAGCAGTGGGTTGGGTTGGGTTGGGTTTGATAAAAAAAATTCTCCGACCCGACCCAACCCGACCCGCTCATACGTGGGTTGGGTTGGGTCTAACCCGTGGGTCTTGAATCTTTAAAAAAAAATTTAATATGCTAAAATAGAAATCAAAATTCATACCAAAAAACATAACTTAAGTTTATAAGTGACATAATATAAATTATAAAACGCAATGACAGTAACATCATTATCAATAATCATTAACCACAATGTCAATCATTATCAATACAATTGTCAACATTGGAAGAATTAAATGAAATAATAATTTAAAAAGAATTAGAAGCCTAGTAAGTTAAATGACAAATATCCAAAAGGATCAATTATTACGACAAATAAGTTCATCTCTACAGACACATCTAACAAATAAAGAAATCATAAAGCATTAGCAAAGAAGTATTAATGATTAAACTATTAATAATTGACTAAACAAATTGAGAAAATTCTATATAGTGCACTACCGCTTCAATTTTTTCAATTTCATCCATTTGAGCCCAAGATCAATTTGTTTATCGAGTTTTTAACCAGTTTTGAGCACAAATCAATGCCTCCACAGTAGAAGGTTGCAAAGAACTACGAAAAGGGTCAAGAACTCGTCCTCCAGTACTAAATGCAGACTCAGATGAAACTGTGGAAACAGGAATTACCAAGAAATTGATCAAAGTTACATTTTTAAATTAAAATGTAGTGTAATTTTAATTTAAAAATTCTCAAGAAATTAATTATCTAAAAATATTATAAAGTTATATAAGATTCTCAAAGTCACAATAAAAAGTGATTACACATCTTAAAATATTATTTAAAAAAACTTCAAGTTGGGTTGGGTTTTGTGGATTTGCAGAGTCTCAACCCGCTACCCGACCCATACGTCGTGGGTTTGACTATTTTAAACCCAACCCAACCCACAGACCCAAACCAACCCGTCAATTATGGATTGGATTGGGTAAAACCGTGCGGATTCGTGGTTCTACCCGACCCGTTGTCCACCCCTACAAATAATTAACATAATGAATAATTATAATTTAATAGTTTGATTGATAAAATGTATACTCAATAAAAAAATAATTGAATAATGTAAGTAGATCAAGTCTTACACCAGTATAAGTTGATTCATTTATATATATATATATATATATATATATATATATATATATATATATGACTAAGTCACATGGAATGTTTTCATACAGACCCAACTCCAGTTATGTTTGACATTGTTATAAGCTGAAGGGATTAATAGCAGTACTTAGAATGAGTCGTTGCAGCCGACCTTTCATGGATCACACGTTATACTGTACCTTTGAATAAAGTTAAGAAATAGATAGGCTGAAAACGAAAGGAAACTTCCAACATAAAAAAACTTATAATTACTTGACCTTTCTTAATTATGTATGTTTTATCCAAACAAAGGATAGCGATCATAAACGTTATATTTCAAAATTCAGAATTGGCCTCCAATTAATCTCGTTGGTGATCGTTTACCTTGTCTGTATAATTGGTACAAATTCTCCGAATTAAGGCCATTCTAGGTCGTTTCATCACTAGAATATGCACTTTTCTTGGCTATTCCGTTCTCAATTCTTAGCAGTCATCTTCAGTATCATCGCCCTTACTGAGGTTGGCTGCTTTCATTTCAATTTTCCTACCTTCCGACCACAGGATGATACTGAATTGTTGCTGAGCAAAAATTCAAAAATATACTTAGATGCCATCCAAGTAACCCCTGATATTCGCGGTGCAATAGTCAATTATGCTGGACGGGCTTTCTACAAAAAGCCATATAGACTCTGGAGTAAGAACAAGAACAAAATTGCTGCCTTCAACACCACTTTCGTGCTGAACATCAATCCCCAAACTTCCCCTGGAGGAGAAGGCTTGGCCTTCATCTTAACTGCAGACATCACTCTCCCAGAAAACAGTTCAGGAGAATGGCTAGGTATTGTAAATGCTACTACCAACGGCACTTCTCAAGCCGGGATTCTGGCAGTAGAGTTCGACACAAGAAAGAGTTTCATGGAAGATGGCCCTGATGACCATGTTGGCATCAACATAAATAGCATCTACTCTATCAATCAGGTCCCATTAATAAACGCTGGAATTAGTATTTCGTCGGCTAGGGATGTAACGGTGAGAATTCAGTATGCCAATGATATAATATCTGTTTTTGGTTCCATGAATGGAACTTCGGAAGAGTTTATGAAGACCCTGTTGATATCTCCACCTCTTAATCTATCTTCCTATCTTCAAGAAGAGGTTTACCTGGGTTTCGCGGCTTCAACAAGCAACTACACCGAGCTGAACTGCGTAAGAGGATGGGAATTTAACGGTGTAGATATTGTAGATGATGATAATAAAAAGGTGTTGTGGGTTTGGATCACAGTTCCAACGGTGATTTTCATAGGTGGGGTGGTCTTTTTCTTGATTTGGCAAAGGAAACGTAGCATGGAGATACCAGAGGATGCATATCCGAGGATAGAGGATCAGATTCAACACTCATCTATGGCTCCCAAGAAGTTTCAGTTAAGGGAAATCAGAAAAGCAACAGGAGGATTCAATCCCCAAAACAAGCTCGGGGAAGGTGGTTTTGGAACTGTCTATAAGGGACTCTTGGGAAATAAGGAGATAGCTGTGAAAAGAGTCTCCAAGAATTCACGTCAAGGGAAGCAGGAATTCATAGCAGAAGTGACAACAATTGCTAGCCTTCGCCACAGAAATCTGGTGAAACTGATCGGCTGGTGCTATGAGAGCCGAGAGCTCCTCATTGTCTACGAGTTCATGCCTAATGGGAGCCTAGACAAGTACCTATTTGGTGACAATAAATTTGATAATGGCTTCGGTGTGAGATATTCAACACTGAACTGGGAAATTAGACGTAGTGTGGTATATGGGGTGGCTCAAGCAGTGGACTATCTTCACAACGGGTGTGAGAAGAAGGTTCTTCACAGAGACATAAAGGCCAGCAATATAATGCTGGACTCAGACTTCAATGCCAAGCTGGGAGACTTTGGACTGGCTCGTACCATTCAGAAGAAAAACGAAACTCATCACTCCACAAAAGAAATTGCAGGAACACCAGGTTACATGGCTCCAGAAACCTTTCTTACTGGTAGGGCAACCATGGAGACCGATGTGTACGCATTTGGTGTTCTTGTGTTGGAGGTTGTGTGTGGAAAGAGGCCAGGGAATCTGCATGCACAGGATGACTATAAGAACAGCATTGTGTATTGGGTGTGGGAGCTTTATGGCAAGGGAAGAATTGTTGCTGCTGTGGATGAGAGGATAATTAAGGAGGAGAATAAGGAGGAAGAAGTGGAAGGTGTGCTTGTTCTGGGGTTGGCATGTTGTCATCCAAACCCACACCAGAGGCCCTCCATGAGGACTGTTCTGCAGGTGCTCAATGGGGAAGCACCTCCACCAGTGGTACCCAAGGAAAGGCCTGCTTTTGTGTGGCCTGCCATGCCTTCATCGTTCAAAGAAGATGTAGATTGCTCCCTCATCACGGGATCACTCACTCCATTCACTGAAGTCATTGGCAGATGAAATCATTCGAACAAGGCTGGGAATTAAGATGATCCTAGTTAGTTAGAATGGTTTTTGTATTGAATGATATTTTCTATATCAATATGTATATACAAATATGTAAAATATTTTGATATTTGCACACCACTTTTTTTTATTGTGTAAATTTTGCACCATTCAATGATCATTACATATATATTGGTCCAGATCCTGCATAAATGATCTACCATGTGTGTGAATTCGAAGGAATGAAATCTTCTCTCTCTTTTATCTGTGCTAAATCTTGTCTTTTTAATTAGACAAAAAAAATTAATAAAAATTATTGTCAATTAAAAGAAAGGGATATTTTTATCATAAATTATTCATATTTAATTGGGTGAAGAGGAAATGTACACAAGATTTAATTCCATGTGATGATGCTTTTGTTTTTGGATAATTCTATGATCTTTTTTTATTTTATATATATATATATATATATATATATATATATGGATGGTACATTTGCCTCGTTCATAATATTAATGAAATGATAGGTTTTGTTGCACGAATTTCTAACATGAAATTTAACAATGGGAAACGCTAGAAATTCTATAAACTTAGAAATATCAATTGTTAAAAACTGTCCACATCAAGGTTAATAATCAATCTCATATAATAAATGCATGTTTGGATTAGATTTTAGTGTAATTGAGTTTAAAAGAATTGATGTTAAAACAAATGATTTTAAAAGAATTTATGTTAAAAGAATTTATTTATGCTTCAAAATGATATTTTAAAAGTTAATTTAGAAGAATTAATTTTATTTAGATGATGTAAAGTAAAATTACTTTTAAATATCAAATTACTAAAAAAGAGACACTATTATTTTATATATTATTTGAGTTTTGAAAGACACAAAGACATAAGGTTATTTCATTTAGTCTTACTTCTTTAAAAATTGATTTTAGTAAAAGCTAACAGATGCTCCTTCCAAAATAATTAATTCTTCTTACCACTCGGTGTTGAGAACAACTGAAAAAAAATAAAGAATAAAAAAATTCACCAAGCACCTTTTAAAATTTTAGAATGTTAGAAAGCCCCCTCAAGCGCCTATTTGAAAGACTTTAAAATCTAAAACAAACTTGTTCTAACAAATCTGATTATGATGTTTTCAACCATTAATATTTTAGGTATAAATTTAGTTTGACTATAACTGCTCAAACCTCTCTTATAATTTGTAAAATTAAGTATAAATGACCAATTTAACAAAATATAATATGATTTAATTTTAATTTATCGTTAATGTAAAAAAAATCATTATTATCTAATCATATACTGTTAAGTTATTAAATGAATTTAATTATAATAATAATTACTTAAAAAATTAAATTTTTTTAATAATATAGTAGTACATAATTGAATAATAATATAAAAAAATTATATTAATAATAAATCAAAATTAAAATTAATATAATAACATAATGTATTATAATGTCGTAAGATAATTCTCGTTAGTTAACAAAGCAGTAAAATAAATTAACAAGGCATGAATGATTTATGGTAATTTCACTATCCAACCATTTTGATCACTTTAACCGATTTTCACTCAACAAAGGGAGGTGGGAATTGGTTTTGGCACCACATAAGTTTTTAATTAAAAGGTCGTTGACGGTATTCATATTTTATATTTTACTGAGATGGGTTCTTAAATATTTATTAATTATTGATTATATTTAATAAATTTTTAAATATTTATTATAAAAACCAACAACTAATAAATATTGTTAACTTATGAAAGATATGAAGGAAAAAAAATTTAATTTTAATCAGTGTAAAAAACTTTACATCATTCAATAATGTGTTGGCACATCATTAAAAGAGTTAGACTTCTTATATAGTTGTTGTGATAGTCAAAATCTTATAATTATTTGTCAACATATGATTAGATGATAGTATAAAGCAATGTTAAAACCGAACTACATAATCTTACCGTGAACCAAACACTTACATGGTTATAGTTCAATTCTATAACCGAATTCACGATTAAATTACTTTGGATTTATCAAAACCAGTCAAAATTTGGTTAAACCACCTTATTCATCCGGTTGAACATATCGGCCATTAATTTTTTAAAAAAATAAATAAATATTTTTCACATTTTATAAATATTCTCAAATATTTTATATTGTTACATGTGAATTATTGTTATAACATCATTCGATTCCACCAACCGATTTAAATGATTAAACCTGTTGAATCTAAACTGAAAGTTTCACCAGTTCACTATCTGATCTGATTGATTTAACAACATTTGTGTAAAGTTTCTTTCAACTGACAAATTAAATTCAAAATGAAAACACTTTCTTGACATGTATCATTTCTTTTTGTTGCATTTTGTAGTTAGTTTTCTCATCAATTGAGACTAAATCTCTCCCCAAGTGATCTTATGAACTTACTCTTCACATTAACTTAGTGTATTTAAAGAAATTAATTAATTTTCTTGAGTATTGTTCTAAGATTCAAATCTGAGTCTTCGAGATAGGAAAAGTAGACATCTTTAACTATTAGTTCATCCCATGAGATTCCTAACATGTATCATTAAAATGTTTTATAACTCCAATATAGAAACTAGCTATCTATTATTTGCAACGACTAGTGACCTGAAATTAATTTTTAGGTAATTGAAACAGTGGTAGAATTTAGGTTCCTTCATATATATCATTAAAATGTTTCTTTTATATATTTTCAATCAATCAATATATATATATATATATATATATATATATATATATACACACGTATGTATGTATTTTTAACTCCTATAGATTGAGTAGTATAAAAATAATTACTATAAAATTATAAATTATAAAATAGGATTTATCTAAATTTCAATGTTTATAATTGTTTTCATTTTACTAAATTAGTTATTTTTTTCTCAAAGTAAGTATCATCGGGTGTCAGCTTAAACTTACGTCTCTCCCTAAGCAATTTTAAAGACGCACCCCTCCACATTAATTTGATACATTTAAAGAAATTAATTAATACTCCAACCTTTTTATGCTAATTATACTTTGCTAATAAAAAAACAATTGTAACCTTGTGCGGCTGTGCACTGCCTAATTCATATTTTAAATTCAACGGTTTCCCGTAAGAAGTGTTCCAAGCCTAGATTTTCACTTCACAGATCAAGCAAAATTAAACAAGTTCTCCACGACTTGTGCTAGCACATCCCTTAGACCTTGATGTATGGTTCGGACGAATTAATTTTCGCCACATGTTCAGGCAGGCTATGCAGCACTAATTCAATTTATTAAACTTGAATCTATACTGGACAGAGTTATCATATAGTGGCTACAAAAGAGATCTATGTGCAGGGATCATAACGAGGGGCGGAGGGAAGGGAGGACCTGCAGATGCTATGATCCCCCTAAAATTATATATCAAGTTTTGTTTTTATATGAAATGATAGTTAATTTGTTTAATTTATTTATCATTTTATGTTGTATATGCTTAGTCTTGGCCCCTCAAGTCTTTGCTACCCCCAACAGAAGCTTTGGCTCCGCCCCTGGTCATAACAATATACATAAATCGAATTTACACGAGATGACGGATAACCAAACTCGTTAATTTTGCAAGGGAAAAGTCAATATTGACATGTGATACTGGTCAAAATCAACTATCCCTTTTAAATGAGAAATCACATTACTATCCCTTCACCACAAATAAACAATGACATTCATATGTAAACAATCCTTAGTAATAATAACCATTAGCATAAAACTGGGAAGAAGAAGAAGAAACGCTCATGCATCATCAATTTGAACTGTGAGGTCCTGCACACCCAAATCATGATATAGAGCGTGCACAAATCCAAGTATCGGGCGTTCATCCATGCCTTTCTTTACCTGTCAGCATGATCCACTAAAAGTCAGCATCTATATTGTGACTCCTCGGTAACAGAAAAATTGCAACATGCCATACTAAAAAGGTACAAATATAGAAAATGAAATTTAGCACTCTACACAATAGATAAACACTTCGCTTAAGGTGCACACTTGGAAGAAGTGAGAGGGATGTATCAGACATATATTATATCCAAATACCTTGTCAATTTTCAGTTTTCGCCAGGCGAAGGGAAGGGAGAACAAACAATCAATACCTGTATTAAAAGTGAACCAACAACGTGACCAGGCACCAATTCCCAAAAACGAGCCTGAGAACCAACCTGTCATATTCTTTTTATTTCCCGATCTGTTTTACATTTCTATCTTTCTCTATCAAGATTCATATGGATAGAGAGTGAACCATTTACCCAATTAACAATAACCAGGATGCCAATATCAGACCTGCACTGAGAAACCATTGAAGTATATAAGCTTGATATGAATGTGTACAGAGGAAATTACATGCATTAGCTTTTAGGGGGCATTGCTGTCATTCGCATGCATAATGACATACATAAATCCAAGCATATCTACCTACGAATGGAATCTGCAAGAACATGCAGGAAAACTGAGTGGTGATTCATATCTTCTGCTTTTCTGTAAGCTGCAAGACTAAATCCAGAAGAAACAGATAAAGAGTGTCATAGCTCAAGGCTCAAATGCAACCATCAATGCATGAGCATCCCATTCAAAATGGGGAAAATGATTTAGTGAAGAGAATCTTAAACATCCAAAAAATACTTACCAAGATTAATCGAGCATAGTTCCTGACGAACCATACACCAATGAACGAATAAATTGGTCACTGCAGAAACAATCAAGTAATGCCTACAAGCAGATCATGGACAGCAGAAATTAAAAAACTAATAAATTCAATAACCATATGAGTCCGTCTGAAAAACACTATAATTTGCACACACAACTGCCTCCCCATACTGGGTTGGGGGGGGGGGGGGGGGGAGCAAATTTACTTGTAAACGACCGTAACTAGACCAGTGAATGGCCAAAAGATCCGGAAACTTACCTAATGTAATATGGATAAACAAACAATTCAGCATGAATAAAATAGATCACGATTCACTTCCAACATTAACTATTTTGATCCTCACAAACCATATTCTATGTAAATCATTGTTGTCAATGGCATGGAAAGTTTTTTGCCCTGCCTCCATAATCATCCGGCATTTCACTAGATAAATCCTTAAGAAAAGTACCTGAGAATTTAGATTTTAAAGTGAAAAACACTATCAATTTCAAGATAAATATATGAATTCTGTTTTAGAGATATGTTACTGTGAGAAGTAAAAATTACACGTCAACTCATCAAGACTATTAAACCTCGCAAAAGACTCGAAAGACATGAATTGAGACGAATACCAATCCTCTCTACTGTTTGAGATGCACATGCCATTTTAAAAGGAGGTAAAAGGATATTGGTTTTGTTGTGTACATGGCTATTAGTTTTATTATATAAACGTCATTAGATAACCTGATGACAGCATCAGGCATCCAATTCAGTACAATACAAGGTAACAACTGCAGTAGTAAAGGAAATGTTGAATACTTGCGGCATTTGTAAATGCAGACAAAACTTCTAGCCTTTTATACCTGAACTCAAAGCACCTTAATTAAGACCATAAATACCTAAAATTCATACTGTCTATTGTCACACACACACACGCAGAGAGTACAAGGTCAAGTCCAACATGTGTGCAAATTCATATTCTTGGACACTACATGCAACCAAAGCACATACAGACACATAGGATAAAATTATATTATAGTACACGAGATGCATGCAGGAACACATAGACACATGGATACATCGGGTAACAATAATGCAGAAACAAAACCACAAAACAACTTCCTACAGAATTCAGTTTAGCCATGCATCCTTTTCATGTTTAAATATAGTATAGAACATCAATTCTTAACATTATATGAGAACTAGCTCTCAATATAAAATTAAAGAGAATTATTTCATGCACAAAATGTTACAAAAGGGGCACGTAAGCCAAAGGTAGGCCCGGTAGAAAAGAACTCAAAATGTGCTGTTTAACGAGAGAGAGAGGGGCGGGGGGGAACACCTGTGTTTAAAAAAGGTACAACTTTGTCATGCATATTCACATGTCACATATTGTATGAATTCTTCAATTTGAATGTCTTATATAACTATAAAGTAGAAATTTCCAAAAATAATTATAACAATGGTAACAATAATGGGGAAATTTCCAGAAGGTAACCAAGTAAAAAGCCCTCCTACAAACTTTATACAACAAAACCAGTTCAGTTTGTAAGTTACAAAGAACAGGGAAATAGGAAAATTGTAAAATGTTACCAAAACCAACATAATTTTTTGTTTATTTATTTATAGTGAATCTGAGGCAAACAAATTGTGAAAAGTGAAATTACACACTTAAGTTCTCAACACGCTTTTACCTCCGAGTCACTGGGCCACTGGGGAAGGCCCGTGAGCCTAGTGATTGGGCCCGAGATGTTATTGGGCCTTGAAATGTAAAGTAAGGGTAGAATTGACAATATGATTTATATGATCCAACCCTAGGAGGCGTCCTCTTTAAATGGCTTGGTTCGCTATCGTCTCTTTCATTCAAAGTTCAAAGGAATCGCTGCTCGGTGGTTAAAACTTGATTGGGTTGGTTGTTTTGTTTCAGTTTCTGTGTGGTTCTTTCTGTTTGGTTGATATTGTTGTTCCTTTCCTTCATCTTTTGAATGCTTTTGTTTTTAGGTTGAAAACCATATGATGAATTTGGATTTACATTTTTCTCACGACGGTCGTCTGAGATTCACTTGATGCAATGATCCGATATTTCTGATGGTTTCATTTTCTGTTTTTAAAATCTTCTATTTCTAAGTTTTTATTTATTTATTTTTGTTGATGATGAATATTTTTACCTGTAGTTTGAAGGCACTGGAGCCAAGTTGTTTTATTAATGAGGCCCTATTAATTTAAACATAAGGGAACGAGAATTGGAATGTGAGGATCGAACTCTCTTTCAATAACACAGTCCTTAGTTTTTTTTTTTTAAAAAAAAAAGAGTTTCAAGTAAGTTGGAAAAGCAAGCAAGTGATGCCACGATATCGATGTGAAGTGAAAATAGATTGAAGGCACCCAGAAAAGTGAACTAATTTAAATAAAAGAATACAAATTTATGGTTAAGGTAGAAAAATTATTGTTATGTACATTGTTATCTTTGTTGATTTAGAATAATGCAAACTTTCTTGTTTGCTTAATAATTTCATATTTATAAATATAAAAAATACATCTTATCTAGGTCTTAGAATTCTTTTGTAATTAAAAAAATTACATGTCAATTTATCATCGTATGGCAAAAGAAAAAACTAAAGAAAATGCCCTGCAAAAGGCACTGAAGTGAAATGGATGCCATGTAACAATTTTTTTTCAAAGTTTAATGGTGTAGGATCACTTAATTATTAAATCACATGTCCTTTGATAAGTCTGCTTCGAGTCTCTTGATGAGATGAGAACAGGCCAGGAAACTGTGTTGAGACTTGAGCTGAGAAGTTGCAGTCGCAATTTATAAAAATTTAATCTAAACGTCACTAAGTTCTTATCTTTTCATACCTATTAATATTACAATTTTGCAATCTTAAACAGAACCCTAAAATTATATAGTCCCTTTTATAGGTTAGTGTAGTAAGATAGGCATGAGAATTTAGTGAGGTTTAGGTTAAACTCGTATTGTAAAAAAAAAAAAGAACTCATCATCATTGCCATCAAGAAGCATCTAGTTGCAAAGTGCCTTGGTTTTGAAGCAGAGGGAGCATTCTTCAAAAAGAATTTCATTTATCTTGATAATTTACAACAATTACAACAAAGGTCATCAAACAAGTCTCAATCTTTCTTCTATGGGAGCAACAGCCCATCAATCTGGTATAGGACATCCAGTGAGAGAATCAGAGAAAAAGAACCCTAGAGGATGAATTGCATCAAGCACCACTGAACTAGCATGTCTTTCTTGAACCTAACCAAATTGCCTATCAATCTTACGACAAAGCTGAATTTAAGCCAGTAATATTCGGATTTTTCATGTTATGTCCGTGCTGCTGATTTTATTTAAAAAGAATTGACTGGATTTCAGTATCTAATGCCAAGTCCAAAGGGTAGTGTGGAGTTCATGCAGAAGATACAGCCTCTCCAGGCTGACAGCACTTAACAAATTTCTTCTACTTACAGTCTTCAGATATTCCAGATTACTGCAACCAGTAAAATTTTGAGAAATCATGATTACGAACGTATTCGGAAAATTAATAAGTAAAATCAATGTTTGGAAATTTTGTTAGGTCTTCAGGTGGTAATGATAAAGACAATATTATGTTTATATTCATTGCAACGCCCAAAATGCAGAAGTATATAGTTCTTTATGTTCTTTTGTTTAATGATATGCAGTAGGGGACTCACCAGCTTGTCATGACTCATGACTGCATATGATGATCCAGTGTGTACGCATGAATATCAGAAGGACTAGTACCCGGCCTAACAACAAACATCAGGATAAAATCAAACATGTGAGCAAGAATATGAGTGTTTGGAATGTTAAAAAATAGGATTTGATTTGATTTGTAAATCAAATTTTGTGTTTGGAATGTTAAAAAATAAGAATTGATTTAACTTTGAAATTCTTTTGATTTAAGTTGTGTGTATTTAGAAATCCACTCAAATTTGGTTGGATTTAAATGAATTTGATTTGATTTTAAATTTAGTTATTTATGTTGACTATTTTACCCTTACTAACTTTTTGATTTTACCTTAATATAAGGTTAAAAAAGTAAAATAATAAAAATAAAATCAATTTCTTTTTTAATGAATTCCAAACATAAGAATTAATTTCTAAATCAATTCAAATCCAATTTTTTATAATGAGTCACAAATATAAAAATTGATTTTTAAATCAAATCAATTCTATTTTTAATTGATTCCAAACACAACCTAAAGGTCTAGTAGCTACCTATCAGAAATATTCAACAGTTAAACAAGCCTTGTACAGACAGAAAGGACAGAGACAGGAGACATAAGTATGATCAGGAGTTAAATAGCGTCTCTAAACATACAGGATCATGTTCATAAGAAAATTCATATTGATGCTTTCATGTGTTTGCACAAAAAAAGTCAAACTCACACAAGGACTGCCTATTTTCTTTCTGTCCTAATTAATTTATATGCATCTTTGCTAACATTTATCCCAGAACAGAATGACCTGAACAGTCATGAGCCAGCCAACTAGTTGAGATGTATGCGGTTAAGCTGGTTAGCAGACTTCTTTCTAAACGGAAGTACAATTATTTTTTAAATCGTTAAATAATTTTCTTCCCTCAAACCAGAAAATGTATAAGATGAACTTTTGTGAAAAAATCATAAACTTGGGATGAAAATACCTTTTGTTAATGGTACCATAATGGAATTTGGGCTTTCCAGCCTTAAGATCCTCAACATACTGCAGCCATGAGAAAACACCATGAGATACATTATGAGTAGGCAAAAAATAATAAAACCCAAAAGCAACCAAAATGTCCAAATATCTTAACCATACCAAACTTAAAGTAACCACCATTGACGAAAAAGATAGAGAATTAAAAGGTATATCATTGAGCTGAAAAAGTCGGCATTCTGATGATTCTGGACCAGGTGAAAAGTAGGGCGTCTTCAGCTTTGCTAAGAAGATTATGTAAGTCTGCCTCAAACATGCCATAATCATGACCAAAAATCTCTAGCTAGACAAAAGAAGATCAACAAAAAAAGGGGGGGGGGGGAATAAACAAAGAAATCAATGCTTCTTTCTCACTTGGCCAATCAAAGGAATATCCAATTGAGCAAAGGGAGAAATCACTTCCACGTCTGCATTGGCTTCCTCCCTTGTTTCCCTGATAGCACCTTCCATAGCCGACTCTCCAATTTCCAAATAACCAGCAGGAAGTGTCCTTGTTGACACCAAAATATGAAATTAACATAGCTCACTGATGATAAGAGAAGCACTCTTCATCATAACAAGAAATTTATCACCATCTTGGTTTTATAAATAGATTTTGTGGAAAGGAATGCAACATGTATGTAACCAGAATCAATGAAAATAGGCAGTTCAATAAGAAGTCCATTCTTACCAAAGGTCATAAGATGGTTGAATCTTCCGCTTGCAAAGGAGGACCTTGTTATCATGTTCGATGAGGCAACCGACTACCTACTTTGCATCCAAGATCATTTCATTTTCAAAAGAAAGTAATTAGACCGATATGAATGGAATAAGTGCTATGACAAATAGCATACAACTATTACAGTAATTTTTCCAGACAAGTCAGAAAATACATCTCAAAAAATATGATTTTCCTCCAAATCCTTATTTGTTTTGCATTTGCACTGCCTGTTTTGTGAAAAATAGAATTACTTCAGAGAATGAGAGTATAGGCATATCACTTTAAAACATGTTAGGTTTGGATAACTTAACATCCATCTCCACTTCAGTATCAAATCCATGAACCACATGCTAAATAAAATCCTAAAGCTGATACAACTAATCTGTTTCTTCAGATCAATGAATGCTGGGCAAACGTCAAGATCAAACTACCTTTTTCTCAATGTCTGACTGTAATACAACTTAAAAATCTAGCAAAATCCATAACAATGTCTAAGTTTATATTGTATATGCACCGTATACCTCAAACTAACAGTGAAACACTTTCAGTCTAAAGGATCATACTAAATCAACTTGGATTGAAGTTTAGGTTATCCAAAAAGTTGTACTATTCTCCATCTACTTACAACTGGAACGACAACCTCCAAACCCTCCTTGTGAAAACATCAACAGAATAATTTTTTTATAAAAGAAGATATATTATTAGATGAGAACGAGAAAAAGAAAGAAGTATTTCTTATACATATCCTTGTTCAGAACAAACCTTGATACTTATTATGGGACAAACTGAAGCCCTAATCAAAATTTAAGGGTACAAATTATTTGATAAACAAAAAGTACAAATCAGCTGTCAAAAAATTTCAGCAAATGACACATGAAAGAACAACTAGAACCAATTTTATCGTGCAAAAATGAGTAATATGCTTCTTGCACAGCTTTCATCATGCACGTCACACACACATCTGACATTCCACTTAAAAAAAGTGAAACTGTTTTGTAATCATTCACACATTCAAGCAAATTGCCACCGAACATACAAAATATCTCTTATTTCTGCATAAGCACTAAACCAAATCCACTGGAAGCTCCTGTGATATTTTTAGGCAGTTACCATTTTTGGATTCTGATAAGCAATTACCCCACAAATTGTACATATAGCCCTCAACCTTTCTTCTCCATCAGGTATATCATGCTTTGTTGGACCACCACACCACTGACAGAACTTGATGCTTCGATCATTTCCCTACATTGTAATGGAACTCAACAATATGACCAATAGCTATAAGTAAGATGATCATGAAAAACATAATACAAGAAGTACTTAGATATATAAGTTTAAGATTTTGATGTTGTGTCAAGATATCTCTTTAATTGTGAACATGGAAAATCGGCTGCCGAAAAGGGGGCATTACTCTGTCTTCAACTAGTTCATTGATAATATCAACAATCCATTTAGCAACTATCTTCTCTAAAGGACTAGTTACAACTTACATCTACCACAACTGGCAACAACCTAAACACCAACCACATCCAAAAAGATTTCAAATCCTATGTGCTGTGCTCATCGAATTTTATTGTATATATGTCAGTGCAATTAGAAGCACACTAGAGAATGGCAGGTTCAACAAAGTAAAGAAAATAAAAATAAGGATTGATTTTCATAGTTTGAAACCACAGATTTGTTTACAGTAAAACAACTGATGGGGATATTCATTGTTGTAATTCAATAATTCAATCAACTTTGAAGTTTTTCTATAAAAAAGAAAAAAAAAAGAGTATCCTCAATAATTCAATTAATTTTAAAATTAAAAATTAAGAAATTATTATTTAAAAAAAACAGAGAAACCTGAGTATCCTCCTATGTAGCAAACGCAGAAGAACATAACCAACTTTAAGTAAATTGCAGGGTAACTTCAACCGGCATAGTTATTACGTTATTTAAAAGTAATACAACTGAAAGAAGCAAGAGAAGTCCTTTACGAGATAAAAAGAAATGAAATTTATAATTTATAATTGAAACTGTAGAAACCCACATGGCCATATGAACAACAATTTTTTTAACAAGAAAAACATATACCCAACAAATGAAAGAGTACAGAGAAGGCAAGGAGTGAGCAAAACCAAGCGAACTCACAGCAGAATGAAGTGATGACGATGACGACGGAGACGAGGAGGTGTTGTCTGAACAACCTGACGAAGCTAAAAAATCCATGGTGGGAACCAGTTTGAAATAAGGGTATGAGGAGAATGATGCAAGGGATTTGACGAGATTGAAAACCAACCCAGACTCTTGAACAGCTCAGGATATACCTTTCACCATTATTTTTGTGGCACTGTAGTGTAACTGTAATGTAAAGTATAAAAAATTTACTTTATAATCATCTCACTCGCATGTTATGCTGATCTAAATTCATTTTTTTGTGGATCATTCGATGTTGGAATAGAGAACATTTAGATTATATAGAGAAAAAAGAAAATCACATTTAAACAATAATATCCTAAATTTATTTAATTGTTTAAAAAAAAAAGAAAGGAGTGTTGCTGGTAAAATTTCTCACTTCTCATGTTTAAGGGACCATTTGTATTAATTTTTTTTAAGAGTAGAAGTACTTTTTTGAAGTAATAAAAGTGTTTTTTTAGAAGTTAAAGAGTTCAAGCTTTTAAAAAAAAACACTTCATGTGTAACAAAAAAGCACATGAAGTATTTTTTTAAAAAACTTAAAATCTTTAACTTCTAAAAAAAATACTTTTATTATTTAAAAAAAAACACTTCTACTTCAAAAAAAACTAATACAAACAGACCCTAAATCATTTCATCATAAGTATAAATAACCATAAGAAAATAGCATCTTCTATTGCTTTTTGGTAGGGGGTTCCATTTTCCCGTATATTTCCTCATTTCTTTTTAGATCCCTAGTTTAAAAAAAAGTGACAAATTGAGAAAGGATTATATGAATTTTCATATAAATTTGGCTCTATAAATCATTGTATCAGAAGTATGAATAACCGTAAGAAAATAATATCTTTCTATGTGTTTAATAATCATTTCCCATGTACCTTACCTAATTTTCAAGATCAAAGGCTGTTATTGGGTGGAGAGTTTGATTTTCCCGCATGTCATTTCCTAATAGGGGTCTCCCTGGTTACAATAAATAAAAGTGAAAATTTGAGGAAGAAAATGATGTGAATTCATATAAATTTGGCTGCATTTTATTATGTGCGATATCAAACCTTTTCAAAGATGTAATGTTACATAATTAAATAATAATATCAAAAAATTTAGAGAAAATTAAACTATTTTTATGAAAATGATAATCAATCTTCTTTCACTCTATTCTAACTCCTAAGCTAAGTCAAAGTTGACTTTCTCATTATTTGTGCGTTCTTTTCTTCTTCAACTTGTCTTTTGTTTTGTTTTTTTCCTTCTTAATGGTGAGTTTCTCTCTTTTTTCTTTTTTGGTAAAAGTGTTTGTTTCTCTCTAGGCTTGTTTATATTGATATTGATAATTTCTTTTTTTTCTTTTTGCCTTCACGTATCAAGATGTGCCATTTTTTAGAGTGAAATACATATTATCTCTTATAGTATGAGTTTTTCTCAATTTATCCTCTTAAAATATTTTATTTTGTCACTAAACCTCCTAAATTTAATTATGATTTGATCTGAAATTGTTAGTTCTCCAGTTAATCAAATGGAGATCTCAGTAACAATTTCTCAACGTAATCCAGAAAAAATGAAAACCACATTAAGGATTCTCAAAATCGAATACATGTAACAATTTCTCAAAATTGGTTTGGACTGTAATGACTTTTCAATGTGATCTATAAACAAATGAAAAATCACGTTGAAAATTCAATACAACTCAAAACAACTTCTCAATGTAAAGTTTAAAAAGAAAATGTTGTTGAAAAATCGGTTTATTCCAAATGAACTTTCGGTTTATCTCAAACCAATTTTTCGACGTGAAAAAAATAATAATACAATTTGGTATATAATTTCCCAATTAGGGCAGAAAAAAATAACATTATTAATATGAAAAAGACTTCTCTCTACAATACTTCGTTAAAAATTAAATTAAAAAAAAAATCAAATCAACTAGAAAACAGTTGGCTAACTATAATATAGTATGCTTATGATGTAATGTAATATACTCAAATGAACATTTTTGCTAGAATCAAACTTCCAGTTGACTTTGAAAACCAATAGAAGATTCTGAAAATAACCTGTTGATTAATGCGGTAAATATGTCTTAATTATTGCCAATAAGTTCGTAGATTATGATTTTACCCCTCAAGTGAGATCAAGGTCTTTCCAGGATTATGGTTACACCATCATAAAAATTACAATATCATTAGCTTAAAAGAGAAATTTTTAACGGGTTAAGTAAGCAGCTTTTGAATGAAATGAAAGGGTATATAAATGAAGAATTTAAAACAAATGGATTAAATACGATGGATGCATAGGGTGGCAGAAAAATATCTCTCTTCAGTAAGCACATAACATAAATTAAGAACGTGTACTAATACATTAGAGGGAAACAAATGGTAATGAATTAATGATAAATTTGTAGTTTTCATTGTGAAATAGCATACATATTATTTCCAATATTATATATAAAATTACTCCAAACTATAAAATTTAATGAAAGCGAGCTGTATGTTAAATAAATGTGCATGGCCAATTTAACAGCTACGAGCAAGAGACTTTTAGAAAAGGATTAGTATATGTCTGAAGAGTCCTTAATCCAAGGCCAGCTTGTCGCACAAAGATTGATAAGCTGCACTGCAATGCTTGAACTTCTCTTCTGCCATAACCTATCAACATGCATAATAACTTAAATAAAAAGCAAGCTTTACAACTATTGATAGAGACTCCTCAATAAGGAACAGAACAAGAAAGGAGGGAGAATCTAATCAGTTGTTAGAGCTTGGCAACACCTTGGAAGAGCCTTGATGACGATCTGGATGCCATTTTAGGGCACAGGCACGGTACCTGATTTCAAAAAATAGTTAAAAATCACATTAGAAAAAAAGCAGTAACTCTGGCTTTCCTAACATGTTGGTAAAAGAGGAAGTGGGAAAGAAAGAACTCACGCATTTTTCACATCTTCAAGTTTCAGAGGACCAGAGGCACTCAATCCAAGGGCTAACCTATCTGAAACTAAATCTGAGAATGAACAATCAGACTCGGACTCAGTTGAAGAGTCATATTCATTTTCACTCCGATGTCTCCAGCTCCAAGATTTCCCATAATTAGAAAAGCGTCCTGAACTCCTCCACTGAGGATTTTCCTCATTTACAAAGGACCAATAGAAGAATCGGTTCCCACCAAAGGCAGAACGGAAAATGGTTTCAACATCAAAATCATCTTCACAAAACTCAGGATCTCCTGAAAGAAATCAAGTTTGTCGCAATTTAATATGACTCCAGAATATGCTCTACAGATATCTGGAATCTTCTACTTTGCATTAAAAACAATGAATGCAATGTGGAAACAGGAAATTGAGTTAAGAAAGCTTATAATGCAAGTTCAAACTAAATCAGCTTCATGATCACAAGTTAAACCCATCAATCCTGCTCGAGTAGACATGAAAATTTTCCGGACAAGATTCAGTTAGAAGATTTCCCAGAAGAAACCAGCTCACACAAACTCCAATCAAGAGAGCTAGTGCTACAAGATACATGACATATTGTATAACAGCATCAGTATTTCAAGCATCCTTACTTCTGTACCGGTGCCTTGATCCTTGATTGCCATTCCTGTACCTTCCTGAGCCCTTAGGAGAATATTGTTTCCTAAACCATGAGGGGCCTCGACTTGAAGATGGATCATCCTCATCAATATCTTCTTTCCAACTCTAAACCATGCAAGAAAAAGGAAACCATAAGCATTTTAGATGCAACATCGACAAACAAAATCAGGGAAGAATGGAGGCGTGGGAACCCTTGTCTATATCTATGACCAAAAGAGTTCATAGAGAGAACAACCTAAAAAAATTAATGACACTGAGGACTCCTCCGTATCACATTAGTCTTTATTGGGGAAGAGCACATAAGGACAATGCAAAGTGTATCTAAATTGCTCACATTAGTAAGGGTTCCATGACAAACATGGATGAATAAAAGACCAACAAATCATATGACAGAGCATTTTGAACATTACCCAGTAAAAGGAGAAAAAAGGCTACAGTCCAGACCATTCAAATGCAAAAACAGTCGCAGTGACAGAATTTAAGTCTGTCAGAAATTCTGTTCACTCAGGTAAAATATTCATTGCACAAGTATAACATAGAACAGAATAAAGCAATCATAAAAATTTTAGGAAGGGTAAAGGGATTCCGTATAACTTGTCCAAATTATCCTTCATAAGTATTCTCTCTAGGATGGCGACCATCCAAGTTTTAGGACGGCTGACAGTTTTTTACAAATAAGAAATGTAAAATTTCAACAACAAAAAATGCAAACAAAATAAAAAAATGGAGTCCAAAAAAAATGCCAATAACAAAATGAATGATTGGCAGTAACAGTTCAAAATCCTCAAGAGTCATTGTTTAAGACCCTTGATTTAGTTCTACACCCCCTGTCCCCTGCAACACCGTACTATCCAAATTAACCATATTATGACACTGAACTGAAGGCTTCTTCCCTCTCCCAAATTCCAAACTTGTGGGCCAGCAGCATAGCCAATCTTTGGGGAGCAAGGGGGGACTAATCTTAGACAGTAGTTCATTTTTCTCATTTGTGCTAAAGATGAAAAATATCATTGCCAATTAGCTTAATTATATATGCTACACCACCTGACCATAATTACTCGTCTTTCTGTCTGATATCTGCTATAGGCATAGTAGCATACTGTAAAGAGATACAGTTCCTTACAAAAGTCTTTGAAAGAATACAGCCCCTTACAAAAAGGCTTTCTTTCTCATTTTATTTTATCTTTTTACCTTCTTTTTTCATGAATATTGTGTTTTGTTGAAAACTTGAAAATCCACCAAGAGGAGACCTTAGCACTCTGGATGTATAAACGAGGCTAAAAGCCCAAAAAAGAAGAAAAAAGGAAACTCAACAAGTGACAGCAACGGGGTAACTGGACCGCTCTGAGATAATCAAAGAGCACCAGTAATAGCTCAGTTGAAGGCTCAAACAGCATGTGAAGAATAAGCAAAACAAAAATATAAGAAACAGCACACACATGAGAGAGAGAGAGAGGCAAAAGAGAAGATATGTTTGTTTTGCAATGCATTGACATTGTGCAGGGATGTTTGCAGGCATAAGACTAAAAGCATCATGAACCTGAAACATGAAGTCTGCATAAGCATTGACATTGCGCAGTAATGTTTGTTTTGCATGCATCCTTCTAAATCTTCTTGAGTAATGGTTGCATCTCTGCAAATGAACTGTTTTAGCACAAAACAATTCTTATATAAAATGAGCCTAAGATGGTAATAATAACTAGAAAATGTGCACACTATGTTGGAGAAATAGATTAAGCACATAACTGAAAGCAGCATGAGAAAGAAACACAAAGACAGAACCTACACGCCAATGACACATGTGAAAACAAATATGTGCTCCATGTTGGTTACCATATTGAGCATACAAACTATGAAAAGATAAACATCAATGATAATAAAAGCAATAAATATATGGGTGATCCCTTAGGTTGACAGCAATACTAGCCCTTCTTTATATTCCTTTTGGGTTAGTAAGAAAAATGCTTAATGGCTCAGCTATTAGATTTAACACTACATAAAAGCTTTTACATGTCTTCGGATAATTAATAATTAAAGTGAAGCTCTTATACCTCAGTACAACAACGTAGTATCACATGATGTAATAAGGAGCAAATCTTAACTCAATATGAGGCAGAAGATGACACTACTTGAGAAGAAATGATGGTCACCAAAAGAAGACATTTAAGAAAGCTAACAAATAACTAAACATATAGTCAACTCCCACATCTTTATCAACAAAATAAAACCTTTCACATTTCTCAAGTTAGCCATGATACATCTGAAAACTTCATAATCATTATACAGCAAATTAACACTCCTTTCGATTCTTATCTCACAAAACATGTCAAAATAACATTTTGGCTGACAAAACATGTCTCAAAATAACATTCTCAAAATCCCTTCTTGAATCAAATGATATCCTAAAGCAAAGGAAAAATGGCTGAAAGTTGAAACACTTATAACTGGAAATTATATATGCAATTGAGAGAAACGGGAAGAGAGAGAAACTAACAGAGTCCGAAAAATTGGGCCTTTTGCGTTCCAAGACAGGAGTGGAATGAAAGAGTGCAACCCTGAGATAGTTGGTATTTGAGTTGATCAAGGTCGCTTTCATGGCGCTACTCATTTCTGCAAATCTCTACTATGCTATGTTATTGCTGTGACAATCATATGATAAGGGAACGAAGATGAAAGGTGCTTTCGAAGTTGAAGCTAACCCAGCACCAGCATGATGGGAACAAAACCAGGGGAAGAAACAAAAAAAAAAAACAAACAAAGCTCTCACCATAATTCCTCGGACCCTGTTCTGTTACCCATTTGACTCCACTTAGAAGTCCCTAATGTGTGTTTGGGAGCAAATTAAGGGCAAAGAAAAATGAAAGAAAGGAGAGGGGAAAGATAAACTATTTTTTATTTAAATATAATTGAAGGGTATTATTATTTTGAGAAATAAGATTTAAAAATTGATGTGTTGAAAAAATATTAAAATATTAAAAATTGAATGTATGGTGATTATATTCTAAATAATGTTGTTTCCTTTTTTCTTTCAATACCATCTCAACAAATTTTATTTATGAGCAGATGAAAATGGAAGGATGAAAGCGAGAAGATATAATATAATTTTTTTCCTTTTTTTTCACATGATTAAATTGGGGGGAAATAAGAATAATGTGGTTTTCTTATTGTTTGGGAATAATAATAATAATAATAAAATAATTAATAGTAAAATTACAAATAAACCATTTTTTAGTTGAATTTTATTATTGGGATAAATGTGTAAATAATAAAAATAATGTGTCCATAATTTACTTTCTCTTCACTTTTCACTCCATTTTTTAAGTGAATTATTTCTCTTATGATTTTTTTTCCAAACCATTCATTCATTTTCTAATTCTGTTTCAAATTTCTTTTAAAAAAAAGTAAGGAGTATTTGATTTTTTTTGTTTTTATTTTCAATTAATATATTTTTATTATAATTATAAAAATGTCACATAATTTTTATTTTTTTATATTTTCAAAATTTTCTATAAAAAATAATTAAAATAAGACTTCACAAGATTTTAAAAACAAAAAATAAAATAAAAATAATATAATATTTTTATAATTATAATAAAAACATATCAACCAAAAAAAACAAACAAACAAACACTAAGTTTCTCACTTTTTTCCCCCTATATTCATTCCTTTCAAAGTAAGCATCCACCCAACTACCCAAGCTGAAAGTGTGATGGCACTTGCTAAGGCTATGGCATTTAGGCATGAGCCTAAATCAACATATGTGATTTTATATATATATATATATATGGGAGCATATCTAATGAGATGAGTGGTTTGTTATGAGAGTAAGAGAAGTAAATCTTGACCATTAAATCATTCATGAATGGTCAAGATTAGATGTTACTTAAAGGTCACATGACCACTTAAAAAAGTCACATGACTTTATGTTTTAATCTTGACCATACATGGATGATTCAATGGTCAAAATTTGCTCCTCTCACTCTCACAATAAACCACTCTTCTCACTAGATATGCCTCCTATATATATATATATATATATATATATATATATATATATATATATATATAAATTTTAAGTAGTTAATCAAAATAATAAGTAATTTACGATTCAAGAAGAGACAAAAGTTTAAATTTTAAGAGATGCTTAATAACTATAATTATTCAATTCTAAGATTAATCTTATATTTAAAAAGTGTAAAAATATTTCTAGTATATACCAAAAAATATATAAAGAGAAATTTGTTGTACCATTTATTTTTATAAAAATATCAATACTTTTAATAATTAATTGTTAATATTTAGTCATTTATTTTACTTAATTAAAATATAAATAAAATAATTATATTTTAATTAAGTAAAATATGTGATCAAAGATTGATTATTAATTATAGAAGGATATTAATACAAACACAAATAAAAACAAGAATACCTGAATACATCCCTTAACCTTAGATCATACCAATCAACTTCATTTCGTTTTACGCAGTTCATCAAAATAATAAGCGCGCGTAGAGCTACAAATAGGGGACCTTCATCTTTAAGTAAAATATCTTGCATTTTTTTCTCTAAATTCATATATATATATATATTCTTCAAGCTTTTATTAACTTAGTGTTAGAGTGAATGCAGCATCTAATCCTTCTTCTCTCTTTACAGATATTCGACCTTATTGGCATCAGAAACTCAGATCCTTTCCATTTCATTATTCAAGTCACATCAAGACCCATCATACGATCCACCCGTCACTTTGCTACAAAACAGTAATTAAAACCGTAATAATATGAACTTGGTTTTTCCAGCTTCATTGAAATAGAAACTAATATTTTTGTTGGGCTTACGACGATAAGACAAGGTTTGTCTATTGCTTGGGATAGATGATTTGCTAGTATATGTGAATCAAACTCAACGGAAGCGCTTCATCTAATTGAGCACGCAACATGTTCTTTCCACGCAGGTGCTACTATGACTAGTTGGCTTCGATGGAATTGTTCGGTTTCTATAGTGCATGTGCTTTGTTTGTGAAGGAAATATATCAAAATTTCTTAATAAATCAAGGTGTTGCTAGCAAGGATCATTTAAGTTTATAGTAGTGGCAGATCTTTAGCAAAATTTTTGTGTGGCCATATGATATTATGATAATATTTAAGGAGAAGTACATAATCTATTTAAGTATTTCTATAAAGTTTTCAAAAATTTTGGGGTGACTATGACTCCCCCAATTCTCATAAAGATTCGCCCTGATTTATAGAATGTGAGGTGAATAGGTTAAAATAATTTTAAAATTTTGGAAACTTAAGCATTGAAGAAAGTTATATATGATTCTTCTTATTTAACATTATCAAAATTCCAAAAATTTAGCCCAAGACTGTAACTTATAGAATGTGCCTTATGAAGGGAGATTTTTTTAAAGCTGGTTTTCTGATAATTCTTTTTGCTCATTCCCTTGATCCAGTTTTTGGCCTTTGCTTTTGCTTACTAAATAGTATCAACGATAGTAGCAGAGTTCTTTTCCATATGATAGAATTAAAAAAAATTGATATAAATTATGAGATTGGTATGAACAAATTACAATATAACAAGTGTATATTGATAATTATATAATTATCATATAATTAATAAAATTATTTTGTTATACATAAAAAAAGTCGTTACCACGATTTGAAACTATGAATTTAACCAAAATTTGGTTTCAAAATTTAATTATGGATCTAAAAATTCATAATAGTTACTAATAGGTGCCTTAAAATTTAAATGTTATTATGATTTTTCACTTGTTGGATAATTTAAAGAAAAAAAATTTAATAAAAAAATTTATTATAAACGAACAAATAATTAGTATAAATGGACTTTACATATGATGAATTGATTTAAATCCACTTTTCCTGATTATTTATTATTTCATGTTATATAATATAATAATATTCAATTAAATTTATAATTTATACACATAACTGGTGTCTGGTGGGACTTCAAACAACTGTCCAAGCCCATAGATTAAAAATCAGGCCCAAAACATGTTTTTTGGCCTAATGGATTGGGCAATGCATCAGCCCAAGCCTTATCCATTTTCAGACTGGGCCAGATTTGATCATGGATTAGGCCTAACTTAATATGTATAAAAGACGTGATTCATCAAGGAAAATCTTTATTTCAAGTATAACTGCATAAGATCTTGATATCAAATTCCATCTATTTTTTTTAAAAAAATCTCAGAACACTAACGTATGAAATCATAAATGTATTAATATTTTCTTACAAAAATTTACATATCATATAACATTTTATTATTTGTCATTTCTTAAGACTTTATATATTTTGTATTTCTCTAACTAGTGCATGAATAATGCTTTTCTTGACTTTATAAAACAGAAAGTCAAAAATCGTGCACTGTGATGCACTGAGTTTGAAAGTTTCAGATCCCGAAGTTCTTAGAAGGACGATAGCAGATGAAAATTTTCTTGTGTGTGCTTGCGCACGGCAAGCTTTGATGGGAATTGGGATGACGATGACCCAAAAGAAAGTTTTCACATGTGCAGGACCTCCCCTTTCGATATGATATCTTTTCACTTTTGCTCACTTTTTATCAACTAAATGAGTTGGGTAGTTGCAAGACATTTCATATCTTTTTCCTTCCTAGTTCTCTGTAATAATGTAATGTTTAGCCCTCATTGGCGTGAATCCCGCTAGAGCTAGTTGTACGTATAAATCGAAGCTAATAATTCACAAGGAATGGAAAAACCAGATGCATGTATGTACCCAAAAATAAAATAAAAGATGCATGTTATTTTCTACAATAACAACTGATTTTATATAGTTTCAAACACATATTGTAGCATTTAAAAAAAATTTATTAATAGAATAAAAAACACTATACTAGTCTAAAACTTGGATCTTTTGACCAAATCTTGATATAATTTTCTGCTTCAATTAAAGGTGTGTTTAAGGTGTGTTTGAGATAACCTTTGGTTACCCAAAATTATGTTTGTAAGTAAATTTTGTTTTAAACTTGGTGTCAACATGTTTGATAATTTTTATATTTGAACATTACTGTAAAAAATAACTTGTTTGTGTATGTATTAATAAAGATATTCTTATAATTTGATATTATATTATTATTTTAATAATATTTAAATAAATATAATCTAATAAATTTTTAAAATATTATTATATTTATACTATAATACTCTAAACAAACTTAACTTTTATAAGAAATTTTTTTATCATCATTTTATTTATAATTAATCTTTTTAACATCAATTTATTAAGAATTTAATTTTAATTCACTGTCAGTGTAAAATTTCTTTATATTATCATCTAATCATATACTAACACATAATTAAAAGTATTAGACTTTTGAAGTAGTTGTTATAATAATCAAATTCTTTTAATGAGTTGGCAATACATGATTAGATGACAGTATAAAAAAACTTTACACTAACAGTGGATCAAAATTAAACTCATTTATTAACCATCTAATTCAAAATAACTCATATCTTTTTTGATAATTACACATTCAAAAGTGATTTTTATCAATATTATTCAAATAATATTTATTTTAACAAAATTAATTTTCAGATATAAATTTTCAAACATCAATCACTTCATTCGAATTCACTTCTAACTAAAATTAAGTTTACAAAATCAAGTTTATCAAAAATCAAATTTACAAAATCTAATTCAAATACACACTAATTTACCCCTCTCTTTTAATTATTTTCATTTCATATGATATGGAATTGTTTTGATAGTTCTTTAATATAAGGTGGACAACAACAAACCACAATCTTCTATTTATGTGGAGTAGTGATGATCCATAATTCGTTTCAAGTTCAACAAAGAATAATTTAATAAATTCGTGGTGACAGTCACCCAAAATAAAAGGCACCAAAAAAAAAAAAAAACATCGTGTGACGCAATTATCTTTCCAAGGTTTAAATCATTATTATTATTTTTATCTTGTGTTGTTAGCACAAATGTATTTCATCATCATTTTATTTAAGAAAAAAAAATCTAAAAATATCGTTGTTCAAAATCATCCTAAATAGCATATGAAAATAAAAGGAAAATCTTTTTTACTACAGAATGGAAGTCTTGAGAGCAAACGAAGAAATTGATAAAGAAAGATTAAATTCTAAAGATGAGTACTAAAATACATTGAAGATAATAGAGTTTAATTTTAAAATTTTATACTTTTATTTAATATTGAGATGACTCATCATTAAAATAGTTAAATTTTTTAATTAATTATTATAATAATTAAAAATTTTAATAATTTATTAGTATATAATTATATGATATTAATAAATAAAAATTAAATTCTTTAATGTGAAAATCAAAGAAAATCTTATCATTTATAGGAAAAGGAATATTAGAAGAGAAAGAGGGGGAAGGGGGGGGGGGGGAATAAACAGACTAAAATGGAAAAAGAGAAGTTACAAAGACAATCACATAGCCAAAAAGGGGAGCGGTGTGGTCAACAAGCGAAACAAGCATTGTCCGAAACGGGAGACCACGTTGTATGATTGGTTGGTGGTTATGGCCAGCACGTCTTTCAGTTTCACCATCGCAATGAGATGCGGCATCAACCGTTGGATGTTGAAAAAAATTGAAGGGGCAACGAAGGATCCGATGGAAACGACGAAAGTGGAAGAACATGTGTGCATAGATGTGACCGCACGAAATCAAACACCCCGACATGATCTCTCGACAGCTGCAAACTGAATGCTGAGTTGGTATGTGACCGCTTTTTGCACCGTCCCATATATAATTGCGACAAATTTTTAGATTGAAATTGTCTATTATACATATTTTATGCAATATTAAATATATATAGATTTATTATTTTTAAATAAATATATTTATTATATAACTCACATAATTTTACATATATTTTATATTTAATAAGGTCCTAAGCATTTACATACTTAACAACTTCTCATGTAATTACTCTGATTCTTACTCTCACTCTTTGAGTATCACTCTCACACTAATCTAGTGTTTTAAAAATTGGTCTAATTGGACCGGTTCAACTAATTGAATCGTAGACCGAAAACTCTATCGGTTCTTATTCAATTAAAAAATCTCTCGAGCGGTTAAACTACAAAAATCATAAAAAAAACTAGTTAAATCAGTAAAAATTAAAAATAAAAAATTAATTAGACTGTTCATCAACTTTTAAATTAAATTTTTATTAAAAAATAAAAAATAAAATAGTTCTTTTTTAAAAAAAAACTTAAGATTTAACTCTTTTAGAAGTTGCGTTAAGGGTTTCTATAATTCTAATCATTCTTTTTCACAAAATAAGTGACAACACTATAAAGCAATTTATAATTTTTATGATCAATTATATATAGTATATAGTATACCAGTTCAATTATCAATTTAATCTATCAAATCTTAAATCACTCTTCACTCCAATTACCCATTTCAATTGATTTTTAAAGCATTGCACCAATCCCAACTCTTCGCCAAAAGACCAAAAGTTAGAGTGAAAATTAGACGCAAAAGAAAAGCCCCACTTCCAAATAACAAGCCCAAATTAATCTACTTTCCTAGTAGGTCCCGTACCTTGCCCAAATTGCCCCTTGCTTTTCATCATCTGAGGACTATTTTCGGCTGAGTAGTACTGTATGTTGATATTATAATGTTTTTTTTGGTGGTATGTTGATATTGTAATGTTGACACTGAATAATAGAGTGATTGTGTCCACTGTCAAAAAAAAAATTAAAAATAGAGTGATTGTGTCTGAATTTGATACGAGACTCTTAGCTCAGAGCACAATGGAATAGAACCTCAACTGCTCAAACGTCACACATTTGGATATTCAATTCCACTCATCAGGCATGTTTCATGTTTGATAGAACAATCTAATTTAGCGTTGAATTTTTAATTAGTGATAAAGAAATAGGTATTAAATATTTTAAGCTAACGTATTAAAGTGTATTAAAGTAAAGTATTTCTATTTAATATAATAAATAATAATATATTAAAAAATTATCATCCTTTGATAATCTAAATAAGAAATAATTGTTATTGAATCTATTTTTTATTTGAATTTAAATATATATTTTTAAGTTTGCAATATACATACACCACTAACTTATTTTTAGCATTGTATCTATAATAAATATTAATTTTTCGTATATTTGATTAAGTTGAAATCTTATCACAAAATCTAGGATATGAAAAAAAAAGTATGAATACATAAAGAAAAAGCCTATTTTTTTTGTGTACACCAAAAGTATTCTCACACCTTTTAATTTTTTCTGAGCTGTCAAATAATTATGATTATTATTCCTCTCTTAATAATGTCTTATAGGATTTAAATATTTGATCTTCTTCTATAATTATATGTTGCTTTCTACTCTGACCAATTATTTGTGGGTAAGAAAAAATTATTTGAATAACTAGATATGATTGAAGTGATAAAAAAGATTATGTGATGAGTTTGATAAAACAAAAAAAAAAATTTATCACTTATTTTTAATGTTACAAATATTTTTAATTTAATATTGAATATATATTAGAAGAAAGTATGAACATTTAATAACTTAAATTGATGCATAATTAAATCTTGTTTGAATAAGGGGTAACGAGCGGTGGAGATGGAAAGGAAGGCAAGTGAATAACTCTCCTAGTTTAAAATTTCATGAAGGAAAAGGAAAAGCGCATGAGGGGAATAATTTTCCTTTAAACGTTCGCTTTTTTAACCCTACTTACAAAAAATTAAAGATTATATTGAATTTTTAAACTTAAAATAATTTATATTTTCCTTTTTTCCCCATCATTAATCATCATTCAAAAATGCCAAAGCCAACTCTATTTTCATTCTTTCTTTCCTTTTCATTTCATTTTGTTATTTCTAAAACTTTCAAATATAACCTAAACCAAACAGTAGTCACTTAACAATTTAAATAAAAAATAGTTGATTATGTCAATGAGTTTGTAGCTTAACTAACACCGATTTTAATATTTAAAACTTGAATGTAATGTTGATATAAGAAGTTTGATTTTTCCGTAGGCTACCTTTCTTACTCTTCTACCCAATGTTTACACCAACATTATTGAAACTGAATACATTTAATTGTCTCCCATATGTTGAGTGATTTTATTTTATTTTTAAACTTCCAAAAATATACCCTAAACGAAGCAGGTGTCATTTAATAATTTAAATAAAAAAAAGGTTTGTTACTGAATGCATTTAATAATCTCCCATATGTTGAGTGCTTTCAATGCTTTTTTATTTAATTTTTTAAAAGTTTTAAAATTAATAATACATTAATTTTCAGTATTAAAATATTTATTTTTAACATTTCATTCAAGATATTTGGAAAAACAAAAAACGAATTTGCTTTGATTTAAAATATAATCACAAAAATTGTAATAGGAGACTAATACCATCTTGAACAAAAGCTCATCAATTACATGTTTTTGAAGTGCGTAGGTGCATTATTAAGATGACTAATAATATGCATCTATAGTGGTTGCATTATAATATTAAATGCCTTGATTTATCTCACAAGAAAATGTTTATAAATAAAGTCATTAGGAATGGAAAAATAGTGAGGAGTTTATATACTTTGAGGAAAAAAAATCTATAAATGATTGGTCTTTTTAAAGTTTAAAATCACTTATTTTTATTTATTTTTAATTCACCCCCACCATTTTTCTCTAATTTGTTTCAAAGTTGAGGGGAAAAAAAGGAAGGGGGTAGATTGGGTATTTTGAGAGATGAGAGGGAGAAACTAGTATTTGCAAGAGAATGAAGCAAAAGGGTGCCAGCTATTTCCAACAATAAACGTGACCCGCGCGGGGGTCCGTGGATTAGATATTCGAAACAGACGGTCAGGATCTGCGGAGATCGAATTTGCGGTTCATTTGAGACGAATTTCATTTGCCAGAACTTGCTTTTTTTAAACCACAGGGCGGGTACCTCAGCCACACAAGCACGGTTCGTTAAAAATAGAAAAGAAAGAGACATACACAGAAACACAGAACACAACACAACACAACACAACACATCACATAATCACGTAGATTCTTTCGTTTCGGAATTCCAAGGTACACATTACATTCTCTTTCCTTTATTCTTTCTTTGACATTTTCCATTACCAAATCTTTGCCGGTGAGAATTTTTCGATATTGATGACCCCGATCTTCATTTTCTTTCTCACTTTTTTTTATTCCTTAGTAATTTGTATTGCTTCCTCTTTTTAGGTGAGGTCAAATTGAAAATGCCGCATCTTTTTTTGTTTTCTGGGTGGTGATCATGATCTTTGATAAATCTTGTTCATGATTCTTTTATATATCGTCCTTGTGTTCCGAATTTGGATTCTATTTTTTCACTAGGAAGTATTATGATTTAGAAAGAAAGACACAAATTTTATAATCGTGAGTAAAAGTAGTTTGTGTCACTCTCTCGTAATTTTGCCATATTTTTAAGGGGAAAAAAAAAGAGATGATCGGATTTCAAATTTCACTCATAATTTTCTGTCATGTTTGTTTTCGAGATTTTTTTTAAAAAATGAAGGTTTGGTGTCTTTCTGCAGCAATCAATAAAAAATGGCAGAAGCTGAGGATATTCAACCACTTGTTTGTGATAATGGAACCGGAATGGTGAAGGTATGGATCCAAGGGTGTGCTGGTTGTTGATCTTATTATATGTTTGGATTGGTTTGGTTTTTCAGGATCTCTTGTAATCTTGCACATTGTCTTGAATCTTGATATGTCTCAAATTTGTAGGCTGGATTTGCTGGAGATGATGCTCCAAGGGCTGTGTTCCCTAGCATTGTGGGTCGTCCCCGCCACACTGGTGTGATGGTTGGTATGGGACAAAAGGATGCCTATGTTGGGGATGAAGCTCAATCCAAGAGAGGTATTTTGACTCTGAAATACCCTATTGAGCATGGCATTGTCAGCAACTGGGATGATATGGAGAAGATCTGGCATCACACTTTCTACAATGAGCTCCGTGTAGCTCCAGAAGAGCATCCAGTTCTTCTGACAGAAGCACCTCTCAACCCCAAGGCCAACCGTGAGAAAATGACCCAGATTATGTTCGAGACCTTCAACACTCCAGCTATGTATGTTGCCATCCAAGCTGTCCTTTCCCTTTATGCTAGTGGCCGTACAACTGGTAACGAACCTTCATTATCTATTTTCATTTTTGTAGTTTATGGGAATGATTTACTGATCTTTGTTCAAAGTTGATTCTTTGGGGCAAAGTGAATGGTACATGTATATGTATTGTTGTCATGCCACTTGTATTTCATTAGAATTTCAAGATGCTTTTCAATTTGAAAATAGTTAACATGTCCTTACACAATTGTATATACGAGTAATGCTTAGCAGTAAGAAACAAAAAAATTGACAGAAGTCAGCCAGAATTTGTGAAGATTCAAGTGTGGTTGCTAGATAAGTCAAAGTAATAGGACTCGCTTATTCGTCTAAGAGTCAATAGTGATGTCAACTCATTCTGGCAAAAAAATTCTGACTATCTAGTATTTTCCTTGTTTATACGAATCAAATGAGTTTTATTTATTTTTTAAAACATTTTGCAGGGATTAATAATGTCATACATTCTGTTCATTTCATTATGAGTGCAGAGTTTGTTTCATGAATGCTGAACGAGATTCAAAAGACTAGCCATTTAATGGTATACCTTCACATTGAAATGAATTGACACTGGTTTCTATCTTGTTGTTTGTAGGTATCGTTCTGGACTCCGGAGATGGTGTCAGCCACACAGTTCCCATCTATGAAGGCTATGCCCTCCCACATGCAATCCTGCGTTTGGACCTGGCAGGGCGTGATCTCACTGATGCCCTCATGAAAATTTTGACCGAGCGTGGATACTCTTTCACCACTTCGGCTGAGCGTGAAATTGTGAGAGACATGAAGGAAAAATTAGCCTATATTGCTCTTGATTATGAACAAGAGCTAGAAACGTCAAAAACCAGCTCAGCTGTTGAGAAGAGCTATGAGCTACCTGATGGACAGGTGATCACAATAGGTGCTGAAAGATTCCGTTGCCCTGAAGTACTCTTCCAGCCATCCATGATCGGGATGGAAGCTCCCGGCATACATGAAACAACATATAACTCGATCATGAAATGTGATGTTGACATTAGGAAGGATCTCTATGGAAACATTGTCTTGAGTGGTGGTTCCACGATGTTCCCAGGCATTGCTGATAGGATGAGCAAGGAGATTACAGCACTGGCACCAAGTAGCATGAAAATTAAGGTGGTGGCACCACCAGAGAGGAAGTACAGTGTCTGGATTGGAGGCTCCATTTTGGCATCCCTCAGCACCTTCCAACAGGTAGAGTGCATGACTTCAATTACATATGCATGGAATTGTTGGGTTTTGCAAAGATAATGCAGCAAATAAATCAGGGAATTCTATTTCAAGAATAAGTAAAGACTTAATAAAATAAAAGGAAAAAACAAAGTGCTAGGGAGTAACAATCATAATACTCAGATAGATCAAGGGAAGCAAACTAGTCTAAAATGCGTATTCTTTTTTCCTTGGGAGAGTGAGGCTTGACAGAGTACAGTACTTTGCAGCTTTTGGAACCTCAAAACCATGGTTTGGGCAAAAGCATCAAGAGACAAGCTTTTACCCAAACCATGGTTTGGGAGATTTTAAAAGCTAAACCAATCATGCTTAAACCACTGAAAGTGACACGTGTAGTTTACAAAGGCTTAGTGTTAACCTGATCCTTTCTCTCATTACACTTCTAAGTATTTCTGAGATGTTCTCTTTCCTGAGTGCAGATGTGGATTGCAAAGGCAGAATATGATGAATCTGGCCCATCAATCGTTCACAGGAAATGCTTCTAATCATGGACGGCGAGTCCAGGGAAATTATATTTTACACTACGTACTACAGAAATACCATCAAGTGGTTGAGGAACTTTCATTTCCAATTCTTTAGCATTTTTTTTTATCATGTTTCTGTGTTTTCCTTTCTTGATATGTTGGGATAAGAGCATGAAGGCAAGCAAGATATGTAAGATTCATATTTTTTTTTTGACTACCATTTTGTTGTAGAAGAGCTGTGTATTGTTAATGATTTGGTTTGGTTGAATCAACAATTCTTTTTTAAGTATTCTGATTAAAGTAATGGTATGTACTTGATTTATTATTCTCTGCAACAAGAAGTCATCGTTACTCACTGCCCAATCTTTTATATTGATGATTGATATTTTGCCTACAGTTCATATGCCTACTTAGTATCAACATAATTATTGCATGAGAGTTCAGAGTTCCACGATTGAGTATATTATCATTATGTATAGAGCAGTGATCATTTCTTTCTCCTGAAGTCGTTAAGGGGAAGGCAAAACCCGTATAAAAAAATGTGACTAGTTCGAGGACATTAGACAACTAGCACTAAAACTAATCTCCAAATTTAGCTGCTTAAGGGAACAAGTATAAATTGAAATCTTTGGAAGCTTCAAACATACTAGTGCCGCCGCCATCACCACCACCTCCTCAGATTCGAAAAACACAACTCTTGGATTTAGTGGCAGCAAACATAAGAAAATTGGCGAATAAGCAAAGCACAAAAGAGCAGTTTAAGGAGAGTGAGCGGTCTTTATAGCATCTTTATATTCACGCCTTTGTAAGCTGAAGGAATTAAGGAAACTTACCACTTGCACTGAAAAAAGTATGTTTTGACTTATTGAGCAATGAGAGAAAGTGGGTTGGAATACAGATTAGTTCAACAGATGATCATAATAAAGATTTACCTTTGATTTTTTTTTTTTGTGCAAACCAAAATATTCTCTTGCATAAAAGATAAGAGACTAATTCAACGGGATACGGTCAAGCGCATAAAGCACAGATCCTTCTTAACTGCGTTTTCTCCATACACACCATCTCAATAATGAAACTTGAAACAAAATGCTTAAAGTGACTGAATCCTTTCCACTCAAATCAACGCAAGTTGATATCTTTGATTCAAAAACAAATTGAATAACCCTAATAAATGAAAACAAGCACATTAAGAAAATTAATTTTTAAAGTAACTCCCACATTATTTTCTTGTTAGTTATTGTTAACCAAACTATAAAACTAGGTTTAGAATTAGGAGTGGACCACGCTTGACTCCCAAACTGCAAATAGCAATCCTCTTTAAGATTTCTTTCAATGCTCGTAATCAAAAGGAACTTCAAATTCGTTGACTGAACCCCTTCCATTGAATAACCCTAATAAATGAAAATAAGCGCATTAAGAAAATTAATTTTTATAGTAACTCCCACATCATTTTCTTGTTAGTTATTGTTAACCAAATTATAAAACTGAGTTTAGAATTAGGAGTGGACCATGCTTGACTCCCAAACTGCAAATAGCAAAGCTCCTTAAGATTTCTTTCAATGCTCGTAATCAAAAGCAACTTCAAATTCGTTGATTCAAACAAGTCTATTTTAGTAATATAAGAGTTAACGCATGCTTCAGATTATCGACTTTATTCAAACAAACGAGGTATAATAGTATATAAACTATCACACTGCAAAGTCTACCACCTCCAAGATCAACCGAATAAAAAGAAAACCATGGCTTCCCTCAATTAACACAGCAAATACGTTTCTAATAGACGAGGTATAATTTGAAACTTAAGCATAAAGGTGAGAAGACATGTTCAAAATAAACAACAATTAGACTCTGCAAAAATGTCTAATGAAATACAGAATATTTTGAGCTTCCCTTTCGATAACCAGCAGAGCCAATAAAGTTTGTTGGCTATAGTTCTAGAAATGAACCTTGTACTCACGTTAATTCCCGGACACTTTTAAAATTTGATGGTCCAACCATGTCAATGAACCCTTTGATGGACAACTCTGGTACGGCAACCTTCTTCCCAAGCAACTCATGGTCTATGAAGACAACCACCACCGTGATATCATCATGAAAAAACCGCCTAATCCCCTTCTCAACCTTCTGAAGGTCTTTATATCTCATTTCCCTTTTCCTAGCTGCCTCATCTAGAGCAGCCTTAAGAAGTCTTCTTGCAATACCCTGGTGTTCAAAAAAAGCACATCAAGCAACAAGAAAAAGGTTGGAGCTTTTGATATCCAAGGGCAAAGATTATAGAAGGAGAAAAAAAAAAGAAAGGACAAGTAGAAAAAGCATACAGTTCGTGGGTTGTTATGAACAATCTCAGCAGCTTCCTGATTTGTCATGTGTTCCCAAAGCCCATCAGATGCAAATATAAGAAATTTATCATTAGGTTGTAAAACTCTCGAACAAACAGATGGTTCTGCTGTTAGCACCGGTCGGCGGATAGGTTCAGGCAGGTGGAACCGTGGGAATGAAGGATCAAGAGAGAACTCCGGCCGCTTCAAATATGCATCTCCTATAGATCTGGATACCTGATGGTAGTTGTGGAGCGAACAAGAAAACTTAGTTACTATGAGCAACCCCAATCATCACGGCAGGCATCTCATTAATAATTGACAAATTAATTGCAGAAGCAAATACAATGATTAGCCAAGAAGTGAACAGAAACGAAATGCAGCTACAAAATATGGTTTGCATAGACAAAACAGTAGAAAACAAAATATATAAACATGTAATGGAAGTTGTGAGACACTTTGCTAAGAAAACTAACTGCAGCTACAAAATATGGTTTGCATAGACAAAAAAGTAGCAAACTAAACATATAGGCATGTAATGGAAGTTGTGAGACACCTTGCTAAGAAAACTAAGTCCAATAAAGCCTCAACAGTGTACAGACACGGGGGGATAAAACTGTTTTGTAACAGTCAGAGTGTGTTATCTTTGGTATGGGGCTATCCAGATAGATATATGTGTGCTACAGTGTTACATGCCAAAAGCATGCACCAAAAAAAGAAAATCAAACAACAATTCGTAACCTACAAATATTACATAGAAACAGAAGCAAAAACAAAAAAGATACGGCAACACAAACAATTAACAAATTCTTTTCTAAAAGGAAAAGAAAAAGAAAACCTGGATGATGCCTTTAATGCGCCATGTTCCATGCTTCATAACTACAACTTGTGAATCTTCCGGATGCAAAGACCTGAGTTCTCGTCTAACCTCCTCTCTACTAGCATTGTGCTCTCTGGTCAACTGCTCAGCAATGATCTTGTTAGATCCACCTATAGAACCAATTACAGCACGAGAGTCTCCAAGATTGGCAATATATAAAGTCCCTTTCCAGATAACACCAACCAGACAACAGGAACCTATTGCTGCTATCAATGGCTTTATTCCATAACTCCTTCGAACAAGAGTCAGAAACCCATCTTCAGTAGCAGAAACAGCACCCCTGATAATATCTTCAGAGATAGTACCATTTTCTTGAGCAATCCCTGTAACCAGATTCGACAGAAAACTTCCATAACTGCTTAAACCAATACAGTACCAACTACCAAGGGTATGCACAACAAAATAACAATAGGTAAAAAAAAAGAAGAGGTAAGTAGTAAAGTTTATGCAAATACATGCATTGCAGGTCAGACAGTAAAAATATTAATAAGAGTTAATTTACACAATTATGTAATGATCAATTTAGATCCAAAAATAAAATAGGAATAAGAGAAAATGAAAACAAAGAATATGGAATTTCATAAACCATATCAATCCAGATTTAGCAGGTAAATCAATTTTTTGCATGTGTCTTAGATCTCATTATGTATACCAATTTTTCAAAGATCTTAAGGGAAACATAATTTTTTCCCTACTCCAAGCACTCCAAATGAACAATATAAAAATGAACAAATTAATTTCAGATGCCACGCTAAGGGTCTGCTTCTTTGAGTAGGAGGAAAGTGGGAAGGTTTAAAATAGTGGACAGTGTGAAAATGATTTTCAACCGAATTATGGCCCAAGCATGTGTAAAGTGATTTTCATTCCAAAATTTCCATTTTCCCACTTTCCACTTACTCAACCAAGCAAACCCTAAATATAAGACTGTACTTACTCAAAAGGCAAAACAAGAAAAACAACAAAAAAAGGCATTTGATGATTGATATAAAAGAGGAAAACAAACAAACAAAAACAAAACTTAGTAAGCTAAATTGTGGAGGAGCTACTTGATAATTGAGATGGTTCTAAGAAAGTATTTTCCATATCCTCCCTTCTTAGATATAAATTCAAATATTCAATAATTGGTTCCTTAAATAAATTGAATAATTGGTTCCTTTCATATTTTGGGTTTCTGTTTCCATTCCGTCCTCACTAAAAAAAAAAAAAAAACCCACCATTCAAAAGAAAAAGCAGGGGAGGGAAGAGTATGAGAAAACAATGTTAGCAGGCGTGGTATGTACCGTATGTATGCTTCAGAAAGCAAATTGAATTTTACTCAGTTTCTTGCAATCACAAAAATATGCAATATGAACAAAGCAACAATACAACCAAAACCATCTAATCATATAAGCCAAATGGCCATCCAAAAACCAACAAGAACACATAATCTACATGACAATTTGCAACAAAAAAGGTCCAAAATATCAACATTGATAACACTCCAGCAAATCAACCCAGTTCAGTGACACAAAGCCACACAAAAATTTATACTATACATATAATGAATTCAGAAATATCCAAAGAATCTGAGAAGACTCACTCATCAGATGATGGAAGAGGTGATCATTGATGAACCGGGAGGCTTCAGGACCTCCATGGCCATCATATACTCCAACGAACACAGCATCAGAACCGGTCTCAACCTGGCTATGATCCTCAATAACTTCATTGGCCTGAACCACTGCGAAAGAGAATTCACCACACGAGTGCTTCTCAAGGTCCCTGCACCACAAGAGAGCGTCTTCAATGGGGGAAGAATCATCAACAACATCATCCTTGTTCATGCGTGCATACCGCCTGACTGGTCTCAAGCACGCAGAAACTATCCTTGCCAACCACGAAAACATCCCACATTTCCCTCTCTAACAAATCCCTTTAAAACCAAGCTTCAGCGGTTATATGGCAAAAAAGATGCAAACGATGACACTGCGGTTTTCTGAATTTGAAAATGAAAATGAAAATAAAAATACCCAGATGGAAAAAATTGAGATTTCTTGATGAAAGAAACGATTTTTGAGTGCTAGAACCAGGAAAAGTGTAGGAAAGATTGTAACTTTGAAGATCAAAGAAGAGTGTGGATGAGATGTTATATGAAGAGAGACAGAGAGGGAGAGGCTGCAAGTGCAAATTCGTACCCAAGAAAGGGAAAGGAGAGAGTAAACATCATTGGAATTTTTCCAAAACAAATGTAAAGATCTGATATTTGCGAATCAAAGAGAAGAAGAAGAAGAAGAAGAAGGGAGTGAATGGTTTTTTCTTAGCAGTGTTAAAAGAGAATGGTTAAATACATCTTGTTCTTGGAGGGTTGCACATAATAGTAGTGTTTGTTTGTTGTGTTTGTGAAATAAGAGAGAAAGGAGAGATAGGGGAATTGTGGGGGTTATTCTTATTGCCAAAAGCAAGCAAAAGGAAACCGTAGTTTCCAAAGAAAGTGAAGACTGAAGAATGCTGGGTGGGGAAGTGAAAGGAAGAGGAAAGTTGACAAAAGCCTGTGTTGACTTTTGAGATGAAGACGATGAAGAAGAAGAAGAAGAAGAAGAGCGTATCAGTTTTCCTTTTCTGCGATTTGTTTTCTTTCCCTTTATTCATTTTTTCCAATGACCATTTCTATTGTTTTCTCCTCAAGTTGACAAGATGGTTTATTTACATAATTGCCATTGATCGATGGATTTGGTTGGAATTGGGTGGACCCTTGATCCAAATTGCTCCTCCACCCACCAAGAGCGGCTACCAAATTCCAACAAAGTTGAGCACTTTTCACTATTGTTATGAAGAATTTAAGAAAAAAAACAACATGGGTTCAACCCAGTCAGGTCTAGATAACCCGGTCAAAAGCTCCACCATTTGTTGTTGATTCAGATAGTTTATTTTTCCTTTTGTTGCTAACTCAAATGAAAAGGCCAAAAACCTACCCAAAAAAAAAAGATGAAAAGGCCAAAAGGGTACATGCCATATGTTTTGGTCATTAAATTTTTCTGTCCAATAACTTGATATTTTTTCGAAATTATTTCTTTTTGTTTGGCTTTCCCTTCTCTGTTCAAGTACATATGAACTTGGATGAACATTGGCCACAGGATATCATATTCTCCCAATGCAATCAAAAGGTTCAAATGGACACGTGTAATTGAGTAGGTGTGGCTTATAAATTGTGCAACATGTTTGGATGGTTTAAAGGACGGGATTAGCATTGCTGGGGTAGAGGGCATGTTGTTTTCCAAAGCAAAAGGGAAAGCCACTTAAACACATGTGCCATGTGAAGTGGCCTTTTCTGAACCCAATCCTTAACTGTTACAGTTGCATTAAAGGTTTGTGGTTGCTAACCAGGAAGCCAGGAGGTCCAGGACCATTTGACCCTCAAAATCATCTTTCCTTTTCATTATCACATGGGTTGTGACATCCTCGACCTTGTATGGGCAATTTCAGAAGAGATTCATTGCTCTCCCATAAGCCAAATTTCAATTTTCAACCCCAAAGTTAACCTCAATTCCACCTAATCCCATGTGTGGTTTATTCAATATTGTTAAAATTGAACTGGACTAAATTAAACTGGATTGAATAATTTAATTGGTTTAACGGTAAACTGAACATTTAAACAGTTATAATTTAGTCTTATAAGTGAATTCTTAGTCAATTTATTTTAAACCAATCAAAACTAATTAAGATACGATTGAACCGTTCGGTTCATTCGATTGAACTGAAGGATCATTCGATTGAACTGAATAATTATTAAAAAATTTTTAAAAATTTTAATATTTTTCACGTTTCATAAATATTCTTATATATTTTATATTGTTATATATAAATTATTATTATGACATTATCAAGTTCGACAAGTAATTTTAATAATAAAATTAGTTAAACATGAAATAAAGGTCTCACTAGTTCATTGTTCGGTGTAGTTTTAATAACATTAATTTAAGTCTCATCTATGAAACAGTCGTTCCTTAATTAGATGTATTTTTATCCTTGAAGTTAAAGCAAGTGTTGATTAATCGGTTTACGCGTTGGGGGAAAGAGAGAGGGACCTGAGCTTATTGTTTTTGTTTTGTAAACTAAATTGTCGAGTTTTGTTTTCACTGTTATGGACATGGACCAATTGGGGTTATAAGCATGTTTATAGAGAACTGAAAAGGCATTAAATTTGTTTAATATTATAATTGTTTTTTTTTTAAAGTGACTCCATTTACTTAGATACATTACACGCAATTCTGACATAACCTAAGGTGTTTGGCACACGAAAAATAGAAGTTTATCATTAACGAGAAATTCTTACATATCTACATTTTCAATATTTTGACATGTGAAATCACATTCTTTAACATGATTCATATAACTTCACACATGTTTAATATTAAATGAAATATTTATAATAGACAGTGTCTACATAAAAAAATTCATATTAAGTGATGTGCATTTGATATTCAATGTAGATAATATGAACATTTCTCCATGGATTCAATACATGGCTATAAGTAAGAACTTTTTTAAATGAATAAATTACACTTTACTACTTTGAGGTTTATCAAAATGATAGTAACCCTCAAATTTAACCACAAATTATACTACACTATTTTTTTCATTTAACTAATGGTTGACTTAACACTGTTAAATATTTTTAAAAGAAAAAATAAACTAACTTATTATTAATGAGTTTTTCTAAAAATAATTATTAGTGATCTATATATTACATTTTTAAGCTTAATCTTATGATTTCTTCTTTATAAAACTAATTTATTTTTTAATAGAAAAAAGTGAAAGTGATATAATTTAACAAATGTTATCAAGAGGAATATAATTTAAATATATTTATTTTACTCTAACAAATAATTAATATATCATGTATGTATATTACGTAAAAAAAAGATTGTACTCTTTTTTTATCATTTTATTTCCCATGTTGGGTCCTCTAATTCAATTGCTTCTAAGCAAGTATCATGCTTTAATTTTTATAATTTTCAATTTTTTGAAAATTTTCTAGCATTATAAACTATAACCTAGTCTACAAACATAAAATTTTAAAATTATACAATTTTGTTCAACATGTAACAACATGAAATTTTTAAATTTAATAATTGGTTAAATTACTTTTTTAGGTCCCTGAAGTTTTTGAAAAAATTCAAATAGGTTTCTATATTTTAAAAATTTATAATTGAATCCTTATAGGTCTAAAATTTTGTAATTAGGTCTCTGTCGTCAAAGTACCAATAAAAATTATTAATGATAGCATAAATTTATGGACTTAATTACAAAATTTTGAAACTATAGGAACCTACAAAACTTGTAATTGGATTCCTATAATTTTAAAATTTTATAATTAAGTCCCTAAATATATCTTACGTTAGAGCATCGTTATAAGTTTTTAACAAAAATGACCTAATTATAAATTTTTAAAGCGTAAAGATTTATTTAAATTTTTCCAAAAAATTCAAAGACCTATATAGTAATTTCACCTTAATAATATTTTTAAATAAATTCCATACAAATATTCAATTAATATTATATATATATATATATATATATGTATATATCAGCTAAGGGTATTTTTATTTCTTTAATGGGTATTGCGGAGACGGGGATTTTGATCCCGCACCACCCTGTTTATTAAATAGAAATAAACTTCTCTTTCTTCTTATCTTCATACCATATTTACTTCATTGCGAGAACAAATGTTTTTATTGTCCTAATCATCAATAATATATTATAATAATCTATGGCCTTGCATGAATAAAATAATTAAAAGTATGATTTTTGCTTAGAAATACTCAAGTTAAAAGGACTCAAGTACAAATGAAACAAAACAAGAAAAGAAAATGAGAGTATAATATTTTTTTTAACATAATACATAATATATCAACTAACTTACATTGGTTTGGTCACCTTAAATATCTTATTCTGTTTTTAATCTTTAAGGCAGTGTATATGGAGATAACGTAATTAGGAAGAGTTCTTGCTTCACACGTCTAACTGTATCTCGTAGAATTAGTCTCTTGCTTTTCAGACGAAGAGACACCCTAACTTACACCAAAAACTAATACATAATATATCAATTATTTATTAAAGTAAAATAAATACATTTATGCTAATAAACTTGTAACTCAATTAGCACTAGCCTCAATTTTTAGGAATAGGGTGTAATGATGATAAGATTAATCTTAAAAAGTTTATGTTATAATATATATAACTCACTAGTTGAATTTTTGAGAAAATCTCATTAATAATAAACTAATGTTTTATTTTTAAAATATTTAACGGTATTAAGTTAACCATCAATCAAAAATAAAATATAATGGAGTGTAATTTAAGAATAAAGTATTAGGGTATAAGTTAATCTTTTTAAATTAGTTAGAGTGGATAAGGGTTTAAGTGTAATCGTGTAGAAGACAATTTTGAATGAGAATTTTTTTTTTAAAAAAAAGCCTTTTGGTTAACATGAGAAAGAGAACTTATATTTTTTAAAAAAGGTCAATAGGTGTCTTTATACTATTTTCTGTGAGATTAATCCTAATTTAAACGTTGATTTATATCTTGTTACAAAGTACTTTTAGTTAATTTTAAATCTCTGTACTACTGCAAATAAAGTTTCCTTACATAAACTTCAATTTTGCAAGTCAACCACACCTTAATATTAGAAAGAACTAAGATGATGTAAAACAATCAATGAATGGACCAATAAAGTTTATTAATTGAAGATGAAAGAATAGCATCAATTGACGTGAACAGATAAGGCAATTAGGCAATATACAGTGGGTGAGCTTTGTTTTTCTCCCCCTGATAAGGAACTAGCGTCTTCTCAGAGAAGTTGTAGATTTTTCCATGACAAAGCAGAGTCTAAGACCCTAAACAATATCATTGATTAAACGCTTATGGCGATGATAATGCCTCTCCATGAAAACTCTGGAGGCCCCTTCTACAGTTCTACGCCATGTCTGCAAGAAGCAATGAAAAAGTTATGCATACGTATTGAAATGTGAGGACATGAAAAAATTAAGCACAAGTAATTGAAATGTGAGGAAGATATAGAAGGATTGATCAAGCTCTGCTGCACTTTTCTTCTTTTACTGGGAAAAAGAAGTGACACGTTGCGTTTTGCCCTTCTCATAATCCTTTATGTTACTTCAATCTGCTTCACGATTGAGACGTTTCAAACAATCTTTTTATCGAAATAGTTTAATTTAATTTTTAGTCTCTATATTTTTTAATATATTTATTTTTGGGTACAAAATATTTATTGAGTTTAATTTTTATCCACTGTCAGTGTAAAATTTTTTTACACTGTCATCCAATCATGTGTTGCCAAATCAATAAAAGAGTTGACTATCACAACAACTACCTAGAAAGTCTAACTATTTTAATGATTTGGCAACACATGATTAGATGACAGTGTAAAAAAACTTTACACTAACAATAGATAGAAATTAAATCCATATTTATTTTAGTTCCTATTATTTTTATCTTTTCAATTAAGTTCATTGATTAATTATTCATGCTCAATGTAGTTCATTAGTTAATTATTCATGTTCAATGTAGTTCATTAATTAATTATTCAAGTTCAATGTAGTTCTTATTGTTAATTATCATTCAAATTATACTATTAAGTGATTGTTATCCAAATTAAATTGCTCAACATACACATTTTAGTTTCAACAATTTCAAGTGACTCTATAAATAGTCTAAATAAGGGCTAGAGATTTTATCAAGTGTAAAATATATTTTGTCTTCTTAAAGTTTAAGTGTGTGTTTGGATTAAGTGTGAAAAAAAAATTATGTTAAAAGTAAATTATGTGTATAATTAATTTTTAAGAAAATCAATTATGAGAAAATTAATTTAAATTTGGATACGTTAATTCATAATTAATTTTAAGATAATGAGTTTTGTTTGTATTATATAAAAAAATTACTTTTATATATAAAATTATCAAAAAATATATGAAATAATTAAAAAAGTTATTTAATTGAGGGTAAATAAGTATTTTTCTTTCAAAATTTTTGAAATAATGTAAAATCAAATAATTAAGAACTCAAAATAAAAGTTTTTCTAAAAAAACTATTTTTGGATAATGAAAAAATAATCTTAACTTTTAATCAATTTTACACACTTTAAACAAATAAGATAAATTTTCAATAAAACATCTTTTAATTAAAAAATATTTTTTAAAAAAATTAATCTTTACCAAATATGCTCTAACTTTTTTTTAACTTAGTAACTTTATTTTTTTGGGTAATAATAACGTCACATGACGTGTGTTATATTCTATTTGAATTGTAAAAGTAACATTTTTACTTAAAAATCAAATTTCAATAGGGTTAAATGCCAAAAAAAGATTTGAGAAAGGCTTAAAATGTATTTTACCCTTTAATTAATGTTTTAACAAGTCTTAAGCAAACAGCCTCTAGAAAGCTAGCTGGTATTCATTAAAAACAACTGAATTTTCAAATCTGACAACTCTAGAAAACAAACTGATTCCGTTGAAGAATGGCCATCTTACTTCTATCTATAGTTGAATGTTAGATATTAATCTCCAATTTTAGGACAAAGACAATGAACTAAAGTATGATTATACAAAAACTTCCCACAATTCTCTAAGAACAATCTTTTATAATGACTCTGTCAAATAAACCTCTTCTTCAGACACTGGACTAGAAGAAAATTGCAGTACCTCCAGACAGAAGAATATATAAGAAGAACTATATGGATCAATGACACTAAAAGTAAAAACAGCCAATGACAACATGCCCTTCTCAAAGTAGCAGTGAAATTTGAAGAATGCAATTCAATGAGCCTCACCTTCTCAATGGTTCCCAAGAGGGACTTGTTTCTGATATCTCTTGCCCTCAGCTGCGCCCTCCCAATCCCGAGTTGCCGGAGCAACGCCGTCCTCCGAGTCACCGCCGGCGGCAGAAGCGACCTCCTTTCCACTAAGGCGGTGCCACCATTCTCACATTGACCTTCACCATCTTCCCTCACTCTCCGGCTTTTCTTCCTCCGTTTGCTGACACGCAAATCGTTCTTCATGAGGGCATCGTCGGAACCCAGTTCGGCAAACTTCATGAGCAGTTCATCGGAAGATTTCTTCGTTACATGCTGAACCTTAGCATCATTAGTGGCAGTGTCCATTGCAACGTGTGGAGGGAGCTAAAAGAAAAGGAAAATGGTATAGCATAAGCTATGTGGTACGTTATGTTAATTAATATATATATATATATGATGATGATGATTATGATAATTTTATGAGGGACTATGTGCTATGTATTATTGTTGTTGATGTGGAAAATGGACCGTTGTGGGAATGCCACAAACTGGTAAACGAAATGATTATTATGAATAATGGAAGAGAGGGAAGGAAATATAGCCGTTGGGATGTAGTCAATAAAGGGCTTAATTTTCCAAATGAATAATGATTTGTGTTTGTGTAGGCTGTAGCATGGCATGTGATTTCCTGAGAGAAACAATACAAATAAATAAATAATAATAAAATCCCAAGTTTCTTTCTGACATGCTTTTTCCTGTGTTTGTCAAATATACTTGTTTATCTTAGTCGGCCTAATAATAATAAACTTGTGCTAGGCTATAAAATATGGTTTTGGATCGGAAGTGTCACAGCTATTGTTGATTAATACATAGATCATGATCAGAAAACAAATATGCAAATGATGTACTTGATCTCGCAAATTCATGCGCATTCTTTTACTTATTCAAGTACTGAAGTACGCTTCTTTATTTTATTTTTTCTCCTTTCTTTTTTTGGGCGTATAAATTTCATTGTTTTATAGTTTTCTTTTCTTATGCTTCTACTTTCTAGGGGGATACGTTACGTGATTAACAGAAGCATGAGTATCTTCTCGTTCTTAGGAAATACCGACACTGAATCACACGAGATACCATCAGAATTTGCTGTAAAAAGTGTGATGGAAGTATTTATTTCCCCCTATGAAGAAAATGAGATGTACTTGTGCTATGATAGTACTATCAGCTTGGAATATTGCACCATATTTAACCACCATCTATACGGAGCTAGAATTATGCTTTAACATTGAAGTTTTCAAATTGCTAACTGCTTTTGCAAACCGATTAAAAAAAACAGTCACCAGTTTATGCTGAAATAAAATATCCCCCTTCGTTAATGCAAAATTGAAATGTCCCGAATATTTACTGTTAAACATAATGCACACACGTATATCTTAGAAAAATTTACATTCAAGTCAATCAATTAGGACACTACATCGATAATATGTTCATTACAGTGAAAAAGGCAGATACAGCCCTTGTCAGCTTCGAGCTTCAATTTTCAATTTCTGGCCTTCTCTTCAAGGACACAGATGATAGCAATCAACATACTTCCCATAACCTGTAATATACCAGATGACAGAAACTTCTAATATTTGTCATGCCTGAGGTGTGAAGAGATTTCAGACTTGATGAATAAACACAATGAAGCTCCTTGTCAGCATGGCTAAATTAACAGTCTGGAAAACATACAGCAGTGGAATAAGGACGAATTTGACAATACATTGCACTACAAAATTAATTTAGGTTGTAGTGGGCTGTCTTTAGATTTTACCACAATCCTGATTTTGTCACAAGGATCTTTAGTTTTAATTGGACCAGGATATTACACAAACATGAATTCTAGATTTACCATTCCTTTCGAATGCGAGGTCCAGACTCTAGAGTTTTTCGAGAAAATAAATGTTAACCACATAACATCAAGTGATCATTTTCCTCCTAATCTAAAGAGCGATATCATTATGAACAACCCACATCTGGGTATCAAGATCCCTTTTTTTCTCCTGAATTTTCTATTCACTATTCTATACGATGCTTGTGAAGGCTCACACAGAAGTATACGAATAGAATGGAACACAAGACTGCTTATATATATTAGTGCAAGTGTTGTGACCATAGATTTATCTTTTCTTGACTTTCTCTAAAGCTACTGACTTTTATCAATTAATTTCACTAAATAAGAAACATATACTGTTAGTGGGAATTTAGTTTCCTCTACTCGAATGATAGGAACCTAGTTTTACCGACAAGGAAATGGAGCCAAGCTCCTTACAACAGAGAGTAATTCTCTGAAAATTGACAAATAGAAACAGAAAGTAAATGATAATGCAAGCTCTTCGAGAGGCTTGCTCTCTCCTCCCAAATCCTAGCCCAATTCTTGCCTTCCTCTCTCTCTCTCCCTGCATTCCCTTCTTATATTCCCTGCCCCTAACAGATTCTGTTTCTTTCATTCCACCCCCTGCCACGTGTGCAAGTAGTTGCTGCTCACGTGGGGTGTTAATCCCATGCTTCTCCCTTTCTTTCTATAGTCCACCTTGGCAACAGTAGGAGTGCTAACATCGAATTTTTCATTTCATTACTTTTGTTGAATACCATTTTGTACCTCTTTAGAAAACAAACATGGAAAGGTCTGTGTGTGTCTGTGTTTAGACCAGATTTATTCTCTAGTTTAAGTTTAGAATTTCGTTAATGTATCATCCCTGGGACAATATGGGTTAAAGCCAAGTTTTCCGCTCTTTGAAGGGTGGGCCAAAAATAGTTTCTCTCAAGCTGTTATGGAACCTAACACGTACTCATGTATGACACTTTCAAGCCCATTAACGAAACCAAAAAAAAAAAATTTGATGACACCAGCCTTAGCAATCAGATGAGTTTTTACATTGTATCTGTAATTTATAATAGTGGAGAAGCCACATTTTTTTAACCAATGCTAAAATTTTAGTAGGTCACAGCTTTATTTACCCCAGCAACTTCATTATACTGTATTATGAGCTGAACTGAGTTCCAAAACAGAGAGCATGACATTCAAGATCCCTCAAATTTAACTGCAAAAGAGAAAGAAGATTATTGTATCCGTAAGCCTGTAAGAATCATATCACAAGAAACCTTCTATCATGTGTCATAGCCATGAAATAAAGCAAAACTTGAAGAAAACAATGATTCCCAGTCTTGATCCTACCACTAGTATCATTCTTGCTTTTTTCATCAAACGAGAAGACTCCAAAAACGTATCAGTAGCAACCATGTATGGTTGAAACCAAACTTTGACCATTTTAAAGAAGCTCAAGAGAAAGGTCAATGAAGATCATAGCACGTTAACTAAATAAATAACATGAGTTCAAAAAGTAGCAGCAGGGCCGTTAGTTGATTCATTACAAAATACAATCATCACCTTCAACCCAACTGGAACAGATATCTGTCATTACTTTGCCTCTTAAACCTCAGTTGCAGGAATTTCAAGAAAATTCATCACTTTCAGGTGTAAGTAGTGAAAGAAAAGACAGTCTACATAACAAACCCATTTCATCTCATGTCCCCCCTCAACAAAAACAAAAACAAAAAAACTTGAAAACACCCAATGATCCAATCTTAATTTTGGTGAACAGTTATCCAAATAAAACCAAGCAGAACAAGAGAAAGAATAGTGAACTTTTTGAGTTATTAAGGCTGGCAAGGATTGTATCCATGCAGCAATATCAATGAAAGCGCATTAGTTTAACTTTATGAGAAATCCTTTATCTTTCTTTCATGATTTTCTTCAGTACAAAGTTTTGAGTATAAAAGCCTAAAAAGTCTAAAACACATGGCAAAAAATATTAAATTCATTTTACACGCTTTTCTTATAATTGAACTTCCGTAAACTTCATTCAATAATAGAAGGGAGAAATGCAATGGGAAAGATAGCATATAACAGTTCTAGCTAAGAAGCATACTCTCACTTTGTTAGTCATTTATAAAGACATTCCTTATTTGACTAGTGTTGAAATTATAGGGTTTAGGTAGGGAAGGAGAAAAAGAGAGAAAGGAGACTCTTAATAATATTCTATTAGATTGATATGGTGTATTTAAAATACAATTCATTAACTCCTATTTTAACTAATAATTAGGTCAAGTACTAGTTAGTACTTTAGTACAAGCCCAAGCCGACTAATACAATAAGACTCGTAACCCTAATTACATAAGGAAATAAATCAGCAAAAACATCATGAAATTAAGAAACAACTCCAAAGATTGCTTCCTCACTAATTGATTCTACAATATCTTCTAAGATGTTCTAAAATATTTTGTAGATATTCTAACAACTAGAATGCTATTATGCTAAAGGCAAGTTTAATTATTACACCTTAAGCAGAGACAAGTTATTGACACGCTTGTGGAAATGGTTTAAGAATACAAAATTCTTTTTAAGAGAAGATAGTGTGAAAAATTTAGAGCTCACCATTACAGCAACACCAGTTTCACTGAATTTAGGAATGCATATGAGTCTCACCAACTGCCCTTCTGATCCTGCAATCAATAGCAACCATCAACATCAACATGCCAAAATAACTTGAGTGTTGGGGAAAGGGAAGTTATGGTCAATTCAAATCCAAAATAAAAGTAACATTTATTTCTGACAAGTAGAGTCTAGAATAAAAATACCCTTTATTACACGAGTTTCATATTTATCCTGATTGCCAACAAAGTACACATGAGGACACCTCTCAATGAAGAAAGGATCCCTATCAGTATAAGGATAGCATCCTGGAAACAACAATTAAACTTGGAGAATAAATACCACTTAAAAAAACAATGAAAAAGTTTTGAATTTCTTTCTAGATCTTCAGATATAGCATGTAAATAAGATTGCCAACTGTTCAACTTGAACCTTCTAGAAAATTTTCTAAGCAAGTGAAAAATTTCTCAGATTGATGACCAAGCAAGCAGAAGTGTAAATGCATTGCAACATTTATAATCTATACCAAGTGTATTAGGTGCTGTTGGTGCCATATGCCTCCACCTTAATGTCCTTTCCATGAATTCAAGTTTATCTGTTGCCTCCGAATACTTCTCAAGATCATATATATTCTGACCCGATGTCCCAAGAAATCTGGAAGCAATGAAACTTCCTTTTGTGTATTAATGTTTAATATATAGTTGATTCAAACAGACACTGATACTGAAAAAATGCCTATTTACCTGATATTATCAAGCTTAAAGCAATGAGGATTTGTACAGGATTTAAAAGTGTTATAAGCTGATGACCCAGGGAAAAGGCATCTATGCAAAGGCTGAAAGGACAAATCTTAGTAATAAAATCAAACAGCACACATTATATATGTCACATATTTAATCTTAAAGGACAACAAAAGAACCTGCTGTGGTAATGAGAAATTTGCAGGGTCACTGGGTCCAGGCATGATATCCAAAGGCAGACCTGCAGCAATCTAAACATAAGTAAGCATTGAGCAACTTCATTCAGGAAAACAAGGACTACAATTTAGGAATCAAACTAATGAAATGAACCTGATTCAACAGAATATCCAGCTCCTTTATTGGTTCAGCCAGCCTTAAGAGATCCTTTGAAGCCAAATTCTGCAAAATATTTACAAGAATGGCTGTATAAATTCACTTTTAGAAATTTAAAGAAACGGCCCATGACATCCAAAATTTTCCTTAAGTTTTATATATAACTGGAATTAGCAGCAAGATGCCTTTAAACTATATAGTAAATTGCAAGAAGTAATGTGCAACAGGTGCTGTCTGCTAGACCCCAGATGTCAGTGGACAATAAGCAGCCAGTAAGGTGTCTAAAATGCAACTCTAATAAACTAAGTAGTATTGACACAACTCAGATCCTCTCCTCTAATTATTTGGAAGTACATGTGTCTGACGATTATGGTATATTCCCTGACAAATGTTCATTACTCTGTCAATCACACAAAAGAAAGAGAATGAAATTAAGATGCTAGAGGAAGTTAATTAATGATGTTAAAAGGCAAGAGGAGGAGATCATTTTAATTTGAATGCCTGAAGCAAAGGTACTTTTACTGAAAAGGGAAAAAATATGAAACATCAGCTACAGTTAAAGCAGCTATATTGACTTATATTGTTTAAATTGCTGAAGGAAAAAGGCATCAGCACAGGAAACTGAGAAAAGAAAACAAGCTGAAATGGTTTATGAATCATTAAAGAACTCAAAATATATAACTGTAATACCTGTCCATTAAGAAGTCCTCGAGGGATCTCAACAGAATTACCAGCAATGACAACATGAACAATTTGAGATGCAAAACTTTGCTCCTGTTTGTCATTTTTGACAAGTTAAAACTTTGAAAAGTTTCATAATGTGACCTTCAAGAGGAGGACAGAATAAACCTTCTCATCTCCCAAGTGTCCAGTAATATGATCAATGAGAAGCTGAAACTGGAGAGGATTAGAGTTGCTTCTCCCAACACTTAACCCTGACACAAGAACAACATATTTGTCTTCTCCTGTTGAATCCAATTTGAAGAAAATTTTGAGCCAATACTTTCTATAAAATGGGAAATTTGAATCATCAAAATAGAGAAAATGAGCATCACAGATGCACAGCTACAAGCACAAAATGGTAAAGCTGTTACTGATCATCAGCATGTTAACAAAAGTATAAGAAAATGAAGCATGCAGCAAGCTAAAACTTTGAGTATGGCTGCAGATAAGTTTTGAAAGAGTGACAACAAAAAGAGCAAGTTAATAAGATAGTTTCTTTAACTTCCAGAAAATATAAAATCTAATACCATCACAAGGAGAAGGATTCTACGTTAAGAGAAGTGAAGCAAAAGACAGTCTATGCTTGCTGAGTATGATTCATACATTTCTCAAACAGCACAACTCCTTCTGAGCAAATAATACAGAGAAAACTCAAACAGAACTTCGTACAGGAAAGTGGGACGCCAATCCACATCATACTTGTTCAATTCATCTATCCTAAGACAGCATACTAAAGTGGTGAAAAAAATCATAGTAATATATGTGACTCAGTTCTGGAAAAAAAATTAGAATAGATATTCTGTTTAGTTAATCATCATTATTCATCAATGCATGTGCTTTACTATGGTAGAAGCATTGCAGATGTAAAGGATAGAGAAGCAATACTTGATTTAAGAGGAAGTTCTATCTGTGGTGGTAGGCCGGCTTCCAGGACATCCTGAACTAAAAAATCACCTGCCCCAGTTTCCTTTCCATGTAAAGCAACCACAATTCCTGTCACAGATGATGTTAGCACAAAATCATCATGTGCCAAACAGACAACCATTTGTATAACAGATAAGCTGTATTTCTTCAAGGACAAACAACATTAAGCAGCCACATGTCTGATTTCTAAATAGCTCAGAGAAATATAAAACAAAGCTGAATCACGCTTTCCTTACACCGTTGATGTAGGGAATAGACATAGACAACATAACATATTGAACACAACAACATAAGGTCCAATGAGCACGACATGAAATGATGAAGAAACATTCATGTAATGAAAATGGATAAAGGATACAATGTAATATATAATACAACATTGTAGAAAACATATTTGTTATGCCAAGATAGCATATCAGTGTAATGTAATCCAACTCAAAGCTTTCTTGTGTGCAGTGTGCACTTATTCTAATTGTGTTCTTCCTCCGTATGTTCTCCCTCTTTCAAAAGCTTTCCTATTGAAAACAAAAGCTTTCCTACACTTAAATCTCACACTAATTATATATCTCTCATCATTTTCTTCTTTGGGTTTATTTATTTTATTGGTTTACTGTTTCATCATTTTTCAAACTTATATGGATAACTTTTCTGTCTTTACCTCCAAGCTTATCATTCAGTCACGACTTCTGTAATCTTCAAAATAACCAAAATTTTCACAATGCTTAGACCTCAAAATTATAGTAAAAGCAAGAGCAAGTCAAAGGGGTGCCCTTTTGTCCACAACAAATTCAAAGAAGGAAAGGTCAGCATGAGGAATTCATGGTTACATTTGAGTCACTGAAAATTTAATATGGTTACTTGGGCATTAGCAATCCTAGGCTACACAATTCTCTGGCCTCCCTTTGGGTTCGCCATTAAGAAATAAACTCTCCTATGTCGGGATCTGTGTGCACCAGTGGTCTACAATATGATCAGTATCATTTGTTTTTTATTAGGAAACCATGAACATGCTCACAAAGTCATATGAAGGTAACAATGATGTCCAATCCTAATTAATTATTTAGTTATAGGAGCCATGTCACATTTTCATACCCATACATAAACAGGAAGCAAGGTGACAATATGATCAGTATCATTTGTTTTTTATTAGGAAACCATGAACATGCTCACAAAGTCATATGAAGGTAACAATGATGTCCAATCCTAATTAATTATTTAGTTATAGGAGCCATGTCACATTTTCATACCCATACATTAACAGGAAGCAAGGTGATGATATCATTAAGAACTAGAGCATACAGTCACTGACATCCAATTAATTCTAGTTTCAGAATGACTGGAATTACGTTATAATTTTAGGTGTCAGTGTATATTAAATAAAAAAAAAAGTTTTGGGATGACAGGAAGTTATATTACGGCTTTTTTTTTACCTTTTTGGTATAAATGGGAAAACAAATTCTCTCTTTAGTGCAACTTCAGGAACAATTCACATTGTGGTGTAGTTTGAACAGTGAGTCGTGGCTCATGGCCACAATTGGTGGTTACCCTAGGTTATCTGATTGATTGTCCATGGCCACAAGCCATGACTTAGGGTTAAGCCATTTTTTCTTTTTTAGCAAAGTCTTGGCTCTTGGCCACAACTTGGGGATTCCTTTTTTTTTAATTAATGGATATCAAAGTCGTGGTTAGTGGCCACAACTTAGGAGTTGACATACAACTTAGGATGTCTATTTTTTTTATTTTAAATTTCATGATATATAACCTAGGGTTTGATATTGTTTTTTAATTTAATAATATGTTTTATTTTATATTTTAAATGCGAGACAGGATTTTTACGTACTTTACATGGAAGTAGGGTTTTTGCCTTTATTCATAAAAATTTAAGAAACATAGATGAAACGGTTTGAAATATATTAAAACTAATATATATATTGGCATAGATCATCTATTTTGTTCATGTGTACCACAACCATGGTTGAACTTCCCCTTCTTTTGATCTCACGCCATCTCTTGTTGTTGTAACCCAACTGCCTCTTGTACTTTTCCCACCACCTCCTGTACTCTGGGTCGTAATGGTGCAAGATTGTCATCATCCCTATTATCTTCGTAGTCCTCATCATTGTCACTCCCCTCATCGTCCGGTGATGGCATAGTAGGACGATAAAAAAAATCCATTAGACCAGTATTGAATGCTGAGAATGAAGTACTACATTGGGAAGCAAACATCGATGTCAGTGTGTCCCACGTATTGAGCTGTTGAAGGAACATAGTGGGAGGATGACAAATAGTAATGGGAAGCAAAACCCTAGGGAACATAGTCGTCATCAAGTTCCTGAGAATGAGTTGGTTGTGTTTGTTCATGATCATCTACCTTCAGACGAGACTGTCCATGTCATCCTCATCTTTGAGGCTCCTACTCAGGTACAGTAAATTGCTGAGTAGGAGCAGCTTCCTCAAATACTGACAAATAGGTCGATGGATGAATTATTTCCAAGGAACTTGACATATTATCATAAGCCCATGTAATGATTTCCAAGGGATTTTCGGTGGTCCCTGAAGTAGCATAGCCCCAAATTGCATGCACAAAAGGATATTGAAAAAATTTCCATGACGTTGTTATTGATAGGGACATGGCTAATATAATAACACTTTTATAACATTGAGTTAAATAATAAAATTATAGTCTCACCGCACCACCATGATATACACCACCACGAAAGATATATCATTACATGTGAGACAAGTACCATTGCATGTACATCAAGTTGTCATGTAAATAAAAGTTACATGCTTCAACGCTAATGAATCGCTCATTATGGTGCATCCACAAGGCAATAAAATCATGATGTTGATCGGGCCAACACACTTCCCGTTTACCTTGCATATTAGTATTATGAAGACTATTTGATGTTATATGGATTTTGTAGAATGCTTTGCCTAAAGCAGAATTGGCGCATGACCCGATCTACGGGTTGCCACTCATCCGTGACAAAATATATTAACAGTAGCATTGCACAATCACAAGGATGAACATCAGTAATATTCAATCACATCATTTCAGGGGTGTCGTAAGGTGTCCATATAAATTGGTAGATACAACCAAGAGGTTGTTTTTATATATTAATTAGAAGAATTATATTTAACATGATTTATATTTTCAGTGTCCAACTATAGCCATATAATGCTGACAGCATGACTGGGAGTATCAATAGTGCTCTTGTGACGATACCACCTATTAAACATAATATATATATATATATATATATATATATATAAAATAGATAATCAAATCGTTCAAGCAGACAACAAAAACATTATTTAAATGAAGGTTTTACCTATTTGTAAGAGGGTAGCCCAATCCTTGTTGCACCTCAACATTAGATAATGAAGTTATTTATGGTGCAATGTGCAAAATGCGATCCCGTAAGACCAACGAAGTTAGTTTAATTGTTGAACCCTTTCAAACATTTGCAAGTGGAACCTCACCTAATAATTCTGCACAAATCTCCAACCAATTTTTAACTATAGCGCTAGTTACAATCAATCAGGACTCCAAGTTGGTTCACTTCATCTTCTAATATGATTGTGCACTTTCCATGTGCTAGATTGAAAGTGTGCATCTTTGGTCTCTATCTTTCAACCAATGCAGTGATCAAATGAGAATTGATGGGAAATTGACCAATTGTTAACGCATGGCCAAAAGCAGCTTCGACTATTTGTTGTCGAACAACTGGATGCGGTAGAGGTCCCTAGATATAGTTATGTCTTACACGTAACATGCGTTTGGTTTTATTCCAAATCTGAGAAAAAATATGTTGATGCTAAAGCTGAGCAAGGATTCATCAATTGGTCCTTATCCTGTACATAGGTTAAAGCAGTAGAGAATGATGAAAATTCCACTAAGGGTTAAAGAAGTATAGAAGGATGAAGAAAGAAAATGGTCTCAAATGGTTCGAAGATGATTTCAAAATGGTTTAAAACTGTGGGATTGGGATGGAAATGGTTTGCTCGTGGAGTGGCTAACAGTTAAATAAAGATTTCAAGAGATGAAACTTTATAAATTGTATCAAGATATTTATTAAAGAAAAAATCCAGATTGTGAACAAGTCGTGGCCATTGGCCTTGACTTACTTATTAAACCTTCTGATTTACATACAAGTCATGGCCTTACTTATCAGATTGAAAGGGAAAAAAATAGCCATGCATATGGCACAAGGAGTGACAGCAGGACCCAAGAGGACGAGGAGTGACAGCAGGGTTGGAGGGTGTTTATTGGTTGCTTGACTCCACTGCAGCTGCAGTTGAAGAGCAGGTACCAGCCATGTGAAGGCTGCAACAATGCAGCTGCCCATTTCCATATGAAGACCCAACGAATTCACGTGGCTAGCTTGAGGATTCAGTGCTGCAATAGTTATGCTGCTGCTGCCTCATCCATTCGAAGCTGCCATGCATTGAAGATGGTCCATGTGAAGATGCGGAGGTGTTGAATAGCAGGTGCTGCATTGAAGATGCAGCAGTCCATTGAAGACCCAACGCTGCACCATCCAATAACCCACGAGCTGCAAGAATCCAACATAGGACCTGTATGAGCTGCAGGCAACAGTCCACGATGCTGCATCACCACCATGATATTGAAGAGGTTCAAGGTGAATGACCCAATGCTGCAAAACAGTCCAATAATGCATCTTCCATGGGGTGCCATGCATTGAAAAAGGACCTGCAACATGCACCACGAGTGTTGAGGGTTTTTTTTTTTATTGTCCACACTATCCACGAGCTGCAACTTTCGCCATTAATTGTTTAAGTTGTACTTAATTAAGTAAAAATATTTTATAAAAGTTAAAAATTTAAAATTAAGGTTAAGATATTGTAGAAATATATTTATGGTTAATTATATTAATTATTTAAGTAGTATTTGATTAAATGAAAATATTCTGTAAAAGTCAAAATATTAAAATTAAAGGTTAAGATATAGTATAAATATATTAATGGTTAATTATATTAATTATTTATGTTGTATTTGATTAAATGAAAGTATTCTGTAAAGGTTAAAATATTAAAATTATAGGTTAAGATATTGTAGAGATATTTATGGTTAATTATATTAATTATTTATTTTGTATTTGATTAAATGAAAATATTTTGTAAAAGTTAAAATATTTAAATTAAAGGTTAAGATATTGTAGAAATCTATTTATGGTTAATTATATTAATTATTTATGTTGTATATGATTAAATCAAAATATTCTGTAAAGGTTAAAATATTAAAAGTAAAGGTTAAGATATTGTACAAAAATAGTTATGGTTAATTATATTAATTATTTATGTTGTATTTGATTAAATGATAATATTTTGTAAAGGTTAAAATATTAAAATTAAAGGTTTACACATTGAAGAAAGCCGTGCTGCCCCATCCATTGATCCCTCCACGGGTTGCAGCTGCCCATCCATTCAATCCTTCATGTGAACCCTTCAACAAGGGTGGCAGGACCTGCTCGAGGTGCACTTCCTCCCAATAATTCAAGTGCTACACAGCTAAGTGTTAAATTGGAAGCATAATATTAATGTGAATTCAAATCTTGAAGATGTAGGGGTTGCACCATGTGAAAGGGTGTTCAATGCAACATCAAATCCACTATTGATCTGGTAGATGTGCACTACAGAGGAAATTTGTATTCCCATTAACGATCATATCAATTAAGCACATACAGAACTCATTTGACTATGCTGCCCCATCCATTCACAATCTGGATATACAATATATATATATATATATATATATATATATATATATTGATACAATTTATTAAGTTTCATCTCTTGAAACCTTTATTTAAGTATTGGCCACTCCGCGAGCAATCCATTTTCATCCCTATCCCACAATTTGAAACCATTTCAAATTATTTTCTCCGAATCATTTAAGACCATTTTTTTTTCATCATTCTCTACTTTAACCCTCAATGTAATCTTCATCCTTCTCAAATTAACTATACAAGACCAGGACTAATTGATTTGTTCAGACTTCAACATCAACACATTTCTTCTCAGATTACGAATGGAACCAAATGCATGTTACGTGCAAGACATAACTATATCCGGGCACCTCTACCACATCTAGCTATTTGACAACTAATAATCGAAGCTGGTTTTAGCCATGCCTTAACAATTGGCCAATATCCCATTGATACTCATCTGATTATTGCATTGGTTGAAAGATGGAGACCAGAGACTCATGCTATCCATCTGGCACATGGACAGTGCATAGTCTCATTAGAAAATGTAACAAACCAACTTGGAGTTCCGATTGATTGTAACTGACGCTACAGTTAAAAATTGGCTGGGGGTCTATGTAGATTATTGGACAAGGTTCCATCTGCAAATGTTTGGAAGGGTTCAACAATTAAACTAACTTGGTTGGCATTGAAGGATCGCATTCCTCACATTGCGCCATAAATAGCTTCATTATCTCATCATGAGGTGCAACAAGGATTGAGTTACTCTCTTGCACGCAGGTAAAACCTTAATTTAAATTATATTTTTACTGTCTGCTTTAGTGATTTGATTATCTACTAAATTTTTATATGTACGTTACTGCCGACACTCCTAGTTATGCTATCAGCATTATACATTTATATTTAGACATTTTAAATACAAATTAGGTAAAATATAATTCTTCTATATTTTTAGGTTCTACACATAACAACATTAATTTATTTATTTTTTGTGTAAATCAGGGTATCCCCTCGCTTGGAAAGCATGAGACTAATCTCACGGGATACAATCAAACACGTGAAGCAGGGACCCTTCCCAACTGCGTTTCTCCATATACACCGCTCCAAGGATCAAGCCCCGGACAAGCTGCTTAAGGTGATCGAGTTCCTTCCACTATGACCAACACAAGTTGGTTAAAAAATAACCTCCTGATTGTATTTACCAGTTTATATGAACACCTAACGCCACCCCAGAAATAATGTGATTGAACATTCATGATATCCATTCTTGTGCTTGTGCAATCGTATCGTTGATATGTTTTGCCACCATTGAGTGGCACCCTGCAGATCAAGTCATATGTCAGTTTGGCTTGTTGCAATGTATTCCACAAGACCCACCTAACCTACCACAATAGTCTTCACAACACTAATATGCTAAGTAGATGGGATGTGTTTTGGCCAAATCAACATCATGATTGGATTGCATTGTGTATGCAACATAATGAGCAACTCATTAGCGGCGAAGCATGTAATCCATATTTACATGACAACTCGGAGTACATGCAATGGTACTTGCCTCAAACGCGACGATATATCTTTTGTGAGGGGGCATATCATGAAGTGTGGTGAAACCATAATTTCATTATTTAACAAAATGTTATTAAGGTGCTATTATATTAGCTAAATCCATATCACTAACAATGTCATAGAAATTTTTTTTAGTATTCTTTTGTGCATGCAATTTGCAATTTGGGACTACGCTACCTCAAGGATCACTGAAAATCTCTTGAAAACCATTACATAGGTCAGTGATAATATGTTGAGTGCATTGGAAAAGATTCATCTATCGGCCTATTCGTCAGTATTTGAGGAAGTCACTCCTACTCAACAATTTACAGCATCGAAGACGAAGATGACGTGAACAGCCTCGTCCAAGGGTAGATGATTATGAACAAACACAACTAAATGATGACTATGTTCCCCAGGGTTTTGCCTCACATGACTATTTGCCATCCTCCCATCATATTCCTTCAACATCTCAATACGTGGGAACTTTTTGACATCGAGGTTTGCTGCCCAATGTAGCACTTTATTCTCAGCGTTCACTGTTGGACTAATAGCTGCTTATTATCGTCCTACTATGGCATCAGTACAATGAGGGGAGTGACAATGATGAGGACAATGAAGAATGTTTCTTGCACATATTTTTATTTATTTTTATTTTAAAAATATTTCAAATCTTTCATCTATGTTTCTTAAATTTTTATGAATAAAGGCAAAACCCTAACATAATGCATGTAAAAACCCTACTTCCATGTAGGGTACGTAAAAATCTTGTCTCGCATTTAAAAATTAAAAAAATATATTATTAAATTAAAAAGCAATACCAAACCCTAAGTTACATATCATAAAATTTAAAAAAAAAACATTCTAAGCCGTGGCTTAAAAAAATATGTCAACCCCTTAGTCGTGGCTCCATTAATTAAAAAAAAAAAAAAGAATCCCCAAGTTGTGGCCAAGAGCCACAAGTTTGCTAAAACAATAAAAAAAAAATAGCTTAACCCTAAGTCATGGCCACAAGCCACGACTTGCATTCAGAAAACCTAGGGTAACCACCAGTTGTGGCCATAGACCACAACTTGCTAAAAGACCATGACTGTTCAAACTACAACATAATGGGAATTATTCCTGAAGCTGCATTAAATAGGGAATTTGTATTCCCATTTATACCATAAAGGTAAAAAAGCCCATATATCACTATTAGACAGATTCAAAACTACACCATCTGTTACTTGGAAATGCTAAATGTTACTCTATTATATATAACTGTATCCAGTACAGCACTTACAATGATACATGATAGGATGAAAATAGCTTTATTTGCAAGAAAACTCATATCTGCATTTGCTGAAATAGAGTTCTAAATGCAATCCACTATTGATTGAACCATTTCCCCATCAAAAGAACAAAAAGTAAGGAAGGAAAAGTAAAGAAATTACAGATAACCAAACCAAATGGTTTGGAATGAAGATGCACAATGTTTCAGAATTGTCATCCTATCCCGAAAGTTATTTTACACAATTAAGGTAAGTTGTTTAGGATACTAACCTGTTACATATACAGAAGGTGAAAGGAGATTCCCACTGAGCTTAACTCTCCCACTTTCATCTTCCAAAACAAGATGATCATCTGGGTGCAAGAAGTTATGAGGCCTGACAAGTGGAATCGCAGATCTCTGTATGTCATAGGCAGATAAATATAGCACTTTGGTATATTATTCTCAATTTCATACAGAGAACGCATAAAATTTACATTAAAAGCATACGAAAAATCAGACTCCTACCTCCTTAGAATACTCATCAAGTATGCAAGGTTTGAGCTTCATATGTTTATAGAGGGTTCCAACAATGACACACTCCTTGCCCTCTTCCAATCCCAACACAGTGCATACTGCAGTAAACTGAAACTAGTAAATAATTTCCAAACTAGCATTACAGGTCCCATCATTTCAAATTACCAACAGAAACCTCAAGCAACCACCATCAGATACACACAAATCAAATTAGAAAGCCAGCCTCAATTCCCCAGCTGCAATTAAATCTATAGCCTAAGGCCCCTTGCAAATTAGTAATTCCAAATAACAAAGACTAATGAATACAAAAATTGTCAACTTAACCAACAATCCAACATTCTCAACTTTCAACAATGATTTCATCCAATGCCATAATAGTTATCCAAGATCGGATTACCCTACACACAAAAAAACACTAGGAAGAACCTAACTTTACAAACTGTGCGACACCAAAACTAAGGACAAAATTGTATTCCCGAAATTCATGGTCTGAAAGCAACGACTTTGAAGCAATTCCCCAATTAAGCTAATGAAGAGGATAATTCAAACGTAAAAGGATAAAGTGAAAGTAGGTACCAGGTGAATAGGGTTTCCAATTGGAGACAAGGGAATGCAAGAGAGTTCTCATCAAGTGAAGGCGAGCAAAGTAAATCTGGCTGTATTGCTGCCCACTATACGTCTCATTCCGAAATTCAAACGCTTCATCCTGCAATCAAAGTAAGAAAATGGGAAAACCTGCAATACTATAAATTTTTGGGTTTTTTCTTTTTCTTTTTGGGGGTTTTCTCAGGTTTCCCAGCAACCAAACAAGTAAGAGAGACGAAAGTGAAAAGGAAAGAGGAGAAGAGAATAAGCGAAGAGGAGCACTGAACCAAGTAGTTGTGGGCGCATTGCGTTCTGCTGCGGTTCTTCTCCGAATCGATTTCCATGGCGGGAAGGGTTCTCTCACTCCTCTGTGGCAAAGGCGAATTATATATCAACGGATAATAATTTTGCATGCGAGAGGTACGGGGTTCGATACCCAACATTTCCAACCACCTAAATTTTTTCCCTGGATTGTCTTTTTGTGTGTGTGGCTTTGGAATTTGGATGTTTAATATGGAATTTATGGGTTCTGGCCAAATTTACTCTTTTAAAAAACAAAACAAAAAAAGATTATTTGTGACATTTTTGGTTGCTTTTGAATCAGGTTGCCTACGGGTTAAATAGATTAAGTGTGTGTTTGAATTAGTTGTAAAAAATTAATTATGTCAAAAATTAATTATGTGTATAATTAATTTTTAAGAAAATTAATTATGAAAAAATTAATTTATATTTGAATATGTTAATTTATAATCAATTTTAAGATAAAGAATTTTGTTTAGATTGTATAAAAAATCATTTTTATGTAATAAATTGTCAAAATATATATGAAATGATTGAAAAAGTTATTTGGTTGAAGGCAAATATGTATTTCTCTCTTAAAACTTTTGAAATAATCTGAAATTAAATAATTAAAAGCTTAAAATAAAATATTTTCTAAAAAAGTTGTTTTTAATTATGAAAAAATAATCTTAACTTATAATCAATTTTACATATTTTAAATAAACAAGATAAATTTTAAATAAAATAATTTTTAATTAAAAAAAACGATTATTCTCAAAAAATTAATAAAAAACAAATATTCCCTAAGATTTTGTGATGAGAATCTGAGGATTTTGGGTCGAAAAGGGTGAGTTGATTAGTGGAACTTAATAGATTTTCTATTTAGTTCAGCTGCATTTGATCAATATGACTTGAATTTGTTTTGGTTTCTCTCATTTATTTACACTTTCTTTTCATGTTTTATTGCTGTTTAATTCCATTTTACTTTTTTTTTGTAAGACTATATGATGTTTCTACTCTTTTGAGTGTGAAACTAATTCCTAGATCAATTTGGTCCACAACACAAAGTGCACCGAACTTGGCAAGATTAGTAGTGACATTTTATTTGATAAGAAAATTATACTTTTAGTGCATCTTATTAGATTTATGTTGCTAGTTATTTAAAAACATGTGAAAAATATTTTTATTTGTATTATTAATTGGTAAAAAAAATTGGTTTGTATTGTTAGTTGGTTAAAAATCTTTTAATTATGTTGTGTTGGATTGTAATATTAAATTATGTATTCTTTAAATATTGAATAAGAGTTATATTTTATTAAAGATATGAGTACTTTTCCATATAACATTTTTTTCTTTTTTGGTTGGGTTTTTTAATTCAAACGCTAGACTTCGGTCAAATTAATAATTTGGCCTCCTAACTAGTTTGACCACCAAACCAAGTTATACAACTGAGTTTGATTGTAAATATAATAAAAAAGTATCTATACTTAAGAAAAACATTACATTTTTTTAACTATTTTTTAACATAGGCATGACAAATTATAGGAAAATATGACTTGATCCAAAAAAACAAAAGCAATAAGATTTTACTCAAATATAATAAATCATTCCAGAAATAAACTACCTACGTGGAGTTGAATTTGTATTATTAGTGTTGTTGTTGTTAAGAGATTATTATATTAATAAAACTATATATCACTTACTGCTGGTGGAGGCTACAAAATTTTATGTTTCAACCTATAATATCTAGTAATTTAGCATTACTTAGAGGTAACATATATGATATATGTAAGTAGAGTTCTCAAAATTGACACAATCTATCGACTCGTTTGATTGAAAAGATAAAAGTTTCCAATAAGTAGGTTGGACAAAAATCTAGTTAATTAGGCTAGAATAGTTTATTTGATTCCATTTGGGCTTAATAAGATTAATTTTTACATTAATCAAGATTAAGTTTTGTTCTCTTATTTAACTTTTTGAATTTCTTATATAATTAATTTTGTTATATTAACGTTGCAAGTACCTAAATATTCAAGAAGAAATGCGTGGTAAAGAATCTCCGAGATCGTATTCATTGGATTGATGCTAATTCAACTACATGCTCGTTAGAGATATATAGCGAAGTGAAAAATCAAACATTCAATATGATCTGTTGGGCCGATGCCAATTGAAGTAAGCTCCTATGTAATATTCTATATTATAAGATGAATGAGCAATTGCATATTGAAGTCACTTTCCGTTATCCTTCCTGGATCATGGTTAATAACAATATATATATATAATAAATATATTATATAAATGGCGTTGTTTGTGGGCATGTGCCGGGAGGATGACAAATTGTGCGAACAAGAAGCTCAGGACAAAATGCGTGGTAGCTTCCTCTTTTCTTCAACTCTTGCCCATGAGTAGTAAGTAGTAGCTTCCCTCTCCAACTTCAACCTCCATAGTCAATAGAGAGAGAGATTCCCTTGTTTCAACAATGGCTACTTCACACCCCTGTATTTCCGCAATTGCGGCTGCTCCTGCTATCCCTTCTCCGTATTCCAAATTCTCTTCACTTTCTTCATTCACAGCTATTTCGCTATCTCCATCCCATACTCAACGGAAAGCCTCAGCGACCATATGCCTTCGCCGGAGACACGCCTGCAGAGCCATGGTTCAGCAGGCTGTTCAGGGAGCTCCCGCCGCTTATGCCAAGGAAATGGAGAGGCTTTCCGCCAAAGAATCGCTTCTTCTCGCCGTCAGTATCCACTTTTTTGGTTTCTTTTCGTTTTTTTATTATTATTATTATTGTATGCTGATTTTGCGAGCTTATCTGCTCTAATTTGCTATTTATTGTCCATTTATTGCTGCATTTTTTTGGCTATTGGGTATGTCTTTGAATGGATGGTAACCCTTGTTTTCTTCATTCATTTACTTTTATTGTTCGTTTGGGAAGCAAAATGAGTTTTTTTTTGTTGTGTTTGTGTGTTGGGGGGGAGGAAATGAGAGGAATGAAAATTATTACTAATATATAGAGAGAGAGGTATATGCTTCATGCCTATTGCCTGGCTAGATTTATTCTTTACCCCTTTTGATTCCCAAACAAACGCTTAACGTTTATGTTTCATACTTGCTTTTGCTAAAAAGGGTAAATTTCAGATGCGAATAAGCAGTACTGAGTCTTATGGATACCTGCACTCAGCCTATGTGGTGTGGTAGAAATCTAGAACTGTTTTTGTTTTTCGCCTGATGAGAACGGAACAAAATGTTATAGGGTTTTAATTTTGTTTTCTTTTCCCTCAGTAAGAGGCGAAAAAACAATGAAACAAAGATAGAATTTACTTAAATACAGTAAGGACTAATTTGCTAATTTGGTTCCCTCTCTTTAGTTTTGATAACCTGCTAATATTGTTTTGCAAATCATCGAGCTTGGACTCAAACATACTTATTCTGGAGATTTCAGTTTAAAGATGCGGGGGGTTTTGAGGCCTTAGTCTCCGGAAAGACATCTGATATGCATAGAATTGATGTGAATGAAAGGATAACTGGGCTTGAGCGGCTCAATCCAACACCTCGCCCCACAACGTAAGTGTCTAAGAATATCCATGTCTATGCTTCTGTATGAGATGTTGACGCATTTCTGTGCTACAGGTCACCCTTTTTGGAAGGACGATGGAACTTTGAGTGGTTTGGTTCTGGAAGTCCTGGGTTGTTTGCCACTAGATTTATATTTGAGTGAGTACTCTCTTTGCAGATTTGCGTTTATCTTGTCAATTTTTTAGTTACTCTTGGGACTTTGGATTGTACACTTTTGATAGTAAGAATCTAAAGTTTTTTAAATCTGCACTTAATCTCACTGGTTAGTAATAGTACTCCTGTGGGCTCTGTTTCTTTGCAGGAATTTTCCTTCAAGTTTAGCTAATTTGTCAAAAATGGATGTCTTTATTAAGGATGGCAATGCAAAGATTACTGCAAATATGAGATTATTGAACTCGGTACTATCTTCTGAGTTTCCAAGTTTTTAATGCATGTACATATCTTACATTAGCATTCAGGAAGCATTGGATGCTTCTTTGGTCATTTGCTGTCAGCTTGAAAATTGAGCCCACTATTAATGCTGCATTTAATTTAAAGTATTTCCAATTTTCATAGAATTAAATGATTTTAAGAAGTATTTTGCATGAGGTTTACCAACTCAGATTGTTCTTAACATAGCATGGTGGTCAAATTATGCAGCCAAGTCACAGCCACCATGCATTTTCACCTTTTGATGATTTTAAGTAGTAATTTGCATGAGGTTTACCAACTCAGATTGTTCTTAACATAGCATAGTGTTCAAATTATGCAGCCAAGTCACAGCCACCATGCATTTTCACCTCTTCATGCTTATAGCTGAACAGTAGCCAGTTAAAAACACCCTTTATATTGTACTGCCAACAAAAAATTTAGCTTACATCTTTGACACAGTGATTATTCCTGGAAGCAACCTTTATATACATTTAACACCTAGGTAATTTTGAAAAAGGACATGAAATTGATTAAATTATTTTGACAGATCATATACATTACATACTGACATTTTTTGAGAGATTTAATCTTGAATAGCAGTGAGTCAGTGACGGTCATGCCTGAAGGAGCTGATAGTAATTTTATATATTTTACTTCTATTAAATTGGTCTTGATGCCGTAGGCATGAAAAAAAAAGGTAAATGCCAGTTTAGTGGCATGGTAAAGTTAGACTTGGAGAAGGTTTTGGCCTTTGGGGGAGGGGGGACAAGGCATTTAATGCCAAGGGAGGAGGTACTATGTTTCCAGCAAAAGCAACATTATAATGATACCCTATGTGATTGAAATACTGCAATGAGGTCTTGTACTGGTGAATCTGGTGATCATTCCTAAAATAGATACTTTGTGGAATTTAATCTTTTGAGAAGGCGAAGGAAACATTATTTTTTAGTTGACTTGCCTGAGTCATATTCTACTCAAAATCACTTGGTTGAAGTTGAAGGAAAAAAATAATAGTCATATGAGTGTATTTGACGCAGTTCAGTCCTCTGTTTTTTTAACACTAGAGAGTGGGCCACACACTAAATGTCTGTCCATAAAAATTTAGAAGATATTTGTTTGTTTTAGAAAAAGTTATGGGAACTGGGAAAATAATAGAGATAAAGTGCGAGAAAAATGAGGAATTGGGAGAAAGGAGCTTGATTACACTTATACTTTCTCTTAATGGATTCTTTTTTTTATTAAAAAAACTACATTTATAACCTGACAATTTTATTAATTAATTAAAAACATTTAAAAGTATTTAGGACTTTTTTTTGGATATTTTTACAGAAAAAAGATTAAAAAATGCCTTAAGTTTATATAATAATAGAGGTATATTAAATTGTTGGCTCTGTCAGCATTCATATAGAGGAGTGAACTGTCTTCTTTATGCTGTGTACTGAATAGAACTGCCCTTTTCTGTTTGCCGTACTCCAACTTTAGTACAGAAACCAAAATTTTTGTCCTTTCTTTTTGTGACATGGTTGAAAGAGTGCGATTTTTGTGTTCAGTAGTAGTTAGGCTAGTTTGAGAATCCATCCATATAACTTTTTTTAATTTTTAATTTATTTTATTTCTAGCAGGTACTTTTAAGATATGTTAATTCCCTACATAATACATCTTATTGTACACCTTTTATATTTTGTTTACAATTGTCTTTTTTGTTAATTGTGATTGAGTCATTATCATTCCATTAGTTTTAATCACAGTTCACTTTCTGTTCAAATGTAGATAGAAAGCAAAGTTATTCTCTCAACCAAGTTATCTGTTGAGGGGCCACTTCGAATGAAAGAGGAGTATGTTGAAGGGGTTCTTGTGTCACCAACAGTTATTGAAGACAGAGTACCAGAACAGCTTAAAGGTGCACTTGGGCAGGCAGCTAATGCTTTGCAACAACTTCCTGTCCCCATCCGTGATGCTGTTGCCAGTGGGCTGAAAGTTCCTCTAAGTAAGCTACCACTAATTTTCTATATTCACCTCTGAACAAGTCCTCGAACTTAAGTGTTCTGGGACGTGCACAATCTGTTGAATTTATTTTCAGTATGTCGCTGCCAAAATTATATGCTGAAAACCTGAAATCCGTAACAGCTAATAGGCCGGGAAATGCCTTATCTCTATGAAACCTGGACTTTCACTTATGTTTCTGTTATTCAATATTACGTTAAAGAATGTGTTCTGCCACCTTTACAATCCATTTTTCAGTAGCTATTGCTTGGCATTTTCCAATAGTGGTAATGCCCTGTAATTGGATTTTTTTTTACCTGTTTTAAGATACATGTGGCTCACCTGGTCGGATCATTCGCTCATGCTAGCCATGACTTGGCTTTGAATTCAGGGTACGCTTGTTGGTAGGCAATCTGTAATCCCATCTAAAATCCTCTGTGAGGTTAGTGGTTTGCTCTAGTCTTGAACTAGGGATGAACCTTCCCCTCACCTAAACTTTTATACACAAAAAAAAAAAAAAGAAGATACATGTGGCTTTGCTGGGCTTGAAATGGTTAGATATCTGAGAACAACCATGAAACGTCTTACATTGGTAGATATTCACTGTGACATTATCTACTATTTCTCACAAAATATATATGCAGAAATATAGAATAGGCAAGAAATTGTGGGGACTAATTGACTTAGGATTATAATGTGTGTGGAAAAATGTAAATTCAATCTGCAATTTTTATGCAAATTTCCTTGTGACAAGTACATTAAAATTTTATCTTTTGTCTATGAAGGTGGGAGCTTTCAGAGACTCTTCATGATTTCTTATCTTGATGAGGAGATACTTGTAAGCTGTTTATATATTCTCATTCAGGAATCAATTTTAGATAAATTTGATGCATGTGTTCCCCTATATATTTTGTGTCACAGCTGCTTCTGCTAACGTTTGTGTTATTAAACATGGTAGAGCCCATGAAAGAGAGAAAAATGGAAAAGAGTTGTATTGATGTAAAGTGGAATGATGAATTACAAGAAATACAATAGGGCTTATATAGCCAACGAGAACAACTAATCTCCTAACTAATGTAACTAATCTATATCTCTAATAGCCCCCCGCAAGTTGGAAGTGTTAGAACTTCAAGCTTGGGATGAACAATACATTCAAACTTAAACAAAAATTACAAAATACAAGTAATGCCGTAATTACATCGGCTAAGCAAGAAATCATAAAAGTTGAAATGTTGGTGACGGTCGAGGTTCGTAGCTCTTCATTTGCATCTCCATGGGTCTCGTCCTTAGCAAATTGAAATGTGCCGGAATGAACATCGGCAAAAGTATTGAATCTGAGAATAATCGATTTGCCGGAATTTACATCGGTCATAAGTCGCTTAAAGTTAGGGCTCTAAAGCCTCCAAATATCATCAATTTTTTTTATTTTTTTGAAGAATCCCAATTTTGGGAATAAGAATCATAAAATGTCAATCAATACCGAATTCACCAGATTTTTTTTTTTAACTCTGGATAAAGAAAAAAATAACAATGGGACTTTCACTCCTGTGTCTACTCAAAGTCCCACCTTTTTTTTTTTTTTTTTGTGTGCTGCGTTGCTGGAACCTTATTGCCTTTCTCATCAACACCCATGCTTTCGGAATTCGAAACCACTCCAATGGCCAAAGACATCCAACAGCCCATCAACGGTGGCAAAACCCAAATGGCTGTGTGAGCAGAAGAAACACACAGAAAGAGAAGCCAAAAGCCCACTTGGTAGAATCTTCCCAGCAACAAAAAAGAGGCTACCTTGGGTTCAAAAATAGTGTTTTAGAAGGGCTTGAAAGAAAGAAAATTGGTAGAATCCTCTTAATTTTTATAGCTGGATGAAAATTGCTAAATTACAGGAACTGATGTAAATTGGTTGTTGCTTTCAAAAAACTCTTTTAATGTGTGTGCTGGGTCTTGAATGTCACAATAACACGGAAGAAAAAAGAAAGGAGAAAGGTTTCAAATGTTGTTCTTTACTTTTAAATTTTCCTTTTAATTGGTTGCTGTGAGTCAGTTAATGAGTAGCATATATGTCTGGAGTAAATGACTTCTCATCATATTTGTTAGCTGGTACTTATGATTTGCCTTAGATGTAATGTATATTAATGCCATCTTTACCTACTTTTAAATCAAACCTTGCTTATATCTGAATGTTTATACTGGTTTTGATGCAGATAATAAGGGACACAGCTGGGATGCCTGAAGTTTTAACGAGGCTGGATGCATCACCATCTTCCTTGGGAGAAGCAATTCCAGAGTATGAGAGCTAGGAATTCTATGCACGGAAAGTGAATTTTTTTCCCTCCTTACTCATAGCGATGAGTCAAAGTCCTGTTCCTCTCAAGTCGCAAGCCCCTTCGTGGCCAGACAGCTCCTATTTCTCTCACTGAAAAATCTTTTTGGTTCTCTGAATCTTGGTACACTTAAAAGAAATTGTTGAAGGCTAAATTATGGAGTGTAGAATGTGAATATGAAAGTCAGTGTAAATCTGACCCGAAATTCTTACAAAACCTTGTATTTCATGCTTAGCTTCACAACAGTGGTTCCCTGATTTAAAAATTCAGTACTGCTACTCACACAACCAACAGTGAAATAAAAAACAAAAAATCTGCCGGTGATCCATACAGATATTCTACAGAGATTCAATGGCCTGTGTAGGGTTATTTTCTTTTATTTTCTTTTTCTGGTTGACACAATGGATTGTGTCATTAGCAATGACTCTTTGGATAATACAATTTTCAACCGACTTTTTCATGGTTTAACTTCTCTTCGTATGCTACCCAAGATATTTTTGTCGTATTAAATGCTCATTCGGATCAGGGTCTAATCTATGAATGGGAGTCCAAATCCAAAGTAACCAAGACAGAAATATTGTAGGTGCGCCGCTATAAGGATATTTTTTTGTTTCCTGGATATGAAATTTTGGACTTCGATATTCAAGTGAAGTGGGAGAAATGGAGGTAATCATCATGTACCCAAAAATGGGCCCAGATTTTCATTACATGTTCTACAGGAGAGAGCAAGTTCTGCAGTCAGTGAGAAATCAAATATGAATGTGTGAAATCGAAGATTTTTATTCCAAAGAAATACTTGAAAATATATTACCAATTTGAAATTTATCACAAAGCCAACTTGACCTATAAAGAAGACCATAACTCTCCCTTTCTCTCTGGTTAGGGAAGGGGGCACGTCAGGTTATGGGTAGGGAGCAAAATGAAATCAGAGCATTAGATTGCATTAAAAATAAAAATTATGTAGACAGGGTACTTATGGTGGATACAATTACCAACAAGCAATTGGTTGGAGTAATAAGTGATTCTAATTTCAAGTTGTCGTGCCAAAGATTCAATTCCTAGAGTTGCCAAGTAAAGTGAGAGAAATGGAGATAATCATTATGTATGCAAAAATGGGCCCAAGTAGATTTTCATTACATGTTTGACATGAAAGAGCAAGTTTTGCTGGTAGTGAAAAATCAAGTATGACTGTGAACACCGTATTTTGTTCGGGTCACATAAAAAAATATAAACATTTAAAAAAATTAATTAGTCAATTAATTTCAAATAGAGAAAAAAAAATAAAAAATAAAATTGTTTATGCCCAATTTTTTTGAACTCATCAGCCCACTTCTTACTTGACTCCTTTGGCCCATTTCAACCCTTTACCCAAAGCCTAACTATGTGATCCGTTTTTCACCTGATCTAAGCCCAAGACCCATACCCAATGTCCTTGATCTAACTCATCTACCCTAACCCAACCATCCTATCCACCTCCTGACCCAGGCCCAGAACCCGTTTACCCAACCCATAAGTCATCCTTCTCCCACGTTCACCGTATCGGGTTTGTAATCGCACAACACACACACACACACACTGCGCACACACAACATTTCACGATCATTTCCACCCCCTCCACACATACCACTAGAGGGAAGAGACAGATTGAGTGTGCCACAATCTCACCCAGCAAAGCATCTAGGGGGGACGATCGTGACTCCAAGCGCACACGGAAGGGGAGACAACCAGTTTCTTTTGGCCGAGAATTACGCTGGGTAGAAGACATGTTTTGCCTTGCGTTTTCGCTTAGAGGCAAGCTCCTCAAAGGAAGAAAAATGGAATCAGAGGGGGCACAAAGAAGAGGTGATCCGGACGAAGGAGCAGAGAGAGGATTTTAGGGGTCTTGGCTCACACTTCAAATAGGGATTTAAGGTTTTTAGAAGAGAGAGGAGTTTTTTTTTTTTTTTTTTTTTGCGGATGAGAGAACTTGCTCTTCTCTGGAATTTTTTAGTTGTTTCAAGAGGTTGTTAAAGAGAGATAGCCGAGAGGGTAGAGGTCTTAAAGACAAAGGGTGATCGTGAACAACAGTAGGGCGATCCAGATTGGTGATCAAAGGAGCTGCTTTTTGTATTTTGCGAAAGGTCCTTTCAATAACTCACAGAACCTATTCCTCGTTTCTTTTTTACATTCAATCTGAACCATGGTGAATCTGTGTAAATAGAATTTTAGTTTAAAGATTTGGTTGGATTTAAATTTTATCTTTGATTGGTAATAATTTGAGGAGTTGTTGAAGCCTGAAAATATGATGTTGTGTATATGCTTGATACTCTGTTTGTATGATTTCATGAGTTGGATATGTATGGTCTTGGATAATCTGATTGGTGAAGTTCTGTGTTATGTTGTCTGATTAGGCCATGGAGAGTAGTTTCTTGTGCTTTGCTATTCTATGTGATTTGGAGTCAAATAACAAATGGCAATACTGTGATATGGTTGTTTGGGGTCATATACTGGCTTTTGGGGTAAAACTTTGAAGTTAATTTGTTTGTCATTTGGCTTATGGAATAAATTGAATTTTTGTATCATGGGCTTTTGATTATATGTTAGAACCCTTTATTTGATTCTCTCTGAAATGGCTGTGTGATAAAAGTATATGAACTTTGAAGTGGCTCATGATTGTATAGATTATTTAACTTGACTATGTGATTCCTCTGAGTTCAATATAACCAGTTTTAATGTTCTTGTTTATACTAATGATCTGTGGGCTTACAATGTTCTTGAAAGGAAATGGGTTTTTGTTGTTTGGTATGAATTGTGATGGAAAGGTATGTCTAATTTGTCCACATGATTCTTAGTTTCTCCTAGACACTTTCCGATCGACCTAAACTACCCAAACACTTTCCGACTGACCACTACTCCCCCCAAACACTTTCTGACCGAGTCAACCCTAGTCTTTTCCTCAACCTCTCCATAAATGATCGCCAAACCTATCTGATCTCCTTAACAATTTTTCTCATCAACCACCCGACCGATCCGAGCTCCCTACCTAACTCTTAGACCTACTAATCGACTGAGCAGACTTCCCCACTTGTCCCTTATTACTTCACTAACCATTCTGACCCACTTAATAATCTTCCCCACCACCAAACCAACCGAGTAAACCTTACCTTAGCTCATGAACCTCTAGACCAATCGATCCGAGCTTGCCCTTACCCCATCAGCCTCAGAATCCACTTAGCCGACAGAAAAGACCCTTACCATTAACCCTTCAGACCACTTCTCCGAGCTGAGCTCACCCTTAGCCCATCAGCCTCAGGATTCACTTGGTCGACTGAGCAGACCCTTATACTTAACCTATTTACCCCTCAGCTCACAAAACCAATCTGATCCCCTTAATAGTTTCTCCATCAACTTAACCTACCTAGGTACCTTTCCCTTAACCAGTCGGTTATGACCGATCACCACCTTTTTATCCCCACCATTAATCGATCGGTTACGATCGATCAGACACTTGCCTCATCTGGAATAACACTTAACCGATCGACCATGACTAATCCGACTACCATTTCCATTCTTAACACTCAATCGATCAGCCATGACCGATCCAAACATCATTTCCCTTTTCAACACTTAACCGATCGGCTATGACTGATCTCAGCCACCTTTTTTATTCTCAACATATAAACAGTGAACCAAGAGGATAGTGCAAAGCTTGGCTCGATCGAGAAGGTGATCAAGGGAGCTCAATCGGCCAAGTTGCCATATAGCATGAATATGTATTTTATGAATTATTCTTTTTATAGTTTTTCCCTTTAATGAAATTGATGTTGTGTGTTTGTTCTAATACCTTTATTCATTAAGATTCTCCATTTATTTGGATCGCACTCATTACAATTTTCATTAAAAATCAAAGTTATTAAAACCGGACCAGACCGGCCGGTGGACCGATGAACTGGCCAAGTAACCGGTCTGGGTACCTAATTGAATCGACCATGCTTCAAACTTGGTCTAAATCGGTCTGACTCGGCTGGGTTAAGCACAAAATCGGTGACCCAGTCTAGTTTTTGTGACCCGACCAATTTTTCTACTTTTTTTAAAAAAAATTAATCATGGTAAACCGACGTCATTTCATATATACCCTAAAAAAATTGAATTTGAAAGTTGAAAGTTGAAACACCAGAAAAGAAAGAAAGAATCGAAGAAACCCTCTTATACCCTTACCTTGCCCATACCAATGCTGCCGCCATCAACGAAAGGGAGGGAGGAGAAGCCCCGGCCACCACGGGTCCTACCTGCCACCACCACGCACTTCACTGCCACCACCGCGCACGTCCAGGTCGCGCCAACAACGCGCACGTCTAGGTCGCTTCACCACCACACACATCCAGGTCGCGCCACCACCACGGTAAGTCTCATGACTTTCCTGAGAAGAGCCTCTGTTATAAGCTCTATATCAATAGATTTTATCAATGGATCTTCTACCAATACCCGATTTTTATGTGATTGTATTATCATTGGATCATTATGTGATTGTGATACTTAGGTACAAGATCATCTTGGATTGAAACTAAATTCATAAAATGTTTGAATTAGAACAAGGCTACATGATCTTCTATCAAATCTTCCATGACTGATTCAATAAAACGCTAATGATTTAATGTGATAATACGTCACGAATTAAAATATGCATATTATGTTGATATAAAAATGCACATTGTGAGAAAAGCTATAGTCTATTAGCATTTCTGCACAGCTATGGCAGAGCACATTTTCATGAAACAAGACTATTGGTATGAGGCTCGAAGTCACATGAACCCATCCCTATGACATTTATCATTCTCATTGTAACCAAAAGTAAATAACCTTTGCATATTATCTTGGATTGTTTTGTTTTTGGTATTTTCTTGAGATTATGTTTTCATATTTTATTTTGGCTAGAAAAATAAAATGTCATCTACTTCAACACCAGTGTCAACCAAAGCATCAACTCCAAATACATCTCCTAAAAGAAATAATAAAGGAAAAAATGATCTAGCTTGGGGACATTGTAAGCATCTTGTGGAGGATAATGGAAAATTTGTTCTATTATGTCTCTATTGTGATAAAATTATTAGGGGAGGTGACATCAATTGACTTAAGAGTCACTTGGCTAGAGAAAAAAGACAAGTTCAACAATGCAAAAGGTGTCAGCAGATGTTTGCTTCCAAATGAAGCAAAATATTGATGAATGCAGGAGTAAGAAAAGAAAAACTCAAGAGGAATATGAGGATAGTAATCCATATGATGAAGAGCCAATGAGAATAGGAAATGATGAAGTGCAAGAGCCAATGACAATGTCTAGGCCACTAAAGAAAACACCTTCCCCATCTCAAAAATAGAAAGACGTTGGTCATATAAGTTCTTATTATATGCCTAAAACAACTCTCAGAGCTCAACCTTCCTTAAAAAATGTGTTGCAAAGTAAAGAAGTGAGAGAAAAGTGTGAGCTTGCTATCGCAAAATGGATTATTGATGCTTATGTGCCATTTAATGCAGTTAATTCGGCATATTATCAACCTATGATTGATGCTATTGCTAGCATGCGTGCTGGGTATAAAGGTCCAAACTTCTATGACATTCGTGGTTATTTGTTACATAAGTGGGTTGATGAAGTGAAGAAACTTGTTGAGAGTTATCGCGCTGGTTGGAAGCAAATCAGGTATACTATCATGGCAGATGGGTGGACTGATTGTAATCGATGAACTCTCATTAATTTTTTGGTTTATTATCCTAAATGAATTGTCATTATAAAATCTGCTAATGCTTCCCATTTCTCCAAAATTACAGATTTATTGTATAAACTTTTCAGGGATGTAGTGTTATTTGTTGGTCCCAAAAATGTTGTTCACATGGTGACAGATAATGCTGCAAATTATGTTGCTGCTAGAAGGTTATTGGAGGCTGAGTTTCCCAAATTGTATTGGTCTCCTTGTGCGGCTCATTGTATCAATTTAATGTTGCAAGACATTAGCAAGTTAGAGGAGGTAAATGAGACGATATTACATGTTTCAAAAATTACCAAATACATATATAACCATTGTCATCCATTGTATTTGATGAGAAAGCATACTGGTGGAAGAGAGATACTTCGTCCAGCTCCTACTAGCTTTGCCACTAATTTTATTCCATTGCAAAGTATATTGACTTATAAAGATGCACTAAGAGCCATGGTCACATCTAGAGATTGGACAAGCTCAACTTATTCTAAAGAAAGCAAGGCAAAAAGATTTGTGGAACAAGTCTTAGATTCAAGTTTTTGGAAACGTTGTGCTGAAATTGTTAAACTTACTGAACCTCTTACTCGTGTGTTGCGAATTGCTGATAGTGAACATAAGTCTGCCATGGGTTTTCTTTATCAAGCTATATGTAAAGCTAGAGAGCATATGGTGCAGAGATTTCAAAGAAACAAGAAGAAAGTGGAGCCTTACTTGAAAATTTTAGATAATTGTTGGGATTCCCAGCTTCGTAAAAATCTTCATGCTGCTGGTTATTGGTTAAATCCAACATGTCGTTTCAATGTTGAAGAATTTGAAAAACATAAGGCTACAACATTTGGCATTCTAGATGTCATTAAGAGGTATACTGATGGAGATCTTGTTTTGCAATCTCAGTTGACAAGTGAGATGAGAATCTTAAAAAATGTTGAACAAGATTTTGGAAGGCAACCTGCTATACGTGAACAAAGTACAGTGACGCCAGGTGAAATTAAATTAGTGGTTGATAACTTGATAGCTATTTACTTTGTTATTTATTTGTCATCCTTATTATAACTCAATAATATGCATACTAATTTATTGCATTGCATGCAATACTATAGATCGATGGTGGGAGTCTTATGGATGTAGTGCACTAGCTTTGCAAAAATTGGCAATTCGTATCTTAAGCCAAACTTGTAGTGCTTCAAGCTGTGAGCGATATTAGAGTGTATTTGAACATATTCATTCAAAGAAGAGAAATAGATTAGAACACCAAAGACTTAATGATCTTGTCTATGTTCATTACAACTTGAGACTACAGCAAAGGTATTATATTCTTCATATTAGTGTTTATATAAATATTTAGTTGTCCAAGTATTTTTTGATGTTGAGATGTGAGTAAATAAACTTAGGAATCGATTGAGGTATCAAAGTTATGATCCAATTAGCTATGAAGCATTTGAGGACCATTCTAATTGAGTATTGGAGGAGTCACCTCCAAGCTTAACTGTTGAAGAGGTGGAGGCTTTACGTAATGACCTTGAAAATATTTTCATCCAACCGACCCTAGATGATATTGGTATTTATCTTTATTGCATTATAGTTTTTGGTTGTGAATATGGATTATTGTTTTATTGATTGATTTGAATTACTTGTGAATGCTTAAACTTATATTGAAAATGACATGATTGTAAATCAATTACATTTGGAAGACATTGGTGATGATGATGACGTGGAAGACAATGCTAAGGAAAATTCAAACCGAAATGAAGGCAATGTTAGTCTTCCTTTGGATTTATTTGATGAAAAAAGAGGACTCGAATTTGCGACAAATTTGACTCTGTGGACATGATTGTATTATGTATTATAGTGATATGAACTTGTCATGTGAGCTTTGTTGTTTAATTGTGTTTTGAACCTGTGATTGTGAACTTAGTTGTTTATTTCTGTTTTGAATTTATAAAATTGTGTTAGTGTTGGTTACTTCTTATGGACTTATGAATTTATGATTTTTAATTTATGTTTATTTTTATTAAATATTTATATTTGTAATTATATCCGGTTCAACCAGTGACCCACTAGATGAACCAGTAACCCACTGGATGAACCAGTGACCCAATAGCTCGGCCGAATCGATGACCGGACTGAGTTTAATAACTTTGTTAAAAATAATAAATAATAAATTCATTTACGTTATAAGACTCCAAGGATGAGATTATCAAAATTAACTGCAATGACAATAACATTTTGATCTCCTTGAGGTGAAAAGAAATCTTATAGTTTCATCAGGAGCATTGGCAGGGCTGTAGGTGATCTTCAACAAACAACCTTATCTCGTAATGAATTTGCTTATTTTAATTTTATCATTCTTTAACATTTTCATTCATCTTTCTTAAATTAATGTATGATATAAGATTCCAAGTAAGGGATAATTAAAATTAGTTGCGATGACAATGACATTTTGACTTTCCTGAGGTGAGAAGAAATTTTGTAATTTTGTTGGGAGCGTTGGCGAAGTTATAAATGACCTCCAATAAAAAAATCTCATTTCTTCATTAAGTTATTGCATTTGCTAATTTGAAGCATTTAAGGTGACTTTAAATAATCTCTAATAATAAAACATGATCGTTCCATCCGTTCAATCATGATTTCATCTTGCTTCTGCATTATCATAATATTTAAACAAGTTATAATTTATATTCAATGTCTTAACAATTAAATTGGTCGATGATGGAAATTTGAAGAGGATCCGGAGTCCGATCAATAAACTTTTTCCTATATTTTTTAGGCATTAATATCAGATTTTGTTGGGATGCAGGTCTAATCCTAACAAAATAAACAAATAAATAAGATATTTTTCAAAACAATAAAATCAAATAACATAAAACAATTGTGAACAAATTCATATAACCCGTACTTGGTGATAATGGTGAATTAAAATTTAAAATCCTTTTGTGAAAATCATTTTAAAAATCCTCTATTTTGTTAAATAATATTCTTCCATTGTGAAATTCATTTTCAAGAACATTTTCATTTAAAAAAAATATTTTGTTGGAAATTTTTTTTTTTTCAATTCACCATGTTCACTTTTAATAAGTTGCAGGTTTATGATTTGTTTCTCAATAATAACTATTAAGCAACTTATTTCCTATCTCGGTTATTTATCATTTTTTTGTTAAGATACTCGACAAAATGAGACATGAAAAATAATAAAAAATAAAAATATTTTGCTTTAAATAATAAATGACCTACTTAATTAATTTAATAGATAACTTTAAATTAAATAGGTCAGAATAGACAGTGTAGGATGCTAATACATTTTCTACTCGTAATCAGCCATTAAACTTAAATTCTAGTACTCAAACTTCCTTTTCATTTATTCAATCGTATTATTTTATTTTTTTAATAAAAAAATTGATTGGTGGTGACTTCTAAATATTTTTATCTATTTTTCTTAAGCATCTTTTTTTACGTTTCTTATTTTGCGGTATATTTCTCTTTGGAAACCGTTGCTACAATACTATGTGCGAAATCGAAGATTTTTATTCCAAAGAAATAGTTGAAAAAATGCATTACCAATTTGAAATTTATCACAAAGCCAACTTGACTGTGGAACGAAGACCATAACTGCCTCTCTCCCTCTCCCTCTCTCTTGTTAGGGAGGAGAAAAATGAAATTAGCGCACTAGATTGCATTAAATGGTTATTTGAAATTTATCAAAAAGCTAACGTACTTGACTGACAAAGAAGACCATCTCTCTCTCTCTCTCTCGCTAGGGAAGGGGGCAGGTCGCGAGAAAAATGGAATGGAATCAGCACTAGCATGTTGGATTAGTTTTTTTATTTAAAAAAAATTATAATTAAAATATTTGAAAGAGATATATTTTTTTTAAAAAAATTACTTTTAAATGTAAAATAATATAAAACAAATATGCTATAAATTGTATTAAAAATAAGTTATGTAAACACGTTATTTATAGTAGATACAATTACAAACAAGGAGTTAGTTAAAGTGATAAGTAATACAAATTTTTAGTTATTGTACTAAAAGTTTGATTTCTAGAATTATCAAAATAAGTGAGAGAAATGAAGGCAATGACCATGTACGCAAAAATAAAATGAGCCCCGGTAGATTTTCATTACATTTTGATAGGAAAGAGCAAGTTCTGCAGTTAGTGAAAAAGCTAGTATGAATATGTGCGAAATTGAAGATTTTTATTCTAAAGAAATGGTTGAAAATGCATTACAAATTTGAAATTTATTACAAAGCCAACTTGAGTTACAAAGAAGACCATAACTCTCTCTCTCTCTTGTTAGGGAAGGGGACAAGTCAGGTTATGGGTAGGGAGAAAAATGGAATCAGTGCACTGGATTGCATTAAAACTAAAAATTATGTAAACACAGTATTCATGGTGGATACAATTATCATCAAGCAGTTGATTTGAGTGGTAAGTGGTTCTAATCTCAGGTGTCGTGCTAAATATTTGATTTCTGAAACCGTCATTATTGAAAGAACTTATAATTGTTACATTCTCGAACCTCAATGAGATTATTCTCATACACAAAGAATATAAAAATATTTGTGGTTCAAATAAATAAATAAAAAATGGTGGAGACAATTATGTGTTTTAGTCAGCAATATGAACATGCTCCAGCATAAGCCTCATGCTGTTTGACTGGATTGTGCTCTTCTTCTGTTCGGCTACTTAAGTCCCACGTCACCCGGTGACAAGTTGCTCCACTACTTCATAGTTTAATGCGGGAAAGTCATGGTCCATCAGCCATCAACGTGTTTGTGCAATGTGAACATCTTTGACAACAAATACCACGTTGTTTGACAAAAACATACTTGCTATGCGTTCATATTGATCTGTCTCATCTTTACCTAGAGCCACAATTTGCTCTAAGGTCAAGTCAAGTCTCAACTCTCAAGCCTTTTTCTTAACTTCTAAAAGAGCAAGGAGTGACAATGTTGGAATAGCATCTCATGGGACAAATTTTGCGCAGTTTGGCATACTTCTGCAGGGATCTGCTCTGAAAAATTATTCAATACACAAATAGCAAACAACTCGCATGTTTTTAAATTTAATGAACAAATTCAGATTTTAAAAACTGAAGAAGTAGGTTTAAAAGTGAGAGAGAATGTGTTATGTGTTGCTGTTACTCGATGCCTGAATGATCTATTTCTATTTCAGGACGAGATCTTGACCATTTCGTGACCATAAGTCTATCATTTGAAGGGATATCAGACACAGAACCAAAACCACGATTGATCTGATGTAGAGCCAGAGAAAGTGAACCAACATGCTACCAGAGTTACGTATGGTCGGTTTAGATATAATCTACTTATGGAAAACAACCAAAGTGGACCAACCAAATCCTATATGTAATCTGCCATCAATTTCAATTATGTAACACTTACCAACTTAATCTGAGAAGTTATAAGAGACCCAGTAAATTAATACTGCAATTTGCAAATAAAGATTACCAAACTTATTGACTTCATGCAGCTGTTTTATAAGTCAACATCCTTCTGTTAGTTTTTTCTTATTTTTTTAAAAAAGAAACCATCTTACCTGTGAATATATATCTTTTAAAATTATAAGATACCCATCAAGTGTACTGTTCTAAAAAAAGAGCACAGTGGATTTGTCATACGGGAAGAATAAATCATATTGTATAAAAATAATAGCTTATAATTACTAGTATCATCACTTCCCACCAACTTTAATTATATTCATATATATTTGACTTTATAATATGTTTCTATAACATTAATTAAGTCATTTAAGCTTGAGAAATTTCTCATAAACCATAATTTAAAATTTGTGTAATGTATATTGGTAGGATTTATCTTATGAGCAATGCTAAATAAACCCACAGACATGCACCGAGCTAAAAGCATCACATGATCCTATCCATAAAATACATGCATGGCAGTTATCAAATGGTCACAAATGGCTGCACACTGCCACAGTTCACCGAGAGTATGTTATATATCACAATGTCTAGAAAATGTAAATCAATGTGGTAGTTAAAGCTATGATACTCTCACACTCATGTGCTGTCATTAAAAGCTAGCTAACACGGAAGAGGCAGCTTAAAAAGAAACAACCTACTATTTGATTCTTGGCCTAAATCTAGTTTCTATAAATGAGTTTCTAAAGTGACATTTTGTGGATGGTTTCTTATCCCTCGCCTTTTGGCCCAAAAGCATATTTGTTTTATTTTTTGATTTTTTTTCTTTCTTTGTTTTCTTTTGGTCTTATTACTCTTTTATTTGTTTTGACTTATCATTTTATGAATTATCTTCTTTTAATTTACTTTTATTTATTTTGTCTTGTTCGCTATTTTATTTTAGTATTTATATGTTAGATTTATTTTGTTATCTATTTACTTATTTTATCTTTATTTTCTTTTAATATTATCATTTATTTTAATTTTGTTTTGTTATTTTTATTGTTCTCTATTGTCTTTTTGGTATTATTTCTTTTTAATTTATTTACTTATTCGTTTCATCTTTTTTTCTATTTTATTTATTTATTTTGTTATTCTTTTTTATTTTTTCTGGTTATGACTCACTAACAAATTAATCATTTATTCAAATCAAATAATTCTTTTTTAATAAAATTAACCATGTTCTTTTTTAAATAAATTAATATTTTCTTAAATTAAAATCAACTAACACACAAATATTTTTAAAAGAAATACGTATCTTTGAATACTGCATTACACTTAGGGGATACGTAGGTGGCACTCAAGACAAGCTAAATTTGCAAATATTTAAATTTAATTTTTTATCTTTATTTTTCTTTAAATTTGTAAATTTTATAATTTAGTCTTTAATCTTTACTTTTTTATTGTCTCTCTATTTGCAAATATTTTAATTCATTTTTATCTTTATTTTCTTTATTGCTTGTAAATATTTGAATATTTGATTATTTTGTGCTATTGAATATTGTGATTTAATTTTTAATTATTGATTTACTTGTTTACTTATTGTTGTCACTGCTTATTTATTTTATAGGGTAAATTAAATGTTTAAGTTATTGTGGTACAATTAACTTTAGGGTAACCATTTAGAACAAATGTATCAAGAGTATAGTGAAAATAAGTTTTCACAATTCTCTGGAGATAAATAGACTCTTGAATCCAACTTTGATGCCCATACCAATTTTCAAATATTTTAAAAGAGTTTTTCTAATTTTTCTCTAACCAAATAAAATTGGTAACGACTCATCTGATATTTTTTTAAAAACTCAGTTGCCTTGCTCGTTGTGGGCACCCCTCTCGAAGACGATTGTGATAGTAGGCAACAAAAAATACCTTTATTTTCCATTAATTGTACCCTTATTTTGTTAGTGAAATTTGATCCAATGCCTTGAGATAACAACAGGAAATCTTAGTCTAAAATCATCCCTTTGTTTTGGTACAATGTATTATATTAGAAAAGCTATGAAACAAAGCTATATATTAGGAAAAACTCAAGTCCCACATTGGCTAGAGATAGTGCTTAATAAGAGCTTATAAAGCTTGGGCACCCCTCACCTTACAAGCCGATTTTATAGGGATGAGTTATACACAAAATCTAATATAGTATCAGAGCTATCCTAAATCTATTGATGGGTCACCCACCATGTTATCCACGCACCAAACCCAACAGTGCTGGACGTGATGAGATGTATTAGGAAAAACCTAAGTCCCACCCACCATGTTATCCACGCACTAAGTCTAACAATGCTGGGCGTGATGGGATGTATTAGGAAAAACCTAAGTCTCACATTAGCTAGAGATAGTGCATAATTAGAACTTAGCATCCCTCACCTTACAAGTTGGTTTTGTGGAGATGAGTTAGGCTCAAAATCGAATCCTATATAAAAAAGGTAATTCAGCCATATGTACTCTCTCCTTTTCAATTCTAAGACCCTAGCTGGTGTTTCGAATTAAATTCTAATAGAGTATTCCAACTTGTGAGCACGATTGGATATGGATGCCTTGTGTATCAGTACGTGTATGAATAGAGATAGCTTACTAAACAGGAATAGCTAGCTTACCAGAAGTATATATAGTTGCTGTCTCTGGCTTTTGCCAATATATTTATGACTAGTGGGAAATGATACATAAAAAACCATGCATTCGGAGCTAAATATATCATCATCATTCTTGCAAGAAAAGTAATAAACATATTTATCAAATGTTTGTCTTTGCACGTTCTTGTTTTGTTTGTCAAATAATAATCCAACAAAAGAGGGGTGTGTGTGTGTGAGAGAGAGAGAGAGAGAGAGATAATCACATAGAAAAGACAAAACATTACCACACTTTCAAAAGAAAGAGAAACAAACTCTGTCCAATATTAAAATCAGAAATATTTAAGAGGATCAAGTCTGGTATATACTTTGGCCCTTTGCCGGTGGCATCCACGGCCTCCGGCTCCGATCCATAATTAGAGCACAAAGAATTGAAAGAAAGCAAGCGCAATTTCACTGATCAATATTCATATTCTTCTGCCTCTGAAAATAGAACCAAATGTAATATCTATGCCTATATTAATTAATTAATTAATTAGTTAAGCTTATATATATCTTTGATTCTTCGGGTCTCTCTGCAGAGAATTGAAATACATATATATGTAAGAATCTCAGAGAAAATTCGAGAAGGAGATGGATATGAAACTGATCAGTCAGCTATTTTATATATCATAAGAAAACCAACACATTTCATAATCAAACACAGAAGTTATGAACCTCCAAATTGAAGAAAGAGATCTATATATAGCATATATATCTGTACTCTATCCTATAAAAGTTGAGGTTCTCCAAAACCTTGCGTGTGAGTTCCATCCAAGGGAAGAAATGGAAATTCACCAAGCTCAGAAATAAACCCTTCCAAATCTGAGAACCCTCCCAAGTACCCACCAGAACTTTCATCACTGCAAAGCCCTACTTCTTCCTTGACCCTGTCCCTTGACTGATCCAACCCCCAAAACCCACCATTCCTGATCAGCTCCGTTTTCTTGGTCATTCTGGGGTTCTCGGACAGGCCACTACCACTACTGGTGCTCCTTGATTCTTGCTCTCTTCCTGCAGTTCCTGCTATTCTTGGCTTCTTCTTGTAATACTTTTCGCCATTTGGTTTCCCAGTTAACTTCTGCACCAGTTCCCGAAAGTTCTCAACATCGGTCTTGATGATCTCAGGTGCAAATATGTGAATAATGCGTATCTTGGGCTTGGTTTTGGAAATTGTTTGCGAGTCTTTGTGTATGGCTAGGGAAGGTGGCAGTGAATTGGTCATGCATGTATGAGTAAGTTTCCTGAGCTTGTTTTCCATGAAAAATTAAATTTGAACAAGAGAACCAGAAAGACAAAAAAAAAACAGGAGGAGAGGGGTTGTGAGAGGTTAGTTTGTGCAGTTGTTAGAAGGAATGAAGATAGGAAATCATATATATACAGGAGCAGAAGGCACAGAAGCAAACCTAGGGATAGTTTAAAAGGAGAGAGAACAAACGAAAGGGAAATTTTAGAAAGGAAATCAAGCTGTCTGTTGGGAGCAAGGATTAGATGAATCCTTGTCTGACAAATGCAAAGAGAGAGTCAATAAAGTAATCGGAACTCAATGGTCCCCTAATCTCCCACTTTTGATTATTATAGAAGAAAGAAATGTTAATTACTATATATATTTTATATATGTATATGTAATATCTTGAGGGGAGAATGGATGTGGACACATTTCTTACCTTCCCTGAATGACCAAAGCATTGCACATAGATATGCATGCATATAATCTTTAATCTTAAAAAACAAATTAATTATCCCTTCAAAATAACAAATTAATTATTCTTATACTTTTTATATATAATTTTACCTAATTTTTAAATTATAATCTCTATAAATTTAAAATTTTCGAACTATCAATTAAATTTAATTGAGTTTCCATTTTGATTAACTCCCAAGCATCCATTAATTTAGTGCTAACATGGCAAATAGTAGGTCAATTAGCATGAATCTTAGAGTAGCCAATAGCCAAATCAACTTATTCCCCCAAAACACTGTGAGGCGACTATGTTTTGAGGAAAATAAATTGTTACGTTGGCACACTGTTTATTATTTCATCACTAAATTAAAGGCCGTCTCTAATAGCTGGTCATGATGAGAATCCAATTAAAAGCATTTGGTAATTAAACCAAAAAAAATTAGTTTATTACATTATAAATTGTTTTGGATTGAATTTTTTTTATTACTATATATATATTAGTGACTAATTAATTTAATCACAATTCACAAGCAATGTTTAACCTTAGCTAGCTATATTATTATAGTATATATAGTGCAATAGGCCGTCAATGTTATATTGTTCTTTCATCTTCAAATTAAACCACACAAACTTCGCCGGTAATTGGGTGGAATCTACCCTTCAAGTATATCTGGGTTCTGCAGAATTACCAGTTAAGGACATAAGCTCAATATACAAAATGAAAACTCCCTTCCACCAAGAAATAGCTGAAATTAACTAGGTCAATAACTTATTTTAGAAGAGACTGTACAAGAGATCTGCAATAAGAGGAGAAAATAATTAATTGTTCATTTATACTGATATACAATAATAACCGCAAAAGTTAGATGCTTATTGCCTATACATGATTTTAGCTTACTTTTAGCACATAGAAGCCTAAAATTTATTAGGCAATTAAGACCAGTTGAGTCTGTGGCATATATATAAGATATATATATATATATATAAAAGTTATTCTCTTTAATTTGAACCAATAATATATATGGAGAGAGAATTACATTCATGCAATCCTTTGAAGAAATTGAGGCATTATGCAGCTAAATTTAGCTATAGTGCATGGAATTTAGTTTGAAATTGGGGTTAGGTAATTGTTGCACGAAATCAGTGTGGTTGAAATGAACCCCACGTGTCAATAGTCAATACTTGCATAAATTAACGACAGCTTAGCTATAATCCGCGTTACAGAAGGGCTAGCTGTTGCAACTTTTCAATTTCAACACTTGCATCTGTTTGGATATCTCCTCCTCATGACATATATTCTCTTACTCTGCATTTTATTTTATACTTTATATATATATATATATATATGTTCCATTTCATTTTTACTGATCACTTAAAATGTAATCATTAATCAGCTACAAACTAAATTATAAATTAATCATTTAATTAAAGAAAAAAAATGCATATAGTATATGCATTATATTTTAATTATATATAGTAGTTAAGTAGCTGATTATACATAAATAGATTTTGCTAGTTAGGAATTAAGCTCATTACTGAAGCCTTTGGCATGTAGAAAGGGTAGAGTCATGTGTGTCCCATTGTGATTTGATGAGTCTATAGAAATTGATAGAGGTAAAAATAATGGCAACTTTCTTAGACACCAATTAATGTAACCAACAAAGTATTATCTTTTACCCTTACTAAAGAGGTAGAGTACCGTACCAAAAAATTAAAGGAAATTATTTAACACTTATACACACACGCACATATATATATATAAAGTGAAAGGGGGAGGGGGGAGGGGGGGTTTAAATTTGTTAATGGTTGGGGAAAAAGGGCAGCCGATACTTACAAGAAATCTAGATGTTGATACCTTTCCATTGATAACAATTCGATATTCAATTTTTATTAAGCTCATTGTTGGAATTTTCAAGCAAACGGATCATTCATTTCATGAACAGTCGAATACATTTAAGAAAACAAGAAAGAGACAAGTATTGTTTTAAAAATTTATTGGTATATATCATCGATGGCAATTAAATATTATATATTAGTAATTAAAATGGACTAAAATAGACAAAGATTCAATTATCAATTTAAATTATAGTAATGTTTCTTTAATATATTAAATATTATATAGTTAATTATACGTTTACATATGCTATATATATATATATATATATATATATATATATATATATATATCTTAGGTTAAGCAACAAAAAAAAAGTTTTTTTTTTGTTAACGCAGTTGGGAAAAGGAAAATCAACAATATATGTCTGTCATTCTGTCTTTTATATGGTACGTATCTCAGATACACTGATTGATAAAGATAAAGAATTGAGTTCTAGAATTGCCATTTGTCTTGATGTTATGATTTTGTTGGTACAGCCAGATGATAGAATTGCCGCCTGTATGTGGCTGTGTCGCTGCTCAGTAATTGAGCTTTCGAACCACTCACACAATCATAATCTCCAACCACTAATTACTATATATACACTTTCCTTATTCATTTCGGCCGGTATATACTTTGGGTCCTTTCCAATGGACTCTTATACATGCTTTTTTTTAATTTTAAAAACGGCTGTTATTAATTAATAAAAATATTCTCCTTGCTTAAAATAATCTGAATATAAATAAAACAAAAACAAATTTACAGTCACAATGAATAAATATTTACATGTTAATATATAATACATAATTATTAAATTTAACCTATATATTAGCATAAAATTTCTTATATTATTATTTAATTATATATTACTACATCATTTAAAAAAATATGACTATGATAACAATAACTTAAAAAGTCAAATTTATATGTTAATACATAATTAAATAAAAGTATAATTTTTTTACAATAACAACACATTAAAATTAAATTATTAATCTAATTATGCACTATTAATTATTTGCATGTGTATTGGCTCTAACATTGTATGTGTGGTACTCATACCATTATAAAAAATATAGGGTACGTAGCGTAATAACTTCCTTATATGTATCAGTATAATTTTGTCATAAAGGAAGTGAGAGAATATCAAAGCATGTATAAGATAAAAGAAAGAAAACAAAAAGTGAATAAATCGGGTAAAAATAAAATAGGCCTTTAGAAGGTGAATGAATGAGAGTTGATGGTTTCCATAAACTTCACCCAAAGCAAAAGCAAAATACTTGAAACTCATGTTAGTGTAGATTAAAAGTAGAACGATCATTATTGGCTAAAATGTAAGAAGTTCTCTAATTATAGATTAAGTTTAAAAAAATTTATATATTTTTAAATTTACTAACGTAACTCTTTAAATTAATAAGAAAATATATAATAATTATTTTATTAACCTTCCATTTTAATTAGTAAAAAAAAAGTAATCATGTATTGATTTTTTCACTAATCTCACCTTAAATCATTAATATTTATCCCTCAAATCATGTTTAGATTTCTTTTTTTTCCCACTCATTAACCTTGTATTACTATTTAAATAGTTCTTGAAAATTTTAAACGGTGGTGTGGGCATAATGAGAGTGCCTAAAAAAAGAAAATATTAATGTTTTAAAGTAAGATTAGTGAAAAAACTTACTCGTGTAATTATGTGATTACTTTTCTGTCAATGACTTGAATAGAAAGTTAATATAAAAGTTATTATACATTATTTTGTTAATTTAAAGAATCATGTCAATAAGTTTGAAAATATATAAAAAAAAATTTAAACTTAACCTATAACTAAAAAAGATTTCTTACATTTTAACATTTTATTTAATGCGTCGACTTTATGAAAAATATTGTTAAAAGGAGATTATTCTTGGATTTATTTAATTTTCTTGAATACCGGTATATTATGTATTTATTAATTATTATTTATATTTATTAAAGTTTTATATATTTATGATAAATTTAATAATTAATAAATAATTAAAAATTTATTTTAAATAGGCAAGAAGCAGATGATAGGCAAGAAGTGGGTTGGGCTTGGACGTGCTACCGAGTCAGTGTTCCCGTGCCAATGCCAATGCCAATGCCAACCGTGTGATCTTCACGTGATCTCGTAACATGTAATCTTTTATGATCTCAACGGAACCCCACACATTCATCATCAGAGGGCACACGAGTGTGGTGCTGGCTCCCCTGTGGTGGCCCACACCACAATACGGACCGAATCATTCCGCCACGTGTCTACGTACGGAACCAAACATGAAACAATGAAGAGAAGAGCGTGACTGCAACGCTGAGTCTGAGTTGGTTGACGTGGTTCCGTGTTCACTGTTCAGTTCAGGCCCTTCCTCTTAGCTGGATTCTCATACCTTTTCTCTGACGTGCACCACTCGACTCTAGTACTCCCTACTCTTACCCACTCTCTTTCTCCCTTTCATTTCCCTTTTCTTATTTTGTTTTTCTTGTTAATTATTTTGTTAAATATGAATCTATGTCACATTTCATATCCAATATGACAGTTTAACTCTTGTAAAGTACTAACTCTCTTTAAAACTTTGGGAGTTACACGAATGTTTATAAATAATTTTATATTTTTAACATACCCTCTTATGTAAGATATTTTTTTAAGTAAGAGTCTTTTAAATTCAAAACATAAAGAAAATGCACCCACTTTACCTTGTGAAATTCAACTTGACCACTTAGTACATATTTGAGATACTTTAATTTTTTCTCATAATAATTTTTTTTTATAAAAGTTATTTTGTGTATAGTTTATCATATTTGGTTAGAGTGTGTAAAATTAATTATAAGAAAATATTATTTTTTCATCTCCTAAGAGTATGTTTGATTAGTCGTGAAAAAAATTATGTTAAAAATTAATTATGTGTATAAATTGATTTTTAAGAAAATCAATCATGAGAAAATTAATTTATGTTTAGATATGTTAATTAATAATCGATTTTAAGATAAAATTTTTTATTTAGATTATAAAAAAAGAATTTATTTTATGTATTAAATTATCAAAAGATATATAAAATGATTGAAAAAATTATTTAGTTAATGGCAAAAGAATATTTATCTACTAAAGCTTTTAAAATAAGTTAAAATCACTAAATCAAAAGCTTAAAATTTTCTAAAAAAGTTATTTTTAGTTAATAAAAAAATAATCTTAACTTATAATCAATTTTACACACTTTAAACAAACAAGATAAATTTTAAATAAAATAATTTTTAATTAAAAAATTTTATTTTGGAAAAGAATTCATCTTTCTCAAATATGCTCTAAAACCACTTTTTCTAAAAAGTTTTATTTTGAGTATTTTGATTATGTGATTTTAAATTATTTCAAAAGCTTTAGTAGATAAATACTCTTTTGTCCTCAACTAATACATTTTCAATCATTTCATATATATTTTGGTAATTTAACATATAAAAATGATTCTTTTTATATAATTCAAATAAAATTTTTTGTCTTAAAATCAATTATGAACTAATATAAATTAATTTTCTTAAAAATAAATTATACACATAATCAAATTTTAACATAATCTTTTTTCACAACAAATTCAAACATAATCTTTGTGCATGTTTGGGGATGCTTAACTATTTGAAAGGATAACTTTTTTTGAGTTGTTAGATTAAAAATTATTGATAAATTTTTTATACTAAATTCAACTTTTTTTTTCTAATAGTTAAAATTTAAACTTTTTGTTTATAATCTGTTGTGATTATTTCACATTTATAGAATATAAACATTATTTTTTTCTCGATTATATATCTTTTTCAATTATTTTATATTTTTTTTAGAAATTTAATATATAAAAATAATTTTTTTATATAATCCAAACAAAATTATTTTTCTTAAATTAAAATTGATTATAAATTAATATATCTAATTATAAATTAATTTTATTATAATTAATTTTCTTTAAAATTAATTATTCTCGTAAATACCCTCCTCACTTTCAATTTCATGCAACTCTCAATATTCCGTCTCAGACAATGACACCTCTCGCACCCTCACTTTGAGCATCTTGCTTCTCTCAAATTCTTTTATTTTTCGTTTAATCAGAAACGAGTGTAATTTTCCTTGTAATTATATTCAGAGAGGAAAAAACCCAAATAAACTCTTGCGTAATATTTATGAAACCCTATACAGAAGGCACCATCAATTAATTATTAAAGGTCTTCGTAATGCCTGTCTTTTTACACCATTTCAACTCTTTTTTTACAATAAGATCATAATCTTCTCCAGTATTTTGAGGGGTCAGAATAGGGAGAAAGAGAAAAAGGTATAGGCTCCACACATGAATCTTACTTGTGGTTGCGGCTTCACCTAACTTGTCTCTCTCTCTCTTCAGCTAGGTCTTCTTTAGTATTGAGATCCACCATGGGAGATCACTGGGATCTGGCCATCCTCTACCCCTTGTCTCCATCCTTGAAGACATTTCCTCTCCTTTATGGGAGTTGCCCTTTATCATATTATTCAAGCCCGATACCTTCTCTGCCCCTATCCTCAACCCGACGCCTTATGTCTCGTTTCTCTGCATGAATGTTTTGCGTGATTTCTTCCAATCTTAACTCAAATCAGGCAAATTCATCTTCTGTATCAACAACTCAAATGTTATGTTCTCTCTCATTATTTCTAATCTTATCTCTTTCTAGTCTAGAAAGAAGTGTAATTTCTTACTTAATTTACAGTATTTTACTGAGGGAATAAAATAGGAAAAAAGAAAGAATAGAAGATCTGAATCCCTGTCTCAAAAGATCTATCACTGAAATCACCTGTGTTCTGTCTTTAGACTCTTCCCTTCTCTGTATTTTTTAAAATTTTCTCACATAAAGAAATGCTTTGATTTGACAAAGAAATCTATATTCATTCTCTCTAGTATCTAGTGGTAAGGTTGAAAACAATGTCCAAAAAGATCATTAGAATTTTTCAAGAGAAGTACAATTATTGCATGTTTGGAGAAGTTTGTACTCTTACAATCATTTTTATTAAATTCTGACGTGATCAGCCGGTCCGGACGGTGGATTGGTAAGGTGATGAAGTGACCAGTCTGAATAATTATTTGGGTAAAAAATATATTAGAATCGGTGTGGTCTGATATAATTTGAGTGGTTTTGACCAAAATTTGATCCACTCGGATCATAAAATTAAAAAAAAAAATTAATTTTAAGAAATTATAATTTTTGATTCGTTTGTTTAATTTAAATAAATTATATTTTTATTTTATATAATTTTTTGAGATATACGTTATGTCGATTTTAATTTTTCAAAAAGAAAACTTATTTTCTGAGTTATGAGCATTTTAATGAAAATATTATAATTTTTTTTATAAATTAAGGATTAAACTCATTTTTTCCTCTTACGGTTATAATTTCTCTCAAAATAAAAATATTTTAATCGTTTATAATGATAAATATCATAATATGTAATGTATATATATATATATTTAAATATTTATTTAACATTATATAATTCAACTAGTAACTCACTAATTGAATCAATGACTCATTAACTTAGTATCTTAACCATATCAACTGCGAATTTAATTACTACGCTTAGAATGCATTTTCGCCCCCGCTTTATTATGCATGTCTGGCAACTAAAACAAAGAATTAATTCTGTCACTTGGAATGCTGCAAAACAACATTCACACAGAAGCAAGAATTTCTTACCTTCGTGGAAACATAATTTTTAGAAGGACTTTATTGTAGTGTTTTGGGTCATTTGCTAATCATTGCACACTTGATAATATATTATTTTATCTTTTTTTTAAAATATTATTCTATATTTTAAGTAATTTCACCCTCGAGTAATTTTATAACACTATTCCAATTAAAATTCATTCTTATAACTTCAACTTCTAAAGAAACATTTTTAAACACAAAACTCATTCTTTATAAAATTTATTTTTTCAAAATTAATTCGTCCACAAACATTCTACTAAAAGTAATTCTACATAAATTACTCAAAAAAACTTATGCAGAGTGTGTTATGAATTACTCAAAGCTAGCTTTTCCCTTGTTCAAAGACAGACTAGTGTGCTATCTAACCCTGCTAACTGTGTCCCCTCCAATGAAACTTCTAACCAGATCAAAATTGTTCCTTGTTAATTTAAATGTGAGATTCATGGCAGATTCGTACAACTTGTTAAGATTTTTCTTGAGTTTCTAGCATTGCATATCCATGGAAGGATAAGGAAGTTTGCATTGATTCTTTAGAAATCATCCCAATTTATTCAACTTGGCTTTAGTGCATAGACATTATTTAATCTTGTCTTTTCGGAAAATTTGTTTTATCTTTAAGCAGGTGAGATGTGTTGCCTTGTTTGATTGATTAATGATTCGTAACTATCCAATTGTGTGAACTTGCGCGTATTTTTGTATTTAGAGTGCCAGTTGCAACTAATTTTTTAGGCTTATTCATTGCCTTGTATCTTTTCTTAAAGAAATGGTTTCGTGTTTCTGCACATTATTTCTATTTATAACACTTCAATTTCTATATATAAATTGGTCACAATTTCTTCCTAAAAACTTAATAAATATGTGGATCTTCTAAAAGAATTAGTCTTCGTTAAAAAAAAATGTAAAATGAAAGTATTATGCATCAAACATTACTTGGTGTTCGATACTAAGCTTATTAGGCCTAGCCCATAATCACTCCCTGGTAGCCGTTACAAGACTTAGTCAACAAATCAATGCATTGATGCCATGATCCCAAATAATGTGCCAAAATAGGAGGGCACGAACGGACTAAGGAGAATCTTACTCAATCTCTTGCGCTCCACATATAAAATGGGAGTCAACCGTCACATGTATGGACATGAAATTTTATACACTTACCTTTTATAGATTAATTTGGGCATTGGAGTGACATTGCAGTTAGGTGTCGAAGTACTGTTGCAAATACTCACTTTATTTTAGAGAGCATTTTAATATTTCGGAAAAGTACATATTGACGTCAGACTCACAACTAAGAAATCGGACATTAACACTTGAAAAAGCTAATGAATTAATATTTCATATGGCACTAATTGTAATATAAAAATGATATAAAATGAAAATATTGTGCAACAAACATTATTTGGAGAAGTCAATGACCTAATATTTTACACTACACTGATCAAGCTCTTCATCATAATGTGCCTGATATCATTGTTCAATTTGTGCCCTTCCATTTTCCCTCGTTTTTCTCTCCTTTTCCAAATCTATAAAGGCTTTTATATAAACTAAAAATTACACAAAGAAAATGTAGTAGAAAAACTATGGCAGACTTGTTGATCAGCAATCATTCGGAATTTGGGATAACTTGACAATTTTCAAATTCAAAATTTTCTCCAAACATTAAACTATTAAAGTAACAGTCACTTTCATATAATGGAACCAACTTATAGGCGTACATGAATACTCAATCCTACCATAGTTCGTAATCGTTTGGGAAAGCGAGAAGATCCGTATCTTGTACCCCTCAAGTTAAGCAAGTAAACTAGGACTAGTTTTGGACTTATTCTTGAATATGAAGGGTTAAGATTTGAGTGATTAAAACCTATTCTTCCTATTCAGAAATCAGAAGGGAAATTATACACTATAGAGGTACATAATTGATCAACTTATTCAGAAGACCAGAGCACCTTCACGTCAAACCAATCGATTCAAGATTTTCAGCCCAAGCTGTATTTTAATCTTCCATTTTATCCATGACTTCGAATGATTGCATAATGCTGCCCAATGAAAGATGTAATGGGATTTTCATCGTCATGGTCAAGGAAGATGAATGAGGACAACATAAAAATGTAACTCTCATATGAGCACTTGATGTTATTATTAAATAATAACAATAGGTTTCTTTCATGGACTACCCATTGCCATTCCTAAAGTCAAAAAAACAAAAAAAGAAATGAACGTTTTTAGACTTGTCCACGAGTGTCAAACCACTCTCTAACTAGACTTTGATAACATGGGCCGAGGAATTCTTGGATGGTAAAGTGTGATCCATCTTGAGCCCGTATTGGCACAAATGGCCCAATAGCGATCCGCAATGTTCTTCAGCATATAATTCTATTTTGTACTGAAAAAGTGAAAATTGGTTATTTCTTTCTCTCTTTTTTTCCTTATATGCATGTAAACTACCTTCTAAATTTTAACATCTAACTCAGTTATATTTTAAAAATAAATAACATGATAAAAAGTAAATTACAATAATATTTAGTCTTTTAGTATTACAACAGGAATAAACCCCAACTATAAAAAAATTTCCCTGGCACATCAGAGTCTGAGGCTGTAAAAGCCCCCCAAGAAATTTAACTTCCATTACAGAAAAAGGTTCAGCGAGACAGCATTAACAATTCAAACGACATGTTTTTGAAGGGTTATGGAAAGGATACTGAACCCACAACAAGAATTGATTGCATCCTATAGTTGTACTGAAATTCCTCCAATTTGCCATGGTCAAGGAAGCTTCTACCCTGTGTTATCATCCATTGGAGTCTCACATTAGTGATATGAGATACTTGATGTTGTTATATATATAACCTTGTGCTTTTTTCCCTCAACAATTAGCTTTTGAGTGTGAATTCTCCCAAAGTTATATGACATAGCGTATACCCAATAGCTGCAACACGCTCGGTAGGGAATAACGCTGATTCTATTCCATGCTCATTCTATGAAATGAGAGACTCCCGTGTTTGTTGAGGGGAAAAACATGGAATGATGATTTCATTTTGTCTCATTCCATAGAACTAAGAATAGATGCGGGGATGCGATTCCATGCCTATGAAAAAAGTTTTTAATTTTTTTCTTAACACACCTTCATTAATTTTACAAAATGATAATATTATCCTTGTTAAATTTAACGTACAAAAATCTTATGAGCAATAGAGTGTTATCCAATGTTGTCCAGACTAGATCGGACCAACCAATCTGACCGTGAATCGATCTATCATCCGATTATGGTTCACTGCTATAACCAGATTCATAGTTAGACCGAGTTAAGCCGATCAAATTTGGGCATAACTGATAAACTAACCAGTTTTATGTGAACCTGTCATTTTTTTTAATCTTTCAATCACTTAATAACTCAATTGGAAGTGATATAAGGCTTGAGAGTTGAGAGTTGAGAGTTGGAACCACAAAACCTTATTATACATTTTATTATTGATAATATGTGTTATGAGTTATATATATAAGGGGTTGCTAACATCCTCCCACTTATTTTTCTGCAAGAGGTGGGAGGATGTTAGGAGCCCCCTTTATATATATATAGCATATTAAGTGAGAGGAGTCACTTAATGTAAGAGTGTAAAGAGTAAATCTTAACTATTGGATCATGCATGTATGATAAAGAATAAAATAAAAAGTCATATGACTTTTTTAAGTGGTCATAGATCCTTTAAAGTAACTTATAATATTGATCATCAATGTATGATTGAATAGTCAAAATTAACTCATCTCATCTATCATAATAAGATAATGCTCTTATTGATATGTCATATATATATATATATATATATATATATATATATATATATATATATAGCTATTAAACTGTAGACTGAAAGTAGTCATTCTATTCCATTCTATTTCAACTTGTTTGATTCTATTCTAATTACGTTCTCACTATGTGGAATCACCAGTACATGTACCAAACATGACATAAGTTTTTTAAGGAGATTATTTGATCTTAGAACGATTTCAAATTGCAACTTTGTCTACATTTTAACCTTCATTTCCACTCCTCACACTAAGCTTTAACCTATTTTCTAACCCAAAATAATTATAATAATAATAATAATCAGTGTCTCCCAATTCAACCAGGTTATCAAGAATATGATTCCACTTGTCTATTAGTTGATCCAAAATTTGCTCCTAATAATAAAAGGATTCAAACAGATGTCAATTATCTTCAAAGTAAAGTTACTTACATAAACTTACACACATACATTTTTCACATACTCTGATACAAGCAATAACATTCTAATCCCATTGCATGTTACCCTTTTTAAATAGCCCAAATTATACACATAATCTATGCAAATATTTTTTTTCTTTTATCTTTGACAAAAACCCTATTTAAGTCCCTCATTAATTTTTTGGCTCTCAATTTAGTCCATCACTAATTAAAATTCCTCTCAATTTAATCTCTCACTTATTAAAATGCTTACCTGTCACTTTTTAAAATTTATGTGGCATTTGTAAAAATAAAATAAAATTGCCAACGTGGAAATTAGGTGTGTAGCCTGCTGAACGAATGAAGATAATAATCTAGATTCAACTTTGGCATCTCTTGTTTCCAATGTAGCTTCTTCAAAGCCCAAATTCAAGTGGCCATTAGCTAAGACCTGAGGGAGCTCATAACCACTATTGATTATTAACTGATAATTTAAATTTCAAGTAGAAAATGTACCATATATTGTCAGCCACAACCCATGTTATGTTGGTACTTTTTGCAAAGGATGAATTGGAATAAAGGGCAAAACTATAGAAATAGGTAATGATTTTCATGGTTTGATAAGATGCTACTGTTGAATCTTTTAGTAGCTCAATGGACAAGGTGATAAACACTATTCATACACTGTATTATTCTCTCATATTTAGTACTTTATACCTCTTATGTGCTTAATTGATTGGAATTGGCTTAGTTTTATAAGTTTGGGTTTCAATGGGCTTAATTGCAAATCGTCAGCATTTCTTGATTTTTGACACTGTCTTTGTATTTTGGTCATATCTTGAGCTATAAGGATCTAAAAATTGTGAATATTATATTTTAGGAAATCTAAGATGAATCACTACAATTTTCATGAGAGCTAATAAGCTGATTTAGATGTCTAGTGGGTTTAATTGGGTCGGAAGTTAGAGATAGGAAGTTGTCGCTGGATCCCGACCCACTTGCATTGATTGGGCCATTTATTAGGATTAGGATGTTCAATAGATCTGAAACTGGTGCCAAATGAAAGCTAACACTTAGGGCTTCAACTCTTATGAAGACCAATTTTCCAAAATGCATTGTTTTATTGTGTTATTCTCACGTAAAGTCAGATGGTTGTTTAAGTTACCCTATGAGCTTAAATTGGGTATAACTTTCTCATCTTAAGCCCAAATTAAGCAAATTAGGTGTCATTAGAAAGATAAGAGGCAAATGATTAATATTAACCTAGGGGCAGTCTTGTATTTTCACTTTTAGAGTCTGTTATTTGGGGGGAAACAAAAGCTTACGAGATACACTTCTAATTTCAGCATATTTTGTTTTCTTTGAATTTCTCCTTTTTGTCTGTAGGGTTCTATCTCTAGTTCTTCTCTTCTTCTTCCTATACAAGACTCCTTGGACTGCAGTCATGGAAGGCTAAATTTAAGATCGATTCAAGATACTTTAAGGAATTTTGGTTTGGCTTGAGACTTTGTACTTCAATTTTCGTTTTGAATACAATTAGATTTTCTCTTTTCTTCTCTCTTGTTAATTCAGAATTCATAATGCATGAATGGAGATTTTTATTTGTGTATTTGGAATTATGAATTAGGAATGTGATTTTGATTGATTAATCAATGTTTCATCATCTGAATTAAAGAGAATTGAATTATAGATTTGTAGTTTAGGTTAATTGATTCTTGTAATTAAACTAGTATTGATTTTACATATCTGTAAATCTTTTGTTAGTTGAATACTAGATGATTATCTAGTAGTGAATCTCAATTCTAATGTAGAGATCTCGGTTAGAATAGAGTTAACCATTTAATTGGATTCAAATGCATGCTTAGTGGTATGTGATAGCCAAAATTGAAATTCTGACAAAGTATCTTGGATTGATTATTTTCTCACTTGTTCTTTCTTAATTTAAATTGCTCTTTTACAATCTGAATTCACCAACCCCCCCAATTGTTTTGAGTCTTGGACAATTAATTAGCATCCATGATCCTTTGAGAGACGATTTGAGTCATTCCTTATACTACAAGCTAATTAGGAATTGGTTCTATAATTTGACTCAATTTGGAAGCTCGATCATAGGGCATGGTCTTGATTTCAACAATATATTATGGCGGGATTTTACCTTTATCCTGACTAGTTCGGGTTAGCAAGAAAGGGCCTTTTTCCAAACGTTATTCTAGTCTAGGGTGTAGGTTCATAATGGTATTAGTAGTATTTTATTGCGTTTTACATGTGCTTTCTAGTGTTTATGTTTTGTAATAACAAACTCAAGAGAAAGTTACATAACAATACCATTATGAACCTAGACTGAGACTATAATTTTGTAAAGGTGGTCATCCATTGAATTGGCCTTATAATGGGCAACTTATCTCACTTTGGCCTTGCAGTAGTAGTGGAGGTGAACACTTGCTTTGTTAGAGATGATTTGGACTGAGTGGTTGGTTGGATCCAGTAACTCCTTTAATTAACTTCTGTTTATTTAATACCAAGGATATCAATGCATTTTTTTGACATGTCACAAAAACTAATTTTAAAATGAATGTTCAAGGAATAGATATCATAGTTTTCCACATCTACTGCACAACCATGGCTCGAAATAACCATTTTTTCAATTTATCGTATTTGGCAATTCCTTGAACAACAGTAACAAGTATAGCAAAAAAAATTGTAAGCAGTGATGTTGCAATAAAAACACCAAAGTTTGTGAAATGACACTACTCTGCAGGGTATTCCTGTATTTATCAATGAAACCTCCTTTGGTTTTGTGGCCATTTCAGTTACCTAAAGAATTATATATGGAAGTAAATGTTGTTGCAACTAACCAGCTACTGCATCACCCAAATGGGACTTAAATGTAACAAAAGTAATGTATAAAACAAATCAAGATTGTTATATTTTCATCGTTTGTAATTAGACAATGAATAAAACCTTCAACAATCAATTATTAACATTTCACATAAATAAATAGAGAACCCTAATGTTAAAATAGAACAAAATGTCCTTAGCAGTATTACATGAAGCCTTCAACCATCCAAAATATCATATATAATAATAAGTCATAACCATCCAAATAGGTTCATTACAAGACCAAAATAAAAACAATACCACGTCCAAAATGCCAAGGAGGGTTCTTAAAACACCAACATAAAAACAGAATCACTAATATAGTCTAAATTATCCAAAATGCCAACATTAAGCTCCAACATCCATTAGAGGCAAAAAAAAAAAAAAAAGCTACATCAGTGATTCTTCAAGATAGGAGTAGTCTTCTTGTTAGCTTTGGTCTTTGTGGCAGTCTCATGGCTTCTCACAAATTCTTGTGACCCAACAACAAATTGTGCAAATGTCTTCTTGATTCTCTAACTTGTTGCTTGCATTGTCTCACTTGAGATGCCACAAGGACTTTGTCATTTTCATTGTTTGAGATTGTTGGGCAACTTGGTTAGTTGTGGTATTTAATTCAACATGTGTCCTATTTGGCATACCCTTATATGAGTTTCACTTCCTTGTATTTCCTTGTCATATGGGGTGAGAAATGAAAATGTTAAGAGTGCATATACTTTTTAGTATGTAAAAAAAAATGACTGGGTAAAGTAAGAATCACTCATATTCTGTCTTTGTCTCCCATTGCCATCAGTGGGGCAGAGATTCCTTTGAAACTACCAATAATTGGCTCATTTCACACTTGACTCCCAATTTTCCCTACTGAGTTTGGTCCATATATGTTATTATCCATGTTAGGTATCATAACAGCATCTTCTTGTGTTGTTACTCCATTAGCACTTGTAGTAGAAGCCTTGTTCTTCCCAACATTCTGTTTCTTCTATATCAAATGAGAATATCAAGCTCACTAGTTTCAGAATTTCACAAATATAAAAACATATTCATAGTTTTATTTTTGCTGAATAATAGTCATACATAGATGTTATTACCTTGGGTTTCACTAGTTTTTTAGCTGTAGGTCCCTTACATCTTCTCATATTATAGCCTTCAAGTTCACATTTTGAGCAAGTTGGAACTAGCCTCCTCTTCACATTTTGCTTAATGACATTTTTGTTGTTGTGACTGACCTCGTTGTTGCTCGGTCATGTCTTTTCTTCTTTTCCTTTTGGGTCTGTTAGGTGGTCTCTTCAATATGGGAGGACATATTGGTTCAAGTCCAGTCATTGGCCATAAAATTCTACCATTAATTCCTTCAAGGAATGGCTCATATGTCTTCATATATGCTTCGAATCTCATATATGGATGCTCGAAGTCCTCAGGTTGCAGATTATTTTACCTACATGCAGCTATGGAATGTACACATGGAACTCCACTCAAATCCCAAACTCTACATATACATGTGTGATTTCTCAAGTTCACCACAAACCTATCTGGTTGCTTTGTAACCTCAAATTAAGCCTTTACAGGATCTCCAATCCAATGTAGATGCCAAAGTCCACTATCCCACTGCAAGATTTCAATTTTGTCTTGAACTCAGGCCACTTCACCCTATTCTTTTGTAAACCTTCCTCATCAAATGACCCACCACTAGAATTCAGTTCCTCATATTCATACTTGTCTTCACCTTCAAATGGACTTTTAGTAAAATTAGATTCCAATCCCTCGCCATGATTCTACCTAGATAATAATGTATGGTCTTCATTAGCTTCCTCAAATTCTTTCCAGTCGGTGTACTTATCAAACAAGTCATCATATGAGTAGTCTTTACAGCTCATCTTGTATGATTCATCTTCAGAACTCTTATAATAATCATCATGTTCATCTTCAACATCATTTGGGTCCATTATATGCTCTTAAAAAATAACAAGGGCATTACCATCATTTTCTTCTTCAACATGTTCAGTACAAACTGGATTTATACTATGTCTTATAATCTCTTCAACGACCATATTTGACCGTGACTCACATATTACTTCCACTTGCACTCTTTCAATATTTTGATTAGTCATAGTCACTTCCTCTGCCCACACAATATTATCATGCAGACATTCTTCATTATGTGTGAATTCATAAGACTCCCAATCCACATTACTCACAAGTTTACTATAATCTTGTTGCTCATCTTGTTCTCCCTTTGAATTATAAGTCCTTGTTATTTTATTCTGTTTGAATAAATTAGGCATAAGGTTTTCAGGTGTACAAAAATTTAGGCATTCAACTAAAATTAAAATAAAACCAAATAAAATAGAATATCACAAATGAGATAGAATATGGTAATATGGAGTTATGGGTGATCATGGAGGACGAAGGTAGCGTGAACTCATTGAATTCTCATTTCTGGTTAAGGGGAAGAACGATGGTAGTAGTGACGAATTTCCATATTGAGGTGTGTTGGTTGATCTAATATACGGTGGTGGATAATCACGGAGGAATTGATATTGGCTTGGGGGAGCCATTACATCTTAGGAACAAAATAAAGGCAAAGAAATTTTACTAACCTGCCCACAATTGTGTCTGCACAAGCTTCCAACGAGCAACATGAATGTTCCTCCGAATTCACCCCCAATGACGATTATGAGTCTGCAGCAATTTCAGGCTTTCAATTGGAAAGAGGCGCTAATTTAGCCACAACCAAAACAGCTACGTCCTTGTTTATACAAGCTAAAGTGGGTGATGACATTTAGGAATTGTTTTGGTATAGATGACATGTAGGATTTTAAAAGTGACAAGTAAGCAATCAGATTAGGGCTAAATTGAAGCAAATGTGAATTAGTGATGGACTAAATTACAAGCATTAATCTGTGAGGGACTAAATTAAAAGTAAAAATATTAGTGAGGGACCAAAGTAATATATTTGTCTTTATCTTTTAATGATAAAAATAGTTTTTGCTCCATATCATTGCGCGAGAACCGCATGGGGACGTTAAAAAAAATTAAAACAAAAAGGAGGTAGAAGTTTTCTTGCTTTTGGCATAGTAGAACCCCATCAAGAGGCCCACACGACGATCTAATTAGCTCAAGGGTAGAGCACAGCACAGGCTCCATAATTGCGTGGGGTTCAATCTGAAGTGAATTTAAAAACAATTCTGGTTTTATACGTTTTTTTTTCTTCACTGTTCATAGGTAGGACAGCTTTGCACGTATCTAAAGCCTGCCTAGTACCTATACTAAGTGTTAGAAGGAATATGAATAATAATGCATAAGATAAACATTATTCCTTTTTCTTATCCCATCCACCTCCACCCTCACTCAATTTTGCAGTTACAATAGTCTCCACACAATATATATATATATATATACACACACACATACATACCATATTTATCAATCTGTCTTTTCGATACAGCTATGGCCTTTGAAATGTTTGGCGGGTTGGCCAAAGGACAATTTCATCAATAATTCGAGGCCAACAAACCTTCTAATTCAATACCAAAATTTTCTTGAGTTGCTAGGTAGATGAGTAATGTGTCCATCTTTCTACACCAGTTATATTATACTGTATAGTGTGGGAGATTATGTACACAAATCGAATTTGTCTGATAACTTCAACTCTAAAAGAACGCGTCTGATTTTCGTGCAATCAAGGGCATAAGTAGAGCGACTAAAACAAAAAGCTAGTTCTGAGCATGCAAGCACTGAAATTGGGAATTACTTGAATCAATGACTAGAATTAGATTTCCTTAAACAGATAGACGAATTGGTACTATTGAAAAACCAGGTCGAGACTTTGGTCCTAATTAAGTGATGGCCATTAACTGATTTCAAACAAGCCACTTTCAGTACAATAATAGACAATCCTGAGTTGCTAGCTTTTTTGCATGCAAGCCACTTCATTCAGAGGAACGAAAAAAGTGCCTATGCTACTTCCATGTTACTACCATGATATGGGGTCATGAAAATTATTCTCAAAACACCAATACTAAACTAGAGATTCAACAGGAGACAATGGAAACAGCCTACATTGTCAGGAAAGAAAAGATAGCTCTTCCCAACCTGATGAGTGACTGTAGTTCTAATAATCACAACTTATTATTGTACCAGAATACACCTTCGCTCTGAGTACCTTCATCAGGCTCAACATAAATACACTCCTTTGCCTCTCTATACATTGCCTTGTAAACTGGAGTCCCATCAAACTGATAATACTCTCCCAAAATTGGTTTGATAGCCTTCGTAGCCTCCATTGCATGATAATGTGGCATTGTGGAGAACAAGTGATGCGCCACATGAGTGTCTGTTATATTATGGAAAACCTTGTTCAGAATTCCATAATCTCTGTCGACTGTTGCTAAAGCTCCTCTCAACCAGTCCCACTCAGAGGAATCATAGTGTGGCAATGCAGGGTGAGTATGCTGCAAATACGTGATCAGCACCAAAAACCCATTGACCACTAGCAATGGCACTCCATAAACACACACAACCCAGGCAAGACCTTTGGCCATGGCAAGACGGTAAAGCCCATAGGACACTGCAAGCACTCCAGCATCTGATACATATATTTGAAGTCGTTCACGATCTGAGTAAATGGGACCATATGGGTCATAGTGGCAAGCAAACCTGTCATAATGCCTGCCTGAAACGTTAAAAGCCAAGTAGAGGGGCCAGCCAAGAGTGAGTGTTACAGCAAGTGTGAGGACTCTGCCTGGTGGGTTGTTAAGGTATTTAGTGTACCACTGCATACCGCACTTTTGCTTTGGTACAAAGACTTCATCACGCTCAAGAGAACCAGTGTTGGAGTGGTGGCGACGATGACTGTATTTCCATGAAAAGTAAGGAACCAATAGAGAGGAATGCAGAACAAGGCCAACGGTATCATCAAGCCACTGATAGTCACTAAATGCATGGTGACCACACTCATGTGCAAGAACCCAAACACCGGTGAGGATGCAGCCTTGAATAGCCCAGTACAAAGGCCAAGCCAAGAAAGAAAGAGGGCTTGGAAGGTCGGAGAAGTAATGGGTGGCAACATAGTAGAGGCAGAAGGCTATGAAAAGGTCATAAATGACATAAGAGAATGAGCGAAGCACAGAGCGCTGGAAACAATGAGGTGGAATGGCCTTCTTGATCTGGCCGAGACTGAAGGGAGGTTTTGCATACGGCACCCGCTTTAGAGGGTCAGCCCCTGACTTCCTTTGTGCTGCAGGAACAGATGCTCGACCACCAGCTCCCATCTTCACACAACCTGTATATAAAAGTGCATTTTGTTTGAACAATCCACCCTCGAGTATTAATCAACCGCAAACATTTGGTCACTAAAACCATAGGGAGGTCTTTTATGATGACAAACAATATGCAGAATTTGCTAGACATAGCTACATGAGTAAGCTATAATTAACTATCCCCATATCTGCAAGAATGCAGGACCTTCAAATCAGAAACAAATCATAAACCACATACACACAGACTAAAGAGCTAATCAGAATGCTTTCATCGATGGACCAGAAACCTTCCTTCTTCCTTCCAACTAGTAGGTTGTTACAAAGTGCCAAACGTTCTATATCTGGCAAAATTGCTCCCATAATTAAACTTTGCTATGAATGCATATCGTTTTTAAAGAATTTAAAGAAAGACAATATAAACATATGAATATACAACTTCAATTAAAGAGTATATATCTAATTTGGTCTTGCAAGTGATATTAATTTAGTCTTTTAATTTTTTTAAATCAAATTCGTTATTTTAAGATTAAAAAATAATTTTAGAGAATTAATTTGATATAAAAAAATTAACATTTGAAAATTATTTTAATATTAAAAAATTAAACTAATGACACATGTTAGAATCAATTTGAGTATTTATTTTAAATTAAAACAATCAAGTACAAACAAAAGATACCCAATTGAAAAGAAAGCTAATACGTAGAAAAAGTCCAACTAAAATTTAAGTAAATTTAATATGAATCTATTTATACAGATTTTTAAATAAATTATAAATAAAAAGCATGGATCTATTTCTAATTCTGCAGGTACTTCAGTTTTATGAGTTTCATTTGCGGTTGTAACGTGTTCCAGTCTCATTGCAATTACATCCACCAAACTCAAATAAAGTAACACCATGTGATCGCCAATTTAATAATACCGCATGAACTTTTTCTACGGAGCATGGGTCAGAAACAACAAATAATATATTATACTTTTTATTATTTTATTTTTATATGAGAAAGACTTTATTAGAACTAGATATTTAAAACCATATCTATTACCAAGTAGAATCATTGTACAAAAGGAATACTAATATAACTACACCCTGACCACAAATTCGCAGAGGAGCGTCAAAATCATCCAGGACGAATTCATCGTTTTGGTTTGTCAACGTAAACAATAAATTTTATTGATGATTCATTCAAAAGTATCACTGACTACCAAATTTTATATCCACGTTTTTAATATTTTTTTTAGGGTATTCTCGCGAGAATGTATTTAAAAAGTTAATCTTTCTTAATAAATATTTTTTTATACACATAAATTAAAATTTAAACCTTTTACCAAAATTTAAATATCTATCACTTATTTCACATCATCTTAATTTTAATCACTTTCTGCGCCCATATTGCACAACGCAAACAATAATAACAGCGAATAAATGACATTTAATAGAAAGAAGACACCACATTCACAAAATCACCAAATGAATCAAGAAAAATATTTTCAGTAAATATTTAATTTGATATTTAAATCACCTCAAATTAGTTTAATTTATTTTAAGAACGTAAAAAATAATACTAAAAAATTAATTTAATGTAAAATAACTTATATTAAAAAATTATTTTTATGTCAAAAATAATTTAAAGAAAGAAATTTATGTATTTACGCAAAAAATTTTCAGAAAAACAAAATGATTAATTAATTAATAAAATCAAAGGAAAAGGGAAAAACGGAAAAAGAAAAGAAAAAAAACACTTTTGCCCATTCATTGGAGATGGTAGATTCGGCAAAAAGGTAGGAATATACTAAATTATATTAAAAAACAAATGGAAGAGCAACTGTCACGTGTGCACCAATACAAGACCGAAACTACGACAAGAAATCCGGAATAGGATGTTCCTCCTTAGATGCAAGAGAGAAGAACGTATGGACGTTACAAGAAAACATACACAGAAAGACATACAGGGTCATAGGCAATACATAAGGAAAGATTCATTAACAGAACCAACCACGTTATGTAAGACTTGGCATAATTTGGTGAACTATCGAATCATAAACCACATGAAATCCATAATGAATGAATTACAATCAAAGCTCTTGAAAGGTAATAGAATAAACCAAAATAGTACCGCAGAGATCAAAAGTCTCCGAGAAATCTGGGGATGAAGAGTGGGAACAGTTAGATCTAGCACGTATACGTAAACGAGAATACGATTTTTAGAGCTAGAACAGGAGAGATACTCATCGGATTCAATCTAAAAGAGGAAGAGAGAAAGAAAAAAAGTGTTGGAGAGATAAAAAGGATGCGGGAGGAAAAGAAAAGTACCTGAAGCAGAAGGAGAAGCGTTGGAAAGTGTTGTTTCTCCCTCTGTGAAGAGAAAGAGAGATTTGTGTGAAGGAGAGGGAACCAGAATGAGAAGGCAAAGGCAGGGGCGCAGAGAAGGAGTATTTAAGCAATTTTTTCCCTCCTCGAAAACGCAGGTGAAATGAAGGGTCCCACTGCCACTTAAGACATTGTTTGGACTTTGGACTTTGTATTTTTCCAAGAACCACTCACTCTTTCCTATTGTCTCTCTCGCCCTCTCTATCTCCCTTTACTACCGCTCCTTTTTCAATGCCTGGCCACTGGCCATACGCACGTAACTAACTCATTTTCATTCAATCCTAGGCCTCTGTTTCTTTGCTGCTCTCTATCTACTCTACGGTGCAGATTCTAGTTCTCACCCAAAATATCTGTGCAAGTAATAAATACCATTTTTGATACTAATCCCATTTGTGTCGACTTTATCCATATATGAGGAGGGGTTAGGATTAGTTTTTGGATTTAATTTTAATTTAATATAAAAAAAATTATATTGTCATTTAATTATGTATTAATATATTATTAAAAGTGTTAGATTTTTAAAGTAGTTGTTATAATAGTTAAATTCTTTTAATAAGTTGGCAATATATGATTGAGTGACATTGTAAAATTTTTTTACACTGACAGTAAATTAAAATTAAACTCTTAATTTTTACAATCTTAATTTTAAATAAATTTAATTTTTTAAACTTAATTTTAATTAAAAATAATTTTAAGTAAATTAATTTTTATTTAAAAAAATTTATTTAAAAATTTATTTTATTACATAAATATTATTTAAATAATATTAATAAAAATTATTTTTAAACATATAATTACTAAAAAGATATGAGTTGTTTTGAATTAAGTTATTAATAAATTAATATTAAAAAATTAATTATAAATAAATTGATGGTATAAATTTTTTTTGTTAAAAATTAAATTTGCTTGGAATAGTTCAAAATAAATTTAAGTATAATTATAATAATATTTTTAAAAAATATTAATTTATATTTATTTAAATATTATTAAAATAATAATATAATATTAAATTATAAAAATATTTCTATTAATGTACATTAAATTAATTTTTTTTATCATAAAAACAATAAAATGTTATTTATGTTTAAATTATATTTAAAATAAAAATTTCGCTTACTTTTTCAATTAAAATTTATCTGAAACATAATAAAATATTTTAAAAACTCATTTAAACTTTAGAAATGAAAATTTTCCCATCCAAAAACACCTCTCGAACATTAGTAAAATTCGAATCTCAACCCAAGAAGTAAAGTGCAGTCACACGATGCTCACTTAAGTCATCCACACCTCTTAGTTTTTGTGGTTTACCAATTGTACACTCTTTTATTACTTGCACAGCTGCCCCAAAATATATTATAAATTTCATTTTCAATGCATATACATAGGATAGAAATAGGTTTCATTTTATTTTAGTTAGGTCTAGTCGATCTGTTTAAAAAAAATTAATTTTAGTCTAATTTATTACATATTATAAAAAAAAGTTGGTATGACGTAGATTTTTTATAAAAATATAAAAGTTTAATTTAATTTGAAATCTTATTTAAAAACTTCTATTACATAAAAACTTTTAAATAAACTAATAACTTCAAATTTTATATTTTAAATATATTTAAATTTTAATAAAATTATATATATTGTGTATAAAATAAATAAATTATATTAATATATAACTAATAAATAATATAAGTATTATAAATTTTTAATTATATATTATTATAATAAATAAATAAATTAGTTTATTAGGCTAAATAATTTTTTTAAAAACTTAGGTGTATGTTTCTTTAATTAAATAAAATTTTTTAAAAGTTTAAATTTGACTTATTTAATAAATAAATTAAGTTAAAATAAAAAATAATAGTCTAGACTGTAGCCATTTGTTGGATTGCATGTTCTATTTCTATCCTTATATGAACCCATCCATAACATTGATTATTTTATTCAAAAAGTAATACTTTATTCTTAATTTAATCATTAAAAGAATTTAATTTTTACAATAATTATTTAAACTTAATTATGATCATTTATTAATAATGATCAAACTTAATTCTTTGTATCATGATATCTCTTTCATTATTATTTAAGACCTAATTTTGATGTACTTCTTTTTGGTAAAGAATTTTGATGTACTTTGTATAAGTTATACTATTATCTAAAAGTTTTTTATTATAGGTGCCTGAAATAACTGTCAGGATATATGTTGTATTAGAATATTATGTATTTTGATAAATGATGTGACTTTTATAAAATTTAGGGTGAATTTAAAAAAAATAGATATAAAAAATATACATTAAAGTGTCAATTCATGGAGTTAAAATTAGTAAAATATACTTTTATAATATATTAAAGGATTTTGTTAGAATTCACAAAGTTCGGAATATTTTTATGCGTTACTTGAACAAATTTGAAAACGTATTTTAAAAAACAAATCCTTAACTAAAGAAACACAAAAAGCACTCTAAAACATAATAATTTTTTGCTGAAGTGTGCAATAAAAGTAGTCAAAAATATCAATCCAATAAACTTGAAAAGAATGCCCCTGAAACTGTATGGTAGACATTATAAATTTTGGAGGAAATATTTATTTTGTTCTTTTATTATTTACGTTTTTTAATAATAAATATATTAAAATAATTATTTAATGTGAATTTTAACATAAAATTAATGTTTTAATGTCATTTTTTAATATTAAATATAAATATTTTAATGTCACTTTTTATATTAAATTAGTCTTTTAAAAAAATTAATTTGATATTAAAAATTATTAAAAAATTAAATTAATATCACTTACAATTTTAAAAGACAAAAATAAATATTTACTCTAAACTTTAATTCACCAAAAAAGAAAAACTATAAATTTTAGGCTCTTTAATCTTCATCCAATGGTGGTGCCATTAATGAGGCGGTGATTCGTGATCCTCAAGAGTACAGAGAATTATTGAAGTCATATTTATGAGTATAGACAATTACTGAAGTCATATTTACGAAGACTTTGGCTTTGGCTTGTGAGGAAGAGTGTCAAACGGGACACTCCGGTCCATTTAAACCCAGTACATGATAGGTTGAGTTTAAATGAGTTAGGCCAAAAATGAGTTAAGAATGACAAGCTAGTAAAAAGTCAGTTCAATCCATTTAAGGTTAGCCCGCAGGTCCAAACGGGCCACCCATTTAATTAATTAATTTTTTTTAACTTCAAATTTATAATGTAACATATAAATCAAATTCATAAATGACTCAAAGACAAAATCAATTATCGTCCAAAACAAACTCAATCAGATATTAATATATAATCCAAATGACCAAATCTAAACAAACATCAACCAACAACTACAATCATAAAAATTTACAGAAAAATAAAAATTACATAAATCCAAAACAAGAATCTAATCCAAATTTCAAAATCTAAAAGTATTCACTCTAAAACATGCTCTTTTTTGTAAATTTACAAGCTTCTTTCACAATCGCAACATCCATCATCCATGATATCTACTTGTTGTATGAAAAAATTAAAGATCATCCAATATATATGTATCAATAACTAAATAATATGTCTAAAATTAAAGTCTTATGTTAAAATATGTAATAATACTATCATATAATGTTTGAATCCTAAGCTAGGGCATCCATAAAGGATGCCGATTTTAAAAAAAATTACCAAAATAAAAAATACATGGGCCAACGGGTCAGCCCGCAAATAAATAGGTTTAGCCCGTTTAATTGGCAGGCTAAACGGGCTGAGTCAAAAATCTATTGATTTAAATAAGTTAATAATTTTAAAGCCCAACCCGTATAATTTTGACGGATAAACAAGCTGACCTGACGAGTTTAGTCATTTTAACAGCACAGCTGTACTTGTGAGGGAGGGTATCGTCTTTGTTTGCTTCAGAGTTAGGAAATACAACAGTATTCTTGAAGGAGATGGATGCACATGCACACCATCAGCACTGGTTACATTGATCCTACAAGATTCCCTGTCATTTGTTCCCACTCCTCTGAATGCAAAAAAAATTGTACCATGGGTTGTCAATGGAGTGGTGGGGCATACAATAACCCAATTTGGTAAGGCATTGAACGATTAATGTTTTTAATGGTTTCAAGAACCTGTTATTATTATTTTTATTGATTTACTTCTTGTTGACTTAGTCTAATAAATTATGTATTTCACAATAAAAAAACTTATACAAACAAAACCCTGCACCGGAATAAAATGGCATGGGACTTGTTAAATAAATCCAAAAACCTTTACTTATTTTTAGATAAAAATGAATATCTTGAGAGGTTATGGTTTTTTTTTTCTTCTCATAAGAACATATGTAGTTGTCCTAAATTTTGAAACATCATGAAAATAATTTTCATATAAACCATTAAATTTTATCACCAATAATCATCAAATACTTTAATTTTCACATTAAGTTTTAAATTATAGATAATATCATCAGTATTGTCACCGGACAATATATATATGTAAGAATAAAAGAATTAATTAATAATACTTTTTGAGTTTAATTTTGATCCATTATTATTATAAAATTTCTTTATACTGTCATCCAATTATGCATTGTCAAATCATTAAAAGAATTTAACTACTACAATAAGTATCTTAAAAGTATAACTCTTTTAATAATATATCAGTACATAATTAAAGGCCCGTTTGTATTAGTTTTTTTTGGAATAGAAGTACTTTTTGTAAATAATAAAAGTGTTTTTTTTTAAGTTAAAAAGTTCAAGGCCCGTTTGTATTAGATTTTTTAGGAGTAGAAGTGCTTTTTTAAAGTAATAAAAATATTTTTTTAGAAGTTAAAAAGTTCAAGCTTTTAAAAAAAATACTTTATGTGTAACAAAAAAGCACATAAAGTATTTTTTTTTAAAGTTTAAACTCTTTAGCTGCTAAAAAAATACTTTTATTACTTCAAAAAAATACTTCTACTCAAAATAAATTAATACAAATAGGCCCTCAAGCTTTTAAAAAAAGCATTTCATATACTTTTTTATTACACATGAAGTACTTTTTTTAAAAGCTTGAACTCTTTAACTTTTATAAAAAGCACTCTTATTACTTTAAAAAAATATTTCTACTCTTAAAAAAGTTAATACAAAAGACCTTAAATGATAGTATAAAAAAATTTTAATCTAAAATTAAATTAAAATTAAATCCATACTTTGTTTTGTGTCTCTTTCAATAATTAACTTCTTAAACCAATTTGTACTTTTCTGTCTAAAAGCATACTTGCGGTCATTATGCTGAAATGGGATACGATACGTTAGACTAGGTTTAGATTGAACATGACAGGCTTATTTTGTGGATGACATTAAGTGACTTATTGTTTATTATAGTTTTTTTTTGCTTGATTTGATTTTTTTTTTATAGAAACATAAAAGTTAAACTTGGCGTAAAATTTTATTTAAAAATTTATATTGTACAAAATTTTTTATAAATAAGTTAATAGGTTAAAATTTTATGTTTTAAATATTTTTAATTATTAATAAAATTATTATATTATATATAAAATAAATATTATATTAATATATAATTAAAAATTTGTATAAATATTATAAATTATTAAATTTAGTATATAAGTAAATAAATTTGTTAAGTTAAATATACTTTCTAAAAGCTTCGGGAGGCATTGTTAAAAATTAAAATCTGACTTATTCAATAAATTAATTAAATTAAAAATAAATTAAATCGTAGACTGTTGGCTGGCTGACCTGTCCTCCCTCTAGATGTCATGAACACAATTTTAAACGTACATCAAATTTGTCTACTTCTGGTTTGCTAACAAGTGCACGTTGAAATGGCAAACCGAGCAGTGACTACTGACTACGGTCAGTGACTAGTGAGCACACATCAAGCAAGGAAATTAAAACGTGAAAAAAATTGTGATAATAATTACTATGTATAATTCGGATCGGCCGATTCTCAAATGTGTAATCATTAACTTCTATATAAATAGTTAATTAATTTTCTTTGATAACATTTTTTCAGGTTATTAATATTTTTTATAATTAATGATTAATATTTAATAATCTTCTAAAAATAAATAATATCGAAGAAAATTTCATAATTACTTTATTTTATTCATTATTTGTTTAATTACACATTATTTTGAAAAATAGTTAATTACATTATTAACTATTAATTTTATAAATAAATACCATTTTTTGTTAACAATAATCTGAATTTATTATTAATAAAATTATAAAATAAATAAAGAATAAGAATTATATAAATTTTCTGTGCTGTAAAAAAGTCACTTAATATATCAATTTAAATTAAAATGACTTTTATTATTTTTATGCTATTACACAACTTATATATAAATATTAAATTATGTATATATACTTAAATATAAGTGCACTCAAATATGATTACAAATAAAATAAAATAAATTGAGTCATTTAATTATTAAAATTTGAATATGATTCTTTCTAATATATTTTATAAGAAATATGTTTGAATTAATTAATTTTACATTAAAAAAGGGTTTTATATTTAATCCACTATTATTGTAAAAAAAAATTACACTGTCATTTAATTATTTGTTATCATATCATTAAAAGAGTTAGAATTCTTATATAGTTGTTGTAATAGTCAAACTCATCTAATTATTTATCAATACATGATTGAATGACACCATAATTTTATTTACATTGACAGTTAATTAATATTAAATTCTTTAAAATTTATAATTTAATTAAAAGCTTTTCTAAATACAAAACAAGCTAATTCATAATTATAAATATAAAATTTAAAACAATCGTATGATCTAGAAGTGTCAAAATGGGTCGAGATCATGGGCCGGCCTAACCTAGCTTGAAAATAAGCTGACCTGATGCAGGCTAAGCCGATTATGTGAAATTTTATTTTTGTGTTATGTATATAATTTTATTATTATTTATTCATATCTTTATTTGACAAGCTTTAGTTATATTTTTTTAAAAAAAATAGTTAGTACATCTAAGCCTTTCTTTTTCTTTACTTGAAATATGATATTAACTTGTTCTACTTCCTTGAATTGATTAATTTATTGTTCAAGAGATGTTTCATGGATATATCTTAAATCGTTTATGTCGAAAACAATGTAGTAAATCTTCACTGTCTATATTGATGACACTTAATATAATATGTTATACTTATATCTAATTTGCCTACATGATTTTTGTGGGCTTAAATTGATATAAAAGTTTAATTTATCTCTAACTTATTATTATAGATACGAAAAAAAAAATAAAGACAAATAATAATAATAATTAGGTTCATGGGCCAGTTCATAGTTCATAGCCCGCATGGGTAGGATTGAGCCGACTATTTACTAGTTTATACACTTTGTAAGCTAGCCTAACCTAACCCGAATAAACTTGACCCGACGCGAGAGAATTCGAATAGACACTTCTAACCGTATCGAGAAGATTAACTAATAATTATGTATGTTTATAGTCACTTTATCTTTAAAAAGTGTATGTGGCTTTAATGTTTACTTTATTTATGTGTTGAAACTTGATAACAGAAAAAACCATCTTATAACGTTGTCCTATATTTATTTCTGTATAGGTTATATAGCAGCATCTAATTAATGTTTTTATTTTTAAACATATAAGTTTAATTTTTAATAATTTTAATTTAATTATTTTTTCAGTGTTTACCCTCATGTGTTCATTCCAGATATCGTCCTTGCAGTAAGAATCTTTTTCTTCAGCCAAAAAATTAATGATATTCAAATTTTTTTTTTTGAAAGAATGATATTCAATTTTTTAATATCTATAAAATTTCTTCCTTTTTTTTGGGTTCTTATCTTATTGAAGATGTGGTCAAAAAATAAAAAGGAAAGCATGCCAGTTAACGCTGTTAATTGTCAGACGGGTTGAACAAAATTGAAATTAAATTTGTGGACAAAGAAAGAAGAAGCATCGTGTTTTCTTTCTTTTTCATTTTTTTCCCCGGTCAACGGCGAGCTTTGAATAGGAAAAAAAGAGTACTTCGCTAATCAATTTCACACCCTATACTTGGGATGCGATGGGAGATTTTGGACATTTTGGAACCTAAATACTTACAAATCCAAATTGAACTTGCTAACTCTGGATCTTTAATAGAAGTACACAAGTTAGTAAATAAGTTATTGTAATTAATTCATTATTGGTAATCACATTATATTAATCATATATACTTTGAGAAGTAAGAGATTTTGCTATCAAAAGAAATATATGACTATATTACCAAAAAAAAAAAAAGAAATATATGACTCTTTCATCATTTAATGTATGGTATTAGCTCAAATATATGAAACATGTTTGTGCAGTGTGACAAGAGGTTGTCGAGACCTCGTCAAATAATAAAAATTACCGGTTCGCAAACTAATTTGCAGTATAGAGCATGAACCGAATCGTCTCTCAAGGATCCAAAAAGAACAAAGATTTAATCAGATCAAGATAATTAAAATGGGGGGTTTTGTTGTTGATTAACAATATTGATAAAAATACAAGACTTAAAGTTGAAAACAAATCTAAAGAAACAACCAATCCAAGGAAATTTACCGATCTTGAGTTCAACTCATCATTGATCACAAGGAATTCACTTAATTGCTAACCGTGTTCTTGGCCTTAGATCACATCAAGAAGCCTCAACATGATCCAAGAATCCTCTACTAGATAAGCATCTAGAATTTAATTAACCAAGGTTAGATAAAGTAAGCACCATCCATACATAGATTAATTTAAGATCCAGAATTTAACCAAGCTAAACAATCCATCAAAAAGCTTTAATAAATTGTTTATTCTTTGTGATCCTCTTTGAATACATGACAATAAAGCTATTATCACATTAACATCTAAATCAAATTAAGCAATTCAATCTAGATAGAAATCAAAAGAGGAAGAAGAGAAACTTGAATAACAATTAAGCAATATGAACAAGCGAAGCAAGATCTCCAAATTAAACATCAAGATGGCTAATCCCTTGGATTGATTATGAGAGCCTAGCCTTCCATGGATGGGAAGGAAGAACTCAGAAAATAAAGAACAAAAATGAAATTCTAAAGAGAAGGGAGAAGAAGAGAAAGAAAACTAACAAATACTCAAACTTACTACAAACTTACTTAAAATTGAATTCTAACTTACTTCAAAATTGAATCTATTAATACAAAGAGGTTGGGTCTATTTATACTAATCCTAGAAGCCAATTTGTACATGTACATAATCTGAATACAAGCTATAAGAATATGAAATTTGTCAAAAATGGAAGCTTGATGCATGGTTGGTGGGTTGGTGCATGGTAGGTGGGTTGGTGTATGGTTGGTGGCTTTTAGTCAACAACTCTTATCCGACTTCTGGCTTCAAATTCATCACCTAGACGGTGCATTTTGGCTTGGATGTCTTCATCAAAGTTGTAGCCAGTTGTCTCCTTGAAAATCTCCAATTTGAATCATGTCATTTGGACTTTTAGAACTCCAGACATGCCAAAAACACTTCACCTACCTCAAGTTAGGTTGGAAGAACGTGTTTCCAAATTCAGACCAACTTGTAGCTTCTGAAGCATGCCTAAAACGACATCTATTGACAAAATGGTCTTCATTGAAGTTGGAGATATGGGTCTTATCTTTCAAGTGACCAAGTTTCAGCCCAAGAGGAGGCCTATAATCCACTATATAGTCCAATATGTGCATACTGCCCAGATGGTTCCGTGACAGCAAACCCACTCTGCATTGCAGGGATATTTTGGACCCTTAGCATTCCGATCCAGCTCTTGAGTTCTTCATGAAACTTGTAGATCATTGTCTTAGCTTTCCAAAGACACCAAGATCACCTCAATTGGATCACCGAGTCCCAAGTTATGACCTAACCAAGGAAGAAAGGTCAAAATGCATCAAAATCCGAAAATTATTCAATATTTGCATTAAAGCCCAATGAAGCCTAACAACATTAAACTCATCTAAAGTACTAATATTGGGCACAATAAACATCTAATAATGCCTAATACAAAGCTAACATAAGTGTCTCAAATTGATTGATCACAGTGTACGGATGGAACTGAAAATGGTTTCACTAATCATGTATCTACAACATAAAGGGAGTTGCTATGGTACCTTGATGTGTTTGGTACTCAGGGTAAGTTGTCAATAATTTATTGACTGTTAGTTTCATAATAAATGTTAAAGAGTCTATTAAATATAAATAACAACTAATGAATGCTAGACAACTCACCCTGGGTACCGGTAACCTGAAAAAAAAGATAAATACTAGAATAATGCCCCTACATAAAAGATTGGAGCCTTTCATAATTCAGTTTACTTTAAGACAGAAAGTCTTAAACGAAAAAATCAAATATCCACTGAAGAAGTTTTATTTATTTATTATTATTTTAAACTTGGAGTTTAAACTCAAATCAAGAGAGGATGAACACCCACTTATTATCAAGTGAGTGACCATCAAGCCAAAGTGTAGCTGTTTATCTATAGCATAAGGTGTTTCATATGCATCTTTTTTTTTTTTTTTTTTACCATACCAGTTAGGTTATAGACTTTTTCTTGTTCCAAAAGGTGATTCAAATCCTCTTGCACATAAAAAATTTCATAAAGTTTTGCTAGGCTCCCTTCTGAGCTACCAATTGAGCCATTTATCATCACCTTCTTTTTAGTAACTAATATATATATATATATATATATATATATATATATAGTGGAGATTCACTTATCAGCACACTTACTCAATTGAATAACTTTTCATAAATTTTAAATTTCATCAATCTAATCGGTAAATTAAAAGTTCTGATTAAGTAGATCAAGCCTATAAAATTTTATAGAATTTTAAAATTAATTGATACTTCATTTAACTACTTTATTTTAACGTAAAATATACTTTTCAAAATATAAGTAAATGTATGTTATAAGATTAGATATTTATGCATGTCCAATTTATCTTAAATTTGATATATATGATCTTCATGATAATGTTACATGATTCAACGGTTAGATTGAAAAAATAATAATTTATGAAAAGTTATTCAATGGAGTAAGTGAATCCTCACCCGTGTATATATATATATATATATATATATATATATATATACGGGTGAGGATCCACTTACACCAAGTGTAAGCCTTGACGCATTTATACAACTCAATAATTTTTTGTAAAATGTGAATTTAACCAATCCAACCGTTGAATTGAAAGTTCTCATAAGATAGAATAACCCCATAAAATTTCTTACAATTAAAAAATTATTTGATATTTCTTCACATTAATTTATTTTAACGTATAATATGATTTTAAAATGTAAGTAGATTATCTATTATTTGATTATTTAACTATATATATCTGATTTATTTAAAATTTGGTATGTATGATCATTAAAATAATAACATATGATTCAACGGTTGGATTAGTTAAATTCATATTTTACAGAAAAATATTGAGTGGTGTAAGTGTATCAAGACTTACACTTAATGTAAGTGGATCCCTACCATATATATATATATATATATATATATATACATGTGTTAGTTTATATTTTTTCAATAAATATAAAATTTAAAAATTCAAATAACTGTCTAATTATTCATTTGTCTATTCATTTAATTATTTTATTTTTTTTTAGAAAATAAAAAATAATTCATTAATCTTAACTGCTTGCATTTTAAGGTTTATATATAATTACAGTTTCCACATTATATAGATGCACGAGGTTCGGGATTCATTTCTATATTCAATTTTAAAATGACTACCAACACTTTCTTTCTAAGTTGTCAACATTGATTTGTAAAAAATTAATAATAAATTCTCATTATTTAAGTTGTTATCTCCTTCATTTGGCCCACTCTTGAAAGTTTGCTATGATCTTCTTGCCCATTATCATATATGCACGAGCTTCTCTCGTTTTGTCGTCTTCGTTCTTTCTTTTCAATGTTCATCAATAATGTCGGTCTAATCTATTATTCATCCAACCAACAACTACTAGCAGTTCTGGTTTTGCCACATTTCACATTTTCCAACTAACTAGTTGAAAAAGATAAAGCGAAAAAATGAAAACTACTTAAAAGGGTTTATAGCATTCAATGTGATAACGGGATGGCATCCGCGTGGGGCAGTAACAGGGAGTACTCCTTGCTATTTGTTCCAGATAACACCCCTATTTGTTCCTGTTAACGCTCACATTTTTAGTTTTCATTTTCAATTCCTGTCGTAGTAGAATTTTTTTTAATCGTTTTTCGTGTCCCCACAGGTCCAGTAGGAAACCAAAAATGTTAAAGAAAAACAATGAAAGAGCAAGTAAAATATAAAAAATTAAAAAAAAAAACTTAAAAGAGTACGATAATATAAAAAAGGAAGGCAGAGAGAAACTTAGTCCATAAATTTTATTTTTATTTTTTAATTTTAAATTAATATAAATATTAACAAAAGTAAAATGATTAAAAATAATATATATATATATATATATAAAAGGAATATATCTAGAATGATGAGTGATTTATTGTGAGAGTGAGATGAGCAAATATTAACCATTCATATAAGATTTAGAGTCTATTTGTTACAAATTATTTAATAAAAAATTATTTTTTAAAATAAAAAATTAATTTTAATAATTTTGATTATGTTTGTTTAAACATATTAAAAAAAATCATTTTTATGGTTAGAATGAAAAGCTATTCTCATTAGTTTTTTTTAAAAATCTCTTGTAATAGAAGAGAGATAAGCTACTCTCATTTAAAAAATAATTTTCATGATTATAAATAAACATAAAATAATTTCTATTTTTCTTAAACATCTCATAAAAATAATTTCTAAATTATTGAAGGTTAAAATTAATTTTTTTAATCTATATTTATTGGTAAAATTAACTCTTCTTATATCTCATAATAAAATAATACTCTTATTAAATATAATATATATATATATTAAATAAAGATAATTTTATAATTAGACAATATCATCTTCTCACAAGACGAAAATATGATTTTCATCTTTATATATATATTAAATAAAAATAATTTTATAATTAGACGAACAGATTCTCACAAGACCAGAATATAATCCCCATCTTTGTCTCGAAATTAATTTCGAGTAAATTTTCTCTCTTTGCCCGTTCTCGCGAGTAAAAAATTATCAACTTCAAGTCTTCAAATAGAGCCGTCCTCACGAAAATCCTCATATTTAAAATTTGTGCCTTCTCTAAATTTATCCAACGCAAACGAGTGTTTGTTCGTTTTTCCGGATGCATGTTCTGTGAAAGTAAAATGTTCTTTTAAGAAAGAAAAAAAAAACGAGCATGTACATCTTTTCAAACACCAAATTAACAAGCAAAAGATTAATGGTTTAGTAAGAGCCGGGATTGATGCACATTAACAACAATGGGCACATGCCCCACTTAAATTATTTTTATTAGAATATCAATATTTTATTATTTTTGTTCCTGTTATTGTTAAAGCTTGCTCCTAATATAAGAATCAATAAGTAAATTCAACCTTTTTAAGTCAGGTGCCACTTAAAAAATTAAAAAATAAGAAATATGAAATAATTAAAAAATTATTTAAATAAAGATAAAATAATATTTATCACCCATGCTTATAAAATAATAACAATACATTATAAATAACATACTTAAATTCAAGCTTTTAGGAAAAGAATTTATTTTTAGTGCATGTTTAGAAAAGAATCGAATTCTTGATCACATGCTTAAGAAGTCCAAGTATCTACTACTTGTATCACACCATGTAAGTGGTTTTGATTTAATTGAACATAGTTTTAGAATTTTTAAACCCGTTTGTGTATTGATACAATTCTTATCAACCTTTGATTGAGGCAAAGAAAATTGATTTCTTAGGCAATCATATAATGTAGCTTCCACAGTTATTGTCTTCAAAATGTTATTCACAAAATTACCAAAACAACCTCATTTATTATTTTAAAAGATTAAACTAAGCTTAATTTCAAGTCCTTTTTGGTAATTTTATATTAAAAGTGATTTTATTTTATACAATTCAAACAAAATCAATTCTTCTGAAGTTACTTTTTAAATATCATCACCAAATATAAATCAATTCTTTTAATATTAGTTTTTTTTATAATTAATTCTTTTTAAATCAATTATTTTAAAATCTAAACTTAATAGGCAGCTTGACGGACGACAAAGTGCGTGTTTGTTTCAATTTTTTTGGCTATAAACGTGCGTTAGCACCATTTTTGTGAACATTTTCCTAAAAAAATATATTTTTCCATCCCACAAAGAAGCATTATTATTGAAAAGAAGTGCTAAACAAACATACCTAAACTTTATTTAACAATAGTAGTCAATATATAGGGATGGTAATGGGCATCTATTTAATTATTCTACGTGCAAACTTATTTCATAAAATAATTTTTTTATAAATATTAAATTTTATCAATTCAACTATATATTCAATTGTATATAAGTATATAGATACATAGTTATAAAAATCGGATCGAATCGGCCGATAGACCAATAAACCGGCCAAGTAACTGTTTAGGTGACTAGTTAGATCAAATATGTCTCAGACCTGGTCTGATCCAGTCCAACTGGCCGATTTTGGATGAAAATCGGTGACCCAGTTAGTTAAACCAGAACTGACTGTGTCACTAAATTAAAAAAAAACTTTTAAATTTTGAAAAATCATAATGTTTGATTCGTTTGTCTGATTTAGATTAAATATATGTTTATTTCATATAAATTTTTGATATTTACGTTATGATAGTCCTAATTTTTCAAAAAAAACTTATTTTATAAGTTATGAATATTTTAATAAAAATATTAAAACTTTTTTTTATAAATTAGAGTTAAACTCTTTTTTCCTTAAAGATCATATTTTTTTCTTAAAATAAAGATATTTTAATTATTTATAATGATAAATATCATCATATATAATATGTGTGTATATATATAAATATTTATTTAATTTTATATAATTTAATTAATAATTTATTGATTAAATTAGTGACCTATTAATTTAGTACTTCCACGGCATCCACTACCAATTCAATTTTTATAACTATGTATAAATATTATGCCTGAAATAAGTGGGCCCACATATATTAAGATTGGATGAGGGATTCTGATTACGTTATACCAATAAATGATATAATTTATATTTTAAATTTAATTCAACAATTAATCCATATGATTTGTTGGTTGAAATTAATGTTTTAAAAATTGGTCTAATTGGATTGATCCAATCGGTTAGACCATGAATCGAAAATTTCACCGATTCTGATTTAGTTAAAGAACCGTCCGAACGGTTAAATCATAAAAAGTTATAAAAAAATCAATTGAATTAGTTAAACTGATAAAAACCAAAAATAAAAAATTGGCCAATTCATTCATCAACTTTTAAATTAAATTTTTATTAAACAAGAAAGAAGAAAATAGTTTTGTTTTTATAAAAAAAAACCTTAGGATTTAGTTCTTTTAGGAGTTGAGTTGAGAGTTTATATGAATTTAGTCTTTTTTTTTTTCACAAAATAGGTGATAACACAATAAAGTGATTTATAATTTTTATGATTTGTTATATATATATAGTATATAATATACTAATTCAACCATCAATTAAACTGATTAAAGCTTGAATTATTTTTCTCTCCGATTATCTATTTTAACTAATTTTTAAAAAAATTTAATTTCTATCTACTGTTAGTGTAAAGTTTTTTTATATTGTCATCCACTCATGTGTTGCCAAATTAGTAAAAGAGTTAACTATCACAACAACTATTTAGAAAGTCTAATTATTTTAATAATTTAATAACATATAATTGGATGACAGTGTAAAATTTTTTTACATTAACAATAAATAGAAATTAAATCTATTTTAAAATATTGGTCGAAATACCAGCATCAAACTTGGTCAATGGGGGAAGCGTAGGCTGCACAGCCATCCCCAACAGCCCCTGACCTACGTCTATTTCGATTTGATAGCAAGCTAATCTTTTCTCGTTCACGTAAGCGCCATAATTAATGTTTTACCCGTGCAGGTGCCATTAAAGCTTGTACAGCTTGAATCCACCTCGTACCTAAAGATAGTTGAAATGACAAGTTGTTAAGATATTTTTATTTTTGCTTTTTAGGTATTCAAGAAATTAATCTTGCGAGTTACTAAAATCAAGAATCGAATCTCTTATCACATATTTAAGGGGTCTAAATATTTATTATTTATGTCACATCATATTAGTTATAATATTTAAATTAAGATATTAGTTTTTAATTTTTAATAATAAATTTAAAATTTTATTAAATATAAATAATAATTAATAAATATTTAAAATTTTATTTAAAATATTGATATTCAAAATAATAAATATGTATAGTGTATAATATATGTAGAATATGTTTAAATTTGATTATGTTTTTAGAATTATTCCTTTTTTAAATTAAAAATTATTTTATTTAAAATTTATCTTATTTATTTAAAATATGTAAAATTAATTATAAGTTAATATTAATTTTTTATTAATTAAAAACAGTTTAAAGTTTTTATTTTAAATTTTTAATTATTTAATTATAGATTATTTTTAAAATTTTGAGAAGAAAATATTTATTTGATCTCAATTAAATAATTTTTTTAATTATTTCATATATTTTTTAATAATTTAATATATAAAATTAATTTTTTTATACAATCTAAATAAAATTTTTTATTTTAAAATTAATTATAAATTAATATATCTAAACATAAATTAACTTTTCTATAAATAATTTTTAAAAAAATTAATTATACACATTATCAACTTTTAAGATAATTTTTCTTTCCACGACTAATTTAAACTTGCACGTAACTTCATGTAACGTAAACCAACATATAAAATAAAATTCAAACTAGGGCCAACTTGGTGCTATAAAAGTCCTTTCCCCCGAAAGTAGGAGAGGGTAGCGTTGCAGTGCAACCAACCACGTGAAACTACACTAATTTTGGATATTAAAGACGAGTGGCGCAGGCTAAAGAGAGGTTTCTTCAGCAAGTCTGCGAGCTGGTGGGTAGATGAAGTATGAGAAACTTGAAGGTCTTTGGCAGTAATTAGAATTGAGTAAACTAGTTCTCTTTAACCTACTTATTTAAAGAGTTAAAATTATCTTAATATTTAAATCGTGATTATCACTACAAAAAAATGTATATTACAATTGTTATTTTTGCATATAGTGACAGTTTAAAAGTGTCATTATTTACATTAACGAGGGTTTGGCAAATCACAATAATTGTGTTCTACATTCTAAATTGCCATAACATATACAATGTATAATATTTTTTTTCTTAATTTGAAATTATTGTAATATACAATGTATAATATAACCATTTTGCCCTTGTATATTTCAACGGTTTAGAACTTTGGTAATTTATTAAATTTTCAATTTATTCGAATGTTATTTGTGATGGTTATGAACCGTTGCAACTGTAAACAAAAAAAGTGAAAAAAATATTATGACAATTTGAAATTGTCATAATTTATTTTTGATTTTAATTAATATTATTTTTTTCATAGCACTGTATATTGGCTCCTGCTTTTATATTTTACCTCTATAATACAAGTAATTTTTCTGTTTTAACATTTGAACTCTATAGTATAAATAATTTGATTTATATATAATATTTTTTCTTTGTAACCTTAATTTTTCTCTATAGGTAAAAAAAGAAATACTTATAAATTTATAAACTAAGTAATTATTGGAATTATAAATCATTAATGAATACATCAAATTAGGGTCAATAATTTCAAAATTACATAATAAGTATTAAAGTTATGAGAAATAACCAACCTGTATGGATCCAAGTGGAAGGAGCTTGGTCACCTTGAGCATCTTCTTCCGGGTTTGATTCTTAGAGCGAAGTGTATGGAGAAAACGCAGGTGAGATGGGTCCCAATTTCATGCACCTGACTATACCCTGTGGGATTAGTCTCTTGTTTTCCGGATTAGGGGATACCTTAGTTTACACAAAACAAAGTTTTAAAAAATAGTATCTTATAACTCATTTAGCAACAATTAACAAATTAATTAATGATGACTCGTATGACTCTTCAATTGATGAGCGTTACTTTCATCCAATGATTTTCTATGCTCATTGGGTGACTCGGTACTGCTTTCTATATCTAATAGTTACAATAAAAACAAAACAAATATTAATATATGGAGGTTTCTCTGGTACCCTTCTTTTTTGTGAGGATACCGGTACCCTTTCACAATTGGTGGTCAATATTTGGCCACGTGTCCCACTTAGTTTAAACATAATTATTTTATTTATATTTCTGTATTTATATTTCAACAAGTGGGATATGTGGCTAAATACTAGCCACTAATTACTAGGGGTACCGGTACCCTTATAAAAACAAAGGGTACCGAAGGAATCCCCTTAATATATACCTTAGGGTCAGCCACCATAACCTAATAAATACTAAAAACTTAGGTATGATAAATCACCTCAAGATAATGCATTCGAAGGAGTGCAAATTTTAGTGTTTATGCTTAACAATTCATAATACACCAAGAAAGGATTTATAAGAATAAACTCTTAATGACTAATGTCATTTAACAATACAAATCACTAGTGAATCGTTTTAGCTAATTTAGTTCTATTTATACCAGTTATATTAGCTAACTCACCATTGACTAACTAACTAATTTGTTAACTAAACTAACTATTACTAATTACAATCATATCAGCCTTAAATGAGTTTAATATTCTCCTTTACTTAATGGCCGCTTCTACCATACACCGTAAACTGCTTTACCGTTAATTTTTTTGTATAAATATAAATGGTTGTGATTATTTTAGTATTTCCTCTCATTTTTTATTATTTTAAAGATAAAAATAATTTTAAAAAAGAATGCACCTGTGGCCTTTAAAGAAGCACATCGTGAAGCGTACCTCCTCTCTTAATTGCCTTTGAAGGAAATCATGGGAACATACTTGCTCAAAAACTCTTTTTTAATTTGTTAGGAAAGCCACGAATTCACAACAAAAGTACGAGATAAAAAGGAATAAAAGAATAATTAAGAATACAATATTTAACATGGTTTCATCCCTTTGACTTACGTTAACGACTCTTAGAAAGGATAAAAAAATACTCTATTAATAAAAATATTAAATTATAACTTTGGCACTGTTAAAGTTAGCTCTAATGAAATGACATCCTCTATTGATATTTTTTCTTTCAATTTTATCTCCAGCATAGTTTGCATCGCAAAATCCAACTAATCTGTATCAATGAGAATTCTTAAACAACAATCCCAGATTAATAGTACCTTGTAAATATCTCAATATTCTTTTGACTGCTATTAGATAAGATTCTCTTGGATCAAATTGAAAATGAGCACAAAGACATACACTGAACATAATATCAAGTCTAAACGCAGTGAGATATAGAAAAGATCAAATCATACCTCTGTATACTTTTTGGTCTACCTTCTTATCTTTATCGTCCAATTTCAGTGTTGATGTTAGATGCATAGGTGTGCTCATAGGGGTATAATCGTCCAATTTGAATTTCTTCAAGAGTTCTTTCATGTATTTGGTTTGATGAATGTAAGTTCCGTCCATTATTTGCTTTACTTGCAAACCCAACAATAACTTCAATTCTCCCATCATGCTCATTTCGAACTCTTTTTGCATCAACTCAGAAAAATCTTTACAAAGAGACTCATTAGTAGCTCCAAAAATAATATCGTCCACATAAATTTGTAAAACTATAAAGTGTGAGTTTACATTTCTACGAAAGAGTGTTGTATTAACTTTTCCTCTAAAAAAATTGTTTTTCATCATAAACGAACTCAGTCTTTTGTACCAAGCACGAGGAGCTTGTTTTAACCCATACAGAGCCTTTTTCAATTTAAAAAATGCTTAGGAGAGGTATGATCCTCAAACCTAGGGGGTTGCTTGACATACACTTCTTCATTTATTATACCATTTAGAAAGGCATTTTTACGTCCATTTGATAAAGTCTCATATTATTATGAGAAACAAATGAACGTAAAATGCGAATGGCTTCTAATCTAGCAACTGGAGTAAAGGTTTTAGTGAAATTAATACCTTCTTGTTGCGAGTACCCTTGAGCAACTAACATTGCCTTGTTTCTCACAACCTTACCATCTTCATCCGGTTTGTTTCTGAAAACCCATTTAGTCCCAATGATGAATTTGTCTTTAGGTAGAGAAACCAAAGTCCAAACATAATTTCTTTTGAATTGATTTAGCTCTTCTTGTATGCCCAGTATCCAGCCTTCGTCCAATAGAGCTTCATCAATTTTCTTTAGTTCCATTTCTGAGATGAATGCCATGTCTGAGTGTTATTTGAAAGCTGATATTGTACGGACTTTATCATATGGATTATCAATGATTTAGTCTTCTGGATGATACGTTTTGAAGTGTCAACTTCTTTGAACATCATTTCTTGCTACATTTTCTTCTCTTCCTTCATCATCAAATGCTTCTTTGCTTGTTGAAGATGAGCATTCTCCTCTGTCATTTAGGTTTAAATTTGCAAGAGACTCATCTAGCTCTGATAAATTTTTATCAGGATTTTTGTCATTAAACTTAACATGGATAGATTCTTCCACAGTCAAAGAGTGGGAGTTATAAACTCTATATGCTTTTGAAGTTTCAGAGTATCCTAAGAAAATACCACAGTCAATTTTAGCATCAAACTTTCCTAAGGAATCCTTGGTATTTAAAATATAACATTGACAACCAAATGAATGAAAATAAGAAATGTTGAGTTTTTGTCCTTTCCACAATTTATAAGGAGTCTTATTCAATAAGGGTCTAATATATACTCTGTTTTGAATATAACAGGAAGTGTTAACAGCTTCAGCCCAAAAGTGTTTGGAGATTGAGTTGTCATTGAGCATTGTTCTAGCCATATCTTGAAGAGATCTGTTTTTTCTCTCTACCACACCATTTTGTTGTGGTGTTCTTGGGGTAAAGAAGTTGTGAAGAATATCACTTTCTTCACAAAACGGTTGAAATCTTTCATTCTTAAATTCTCCTCAATGATCACTTCAGATTGAGTTGATACACATGTCTTTTTCATTTTGAACTCTTTTACAGAATATAGAAAAGACTTTAAATGACTCATCCTTGTGAGTTAGGAACATAAACCATGTCCATCTAGTATAGTCATCTATTATGATTAATCCATATTTCTTCCCATTTAATGAAGCACTTCTAGTTGGACCAAACAGATACAGATGTAACAACTCTAATGGTCTAGAGGTAGAAACAACATTTTTAGACTCAAACGAGTTTTTGATTTGTTTCCCCGTCTGACATGCTTCACAGAGAATATCTGATTTGTACACAAGCTTTGGTAGTCCTCTCACGGGGTTATACTTATTTAGCTTTGAGATTAATCTCAAGCTTGCATGACCAAGTTTCTTGTGCCATATCCATTGTTCTCCTTTTATGGATACTAGGTGTCACGACCGTGAAAATCGCGACGGGATCGGCGAGAGAAAATTTAGTTAAAACAAAATGGAGTCGCCACCAATCGTTTATTGGGTAGGGAAAATGAATGGCAAAACCCTTTAAAAATGGATTTAAAATAAAACAAAAAGAAAAAGGTCTGCGATAACCAGATAGGGTTCGGGAGTCGATTATGCACAGGGAAGGGCAGGAACTTAATTCTACAGCACCCCTGATACATCCGTCTTACGACGGTTACCTTAAGCTAGTTCTGCAAATTTAATAACCCAAATAATATTTGATTTAACCCCCTAAATAAAGATAAAACAAGCCAAATAATTAAATTGCGAATATTCACAAATTCAAATAAAAACTAAATTACACAATTTACTAATTTGAAGGAAAATAAACACCAAAAAGCTAAATTAAATATTTTGCAAGTTTGTTGTCAGAACCAAGAAAAATAATTAAACTGCAAATATTCACAAAATTAAATAAAAACTAAATTAAACAATTTACAAATTTGAAGGAAAAATAAACAAAAAAAATTAAATATTTACAGGTTTGGTGGAAAATAAAGAAAAATAAATTAATAAATAAATTAGAATATTTACAGGTATGGGAAGAAAATAAAGATAAAAATTAAATTAGACTATTTATACGTTTGGCGTGCCATGAGTGCCAACGTATCCCCCAAGTGCAATGAAGAATTCAAAGCCACGTAGTTCTTAAAAATAATTGGGTGTTAGTTAATTTTAATTTAAGAAAAATGATTGGAATTTATTGATAAAAAAAAAGAATTAATTTGAGTAAAAAAAATTTAATTTTGATTACAAAAAAAACATTTGAGTAAGGAAAACAATTAGCGTGTCCTAAGCGAAATGGAACATGGTACTAAGCTCACAGAACCATCCCAAGAAAAATGACGAGAGGGTACTTGCTCCCTCAACGCTGCTAACAAATTACTCTATTTTCAAAGCGTGTCTTGAATGAAATAGAACATGGTACTAAGCCCACAGAACTAGTTCCTGGAAAATAATGGTCAGAGGGTACTTGACACCTCACACCACTTAACGAAATCATTATGGCATTGAACCATTTAGAATCATGTAATTCTTTTGATAGTGATTACATATTGACCGGTTTTAATTGAGAAAATGATTGATTTGCATTTATTGATTAAAAGAAAATGAAATAACTTGATAAAAAAAAAGAAAAAAAGTGATTTGATAAAAAAATTAATTAACGCATCCTAAATGAAATTGTACATGGTACTAAGCTCACAGAACCAGCTCACGAAAAATTGGTCAGAGGGTACGTGACCCCTCAACACCAACTAACGAAAATATTATGGCATTGAACCATGTATTTGATTATTATTCCTTTTTTTTTCTTGCATAATACAAGTACAAATAATTGATATCAAATATCTAAAACTAAAAAATAAAAAAAATAAAAAATACTTAAATGCAGTAAAATCAAATAATTAAACGAACAAATAAAGTAAACAAAGCAATATAAACAAAGTAAATAAGAGCAAATAAAATAAAATAAAAATTGGTGAAAGAAATTAATAACAATAAAATTTGTATCAACCCAAGCTAAAGACAACCAAAAATTAATTTTTTATATTATTCTTTTTATTACTTCATTTTTTTTATTTTTTTATTCATTGCAATTTTTATTCTTTTCTTTCTCCTCTCTATTATTTTTCTCTTTCTTCCTTTTTCTCTACCTTTCTCTTTCCTTCTTTTTCTTCTCTTTCTTTTACCCTTTAATTCCTACGATCAACTTAACTTTTGAAACTTATATATATATTTTTTTAAATTTATTTTACTTATCTTTTTTGTTTTGTTCTCTCTCTTCTTTTTTCCTTTTCTCTTTCTTCCTTTTCTTTCACCCAATTCTCACGATCAACCCATTCTTTTCTCCCTCTATCTTTGTTTTTTTTTTCTTCCATCTACACTATCTCTTCCTTTTCTCTTTCTTCCTTTTCTCTCAGTCAATTCTCACGATCAACCCATTCTTTTCTCCCTCTAACGGTGGCTTGGCTATGGGTTTTGTTTTTGTGATGGTTAGGTGGCTTGAAGGAGGTAAGGTGCAGATGAATGGTTGTTTCGATCTGGGTGTGGGTGGCTTGGGTTTTCTGTTTTGGTGCTGCGGTTTGGGTTTGTTTTGGGTGGAGGTTGGGTGGTGGTTTTGGTTTGTTTTGGGTGGCTGTTGGTAGTGGTGGTTTGGACGGCTGGGTATGGCTTGGGGAAGGGAATGGGTTCCGGTTTGGGTGGTGCCGACGAGGTTGGGTGGTCGGGCTTGGTGCTCTGTTTTGGGTCTTGGTTTTGTAGTGGTTTTGCTGGCGGAGGTGGTGCGGTTTGGATGGTGGAAGTTTGTTAGTTGGTGTTAGGTGGTGCCACTGGGTTATGGAGGGATGAGTGATTGTTTGCTGGTTTGGGTTCTGTTTTGGTAAATGGTGCTGATGGTGCCGCTACATGGAGGTTATGGAAAATGAAAGTAAAAAGAACAAAATCAAATGAAAGGCAAAAAATACAAACAACAATCAAATGAGAAATTACTTCAGAAATTACTTGAGGATTCAGGGATCTTGCTCTTCCTCTGCCTCCCCTTTTTGAAAACCCCGAAACTCAGCTCATTTCCCCCTCTTGCAGGTGTTGCCATGGGTATTTATGAAGGATTAGTGAAGTGCGTGTGTGTGTTGTATGTGTGATGATTGTGTGTGCTGGTGAGATGGGGTGTAGTATGGGTGTGCTGTGTGTGATGATTGTGTGTGTGCAGGAGAGATGGGGTGTGGATCCCCTCTGCCAATTTTGTATTTTCCCTTTTTTTAAAATTTTTTTTCTTAACATTCCTCGGTCAAATAGGGTGTTTATACTAGGCATGATACATTCTGATCTGAAAGATCTTCCAAGTCAACCTTGTAAAGATTGTTTTGCCTTTTTGCAGTAAAGAGTATGGACCCGTCAGAGTTTTTTACTATACATTCTCCTTGGTTGAACGAAACATTTGATCCACTATCACATAATTAACTTATGCTAAGTAGATTATGCTTCAAACCTTCAACCAAAAGTACATTATCAATAGAAGGAAAATGATGCTTACCAATCTTACCTATTCCAACTATTTTACCCTTCTGGTTTGTGCCAAAGGTGACAAAGCCACCTGATTTAAGTTCGAGAACTTGGAATATAGACCTTTTTCCCGTCATGTGCCGTGAACAACCACTGTCTAGGTACGATGACAAGTGTCTTTTTCCTGTCGCTAAGAACATCTGCAAGATGTATTATCATATTCTTAGGTATCCATATCTTTTTAGGTCCTTTCAGGTTAGTTTTTGAAGATTCATAATGCCTTGATTTCTTATTGTAAAAACATTTTGATGTAGAATGATCTTTCTTTTTACAAATATTGCAAAAGGATTTGGGCTTTACAAAAGTAGATGTCATTTGGAAATTTCTTTTCTCAGTACGTTGATACCCCAGTCCAGATTTGTCACGAGGGTCTTTGGAGTATTTGAGTAATGTGTTTAGCTTTTTCATGCTACCCACAAATTTACTGAGATCCTCAGTGAGTTCTTTTACCTCAGATTGAAGTTTATCAACTTCATCAGACGTATTGGACTCAAAGGGTGGTTTTAAAAGAAGGTTTTCAGTTTTTAGTTTTTCACAACAGGTTTCAAGCTCTTGTTTTTCTGAAAATAATTTTTCATATTCCTTGAGGGATTTGTACTCAATAGCTAAAAATTTTAACAGTTCATCAAATGCTTCTTGAAGATTAAGGTCAAAGCTTGTTACCTCATCTTCTTCCTCATCAGAGGATGTGTTTGCTATGAAGCATAAGTTAGCTTCTTCTTCTGCTTCCTCTTCATTATCCGTAGATGAAAGGTCAAGATCTTCCCATGTGGCCATTAGTCATCTTTTCTCCTTTGGAAAGAATATATTTTTCTCCTTCTCCTTGTTTAGTGAAGGGCATTCAGCCTTGATGTGTCCAGGCTTCTTACATTCATAGCATATGATTGAACTTTTGTCTTTTATCTCAGTCCTGTCCTTTGAAGCTCTTCGTCCAAAGGTTTTTCTTCGCATGCCTCTTTTCTTTTTCCACATTGCTTGTATCTTTCTGGAGATGAAAGATAACTCATCATTTTCTGAGACATCATCTCCAGATGTCTCAGTCTCATATAAAGATTCTTCAGCTTTAAGTGCTTTGGATGCACTTCCTATGTGAGATTTTAGGGCAATTGATTTCCTTTTTCTTGAGCTTTCCTCTTCTTGGAGTTCAAGCTCATGAACTTTAAGAGAACCTAGGAGTTCCTCCATGGTGAGAGAAGCTAGGTTCTTTGCTTCTTGAAAAGCAGCAACCTTAGGTCTCCATTTCTTGGAAAAACGTCTCAGAATTCTTTTGATATGGTCTTGGTTTTCATATGTCTTTCCCAGGTATCTCAAGCTATTGATGATTGTTTGGAATCGTCCAAACATTTGATCAATATCTTCATGCTCTCTCACCTTGAAGAGTTCATACTGATGAACCAGCATGCTTATCTTTGATTTCTTGACTTGAGAGGAACCTTTATGGGTTAAGGCAAGAGTGTTCCATATTTCCTTAGCTGTTTCACAACTATGAACTTTGGCGTGTTCTGATATGGTGATGACACACATAAGATAGTGATTATCCTTTGAATTTAACTGGTGTCTAGTTCGTTGTCCCTTTGTCCATTGTGGTTGAGGAAGTTCTTGTTCTTCTGCGTTGGTGGACATTTGATAGCCATTTTAGACTAGGTCTAAAATGTCCATATTTTGTGCATCAAAAAATGCAATCATCCTCTTCTTCCAGTAGTCATAGTCGTTTCCATTAAATAGAGGTGGTCTATTCACAGCTTATCCTTTGTTTTTCATTTGTGGTTGTACTGGATCTTTTCCTCTTCACTGTTATATGCTCAACCCAAGAGGCCGAGCTTTGATACCAATTGAAATAACCAAGTGAAACACAAGAATATGGGTTGAATTTAGGGTATCAAATATTATCCCACAATAGGTGTTGCGATCGCGACAAAACGGTCGCGCCGGTGGCCGCAACCGCAACAGGGTACTACAAGGTAATATTCCGCTATCACGCGAAACGACCATTATGTAACGGCGTTTCGTCTGTGACGGCCGTTACGTAACAGCGATACGTCCTGTTACGGGTTTCCAATCCCATTTAAAACAAAAAATAACAGAGGGGAAGATGCAACGCAACAAAATTCAACACCCTCAAATCTACTAACCTCTTTTATGAGTTTATCTCATCTCTGAAGCTCAACGCCTCACCACCAAGCTCCCAGGCCAGCAGCATCTTCAACCTCTGTCCGCCACTCCGCCGTCGTAGTCTGATTCGGATCTACTTCCGCCATTCAACAGGTAACTCTCCTGTCCTGTCCTGGCCTCGATCTGCATCTGTGGTGGGCTAGTGGTGGTGGGTGGCTCATCGCTCATGGCTGTTACGGGGAAAGGGGGAAGTAGGTTGGGGGTGGCCACATGAGGGTGAGGGACTGAGGGTGAGCCGATGGCGGTGAGGCTCTGTTTTACACACTCCAAAATGTTGGTTGCGTACTGCGTAGGTGAGTTTTATGAAGAAAGAAAGGGAGAAATAGATTAGTGGAGAAGTGGAGACCGTAGGATAAGCATAAGAGTGAGGATTTGTTATTAATAAAAAAATTATTAGGTAAATGAAAATTTGTGTGGGAAAGGTGGAAAATTTGAGGGAAAGGGTTGGGGAAAATGTGAGGGAAATGAAAAATTTAGTGAGGTAGAGGGAAATTTTAGTGGAAGGACAAAAGGAAAAATTAAGTAGTATTAATGAAAAAATTAATTAAGTGGGTGATAGAGTATAAACAAAATTAAAGATTCAAAATAAAAAATTGAGGGTGAGAGAAAATTTAATTGTTGTAAATTTTTGGAGAACTTTAAAAATTTCTAATATTAAATTATTGTTTAGTTTCAATTAACTTGTTAACCAACACATTTTGAGAATTAGCTTGAAGTTTATGTTATATTATTTATGCTTTAATTATATAACTTATCTTTGATTTTTTTTAATTTGTTATATATTTGTTTATATGTAGGTTGGTTAAACAATGCCACCAAGTGAAGAGTTAAGTAGTATTGATGAAAAAAATTAATTAAGTGGGTGATAGAGTATAAACAAAATTAAAGATTCAAAATAAAAAATTGAGGGTGAGAGGGAATTTAATTGTTGTAAATTTATGGAGAACTTTAAAAATTTCTAATATTAAATTATTGTTTACTTTCAATTAACTTGTTAACAAACACATTTTGAGAATTAGCTTGGAAAATTTTTCATTAAATTGGTTAAGACAAAGGTTGAATCAATAAAATGTAATGGATGAATAAAACTTCTTAGTCTAATTGGACGCTAAAAAGATTTTGTAATAAATTACTTTAAACGCAGTGAAAAAGTTCTAAGTTTTATCTTATAACCTTTGTTAAGAAAACAATGACAATCCCCAGATGTTAGTGAATAAATAAAACACAAGAGGAGGGAAGAGAAGCTTACACCAGATGTTTATCCTAGTTCACTATCACAAATCGAGAGTTACGTCCAGTCCCTTCAACTAGAAGGATTTTCCACTAATCTTTTACAAATATTACAAGTATTGTCCACCTCTTTAGGTGTACAAGTATTCTCAACCTCTTTAGGTTCTAAGATCCAAGTGTTCTTTTATACCCAGCCTCTTCAGGCTTAAACAACCAAGTTGAATAAAAGAAGATGTAGAAGTGCTTGAGTTTTTAACTCACTACAGGTGAGGATAGAAAATAAATCTCAAGACTTGAACTCTTTACAAGAGTGAGAGTACTAGGAAGAATGAAAGTTTTGATTCTTTTACACTTTTGATATCACACAGATTGTTATTTTCTTCCTATTCCTCTTCGAAGACATTTGTATATATATAGGTGAGAGCATTTGGAGCAGTCTTCATAAGCTTCTTCGTCCAACGAAAACATTTATTACCGTTCTGAGCAGTATTAAATGCATAAGCTGATATCTTGTGGAACTTCTTCTGAAAAGACACTTTGATTATCAGAAATGTTCGAGAATATGATAGCTTAGTCCTGACTTATTTGAGTGCGCAGAAAGTTCCTTATTTGCAAGTCATTGTAGTTGTTAGTGATGTCAGCTAAGCGGCTCAGTTGACTTCTTTTGTAGTGTACTTTTTCAGAGTCCTTCTCAGCATTTAATGATGAACAATTTCTTCACATTTGAATTTTGGCTTTTCGACGAACGCTTTGAACCTGAGCTTAGTAAGGAAAACTTTGGACGATCCAATATAATAACTTAAAAAAAATCATTCAAAAGGTATTGGACGAATACTTAGTTTCCTTTAACTCAAGAAAGAATGGACGCACGTACTAGTAACTGTTTGTTAACACTTTGTTTTCTTGTTAAGAAATTAACAAAACAGTTTAGAAACAAGTTACGTGAGTCTTTCACTTATTCATTCTAAATTAAAACTTTTGTTATCTTCAAAACTTTATAGGGTATTAATTTTTTTAAACAATTTGGTTCCAAACCTAATTTCACAAAGGTTCTTTGGTTCCAACAGCTTGAAGTATATGTTATATTATTTATGCTTTAATTATATAACTTATCTTTGATTTTTTCAATTTGTTATGTATTTGTTTATATGTAGATTGGTTAAACAATGCCACAAAGAGAAGAGTTTTCAATGGGTAGAACTGAAGGTGCGCCAAGTGAAGACATTGGTTGACACTTTGGAAGACTTGTACCTGGTAAAACTAGAAATAATATAGCCTGCAAATTCTATGGTAGAATTTTAACTGGTGGAATTACTCGGTTGAAAGAACATCTTGCTTATATGCAAGAAGAAGTAAAGGGTTGTGCTAGGTCTCAAATTTTGTTAGAGAAAATATGATGAAGCTTTTGTTGGATAGCAAATCAAAGAAAATAGATCTCAGAAAAAGAAAAGAGGAATTTGTGGCACGTTTAAGAGGAGATGATGAGGAGGACGAGGAGGAGGAGATTGAAGGTTTTCTTAATGAAGATCGGGCTATAAGGCAAGCTACTCAAGAAAGCATTATAGCACATAGACAATGGGAAGACATACAAAGATTTAGACAACAATCGAGAAGATTTGACTCTATTTATGAAGGTAGAGGCAGCTGTTATGGAGGTAACAGTAGTGGAGCTTCTCGCCAACAACAACCAAGCAATCTTGAATGTCGGTTAAGGTCAGTGGATGTTGATTTGGCTCGAAGTAAAAGTATGAAACAAACCAAAATTAATAAGAGAATGATGAAAACCCTAAGAAAAAAGTTAGCAGAAGCAGTCTCTAAATTAATCATATATGAGCGTCTTCGTATGAACTTGTGTAATTCTCAATGGCAACACCTTTTACTTGATGAAGCTGCACAATTAGGTCTAAGGGTTAAATGCCCAACTCCTTATGAGGTTTCAGAGGTGTACTTGGAAAATGAGTTTCAATCTATGAAAATTTATATAGAAGAACTTAAACCAACATGGAAGGAAAGAGGAGTGACAATAATGTGTGATGGTTGGACAAATAGCATAAATCACATGCACATTATGAACTTTCTAGTGTATTGCAGCAACAGAATAGTATTTCTAAAATCTATTGATGCTTCTAATGTTCCTAGTAGAAACACTGATTATTACTTCAATCTTTTTGATAAAGTTGTGGAAGAAGTTGGAGAAGAAAATGTTGTTCAGGTGGTCACTAATAATGAAGCTGCACTAAAAGTTGCTAGTTTAAGATTGATGGAGAAAAGACCGCATCTTTATTGGTTTGCATGTGCGGCTCATTGTTTGGATTTGTGCTTGGAAGATATTGGAAGAAAGTCTAATGTCCAAAAAGTATTAGATGGAGCAAAGAAAGTTACTTTGTTTATCTACAATCATATTTGGATAGTAAATCTTATGAAGAAGTATATAGGTGGTAGGGAAATTATTCGTCCAACTTGTGAACTCACTTTGCTTAAAGGGATTTTGATGATAACAAGAAGTGACTCACAACGAAGAACAAGTCCAACCTTTATTGAAGATTTTCATTTGACCTTGATTCTTTGTAAAGGGTAAAAAGTTAGTTATTGCTTAAAGCTCTTGAACCTTTTAAAGCATCCATTAGCATAAAAGAAAACATTTTTCAAAACCTAAGTGTTGGTGGCAAGTTGTTTTAAAAACTTTTCTAAATGCCTTTTGATTTGTTTAAAAATTGTTTTGGCTTCAATCTTGTTTATTTGCAAAGCCAAAATTAAGATTTAAGAGTCTTGTATCTGGATACAAGTCTTTGTATCCGAATACCATTCCTTGGAAATTTAAATTTTGGCTCTTGAAAGCCAAATATCAGGATACAAGCCTTTGGTATCCGGATATTTGTCTCCAGAGACAAATCAACTCTTAAATATCCGGATACAACATTGTGATATCCGGATATCACGCTCCAGTAGCCAAAACACCTCTCTAATATCAGGATACAGCTTTTAAATATCAGGATATCTTGTCCAAATATCAGGATACGAGCTTGGATATCAGGATATCTCAATTAGATATCAGGATATCTCAATCATATATCAGGATATCCTGTTCTTGGCTAAACCTAGAAATCAAGATATCCGGATACAAGGTTCAAATATCCGGATATCTCTTGCGTGAAACTCATTTATAACGACTAGTTTTGGCATTTAATTGATCCCAACCACCACCAACGGCTCTAATATGCTATGAAGTATTTATCCTATCACTTGGGGAGTTAATAAACAGAACAACTACTGTGAAATCATTTATTGAGAGCATTTAACTCCCTGCATTCAAGTAATACTCTGTTATTGAGCTTTAAGTGATAATATATCCTTACCCATTATTCTTCAAGTTGTATATCTGCTCTCTTGAGAGTATTAAACACTTCAAACACTTACTTTTCGTGTAAGAATCCAAGGGTAGGTGTCCCTTGTTGTATTTGATTGAGGCTCTAGCACAAAGAGGGTGGAGGATCCCAAACTAGTGAAGAGTGCTCTATTCTTGTAAGGGTTTCTCAAGCACCCAAGTTAGAAGCTTGAAGTATAGTGGAAATCTCGGATGGACGATCTCGAGGACTGGACGTAGATCACAAGGAGTGATTGAACCAGTATAAATCTTGTTTGCACTCTCTCTTCCTTACACTCTTTATTTATTCAAGCTTTACTTTTATATCTTGTTTCTTGGTGCATTCAATCTTGATAAGGTGCTTTCTAGATTGCTTGTGTGGTGTTGTTATTTACATTAGTCCATACCTCTCTTGATACTATTGATTCAATAAGATTGGTACCATTAAAGCTTTTGTGAAAATTTTTAGAACTCAATTCACCCCCCTCTTGAGTTATTGAAGCCACTTTGTAACACAACTATCACTCGTTTTGCAACACAATTTTTGCAAGTTAAATCAATTGTGAAGGAAAAACAAGCTTTAAAAAATATGTTAGTCTGAGGAATTTAGAAAATCAAAATGGGGAAAGGAGAAATCAGGACCGACACATGATGCTTGTCAAGGTTTTGAAATTGGTGGATGGTGATGACAAGCCAACAATGAGCTTTGTTTATAAAGCAGTTGACAGAGCAAAGCAGTACATTCAAAAAAATTGTCGTTACCACACTCAATACAATGAGATCATTGACAAAAGATGGTTCTTCATGCATTCTGACTTGTGATCAATCAATTTGAGACACTTATGTTAGCTTTGTATTAGGCTTTATTAGATGTTTATTGTGCCCAATATTAGTATTTTAGATGATTTTAATATTGTTGGGCTTCATTGGGCTTTAATGCAAATATTGAATAATTTTTGGGTTTTGATGTATTTTGACCTTTCTTCCTTGGTTAGGCCATAACTTGGAACTCGGTGATCCATTGGAGGTGATCTTGGTGTCTTTGGAAAGCTAAGACAATGTTCTACAAGTTTCATGAAAAACTCAAGAGCTGGATCGAAATTCTAAGGGTCCAAAATATCCCTGCAATGCAGAGTGGGTTTGCTATCACGAAAATCTGGGCAGTGTGTACATATTGGACTACATAGTGAGTTATAAGCCTCCTCTTGGGCTGAAACTTGGCCATTGGAAAGATAAGACCCATATCTCCAACTTCACTGAAGATCATTTAGTCAATAGATGTCATTTTAGGCATGATAATGAAGCTACAAGTTGGTTTGAATTTGGAAACACGTTCTACCAACCTAACATGAGGTAGGTTCAGTGTTTTTGGCATATCTGGAGTTCTAAACGTCCAAATGGTATGATTCCAATTGTAAAATTTCAAGGAGACAACTGGCTACAACTTTCATGAAGACCTCCAAGACAAAATACACCGTCTAGGTGATGAAAATGAAGCCAGAAGTCGGATAAGAGTTGTTGACTAAAAGCCACCAACCATACACCAACCCACCTACCATGCATCAAGCTTCCATATTTGACAATTTTCATATTTTTATAGGTTGTATTCAGATTATGTACATGTACAAATTGGCTTCTAGGATTAGTATAAATAGAGCCAATCTCTTTGTATTATCATCATCAATTTTAAGTAAGTTTGAAGAAAGTTTGAGTATTTGTGAGAATTTTCTTTCTCTTCTTCTCCATTCTCTTTAGAATTTCGTTTTTGTTCTTTTATTTCTGAGTTCTTCCTTCCCATCCATGGAAGGCTAGGCTCTCATAATCAATCCAAGGGATTAGCCATCTTGATGTTTAATTTGGAGATCTTGTTTCACTTGTTCATATTGTTTAATTGTTATTCAAGTTTCTTTTCTTCCTCTTTTGATTTTTATCTAGATTAAATTGCTTAATTTGATTTAGATGTTGATGTGATAATAGCTTTATTATCATGTATTCAAGAAGATCACATAGAATAAACAATTTATTAAAGCTTTTGATGGATTGTTTAGCTTGGTTAAATTCTTGATCTTAAGTTAATCTATGTTTGGATGGTGCTTACTTTATCTAACCTTGGTTAATTAAATCCTAGATGCTTATCTAGTAGAGGATTCTTGGATCATGTTGAGACGTCTTGATATGATCTAAGGCCAAGAACATGGTTAGCAATTAAGTGAATTCCTTGTGATCAATGATGGATTAAACTCAAGATCGGTAAAATTTCCTTGGATTGGTTAATTTGTTAATTACTTTCCTTTAATTCAATTAGTGTATTATCTTTTCAAATCATCAAAACCCCCTTTTAATTATCTTGATCTGATTAAATCTTTGTTCTTTTTGGATCCTTGAGAGACGATTCGATTCATGCTCTATACTACAAATTAGTTTGCGAACCGGTAAATTTTATTTATTTGACGGGTCTCGACAACCTTTTGTCAACTTGCATGCTGCAGGTATATCAATATATTTAATTTAATTTTAAGACTTATATTTGATTTTGAGATGCTAATTATTATTTATTTATAAGGTTATTTTCTCAATCCTCAATTTCAATTTGGAGTTGTGCATGGAAGAAACGTTGCTAGAGAAACCTTAGATGGAACCACAAAGGTTATAAGCAAATTGGAGGCAAACATTGATAATCAAATAAAAGCTATTAATCAGGTGACTTAATTTGCATTTAAGATCATTTTGAAATATATCATATTTTGTTTTTGAGAACCAAATTGTGATATGTTAATGATTAGAAAATTATAATTATTGGAGACTTATATGATGCATTTGTGCTTATAGTTATTACTTTTTCGAGATAAGAAAGAGACATTTGGCACCACACAAGCTCAAAGAGCTTAGTCACAAATGAATCATAGTATAATTTTGTAGTTTTTACTTTTTGATTTATACGTACAACAAACCTTTTTCATTTTATTTTTATCAACATGTATAATAATGGACATTTCTTTATTTAATCAGCTGAATGGTAGATGATATATGGATCTTGTGCTCCTGAGCTTCAGCGTATGTCTATAAAAGTTCTCAGTCAAACAACTTCAACTTCTAATTGTGAGAGAAACTGGAGTACTTTCTGCTACATTCATACAAAGACAAGAAATAGATTGAAGTACCAGAAATTATAGAAACTTGTAATATTATAACATGAGGCTGAAAAGGAGAAACTTTATGAGGAAAATTCAAGAAGAAATTGATGATAGCTTCAATCCTATTAATCTTGATTATATATTTAGGAAGAATATCCTTTATCTCCATGGCTTGAGGAGAGAGATGGACTATTATTGGATGGGATCCAAAACTCAAAATGGCTCCCTATTGATTCTGATGATGATGAAGGAATAGATGGTGAGGATGATGATGATAATGATAAAGGAATAAATAGTGGATTAAGTCCACCAAGTAACAACATTGGTTCTGGAAGCGGTGGTAATGCAGAACAAAGTCAAGGAGGAGAAGAATGATCATATAATTCTTTTTAGGAAGAACAACACTTCAGACGTGATCAAGATTTATTGCTGCAACATAGGATGGATGTAGATCCTTCTAATGATGTAATTGGTGGAAGTAGTAGAGGTCAATCCAGTCGTAGGAAAAATAAAAGGCCTGAAAATGCTATGTTGGATGATTCTTCCTCATCCAGTGTATCACAATCCTTTGGTGATTTTAGTATTGGTGCATTATCTGAAGGTAGTCAAGGTAATTATCCACCATACTATCAGCATCCTTCTTATATGTCACATGGTTACTGTCCACCTATGCCAGCCCTACCATATTATCAGTCTTCCATGAATTATCAAGAGCAATACCATTATCCATCATCAAACGTTTCCTATGATTAACAAATGGAACCACCAAGGAACTCAGGATTTCTTGATTATGTATTTGGTGGAGCTAGACATAATGATGACTAAAGTGAAAGCAGAGATTTTGATCCTGCACGTCATTCTACCATGTAGTGAGGTAATTGCTCGTGCATGAACTTTGTTAGATATATTAGTAGCTATTGAAATGTTTATGCAGAGGTAATCATATATGAACATTTTTACATATATGAATGCCTTTTAATTTATTATTATTGATGTATGAACTTTGTTGAATATATGAGTATTGAGTAGCTATTTATTTATTTTTGTTTTAATATTAGATTATTAGTTAATTAATTTATTGCTTTCAGATATCTCTTATTAATTAAATAAATATGAATTATTAGTTGTTATACATGGAGAGTTAATAAACAGAACAACCACTCTGAAATCATTAATTGAGAGCATTTAACTCCCTGCATTCTTGAAATACTCTGTTGTTGAGCTTTAAGTGATATTATCTCTTTACCCATCATTCTTCAAGTTGTATATCTGCTTTTTTGAGAGTTTCAAACACTTCAAACACTTATTTTTGGTGTAAGAATCCAAGGGTAGGTGTCCCTTGTTGTAATTGAGTGAGGTTCTTGCACAAAGAGGGTGGAGGATCCCAAACTAGTGAAAAGTGCTTTATTTTTGTAAGGGTTCTCAAGCACCCAAGTTAGAAGCTTGAAGTATAGTAGAAATCTTATGTGGACGATCTCGAGGACTGGACGTAGATCACAAGGAGTGATTGAACCAGTATAAATCTTGTTTGCACTCTCTCTTCCCTACACTCTTTATTTATTCAAGACTTACTTTTATATCTTGTTACTTGATACTTTCAATCTTGATAAGTTGTTCACTAGATTTCTTGTGTGGTGTTGTTATTTACATTAGTCCATATATCTCTTTAGACTATTGATTCAGTAAAATTAGTACCATTGAAGCATTTGTGAAAAGTTTTGTGAAAATTTTTAGAACTCAATTCACCCACTCTTTAGTTATTGAAGCCACTTGGCATCAGAGCTTAACACTTGTATAAAGAGCTTAACTGCTTCAAGAGGATAGATGACTTCTTTTTAATTTGTTTTACCCGAAGGGGCTTCTATTAATAGACCACCAGCTTTTAATGATACCGGTTACACTTATTGGAAAGAAAGAATGGAGATTTTCATTGAATCTATTGATCTTGATATTTGGGATGCTGTCGAAAACAGTGCCTTTGTTCCCACAAAATTAGTGGAAGGCCATGTGGTCACAAAACCAAGAGCGGAATGGACCGATGAAGATAAAAAGAAAGTTCAATACAATGCTAAGGCCAAAAACATCATCACTAGTGCCTTAGGGTATGATGAGTACTTTCGCATTTCAAATTGCAAAACTACACAAGAAATGTGAGACATACTTCAATTTAACCATGAAGGAACTAATGAGGTGAAGAGGTCTAGAATCAACACTTTCACACATGAATATGAGCTTTTTAGAATGAATCAAGGTGAAAGCATAAAAGATATGCAAAAGAGATTTACTCATATAGTTAATCATCTAGCCTCATTAGGGAAGATATTTCCAAATGAAGATTTAATTAACAAAGTGTTAAGATGTTTGAGTAGGGAATGACAACCCAAGGTGACTGCAATATCTGAATCAAGAAACTTGTCCACCTTAACTCTTCCAACTCTCTTTGGAAAGCTCCAAGAGCATGAAATGAAGTTGGTGAGACTAAATGAACATGAAGGTGTTGACAAGAAGAAGGGAATTGCTCTCAAGGCCACTTCCTCTCATCATGAAAATGAAGATGATGATGGTGGCTTTATGGAAGACATTAAAATGAATGAAGAAAACTTTAGTCTTCTTGTGAGAAAATTTGGGAAGTTTCTTAAAAAGAAAAACAATGGAAGAAGACCACATTTTCCTCCCAAGAAAAACTTCACAACAAATCCGACACCTCCAACATGCTTTGAATGTGGCAAGCCGGGCCACATGAAGATGGATTGTCCACTCTATCAAAAGAAAGTAGAAAGATTTGAAAGAAGACCTAAACAAGAGAAGAAAGGAAGAAGATCATACATTGCTTAGGAAGAAAATGATTTGAGCTCATCGGATGACTCCGAGGATGAGGAAGCAAACCTTTGCCTCATGGCAAATAAAGACTTAGAGGTAGTATCTCAATCACTTGAATTGCAACCTACCTATGAAGAATTGCAAGAAGCTTTTGAGGAATTGCATGAGGAATCCTTGAAATTAGCTAAATTAGTTTCAACTTCAAAGAAATCAATTTTATCTCTAGTAAATCAAATTTCTTGCTTAAACAATGAAGTTGAAGAACTAAAGATTGAAAATGAAACTCTTTGACTGATCGATGCTAATTCTTCTTGCTCTACTTGCATATCACATAAAAATGTTCCCTTATCATCCTCATTATGTTCCTCTTGTTTGATTTTGGAAAAAAAACTTGATGACTAAAAGAATACCCTTGCAAAATTCACTTTTGGAAGGGATAATCTAAACATTTTGCTTGGAAAACAAATATGTGTTTTTGACAAAGCCAGTTTGGGATACAAACCCAAGACTCAACAAAAGTTTTATAAAAACTTCTTTGTTTCTACAAAACCGCCAAGTAGTCCATTCATAACTTGTTTCCATTGTGGCAAGAAGGGACATAGTGCATCCACATGTAGAATAAGGAAAAATATTCATTTTGGGCAAAATAAAATATGGGTTCCTAAGGGTACCTTGCCTAAAACTAACACCAAAGGACCCAAGAAAGTTTGGGTACCTAAAACCAAATCTTAAATCTGTTTATAGGTATGCTTGAAGGTCAAGAGCTCAAAATGGTATCTTGGTAGTAGTTGCTCCAAGCACATGATAGGAGATAAGACAAAGTTTTCCCTCTTCATACCAAAGGAGCATGGATATGTCACTTTTGGAGACAACAATAGAGGAAAAATCCTTGGCATTGGAAAAGTTGGTAAAACTCCCTCAACTTCTATTAAAAATGTTTTGTTGGTTGATGGACTCAAACATAACTTGCTTAGCATTAGTCAATTGTGTGACAAAAAAATAATAGTTATTTTTTATTCAAATTGTTGCATAGTTGAGGACAAAGATGATAAGCAAGTCAAGTTTGTTGGTCATAGGGTGGATAACATTTATATGATTAGCCTAGATGATATATCCTCCAATGAAGCTAAATGTCTTGTGAGTAAGGAAAATGATTCTTGGTTATGGCATAGAAGAGTTGCTTACATTCACATGGACCATTTAAATAAACTAATTTCCAAAAACTTAGTAATTTGACTCTTAAAGCTTCATTTTGAAAAGAATAAACTTTGTGATGCTTGCCAAAAAGGAAAATAAGTAAATGTCTCTTTCAAAAGCAAAAATATTGTTTCAACCACTAGACCTTTACAACTTTTACACATAGACCTTTTTGGACCATCAAGAACAATGAGCTTTGGTGGGAATTACTATACACTTGTGATTGTGGATGATTAATCAAGGTTTACTTGGACATTATTTCTTACTCATAAGAATGAGGCTTTCAAAGCTTTTAGAAAACTTGCCAAGTTAATTCAAAATGAGAAAAACACTAGTATTGTATCCATAAGAAGTGATCATGGTGGGGAATTTGAAAATCAAGATTTTAAAACCTTTTGTAATGAAAGTGACATTGAGCATAATTTTTCAGCCCCTAGAACTCCACAACAAAATGGAGTTGTAGAAAGGAAAAATCAAAGTTTAGAAGAAATGGCTAGAACTATGCTTAATGAAACAAATCTTCCTAAATATTTTTAGGCCGATGCGGTTAGCACCGCTTGCCATGTAATGAATAAGGCTCTAATAAGACTCATTTTGAAGAAAACTCCTTATGAACTTTACAAAGGAAGAAAACCAAATATTTCTCACTTTCATGTCTTTGGATGCAAATGCTTTATGTTAAACAATGGAAAGGATAACTTGGGCAAGTTTAATGCAAAATATGATGAGGAATCAATACATGTCGCATTTGATGAAACTAACTCCTTTGGGCCAAGAGAGGATGTTATTGATGATATTGCAGAAAATTTGACAAATGCTCACTTGAATGAAAAAGTGGAGAATCTCAAGAAAGAAGAACAAGGAGAGATTGTTTCCCCACAACAAGGCCAACAACAAATCAATGACTTACCAAGAGAATGGAGAACGAATAGAAGCCATCCACTTGACTTGGTAATCGGAGATGTCTCTCAAAGGGTAATCACTCGAAAGTCCATTAAAAATGTATGCAATCATTTGACTTTTGTTTCCCAAGTTAAACCTAAAAACATAGATGAGGTCATAAATGATGAACATTTGATATTGGCAATGCAAGAAGAATTAAATCAATTTGAAAGGAACCAAGTTTGGGAACTTGTTCCAAGACCTAATGATCATCCCATTATTGGCACCAAATGGGTTTTTAGGAACAAACTTGATGAAACTGGAATAATTATAAGAAATAAAGTTAGGCTAGTAGCTAAAGGTTATAATCAAGAAGAAGGAATAGATTATGAAGAAACCTATGCTCCGGTTGCTAGATTAGAAGCTATTCGAATGTTACTTGCATATGCTTGAATCATGAACTTTAAACTTTATCAAATGGATGTGAAAAGTGCCATTTTAAATGGTTTTATTCAAGAAGTGTATGTTGACCAACCTCCTGGTTTTGAAAATTATGAACTGCCCAATCATGTTTTTAAACTTAAAAAGGCATTGTATGGTTTGAAACAAGCTCTTAGAGCTTGGTATGAAAGATTGAGCAAATTTCTTTTAGAAAAAGGTTTTACTAAAGGAAAGGTTGACACTACACTTTTCATTAAAAACAGAAAGTATGACATTCTCCTTATACAAATCTACGTAGATGATATCATTTTTGGTGCTACTAATGAATCTTTGTGTAAGGAGCTTGCCAATATAATGGAAAGTGAATTTAAGATGTCTATGATGGGAGTGCTCACCTTCTTTCTTGGATTACAAATTAAGCAATCTAATAATGACATATTCATCAACCAAGCCAAGTACTGCAACGAGTTGCTCAAGAAGTTTAAAATGGAAGAATCAAAAGTCTTTGATACTCCTATGAGCACCTCTTGTCGGTTGGATAAAGATAAAGGTGATAAACTAGTAGAGATTTCAAAATATAGAGGTATGTAAGGGTGTTCGCGGTTTGGATTGGTTCGGTTTTGAGGAGAAAAGTTATCCGAACCAAACCAATTGGTTTTTCTATATTGAGAACCAATCGATTTTTTTAAAATTGGAGAACCGAACCGAACCGAACCATTACAATCGGTTCGGTTCGGTTCGGTCCAATCGGTTTTTGACTAAATATTTTTTTCTTAAAAAAATTCATACACAACTTCACTTTGTTCTTTTTATGGACCAATTAAAAAAAATTTGGTATAAAATCTTAATAAAAACATCATTACATAATTATAAACAATAAATTGGCTTAAAAATATTTATAGAAACAACAAAAAATTTAAATATAATCATTTATAAGTATGTAAATTATAAAAAATATATAAATAATTATATGAGTTTGGTTTGGTTCGGTTTCATAAATGAAAACCAAAAACCGAACCAAACCAATCGGTTTTCATAAAAAGAAAACCAAACAAAACCAAAATTAATCGGTTTTGTTTGGTTTTCAGTTTTTCAGTTCAGTTTTTTCGGTTTTGATTGGTTTGGTTCGGTTATGAACACCCATAGAGGTATGATTGACTTACTTCTTTATCTTACTGCAAGTAGACCAGATATTATGTTTAGTGTGTGCATGTGTGCTAGATTTCAAGCTAATCCTAAGGAATCACACTTAAGTGCTGTTAAAAGAATTATGAGGTATCTAATAGGCACTCAACAAATGGGCTTGTGGTACCCCAAGGGTGCCTCAAGTAATCTAGTTGGTTACTCCGATTATGATTTTGCTGGGTACAAAATGGATAAGAAAAGTACTAGTAGAACTTGTCATTTTCTAGGATGCTCTCTTGTCTCTTAGCATAGCAAGAAGCAAAACAGTGTGACTTTGTCTACTCTGAAGCTGAATATGTTGCAGCTGGAAGTTGTTATGCTTAAATCCTTTGGATGAAGCAACAACTTTTAGACTATAGACTTAAACTTGATCACATCCCTATAAGGTGTGATAACACTAGTGCAATTAACTTGACTAAAAATCCCATAATGCACTCTAAAACCAAGCATACTAAAAATCCCATAATGCATTCAGAGGCAAAATGTGTTATTTCACTTAACTAACATATCTGGATACCATATCCTTATATCCAGATATTTGGCTACAGAGGGCTTTCAATTGGAACGTGATATCCGGATATCACAACCTTGCATCCGGATATCCTATGCATGTTCAATAACGCAGCAACCCCATTTTCCCCCTACCAAACCTTATTCTCTCTCAACCTCACGCTCACCCACTTCCCCAAATCCACCAAAAACCTCATTCTCACCCAAAATCAAACTACCCATTCCTTTTCTTACCACATTTCACTCATTCCTTTCATTTTTTCCCAAATTCCATCGTTCATTCATGGCGGAATCAAGTGCTAGAGGTGCAAGGGCTTCCAAGAAGCAACGGAGTGGAAGAAATCCTCAACTCGCAACCTTGGATCTTTAGAGGCTCTTTATTACTCTTGCACAAATGGAAACTTTCATCTATTCATTTCAATTAAAGAAGATTATGGAGCCAAGGCATATGGATTTTGATTTCTTTACTTCTGAAGGATTTTACTTTGTCAATATCCTTACTGAACTGAAATTGAAGAACCTTGCTACTATTACAACACTATATTATTCTCATTTTATTAAGGTTTTCTATTGCAATTTGAAATATGAGGATAATGTTCTGTCTTCTGAAGTCAAAGGGATTAAAATTGTGCTTAGATATAGTATCTTAGAAGAATTGACTGGCTTAAAGTATGATGGAGATGATTTTGATGGAACTAATATGAGGCATTGGAATTCCTTTAATAGGAATGATGCTTATTTCCTACTAAAAGAATAGGAGCTAGGCATCTCTCTATAGAGAATAGGTTGTTGCATTGTGTTTTGGCAAACACTCTAATTCCTAGAGGTACTAACCTAGCTGTGGCTACTGAGGAAGACGTTTTTGTTCTATGGGCCATGAACACAAGGTTGAGAATAAACTGGCTATTTTACATTGCGCAACACATGCTGAAAGCTAGGAGAAGAACTCACGCTCCTCTGCCCTATGCAATATTCATCACTAAAATTTTGATGAAATTCAAGGTCTTTGTTGATGGAGAAGCAGCGCTTCTGGAACTTCCTTCTCATATCATTAATGAGAAATATCTGAAGAGAATGAAGATCAAGAAAATAAATGGGCAATGGATTTGAATTGGTGATGATGAGCCCATGGATGAGCATATAGCAAATGAAGACAACCCAGTTGAGCCTCAGCAACCTCAACAGCCTCCACCAGATTACTCCCATGCCATTGGTGTGCTTCTTGATGGTTTTCATTGGATGAAAGGTTTTATGCAAACCACAACCCAAGAGATTCATAGTCGGATGAACACCATGGATGGTTGTTTTGATCACATTGACTCTCAGCTAGTTGACATCACAGCCAGACTGCACGCATTGGAGAGTGGCCATGATGCAGATGCAGATGACGATGGAGATGAGACTTAGGGTTGATGGATTTTTTTTCTTTTGCTTAGTATTTTGATGATAAGCTAACCCAAAGTGTACCTCTGTTTCTTTTATGGGGTTATGACTTATGCAAATGCATCTATTTAGAAATCTGCAAATACTTTGAATTATGGAATTAATTATGAAGTTTTCTGATCATTGGCTGTTTTTATTAATTATGATGCTGGATTTCTGGTTATATCTTCGATCTTGTATGTTTGCTCCTTTCTTTTTGATAATGCCAAAGGGGGAGAAAGAAAAGGTTTGATAAAGAGTAAAAATTGTTCTTATCTGATATATGAAATAGTATGCATATTGACAGGAGGTTGTCGAGACCTGTCAAATAAATAAAATTACCGGTTCACAAAATAATTTGTAGCATAGAGCATGAACCGAATCGTCTCTCAAGGATCCAAAAAGAACAAAGATTTAATCAGATCAAGATAATTAAAAAGGGGGGTTTTGATTATTTGAAAAGATAATACACTAATTGAATTAAAGGAAAGTAATTAACAAATTAACCAATCCAAGGAAATTTACCGATCTTGAGTTTAATTCATCATTGATTACAAGGAATTCACTTAATTGCTAACCATGTTCTTGACCTTAGATCATATCAAGACGCCTCAACATGATCCAAGAATCCTCTACCAGATAAGCATCTAGGATTTAATTAACCAAGGTTAGATAAAGTAAGCACCATCCAAACATAGATTAACTTAAGATCAAGAATTTAACCAAGCTAAACAATCCATCAAAAAACTTTAATAAATTGTTTATTCTATGTGATCCTCTTGAATACATGATAATAAAGCTATTATCACATAAACATCCAAATCAAATTAAGCAATTCAATCTAGATCAAAATTAAAAGAGGAAGAAGAGAAACTTAAATAACAATTAAGCAATATGAACAAGTAAAACAAGATCTCCAAATTAAACATCAAGATGGCTAATCCCTTGGATTGATTATGAGAGCCTAGCCTTCCATGGATGGGAAGGAAGAACTCAAAAATAAAAGAACAAAAACGAAATTCTAAAGAGAATGAAGAAGAAGAGAAAGAAAACTCTCACAAATACTCAAACTTTCTTCAAACTTACTTCCAATTTGAATTCTTCTAATACAAAGAGGTTGGCTCTATTTATACTAATCCTAGAAGCCAATTTGTACATGTACATAATCTGAATACAAGCTATAAAAATATGAAAATTGTCAAAAATGGAAGCTTGATGCATGGTTGGTGGGTTGGTGCATGGTAGGTGGGTTGGTGTATGGTTGGTGGCTTTTAGTCAACAACTCTTATCCGACTTTTGGCTTCATTTTCATCACCTAGACGATGCATTTTGGCTTTGAGGTCTTCATGAAAGTTGTAGCTAGTTGTCTCCTTAAAATTTTGCAATTTGGATCATGCCATTTGGACATTTAGAACTCCAGATATGCCAAAAACACTGAACCTATCTCATGTTAGGTTGGCAGAACGTGTTTCCAAATTCAAACCAACTTGTAGCTTCATTATCATGCCTAAAACGACATCTATTGACTAAATGGTTTTCAGTGAAGTTGGAGATATGGGTCTTATCTTTCCAATGGCCAAGTTTCAGCCCAAGAGGAGGCCTATAACTGACTATGTAGTCCAATATGTGCATACTGCCCAGATTTTCCTGACAGCAAACCCACTCTGCATTGCAGGGATGTTTTGGACCCTTAGAAGTCCGATCCAGCTCTTAAGTTCTCATGAAACTTGTAGAGCATTGTCTTAGCTTTCCAAAGACACCAAGATCACCTCAATTGGATCATCGAGTCCCAAGTTATGGCCTAACCAAGGAAGAAATGTCAAAATGCATCAAAATCCGAAAATTATCCAATATTTACATTAAAACCCAATGAAGCCCAACAACATTAAACTCATCTAAAATACTAATATTAGGCACAATAAACATCTAATAAAGCCTAATACAAAGCTAACATAAGTGTCTCAAATTGATTGATCACATATTGATAGGGGAGGAATAAGAAAGGGAGAGCTAGCTGCATATAACTCTGATATATTTAAATTGTTTCTTCCTTATTACCTTGTGGAGGAGTTTCTCAATATTCCCTCAAATATCATTGCAATTATTTCTTACTATTTTATCAAGTTCTTGTCTTGTCATCATAAAAAAGGGGGAGAATGTGAACTCACTATACTTAAAGGATTTTGATGATAACAATAAGTGACTCACAACGAAGAACAAGTCCAAGCTTCATTGAAGATTTTCTCTTGTCTTTGATTCTTTGTAAAGGGTAAAAAGTTATTAATTGCTTAAAGCTCTTAAACCTTTCAAATATCCCTTAACATAAAAGAAAACTTTTTTGAAAACCTAAGTGTTGGTAGAATGTTATTTAAAAAAACTGTTTTTAACTTTTTCAATTTGTTTGAAAAATGTTTTGGCTTCAATCTTATTTGTTTGCAAAGCCAAGATTAAGATTTTGGGGTCTTGTATCCTGATACAAGTCTTGGTATCGAATACCAATCTTTGGAAATTTAAATTTTGGCTCCTGAAAGCTAAATATCAGGATACAAGCCTTTGGTATCCGGATATTTGTCACCAGAGGCAAATCAACTCTGAAATATCCATATACAACATTATGATATCCGGATATCACGCTCCAGTAGCTAAAACTCATTTATGATATTAGGATACAGCTTCCAAATATCAAGATATCTTATTCAAATATCAGGATACGAGCTTGGATATCAAGATATTCTGTTATTGGCTAAACCCAGAAATTAGAATATCCGGATACAAGGTTCAAATATCCGGATATTGCTAGCGTGAAACTCAATTCACCCCCTATTGAGTTATTGAAGCCACTTGGTAACAGAGTTGTTCATCCAACGGAAACATTTATTACTATTCTAAGTAGCATTAAATGCATAAGCTGATATCGCTTTAAGCTTCTTCTGAAAAGTGACTTTGATTATCAGAGGCTACTAAGAATATGATATCTTAGTTCTGATTTATCTGAGCGTGCAAAAAGTTCATGGCTGATCTTTGTAGTTGTTAGAAGTGTCAGTATCGTAGCATAGTTGACTTCTTTTTGCCGCGTATTTTGTCAGATGTCTTTTCAGCACTTAAGGATGAACAACTCTTATATTTGAATTCGAAGTCTTGGACTATAGCTTGAGTCTGAACTAGACAGAGACTTTGGAGATCCAATATAATAGTAATATTCAAGGTATATCAATATGTTGGACGCATGCAACAAATTCAGTTAATAATAAGAACCATATTGAACGTATACGAGAAATTTCTTTTTAGTTGCTCTAGTAAGGTCAAATGGACGCACGTTTAAGAGAATACCTTAGTTAAACATGTGCTTCCTGACCAGAAATTAATCAACATTAACAAATATGATTGGATTAATAGATTTCATGGTACAAGCTGGTTATCTTTGAAATATTTCTATGTTCATTCCAATTTAATACCCTTGTTATCTTCAAAACTTTGAGGGGTTTAAATCTTTGAACTATTTTGGTTTCAACTTTAATTTCTTAAAGCATCTTTGGTTCCAACAATCTCCCCCTTTTTTATGATGATAAATATTATTAAATTTGATTGAACAGAGTAAGATTTTAGATAAAATGACACTGACTCCCCCTAGGAACATGCATAGAAAAAGAATGGACGTAGAGTCTATTGGACTCAGATCTTGTTTTGCAAAAAAAAACAAAAAAGATTTCGCACTTATGTATATATCAAAACATTTATCAGAAAATGTTATAACAGAATATGCACATTCTTATCGATTCTAGATTAGTGATCAGAGACAGAGCAAATTCAAAAATCTCAGTTGGAGATTATTGATAAAAAAAACTTAGATAAATTAGATATCAGAGCAAATATTATAGTAACAACATAAGAGTTATTATCAAATGGTGGTATAAGATTAATGAATACACAAAAAAGAGGCCTATAGATGATTTGATGGATAAATATTAATGATTTAACGTGAGAGTAGTGAAAAAATCAACACATGACTACTTTTCCATCAATTATTTCAATGATAGATTACATAAGGGTTATTATACACTGTTTTGTTAGTTTAGGGAGTCGAGTTGGTGAGTTTGAAAGCACATGGAGTTTTCTAAACTTGACTAATAGTTGGAGGGGGTTCCTTGCATTTTAGCCCCTTTTTAAAGTGGTCATGTGACCTTTAAGTAACATATAATATTAACCATACATGGATGATCCAATGGTCAAAATTTGCTCCTCTTACTTTCAAAATAAACCACTCATCTCACTAGATATGCCATATATATATATATATATATATATATATTATAACTCATGTATCAAGTTAAAGACTCACCATTTTGGGCACTATATTATCTATTTATACTACTATAAGGGAGATTTCCCTATTTGGTCTCCAATTTTTTTTATTCCAAAAAAACCATCTTCATTCATTAAACATAAATAGAAAAGGGGCAAAATTACAATCTTATGTCACTAATTCCCTAATTACACGTTCCACTTGGTAAAACATTTTCAAAAACCACTTACAATACTCCCTTCAAGATACCGAAGTTACGAAACTCCCTTCATTCAGTAGTTTTTAAAAGCAGTTTAGAAGTTACAAAACTTCCTTCGTTCAAAAAATTTCACTATCTATTCAGTTTTAAAATTCCTTCTTCACTTTTCATCTGTCATCTATGCTAAAGCTTATAGTCTTCATTGTGAGAAGCAACCATCCTTGGATCACATCTGAAACTTTGGTTAGTCTATTCTTTTCTCTTCTTTATTTGTTCACCACTTTAATTCTTCTCTTATTAGTTTCTCTTGCTGTTTCAATCTTGAATGAAACCCTTCAATTGGAATAGCTCTTTCAATCTCTCATTATTTATTTTTTATGGGCCATGGGGCATATTGAAAAAGAGTTCATCTTTCTTGGAGTATTTCCGAGCAAAAGGCAAGTCCAGATTCTGGTTAGATATTTCAATAAACAACTATCATATATAAATTAAGTGATTAACTAAAAATAACTCACATCCCACTCATCTATCAGTTACAAATACATTGGAACTCAGTTTTAGGAAGAGTTAACTTCCTCTTTTCACAGGCACTCTTCTTCCAAAGAGCGTAATAGTTAAGAAAAGAGAGGGAGGTCAAAGAAGAGGAGTAGAAGAGGGAAGTTGGCGATTCAGATGATTCAGACCATAGGAGGAGGAAGATAAGGAGGGATTGTTAGATTTTATGACTCATGTGATTAACGTCATTGATTTAATAAGTAAATAAATTAAGGGCCAAATTCTAATTTGGATAAATGGGTGGGGCTTTGTTGTAAATAGATAACTTGATGGAAGTTATCATAAGAATGTAATTGTTCATAATTGAATAGAGCCCTTTTGGTCCTGTTCTTGGCTATTATGGTTTCTTCCTCTTTTCCCATCTCTAAAGGCAGAAGAAGACTGAGGGTTCATCATCAAATCTAACAATGGATCAAGGTATGTTCTCATGACTTTACTTATGAGTGGGAATCATTAATCTGTAGATCCTTATAATTATGGGTAGTTTTCTGTTATGAGAACTCAAGAAAAACTACAACTTACATGTGGTATCAGAGCTTAGGTTATGAGATTTATGATTCTCCCATTGATGATGTTTGCTATTCTCCCACTGATGAACCCTAATTTTTGAAATTTGGGAATTTATGAAATTTAAAATAAATAAAAAAATCCACTGTACCTCTCGATCGTGTGAACGATCCCATGTTTTTTCACCATGAATTTTTTGTTGTGCACTGAATTCACAATGAAAAGCATAATTTGTAGTTTTGTATTCATGTTTTTCAATTCTGGTTACTATAACTTGAATGTGCAAATTGAAATCAATTTGATTGTTACCTTTCTGCGGCACCCACCGTGTTGAATTTGGAAGGTTGTTATTTGCTTTTCAATTTGAAAGTATGTAAGCGAATGAATTTGCTGAACATTTCATTTACTAATAACCCGTGGGACCTTTGAAAGTCTTGCACATTTTATATTCAATTGATTTTAAAGTGACTTCACGTTATGGAATTGATACAATACTGTATCATTATTGAATTCATCCGATCATGGCTTTGTTTTCTAATCAATTGAATGTTTGATGTGAATGTTTGATTGAAGTAATTTTATTTTTTTAAAAAATTGTTTTAGTGGAATGTTTGTGATGTTTGCATTCTATTGCTTCAATTTTAAAGATTTAGAAAATGCTTATATTTTGGAATTAAATTATGATAGATTTGTTAATCACCAAAGTGGTCAAATCTTTAAGATTATTAATTCCAAATTATATGGTTTATTCCAGTTGCTCATAATTTGATGCTATGAGTCATGTGATAATTTTATGAGTATATTGGAATTCATAATTATAAGGTATTTCTGGATCACCCAAAGGTTGATTAATTGATCTTATAATTAATGAACATGACTGTTGAGGATATAGATGTACTATTAGATTTTATTTATATATCCAAAGATAATAGATATTTTAATTATGTGCATGTATTATTGCCAAATAATGTTAAAGTTAAATTAGCATCATTATGTTAAGTATGATATATTGATATATTGCCCAAAGGTGAATATCAATATAAATTGTATGTAACTTTTTCTGAATCTGTGTGGCATGTTAGTATGTAACTCAAAGCATTAATGTTTTAAATATTTGTTTCTTGCAGTACCTGTTACTATGAATTTGTATCTCTCATCTGTTCCAATTTTCAATGGACTTAATTTCTCTGAATGGAGTGAACAAATTCAATTCTATCTTGGTTTAATGAATTTGGATTTGGCTCTTCAAGTAAAGAAACCAAATGCATTTACTGTGTTAAGCACTGATGAAGAGAAAGTCCATTATGAAAAATGGGAAAGGTCAAACAGATTGAGTCTGATGTACATGCGAATGAGTGTACCTGGCAACATTAAGTCTGCTTTTCCTAAAACTGAAAGTGCAAAGGAATTTATGAAGTTTGTGGAAGAGCGCTCCCAAAGTGCTGATAAGTCTCTTGCTAGTACATTAATGGCTAAGTTGACCACCATGAAATTTGATGGTTCATGTACCATGCATGAGCATGTCATTGAGATGACAAATATTGCAGCAAGACTTAAGTCATTGGGAATGGATGTGGATGAGAACTTCCTTGTGCAATTCATTTTGAACTCATTACCGACTGAGTATGGTCCTTTCCAGATGAACTATAACACTATGAAGGATAAGTGGAATGTGCATGAATTGCACAATATGTTAGTTCAGGAAGAGACTAGACTTAAAAATCAAAGAAGTCATTCCCATCAATTATATTAACCATCAAGGAGCTGGAAAGAATTATAAGAAACATGAGAAGAAAGGAAGGGGACCCTTAAAGATCAATGAGGCCTCTTCTTCTCAGATCCATAAGGAGCCGAAAGAAAACAGATGTCATTTCTGTAAGAAGGTTGGGCATTTCTAAACGGATTGTCCCAAACGTAAGGCTTGGTTCGAAAAGAAGGGTAAGCTTAATGCTTATGTATGTTTCGAATCAAATTTAGCTGAAGTTCCTTATAATACTTGGTGGATTGATTCTGGATGTACAACTCATGTTTCTAATATGATGTAGGGATTCCTTATAACCCAAACCACAAGGCCAAATGAAAAGTTTGTCTATATGGGCAATAGGATGAGAGTTCCAGTGGAAGCAGTCGGGACTTATTGTTTAATCCTCGACACTGGACATCATTTGGATTTATTTGAGACTCTTTATGTACCTAGTATTTCTAGGAATTGAGTTTCTTTGTATAAACTTGATAATGCTAGATACTCTTTGAAATTTGGTAGTGGTAGTTTCAGTTTGTATAAACATACCCATTTGATTGGTAGTGGTATTTTATGTGATGGTTTGTACAAGTTAAATCTTGATAATCTTTATGCTGAAACGCTTTTGACCTTGCATTATAATGTTGGCACTAAACGTGGTTTAGTGAATGAATGTTCTGCTTACTTGTGGCATAAATGTTTGGGACATATTTCTAAAGAAAGAATGGAAAGATTGGTAAAGAATGAAATCCTTCCGGATTTAGATTTTACTGATCTGAATATATGTGTGGATTGTATTAAGGGAAAACAAACAAAACACACAAAGAAAGGAGCCACAAGAAGCACTCAGCTTCTTGAAATTATACACACTGATATATGTGGACCTTTTGATGTCAGTTCTTTCAGTAAAGAAAAATATTTTATCACCTTTATTGATGATTTTTCACGTTATGGTTATGTCTATTTGCTACATGAAAACTCTCAGGTAGTAAATGCCTTAGAGATTTACATAAATGAAGTTGAAAGGCAATTAGACAGAAAGGTGAAAATTGTCAGGTCTGATAGGGGTGGTGAATATTATGGAAGATATGATGAAACTTGACAACACCCAGGTCCATATGTGCTCAATACACAATACCAGGTACACCACAACAAAATGGTGTATCAGAAAGGCGTAACCGAACTTTAATGGATATGGTTAGGAGTATGTTAAGTAACTCCTCTTTAACCTTTTCATTGTGGATGCATGCTCTAAAAACTGCCATGTATTTGTTAAACAGGATTCCTAGTAAGACAGTTCCTAAGACATCTTTTGAACTGTGGACAGGAAGGAAACCTAGTTTAAGGCACCTGCATGTTTGGGGTTGCCCGACAGAAATTAAAATTTATAATCCACAAGAAAAGAAACTGGATGCAAGAACAATCAGTGGATATTTCATTGGTTATCCAAAAAAATGTAAAGGGTATATATTTTATTGTCCTAACCATAGCACAAGAATTGTTGAAACTGGGAATTCTCGATTCATTGAGAATGGTGAGACCAGTGGGAGTGAAGCTTCACGAAATGTGGAGATTAAGGAAGTTAGAGTACAGGTTCCATATACTTGTGCTTCTACTTCTGACGTTGTTGTTCCCTGTGTTGTAGAACTGTGTAACAATCAACAAGAACAACAAATTAATGATCCACAGGTCAACAATGAACCTATAGTAGAACAACCATAGAAGATAGCATTAAGAAGATCTCAAAGAGAAAGGAGATCTGCTATTCTAGAGGATTATGTGGTATATCTACAAGAGTCAAAAAAATGATTTGAGCATTAATGATGATGATCCAGTTACGTTTTCACAAGCCATGAACGGTGATAATGCTGAGAAATGGTTGGATGCCATGAAAGATGAGCTTAAATCAATGGAACATAATGGTGTGTGGGATCTTGTAGAATTACCTGAAGGGTGCAAGAGAGTTGGGTGTAAGTGGGTCTTTAAGACCAAACGCGACTCTCATGGAAACCTTGAACGCTACAAGGCCCGTCTTGTTGCCAAAGGTTTTACTCAGAAAGATGACATTGACTATAAGGAAACATTCTCACCAGTTTCCAAGAAAGATTCTTTCAAAATTATCATGGCATTGGTAGCTCATTATGATCTAGAGTTACATCAAATGGATGTGAAAACCGCTTTTCTGAATGGGAACTTAGAGGAAGATGTCTGTATGGATCAACCAATGGGGTTCATAGAAAAAGGAAAAGAACACATGGTGTGTAAACTTAAGAAATCAATATACGGACTTAAGCAAGCTTCCCTACAATGGTATCTTAAGTTTAATGATACTATTGTATCATTTGGATTTAAGGAAAACACTGTTGATAAGTGTATGTATCTAAAGGTCAGTGAGAGTAAAATTATATTTCTAATTCTGTATGTTGATGATATCTTGCTTGCAACTAATGATCTTGGTCTATTAAGTGAGACTAAGAAATTTCTCTCTAGTAACTTTGAAATGAAAGATATGGGAGAGGCAAGCTATGTGATTGGAATAGAAATATTTCATGATAGGTCACAAAGAATGTTAGGCTTGTCTCAAAAAGCATATATTAATAAAGTTCTAGAGTGATTCAGAATGGAAAAATGTTCAGCATCACCCGTTCCAATTCAGATAGGAGACAAATTTAGTCTCATACAATGTCCAAAGAATGATTTGGAACAGAAACAGATGGAAAGATTTCCTTATGCATCTGTTGTTGGGAGCTTACTGTATGTTCAAACATGTACAAGACCGGATATTAGCTTTGCAGTTGGTATGCTTGGAAGATACCAAAGTAATCCAGGAATGGATCATTGGAAAGCTGCAAAGAAGGTCTTAAGATACTTGCAAGGAACGAAAGATCACATGCTTACCTATAGGAATTCCGATCATCTTGAAGTGGTTGGATACTCAGATTCAGACTTTGCTGGTTGTGTGGACACAAGAAAATCCTCTTTTAGCTATTTGTACCTTTTAGCTGGAGGAGCTATATCATGGAAGAGTGTGAAGTAGTCTGTCATTGCTGCATCCACTACGGAGGCTGAATTTGTAGCATGCTTTGAGGCTACAGTTTAGGCTAATTGGTTGCAGAACTTTATTTCAGGGCTTGGGATTGTTGACAATATTGCTAAGCCGCTGAAAATTTCACTACTAGAAAAATAACTTTTAGAGACGGCAAAATTCCGTCTCAAAAGTATAACATTCTGTCGCTGATCTAAATAGCGACGGAATCAGTGACGAAAATTAATTCGTCGCTAAAAGGGGCGTTGCTAAATATATAGAGACAGAAATTTGAATTCGTCGCTAAATAGTAACGGAATATTCCGTCGCTAATTAAATAACATTCCGTCACTAATTAAAAGGAAGATTCGTGTCTATTTTTTTTAAAAAAAATTAATTAATATTTTTAGAGACGGAATGCGACGGAACAATTCCATCGCCAATGTTAAAAAAAGTTTAAAAAAGATTGGGAATTTAGCCGCGGTTTTTACGAAAAACCGCAGCTAAACGCCTTCCTTTTAAAAAAAAATTTTAACCATGCATTTACATATATCTTCAACAACTAGAAAATCCTTGAAATATATTTGATCTGAAGCTTTTTGAAACCACATAGCATACCAACAAAAAATGTTATTACTTAACATATTAACATTATATTTAGAACAACCACTAGATCCTTATTCAGAAAGCTCATGTTCTCCCACATCATTTTTTTTCCTTTAAAAGGGAAATTGACAGTTAAATTAAAACAAACCCAACTTAAAACAAAAGCAGAAATTCTCCAAGTGAGTAGAAACAAAAATAAATATAAATGATTTACCTATAAAATATATAGTAGAAGAATGTTGCATGAAGAGTTCCCTTCCAAGCCCTCTAACTTGGGTTGATCCACCTATACTTCCATTCCCAATTTCCCATGAGTTGCTCCACGATGAGCCCAAATTCTATTTTTGGAACAAAATGCCATATGCAGAATTTGGTCCAACTTTGTTAGAAAACTGGTATTAATTGGTAAATAACTAAGAGCTGAAAATTTTTTACACAGTCACATTGCAAGTCAGCTTTCAAATGCAAAAAACGGTTTGCAATTTTGAGACCTAAAACTCCAATTATGATCAAAACATTAGATGCTGCCAGAAGGAAGACAGCATGCGAAAGTGACAAAAAAATGCAACTGCATAATATTATTCCCTAGCCTGCTAGTCTCATATACAATAACATTACTGACAATTATACTTACCATAAGCAAAAAACTAGTTTTAGCAAATAAAAATGAAAAGATGGTGACTGCATTAACAGTAATTAGAGGCAAGATAAAATAATAATATATAAATATTTCATAATCCCATTACCAACTTTGCATGGCACCAGAGAACCAAAAGGTCTACACCAAAAGTAGACACGGATTTTAGATATATGAATACTAGCCTAATTGTGACACCAACTTTTACATTATATATATATATATATAGATATATATATATATATATAGATATATATATATATATATATATATATAAAATATCACCTGTACACATTATTACCCCATTATGGTCAATGTCGTCAATGCCTAGCTCCACCTAGCTTGCGTATCTAGGCATTGACGGCATTGACCATAATGGGGTAATAATGTGTACAGGTGATATTTTATATATATATATATATATATATATATATATATATATATAACTAAAGCTAATATATAGTGCCAATTGCTACATTTTTGCCATCTTGCATCAAGTGCCAATTATCTAACTTTTATGTACCAGTTGTAATACTCCAGTCTTGCATATAGTTATTTAATTGTGATCATGAATGCTTAGGATTACCATGTAAGTCATTTTTATCATCCATTAGTTCTATGAGTGACAAAATGATTCATAATGAATTTTGTTAGAAATTTGAATCTAAGTGAGTGGTATTTCCTTAAGTATAGATATGTTTGAAGGTTATTGGTGGGACATGTAACTGAATGTACTGAGCGATTAAGCGCTCAGTTTTTCACCGATTAATCACCCAACTATGTTTTGCCTCGGTACCTCACCGATTAAGCGCTCAGTTTTTCATGGATTAATCGCCCAATATCAGCAACTCAGTTTTTCCTTTGTCATTGACCGATTAAGCGGCCAAAAGTGAGCGATTAAGCGCCCAATATCAGTAACTTCGAAATAAACTTATGTTTGACACAATTATCTCAGAACCAATCTCATTTTTCTCTCATTCTTTCTTCGTTCCCTCTCTTCCTCTTCTTCTCACCCACCAAAATCACTCATTTCCTTCAAGTTCTTGCTTCATCCTTGAGTGTTTAGAGCTTCTAGTAGAATTTTCCTCTCCTTGCCACTTGCTCCTTGTCTTGTGGATTTCCAAAGGAGGAAGACTTGCTTGTTGGGTGAGAATCTCAACTTACCTACTTCTCATTCTTCATCTTCTTAGCTTGTAAAGGTAATCCTAAGGCTCATATCTTCTTTATTTGTAGTTGGATACAAGTTTTGAGATAGGAATTAAGATTTGTGGGGTTATGGGAACCTAGGGTTGGATTTGGGGATTTTGGAAATCTATGGTATCTTTAGCTATATATTGAGCTTTAATGTTGCTATGGAGGAATGATAGTGATAGGATGGGTGTTAGAACACAAAAATGTTTGTGTTAGCTTTGAGAAGAAGGGATTGCTCATTAGGTGTTTGATAAAATGCTTAAGTGGGATAGAATCCTTAGTTTTAAGTGTTGATGGTTGTTTTGGTTATGTTGTTATGGCCTAGATTTATTGGAGGATCGTCCTACTAGTCCGTGACACATAGCTTTTGGATTCGAGGAGTCTCGCCCTTTGAGTGAGTTGATAACATAATTTATAAAATGTTTTGTACATTGATTTTTAAAGTTTCTTGTTGAAAGACTTTACAAAGTCAGTTACCTTATTTGTTGTTGAATATAAGAAAGCTTGGGACAAGTATTTGAAAAGCCTTTCATTTGACATGTTGATAGATGTTTGGTATAAATGTTATCATTTTCAATGATTTTTTAATATGCTTCGATAAATTGTTTTGGACTATGAATGTATGTAAATCTAGATTTGTATCATTATGTTTTTGTTGGGAGGAAACTTTGATAGAATACTGTAGCTAACGACAATAGACGTTAGCCTTGGTGCACCTTGGTCCGAACCTCAGCTAGTAGGGGTGTTGCTAGCCTGACGTGTTGGCCAACACGATCGGATCTGTTTGACTTAACAGGTGGATTTGATCCCTGTGCCTTGTTGGTGGGCGTTTGTCGAACCTTCGAACTATGTGTTCGTCGGTGAGATCTCTGTTTAATTCTAGATAAGAGACCTCTCATACGATATTTGGCAATTAGATATTTGATTATTTATCTATATGGAATTTGCTATTTCAAGAGATTTATTTACTTATTAGTTTTGTTATGATTATTTGAAATAACGTATATGTTTCGATATATGAATGTAATTTCAATGAAAAACTTGTCCCCATTTCATTGTAACTTATGTTATCTCTCACTGGGTCATATGACTCACTCCTCTATTTTGTATGTATTTTAGATACAAATACTGAGTCAGGTCCGGGTTCTTCCACTAACTAGACGTTGGTTGTTTTGGTGAGCCCAACACCTTGTCCGTGTGGGCATGTCTGTTTTGCTCCTATCATTTGGTTTCTAGTACATATTTGATATGTAATTATCTTAGATATGCTCCATTATTCCACAGGCAGGATCTAGCTTCCACTGTATTTTGTTTGATCTTATGATATACAGTTGTTGAAGTTATGTATATCTAGGTTTGTGATTGTACAGATTGTGAGTTGTTATTAAATTGGGATGTCAAACTTTTAGACGTTACTCTGTTAAAATTTCGGTAGATTTAGCATATTGTCTTAGTATGATCTTTGGTCCGTTAGGCTTGCTAGGTTGGCTAGTCCTTCCTATGCGCCGGTCAGGGCCTTCTAAATTGGGTCGTGACAAAAGAGTCATTGTCACAATGTGGTACACTGTGGCTCAAGTGAATTCTGAAGCAAGAGGTCCTATAGCTAGAATGATCTTTTATTTCCCTTTTAAAAAAGTGAAATAAGCATGGTGGATTGATAAAAATTGAAAATTTTGATCCTCCAAACTCCCGATTGATGCTTCACCTCTTGAAATTCAAAATCCTAGATAAAAATGATAGCCAAGGTAGGAGATGTTGTGAAAAGCCAGAAATACATTTTGCAGGGTTCCAGAATGGGATTTCACATCTCATCCTTTTTCCAAATAAAGTCCCTAAATCTGGTACCAATAAAATAGCAAATTACCTCTTTCAGCCTATCATAAAAGGCACTAAAAACATTTATTCCAGTTTTAGTTTGACCTCCCAGTGCAGCGTCGAATTTATTTCATACACTCTTAGCCTAGAAGGAAAAGATTTACTTAATAAGCAAAAAGCAAAGCCAAATGCAAGTCAAATATGTTTGTATTAAAAGAACAATTACAAGGCAACTAAGAAATAGAATACCTTAGAAACATACGACAATCACAATTAGAAATTGCTTACTTTGCATACCTCAGTTTTATAGCGTAGGTGTCGGATGACTGGACGAAGCTCCCCAATACCGTGAACAAATTGGCAATGGTCTCCATAAGGGCATATGCCAGTCTCCTGCCATTTGTTACACAGCTCAGTCTTGAACATGCCTTGGTTATACACCACCATCTCAAGAGGCTCTTCCTCCTTCTTCCCTCATACCTTTTGTTGTAGGGTAGCAACATAACGCAAACTTTCACCAACAATAATCAAACAGTATAAATCAACAAATAAAAAATAGAAACTCCCCCTTTTCTTAAGGATGGCAAAAATCAATCTAGATATCATTAATATATTATCATTAAATTATTAATTTACAGTCTTCAACCATATAGCTATATTCAATTCTCAAATGATTTTCGAGATTGGACGCTCAATCCCTTATATATCTTTTTAGTACAGCCTATAGGGTACTCAAGCTATTACACATGCTTTCCTATTACTAATTATATAAATACTAAAATGACTTCTTTTTCTTGTTCTGTGCTGACAGTACGATTTTTCTTCATATAAATATATATATTTGCTTGTATTAGCTTGTCTATAAATTGACAAGGGTAGTATCACCTCACAACTTATATATACATTGAAATACAAAGCAATCAGGGAAAAGCCAAGGAAACAGGGGAAACCAGAACCCCACCTTACTACCCATAAGCCTAGGATGCCACCTCACAGGTTACCACTGTTACACAAAGGGAGAGTCTTCATATTTGGGCTAAACAAGACCAAAAAAAAACCTAGTAACTAGTGTTTCACCCTTACCAAGCAAGAGCAAGGACAAGCACACAAAATGCAACGCATATGAAAAACAACCAAACTAACCTGTTGGTTGCAGCTACCAAGTAATGAAGCAGACAAGCAAAGCATTATTTCTTTCAAAAGAAAAAGGGTTAACAACTAACAAGCAAGCCATGTTCGGTAAATAACGATAAAAGCAATAATCATACACAGCAAATAAGATAATAGAAGACAAAATAATAATAATGAATTAATAAAAGCTGCAAAAGCAAGAAGGGAATGGACAAAGGTTTGGCTGGGGAAGACTTGTCGAAAATGGCAGAGATGCAGCGGAAATGATGCATATGGTTGTTAATGTGAAAGGGATCTGCAATGAAGCCTATGAATACGCATCCCCTCCCCCAAACATCCTTCGGAAGCTTCGTTTTGTCCGCCAAACAGCACGCACCCTTCCCACCATGTCCCCCACCACCCCCATCAACCCCTTAGGGTGACTCGTTTGAGGAGGAGGCTTCCCAACCAAACCTGTCGTGTTCACCACCGAATCATTTTGAAAGATAGCATTATCAGCCACCAACTCAAAAGCTCCAGTGACAATCGACGAGCCATTACCTAAACTATAATTACCTGTAACATTAACGATTATCACACACCCAGGAATCTCACAATGAAACCTCACCCCAGTTAGGATGTAAAAAATTCCCTTCCCTGCTATGTACACATCGCAGGTGAGGTTCACATCACTCACTATCTTGCTCGGCGGCAGTGGAAGGCGGCGCTGTCGGGGATTGCAATGGCAATTAGAAGGAATGGAATGGACAAGGGAGTGTCACAGCGGGAAGAGAAGAGAGATGGGAGTTAGGGTTAAGGAAGAGGAAGAAGAGGAAAGGAATGGGTCTCTTCGATTTATTAAAAAATTTGAAAATTCAAAATTTTTGATATGGCGACGGACTGTCTCCGTCTCTAACATTTTGTTTTTAATAAAGGAAATTGTTTGTTAATATAAAGACGGATTTAGCGATAAAAATTAGTGAGACGGATTATTCTGTCTCAAATTCCGTTTCTAAATAAAAGTAAATAAATTTTTATCCAAACTTGTAACTCCAGTGACAAATTTCGTAGCTAATAGAGATAGAATTAATTCCGTCTCTAAATTCCGTCACTGTTCGACACTTTTCTAGTAGTGTTTGTTGTGATAACTCCGTAGCAGTCTTCTTTTCAAAGAACGACAAGTACTCTAAAGGTGCTAAGCATATGGAATTAAAGTACTTTGTTGTTAAAGAAAAAGTTTAGAAACATAGAGTGTCAATAGAATATATTAGCACTAATCTTATGATAGCTAACCCTCTAACAAAAGGGTTACTTCCCAAGACATTTATTGGACATGTTGAAAGTATGGGCATTATGGCCAAATAGGGATTAATGTATATAATGATGATGTTTATGTTTACTGTACTTTGGCACTTTGAGCTCATTAATGAATATGTTTCTGTATTGCTTGTTTTTCATATTATTATACATGATTGTATTGAATGATGAGAACATGCCTTGTGTTTTTGTTTTTAATAATGACATTATTGTTAGACCAATTATGTACTTCCCATTTATGGTCATGTTAAGGGAAAGACTAACTTCGTAGTCCATAGAAGGGACTATGTCGATTAAATGACATACAACGGCTATGACTCATGTTGGTTCCTATTCTTAATTATGACGAATGATTTATCCAATATAAAGAAGATTTTGACTATGTGTATGAATGTGCATTATGTTTTGACTTATTAAACTATAAGGAAGTAATGTCACATGAGCCAAGTGGGAGAATGTTAGATTTTATGACTCATGTGATTAACGTCATTGATTTAATAAGTAAATAAATTAAGGGCCAAATTCTAATTTGGATAAATGGGAGGGGCTTTGTTGTAAATAGATAACTTGATGGAAGTTATCATAAGAATGTAACTGTTCATAATTAAATAGAGCCCTTTTGGTCCTGTTCCTGGCTATTACTTCCTCTTTTCCCATCTCTAAAGGCAAAGGAATAGAAATCAATATGAGTGTTCATCATCAAATCTGACAATGGATCAAGGAATGCTCTCATGACTTTACTTATGAGTGGGAATCATTAATCTCAAGATCCTTGTAATTATGGGTAGTTTTCTGTTATGAGAACTCTAGAAAAACTACAACTTACAGGGATCACAGGAGGAAGGAGAAGAGGAGAAGGAGATGCCGCCCATCTGAAACATCTGAGGATTCCGGAAGAATAGCTTTGCTCCAACAGTTGTTACTTAAATAATATTTGCCATACGTTGTCTGTTTGAATGGGCTTACTTTGTTAATTGCTTATTTGAGACTTTTCTATGCTTTTGGACTCCTTCGTTTTATTCCCTTCATCCCTTGCCTATCCTGTTACATTCTCCTATATCTAAATGACAAGTCTGATGTTACTCATACACTTCAGTTTACTAGGCCATTATATTTCATTGTTCATTCTCATATATGATTTTTATTTGTGTTATAAGCTCTCTCATATATGCTTGTGTTTCTGCTCTTCTCCCTTCAAATTCGTGTTTCTTTGCTTTGATTATTTATTAGACTCACACTTTCATTGCAAAGTTTATTTGCAATTTTACACATTTGATTAACTTATAGCTGTAAATATGTTATTTTAGACACACATTTCCATTGCAAATTTTATGTCCTATCTATGTTTGAAGACTCCTTGCTGCACACATCACCAACTCCTTTATATTTACAACAAAGATGTTGTTTTAAATGTCGTTTGTGCTATCTAACTTATATGCTTGCAGATAAAAGTATTAGTATGAGTCTATCAATGAAAGTGTGAGTCTATCACTTGGTATTGATATCCGGGGATTGCTTTAATTTATTACTTTTGATTCTAACTGCCCCTAATCTATACTACTATAAAAGGATTCCCCAGTTTGGTATAATATTTTATTCCACCACCTAAAGATTATGCATGTCATCTATTAAATTATGCATATGATTTAAGACATAGTTTGGCACTGTCAATCATTTCCTAGACAATTATAAGAAAAAACTCTAAAGAGGGACCGATGTGGTCTTCTGTAGTAGCGATCAGATGATGCTTAGATTCAAGATTAATGTCAAACCCAATTTTACATTTGTTATAAACTATTCAGGCCTTCTTCCGATTATATTCTGTTTAAAGTTTCTTCCAGCCATTTTGTATTCTATAAGCCTATCACAGAATATTAGTAATGATAAGCCTCTTGGGAACCCTTCTTGCAGCATCCTGCAATACAGAAATATAATCATGTATCATAATCCACCAGTAAAATTTAAGTTACTATTCCAATATGCATTTGCTAACTAATTTGAAATGGAAAAACTTATCACTGTAGAGATTGATGAACTCCAGAGCTTCACTGAAAAGTGAAACAATATTCCCAGTCTGGCAAGCAACATATAGTTGTGCATCTTCAACATCACCTACCAGGGCTTCCAACTATAAAGCAGTTAAGATAAAAAAGGTAAACTTTAACAGCTAGATAAGTTGATTTACAAGATAGATCAGAGGCACTGCCATTTAGTCAAAAAAAGTAGTAGCTTCCAGTGAAAAATATTTTTTTTTTACACAGATCAACCTACACATAACAAGCATGGCTTAATACAGGAGAAGATGCGACACCAAGAAAGATAATTTCTTCTACACATATGCGTATATGAGGAGTGATATGAAGATCTGATATTAAGTATAAAATTGTGATATAAGTGGTCGCAGAATTCTAAATGATAGGTGGAGTTCTATTGATTATAGTGCATATATTTCATGTTTCAATTCTGAACTCTTTAATTTGGGCTACGACTTTGCTACTGTAAGTGATATTTATACTATGTTTTTCAATCTTGAGGTTGTATTGGGTGACTTTTGACCTCATAGTTGGCATGTTCCTCATATTTATTTCTTTTTTCCTGTATCTTGATCATTGATTTTTGAGCTTTATACAAGCCCGGTTACAGATTATGATCAACTGACATGTGACTGCCTCAGATTTTGATATATCTAATCACTTCACTAAGACTTTATAATTCTTTGGAGCTGTAGGTATACAAAAGTAATCATCTCAATTTGTCGTTCAATAGAAAATAGTTATGGTTATCTATACTATATGAATGAGTTTCAAATTTGGGATACTGGCCAGACCTGTCATTTCAATTTTTATGCATGAAAAAGTAGATGAAGGACTAAATAGTCTCCAATTTCGGTAAATAGATTTTCTTCGTGCATAGTAGTGTTTGTAAATATTTAAATGTAAATATATATTTCTTTATTAATATCTTTGTAATTTATTCATGTACATAAATGTTCCTTTTTGGTATTTAAATGTAAATATATATTTCTTTATCTACTATACTACTATAAAGGAAGCGTACTAAAATGATTTAATGAATTATAAGTCTAATTTAATGATACAAAACATTTTTTGTTTATTTTTTTATGATGATCCTTTATTAATAGGCATTCATAAATTATAGTGCACCTTTAAAAAAATTCAATTGGACTCTTTGATAATATTGGTGATATTTAATTTCATAAGGAAATGATAGATGCACTAAAAAGATAATTAGAATTTGATCTCTCACTAAAAATTATGAATTAAGAAGGGCAACATAATGATGGTTTAAATAGTTGTAAATAATTGTGTAAATGAATGTTTCGTTATTTTGGTTGTTTGAAGCTTAACTACATGCATACATATGTAATTTGATACATATTAGTGTTTGTAGCTATTTATGTGTAAAATAAGTATTTTTTTATTAATATTTTATACAATAACTTTATGCATGTATTCTATCTACTTCTTCAATATAAAATGAATTTTTTACATAAACATTAATATATTCATTGTAATGATATATGCTTAAGTATTATAATAAAATAAATAACAATAAAAAAATGCAAATTAACAGGCACGTGAGTGCGTGTCAATTTGCTAGTGATCAAAAAAAGGGCTTTGATACAACATTGTGGTGCATTTTTTATTTTTTAAACATAATCATTTTTTGTTCTTAACAAAAATAACAATTTAGAGGAACAATGCTGACGTGTCACAAGACGAAGCAAACAAGCACCCAATGGAAGGACGCTGGTGTAGTGATGGTCCCACACGAGATGCTGTTCGCCACGTGTCATAAATAAACTTCCTAAACTGTCATGCTTCCTTAAGTTTCTTGCCAAGAGACACGTGGCAGTTAGGTGTCAGACGATGAACCCAATTGCCTCTAGAAAGTTGCCACGCGTACTATGTCGAGGACACGTGTCGATAAGATAGAGGGGCACCTAAATCTATTTAAAACGCGGCCATTAACCTGGTCTATCGTCTGGGCAAATCAAAATCATCGATAGAAAAGAAAGAAAAAGAAAAAAGGGTTCGAGAAAGTGAAAATGCAGGCAGCAAAGAAAGCAGTAGAGACCATTAAGGAAACCGCAGCCAACATTGGCGCCTCTGCCAAGTCTGGCTTGGAGAAGACCAAGGCCACTGTCCAAGAGAAGGTTTCCTCTTTCTTTTTTTTGTCAACATTGTTGTTCATTATCATTATTGTTAGTTGTTACTGTTGTTATTTATTTATGATATGACGATATCATAACATGAACGTGCAAGGTGATACTGATAGCCTTTGGATTTTCTTCTTTCCTCTTATATTTAATCCTAGATTTTATTTTATTTTGGAAACTTTCTTACAAATATACAAAAGAAAAACATATTTTTCGAAATGTTTTTCAATGTGAGAATAGAATACAAAACGTATTTTCTAAAATGTAATTTTAGTTTCGATAGAGACTAATTCAGAGCCAATGAAATGGAATGCAGATTGTTGCCGTTCATTACATATGTATATAGAGATTGATTTTAAACTATACCATTTATTTATTCATCAGGTGTCATTATCAATGCTAGACAAATGACGACATTATTCTTTGTTACCAAAAGAAAAAAAAAAGATGACGTTATTCTTTCCAGAACTGTGTATGTTCCATTAGCCTGCATTATTATCATTGTCATTGTTGTAGATGATGTTCAAATGGAACGATTTATAGATGATTGTTTAATTGTTTGATTTTTAAGGAAAGAAGAGGTATGCTTATGGATATTTAGAGTAATTCAATTATATTATTTGAATGCTACATATCAATCTGCCAAATAAATTGAATGGTAGTGATGGGTCACTTCAGTTCTTTGTGCTCCTACTAGTTGTTACTGCAATATTTGGAACTCATGAATGTGTTATAAACAGACGGAGAGGATGACTGCACATGATCCGATGCAGAAGGAGATGGCAACCGAGAAAAAAGAGGAGAGGATCAACCAGGCTGAGATGGACAAGCAGGAGGCGCGTGAGCACAACGCGGCTGCCAAACAGTCCTCCACCGCTGGACACATGGCGGATGGCCACTACACCGCCACTGGGACTGGGACTGCCACAGACTCCACAACTGGTGAATATGGACAGCCAATGGGGGCTCACCAGATGTCAGCAATGCCTGGTCATGGGCTTGGGCATGGGCTTGGACATGAAAAGCCCACGGCCAATGTCACCGAAGAAATGGTGGGCTCGCACCCAATTGGAACGAACACTGGCATGGGAAGGACCATGGCCCATAATACCCATGTGGGTGGAACTGCTCCTGGGTATGGGACTGGTTTCAATTGAAGATTTTTATTGAAGTCTGAATGTTCAGTTTATGCGTAGTTAGGAGTCCGGGTTTGTGACTTGTGTTGTTGTTCAGTCATTGTTTAGTTACGAGTGCTATAGTGCTAACAGTCACATATGTTGTTTGTTTCATTTTCTTTTTACCTTTTTTAGTTCTGGGACCAGTGTTGTATGAAGTTGCAATTATTTGTTTCAATAAATAAAAGTGTGGTCGTATAAAACATGGATTTTTTTTCTTATTTTATATAGAATATAGATATGTACTTGTGTATGAATATGATTTTAAGGGGTTCTGAGTTCTGGCTAGAAGAATAGAAAGATAAGAGGATGAGGAATTGTCACCAAACATATCATGGGTGAGCATGGGGTAGCCTTTAGTTTTTGAAGCCAGCACGCAACAATATTTCCTTATCACATTAATTTGTTCCTCTTTGAGTGGGGATTTTTGCTAACATGTGTTTGCAAATCAATTGCATTCCATATATGAAAATAGATTCATGAGAACAATTCATTTGAAAAAAAAATAAAACAAGTGGTGTGAAAGGCTGTTCGAATGTTAAGGCCTGATTTAATTGCGAACTGTGTATGTTGTTGGGATTGGAGGCAAAGAAGGTGCCAAAAAATCAAGCGGTTGTTCGACATTAGGCAGCCACAAGCAAACTTCTCTTGAAAGTGGTCAATCATTGTAAGGGTTCTTGTTTGAAGAGGGTGTTTGTTTGAACTTTGAAGAAGTAAAATATGAGAAGTGAAAAAATAAAATGAAATTTATTTTACAGTTAATTGTTTTTTGGTAATTTATTTTCCAGTTAATTTAGTATAACAAAATTGTAAGAATTGTAGGATGGTTGAAAGTAAAGTACAGTTTATTATGTTTTATGTCTCGACTTTTAACTACATTTATGAGTATTAAATGATTTTTCAATATTTATTAAGTAAAAATTAATTTTTTTGTCACAATTTTTCTATTTTATTTTCTCTATTTTCAAACGAAAAGATACATTTGAAAATTTAAACGACATTTCTAAATTGAGGTTGATTGTGATCAATTTTCAAGTTCTAATTTTTCAGATATTATATTTATATCCTGGATGTATGTATGTGGTTGTAAGAAAAGCATATCCTATTTTTCAATCAGATAGATCTTGGGAGGGGGTGTCATTTGCATGCCTATGCAGTGGAAACATTCTTATGAACCAGTAATTTTCCAAAATGCCTCACTCAATATTGTAGAGATTTTATAATATAATTTATATTATGATAAGTACATTCGTGAATTAATTTATTTGCTCTATTAAACTCTTTAAGGTCAAATTTTAGATGCATTCATGAAATGCGCCGTTTAGAATCTGCTTGTGGCAAAACATTATTGCAATCTTGTGTACTACCACATATCAGTGTTTGGTGGTTGCTCTTGTTTCTCAAAGTCCAACAATTTCAAACTAATTCCCTTTCTGTTTAAATCAAAGTCTGCTTGAGGGTACTTCTCATTTATTTCTTTTTCATTGAAATGAAAGTGTCAGTGAGTGACTGACCTCACCGGTGCAGTTTAATCTCTTCAACTCGATGGTACATGCATGAGATGATGTCACATTCTTGCCCATATCATGTTGCCAATTGCCAATTTAATAAACTAATTTCCGAACCCATTGTAAGCCTTCTACTTGTCTTCACCCTTCCACGCTACTAGTATTTCTAAATTGTAGTTGACTTAATTAATTCTGCTAATTTGTCTATTTCATCATTCATGCGCTGAATATAAACTAGAAAGAAAAGAGAAGAATTTTGTTAATAATCATTCCACTTTATATATATATATATATATATATATATATATATATATATATATATATATAGGGGGCATATCTAATGAGAGGAGTGGTTTATTGTAAGAATAAGAGGAGCAAATTTTGATCATTGAATCATTCATGTATGGTCAAGATTAGATGTTACTTAAAAGTCACATGACCACTTAAAAAAGTTACATGACTTTATGTTTTAATCTTGACCATACATAGATGATCCAATGGTTAAAATTTGCTCCTCTCACTCTCACAATAAACCACTCCTCTCACTTGATATGCTCCCTATATATATATATATATATATATATATATATATATATATCTACAGCATCAAAGGGTACTTGCCTACCCTAATCCTTCATTTTCTTTATGAACTCTTTTCTTTCATTTGCTTTATCTATACTTTTCTTCATGTTTACTTTTTTCATTTTGAGCTACTCCTCTTTTTCACCTTTTATTATTATCCTATTCATGTGCTCCTCCACTGCAATCATATCCTCTCACTTTTTTTAAAAAGTGCCATAGGTTTCTTTTCTGAAAGAAAAATATTGGGTTTTTAATTTTTCAAAATTAATTTCCTTTCTTTGACAAGCATTTTACTCTTTTTGTGATGCATGACAATGTTAAAATCAGTTGAGTTGATGATTATATGATGATTAAACATTATTGTCTTGAGCTTTGGAGTTATTTGGACGGCAAGAAAATACTTATATCGGAACTTTACAACTAAATCCTCCCTGTTCAAATGTCAAATGGTTCCATCATCATCTCATGCATGAATGCGGAGGTCTTTTTTTTTTATTTTATATCAACTACCCTAATTAGTAATTAGTCTTTTGAGCCAAATAACGTCCCATGATATTTTTATAGGTTAAATCTTTTAGACTCTTTATAAGATTAATTAATAATTCATAGCTTAAAGAATAAAAATTTTTATTGTCACTCAACTGAAACGATTCTTATGGAAATTCAAATTTATAATCTATCCTGGAGAGGCGAACCTCCTTACCAACCTTAAGTTAATGTGCATGCGGACGCCTAATGTATACAAGACTACGTCGGAAAGCAAGGGAATATATGCTATGCTCACTTATCACCATAAGAACGAAACTACAAATATAGTTGTATCGATGAAGTCTCGTCTAAAGTTCATTTCAATTACTTTCTTCCCTTATTTTTTTTTGGTGAATACTTTCTTCCTTTTTGGTTTCAAAAGATTTCGGTTACCTTTTCATATTTTTTATTTGACAAATACTATGTATTCTCTTATAAATGTGAAAATGTATATACTATTATATAAAACACATTTTATGCAATTTGGATAAATGTCAAGTGTTATTAATATATTCATTTTTTTCACTTCAAACTCTTACTCATTTTATGCAAGTTTGTATTTAGATATGTTGTGTCTCGTGTCACTCATTCATGATTTTAAAATTGAATGTTGAAATTTTATTAATTTGTGTTTAAATTTGTTGAGATTAGTAGTGGTTTCAAACTTTTATCTTGAAATTATTTCAATATTGATAAAAATTCAATTCAAAATTCAATTATCTATTTAAATTTAAATTTTATCTCTTATCTCTTAGAATTTTAGTAGATAGTAGATTATAATTATTACTAATCTAATATAATATTATCTATTCTATCTAATCGAATACTATTATATAAAATATAGTTCATGTAAATGGGGTCAATGTCATATGTCACTCATATATGAGTTTTTTTTTCTCCAAATTTTTATTCTTTTGATATAGTCTTATTGTCCATATATTCAAATTTTATTTTAAAAAATTCAAATTCAATTCAAATTTCAATTTTATTTTATTTTATTTTATTTAAGGAAAAAATTATTTAGTCAAAATTTTTAAATTTTATATTAAATTTAAATATCAATCACTTATTTACTTATTAATAAGTATGATTAATTATGATCATATATTATAATATATTTAAATTGTAATTTTTTTTACATTAATTAAATATCAAATATACTTATTTACCTATTATAATGAACAAATACTCTAATGAACATTTAATCTAATATTATTATATAAAACACAGTCCATGTATGTAGGGTTAATATCATGTACTGCTTATACATGAGTTTTTTTTCGTATAAATTTTTACCCAATTGATATAACCTTATTGACCATGTATCCAAAATTTATTTAAAAAAATTCAAATCCAATTTATATTTGATTTTATTTTATTTAAGTGATAAATTTAATTCCTCTAATTTTTCAAATTTTATATTAAGTTAAATATTAATTACGTATTTACTTATTAATAAGTGTTATTAATAAAAATCATATATAATAACATATTCAAATTGTTAATATTTTTTTAATTAATTAATTATATTTTTATAGTTTAATTTGAAATATCAATACTTTAATAACTTTTTAATTTTAAATATTTTTAACTTTAATCACATACTTCAAGTTTTATATTTTTATATTTTTATAGTTATTTTTTTTTACATCTTATTAGACACAAGATCTATTTAATGTGTAATTAATGATAAATTTTAATTTTTATGAATTATTTATTTATTTTTCTTCTGAGACAATTAAATTAGAAAGTGATTAATTTATTTTTTACAAAAATTTAATTAAAAAAGTCAAAATAAGCAATACAATATAATTTAAAAAATCTATACGCATCTAAATTCTAATACAACAAATTCATATATCGTGTGAGTAATAAAAGCAATTTAAATAGAAAAAACAAGAACATAATCTTTTAAAACTTTTACAATCAAAAATTTAATTTAAATAGAAAGAATAAGAACACAATCTCTTAAAACTTCTACAATTAAAAATTTCTCTTACATTTTAATCTTTATTGCTACATTTATTTGATCTTTGAAAAATTCTTATTATATTTTGACAACTCCATTTTTTTTTGTTCTAGTCTTGCCCTTGTAAGAGAAGTACTTATACAACTAAAATTAAGATTTACGTAACATTCAAAGACTTGAAAGGAGATTAGCAATTTAATATCATATACTTTAATTTATGCAATCTTTTGATATTCTTCTAATTATTTAGCTCATCTTATCTTAACTCAAGTTTAACTAGTTGTTCGAATTATATATATATATATATATATATATATATATATATATATATATATAAAGAGAGATAGAGAATCTAATGAGAACATTATTTTATTATGAAAAATGAGAAAAAAATCTTAATTATTGGATAATTTATATATAGTCAAGATTATATACTTAAAGACCACATGGCCACTTAAAAAAATCACATGACTTTATGTTCTAATCTTGATCATATATGAATGATCCAATAGTCAAAGTTTATTCTTCTAACTCTCACAATAAATCACTCATCTTACTATATATATATATATATATATATATATATATATATATATATATATATATCACACACACACACCCCCTATTTAATGAAGTCCTCACCTAAAAATATCTCACGATGCTAAAAGCGAATGACTTAAAATGTGTTTTCTTTTATCATAACTTCATAGATCAATGATATTCATTTACTCACCCACTCGAGTTATTGATAAACGACACGGAAGAAACTTTCTGTTCCAAGAAAAGAAAAGGAAAGCGGCCAGAAAGAGGCTGGCGAGGTTAATATTGTGAAATTATCATATTAAGGAAAAGGGGGCAGAAATAGGAAAAGAAAAGTACACTCATTTGCAACCCCAAAAAGAGAAGGATGACAATCATGACTAGGCTTGAGACGACGACCTGTAGCTAATTCAGTAACCCAAAGATAACACCAATTCATAATAGAAGGGAACTTTGCAATTGGAAAGGGTATAATAAATAGCTTTGAAAATAAACTTGAAACGGCAAAACTCTAATATTCATGTCAGTACCACTAAGTAGCAATGCACAACAACAATTAATAATAATAGCCCTGGCTAATACAAGACAGCAAAACAAAATGCATCTGACCAAGATTTAGTTCATAATCCTGATTTACGCAATTCAGCAGCTCCATGTGCAAAGTGACATCTTTCTCCAAAGGTGCAAGACCCTTTTGCAAAATTCTCACACATCTTGGTCTTGAAGTTGCTTCCAGGAGGGGCTGGGGCGCCAGGAGCACCTGGGGTGGATCTAGGTGGCGCAGACATTGACAGAGTCAAAAGCAAATCTTTTACCATGTTACTTGCTTCCTTAATTTGTTCAAAACTTCCCTCTAGTTCAATGTTTCTAAGATTTGGATCAAATTCATGCTCTCGAATTGAAAGTTTGGCTCCTGTTTGGCGACAGATCTGCTTTGAGTTCACACCACCCTTCCCAATGATTGCTCCAGCCAGGGAAGCTTCTACGCTGATCTTGGCAGTCGCATTGGCACCAAAGCTAGCAGCAGGACCAGGAGGAGGCTCCATTCGACCAGCCATCTCCATTCGACCAGCCATACGACCTGCTGCCGTAGGTCCCATGGGACGATGATCATCAATTGACGGAGCAATAGGCTTGCCAAGTTCCCATTCACCATGGGCAAAATGGCATTTCTCGCCAAATTTGCAGCCTTCAGCAGTATTAAACTTGTTACATATGCGGGTTTTAGCAGCAGGTGATGCAGACCCATTAGGGACTGGTGCTGGTGCTGCAATATTTCTAGATGATGGAGGTGCAGCAGGTGTTAGATTCATCCTCTGGGCAACAGCATTATAACCACCAGGAACGTAGTGCAAGAAGTGACAGCCCTCACCAAATGGGCAGCCAGCAGTGCTGCAAAAGACATTATGGCACAATCAGATCATACCAAAGTATTATTAATTATTACAAAAAATGCAAATCTCCCTTTTCCTTTTTCCTGTTTTCTAAGGTAAAAGTGAACGTAGTAACTAACTCATTTCTACCTTCCTTAAGTTAGAGAATAGGAATGTGAATATGGAAAGAGATCATGGATTATTTGGCAAGACATAGAGCAACGGAATGAAACCAACCATTCAGTGATCTACTATATAATACACTCTTAAAAACACATTCACATGTGCTATGCTCGCACAAATTTAACTACATGAAAAGGTTAAACTCCAAAACCAAGCTCCTGAAAGGGAAACATCTAAAGCAGCAATACATGGCCAAACACAAGAAATAGACATAGGTCAGATGGGGCAGAGATCTAGCAAGGCCCACTTACAGAGGACCAAACAGGTCACAAGTTTAGCCTAGTAAGTCTTTCTGATACTATGTCAAGGCTTAATGAAAACCAATACAGTTGCTCCACTTTGTATCCACCCAACATATTAATTGAGTCAACAAAATCTGACAATTCTTATTTTGATTTTATAAAATACAATAATAATGACATGGAATGACCTAGTTAATTCTCTACAGCTCCAACAAAACACCAGCAAAAAGCCATAGTTAATAATGGCAACTCTGAATCAAAGCAAAACAATGAATTGAAATGTAGACACATGGAAGCAATGACTTAGCCTCTATCTGTTTAATATATACCACCAATGGGGCAATTTGTCAGATCAATGCTTATCACAATGTTATTGGTTAGCTTATGACCATATTTCATTGTCCTTAACATAAAAGAAAATACACTTAACAAAGTGAACAACCATTGATGGGAAAAAACAATGGTGGGTTTTCAAATGGGGTGGTTAGGTTGATGACCAATAGTAAGCTATCCTGAGTTTCTCTCAGAAAGTTCATGGGGCAAAAATCCAGTGTAGAAGTGTGACCTAGAACAGCACCACAGGCCTGGAAAAGTACAATATTGTGCAACAGAAAATAATTTATGACATATTACAAAATTTTCTCATAAAGTATGCAGCAACAGTAGCCAATAATAATTAGGGAAAGTTACAAAAAGGAATTCTTAGTAAAAATATTTCCATTTAGGAACAATGATACACTCAAGTGGTTAATTAAATCGTTAAGTTGTTATTCATTAACCAAAATTAGAACATCCTTCAACAGTTGAGTGATTATTCCTAAACTGGAAATAATTTTACCAAAGAATTCCTTTTTTGTAATTTTCCGTAATAACTATTATGCAGGCAGTTGAATCCTACGTTATAATTATAATTATAATTATATGAAGAGGACAGGCATTCAAAGGTAAGAACTGTTAAACCAAATTTACATTTATAAAGGATATTTATACCTAATTACCTCATTTATATTGAAGGCTTTTTGGATAAAAGAAACATTTCTATTGAAGATAAAAGAACTAAAGAAGTCACCATGCTACCAAGCAGTAACCAAAGCAGATCAAGAAGTCATCACCCCTCAGGAGCAAAAAGAAGGTAAGACTTTACAAAGAAAAGAACAACTCTCATAAGAGGGTGGTTTAAAATAATGAACAACATCTTGATCAAATTCACCTCTAATTCTTGGCCAAAAGTTTCATACAATCAGAATGTGAGATTGGATACAATTAGCTAGGTAAGGTTATGGATGACAGAAAACAAATTTGTCTCTAACCTCAACAAAATGTAAGAGTACAAAACCATGATATTAAAATTTAGATGTATATACTATAATCTTGACATCATACCTGACCCAATCTATCAAAGTTCATCGTATTAGCTTGTTAATAGCTTACCAATTGAAAGGTCGGTTCATAAGCATTAGAACGCACTAAAAGCTGAAAAGTTATTGTCACATAATTAAATGGGAAATAAAATTTACACTAATTAAGCAACAAGGTAAACATGGACGAGGAAAATGGTCCATTTATCTTTGATATAATGGTCTCAATGCCAACTGTCGTCCTGCAAATTGTTATCTTTTTCGTGCTCCATTAATAAACCATTATTCTGTTACAACTTGATTAGACCAAAGAACAGTATGTACCTGTATAAAAGCTTCGAATACCCAGTTAATTTGCAGAATTACACAATTAAGTTTTATAGCAATTCAACAATTAATTCTTAAAATAACTTATAATATAACATTATTACAAATGGAAAATATACATTTCAAAATATTTATTTGGATAGGAATAGATTAGAACCTGAAAAACTTGGTACATGGCTTTGATTTGCTTCCTACACCAGTTGATAAGGACTCCATTTCTGTTGCAAAACATTAATTACTTTTTCTTGGTTAATATTCTCAGGCTTATTAATCTAGTACACTCGATTCCAAAACTGTTAACAATTTAAAAAAAAAATCCTTACTTTTGAGTAATAATATATTGGAAAGAAAAAAAAGGCTAAATTATACAAAATCCCCCTAAACATGTGAAATTTACGCCCCCCCCCCTTCTGCTTGCAATTGAAGCAATCAACTCCTACACTTGCAACATTGTGTAAATTACACCACCCTATGTTACTATTCTGTTTAAATAAACGCAATTGTGCATGCGACATGTACATGGTGTTTAAAATAAACCAGAAATTGAAAAGAAAGTTGTAGAACAAAAATCTCATTATCTTCCTCTTTCTTCACATTTGCTCTCACTCCTACATGAATGTTGCATGGGAAGAAAGACGAAAACAATGATATTTTTTCTAGAATGTTCTTGTTTTTTAGTTTACATATATTTTAAGCATCATGTGCGTCACATGCACAATTGACTATTTCAACAACATAGTAACCAGAAGGTATTATTTACACAGTTATATAAGTTTAAGGGGTTGATAGCTTCAATTAGAGGCACAAGGGGCAAATTGCACATGACCATAAGCCGAAGGCTTCTAGTATAACTTACCAAACAAAAAATATTCATTAGAAAGCATGTTCTGAGTTAACTATTTGAAAGTAAAAGAAGTTTGGAGCAATGACAGCGAAGGTTACTCTCTTGATTTTTCACTGCCCTAACCATGGAATGCCCACCCACCCATTTGCAAATAGACCGCCTGAAACAATTTAACTACAGTTGCAGCTATGTTTGTGTGAAAAAAATTTAGCTAAATTATTTATAAACCTATCTCCATAGAAGCATGAATCAGCCAACTCTTAAAGCGCTTTTTCCCCCAAAGTTTTTTTAGTAGTGTTACTACAAGTTACTTGAACCACAAACGCAAACAGCTTTCAAGCAGAGCCAAAGACAAGTAACAGGAGACAGAGCAAAAGAAAGCAACAAATGGGGCATATGAAAAACTTGGAATAAAGAGAACGTGGAAGCTAAAAATCAAACCTTGCTTGGTCTTCTTAAAGCCGCCATTAACGTTGGCACCAGCTTCATGCCTTCCTCTCTTGCGGGCATCCATTCCAGCAAGAAGTAGATCGAGATCCAAATAAAAGAATCACCACCAAAAAAGAAAAAGAAAAAAAAAAAGAGTGCAGAGGAAACCCTAGAGAGAGAGAGAGATTCGAAGGAAAGTAGACGAAAATGGAGAGAGAGAGAGAGAGAAGGATTGATTCAAAGTGGGAGGAAGGAGGCAAAACCCTAATCCTGGAATGGGAGAGGGAGGGGTTTTGGAAAGAGAAAGGAGGCTTCGAATGAAAAGAGTGAAAAAAGAAAGAGATGGTGAATATTATTAATATAAATAATTTAAGGATTTAAAAATTAAGGTTTCAAAGAAGTTAAGTGTTTGTGTTGGATTCCGCTGAGGTCGCAGAAAAACAAGGACAACATCCGCATCATCGCCGTCGATGTTTCTTAAAAAAAGGCCAACAACCGCATCATCGCCGTCAATGTTTCTCTCTTCGCTCTCTCTCTCACTCTCACGTCACGTGCTCCCTTCCCTGCTCTCTCTCTCTCTCTCTCTCACTCTCACGTCACGTGCTCCCTTTCCTGCTCTCTCTCTCTCTCTCTCACACTCTCACGTCACGTGCTCCCCTCCCTTCCCTCGTGAGTGATCACGTCACTCAAAATCTTCCTTTTCCTTTTTGCCTTCGACGTGAGTGAAAACTAAAAATCTAGCAGTAGTTTTTAAAATTTATTATTATTATTATTATTTTAATATAAAAAATGACTTTTTATTTAAGAAAAAATACTTTTTTATATCAAAACACACATCGAAACGAGGACATTGAAGTCTGAATCATAGTCTTTTCTAATATGTTAATACGTGACTATAATTTTTAAATTTGTGTAAAGATAATTTGTTGATTTTGTATAAATGTGATGGTGAGAACTTTGTCATATAATTCTATTCTTGCTTAAATTCTTTTGAGGTCCTTAATGAATATCATTGTCTTTTGGTTTGACTTTGTCTTGATTCAATCAACTTTACTTTTGATTTTGAATGGAATAAGCCTCATTTTGATTGTGGTAATATAATCAGGAGATCATGGTTCTATATGTGAATCCTTTGTGGATTGGTGAGTGTGTTGGTGTGGCTAATCCTATTATGATTGTGATAAATCAATTTGGCAGCTAGGGTATAGGTCTCTAAGTGTTTTTTATTTCTAATTTCCTTCTCAGTTGCTTATTACGTGTTTGATCATATTTTGGATGTTTGCTTTGAGCATTTGAGCTTGGAATAGAGATTATGCTATGTTTACTACTTTGCTCTCTTGTTCTTGAGATTTACAATTCTTTAAAGAATTTCAAATGGGGTTCGATGGGTTTTAACTCAAATTGATTGTGTGTGAGTTTATCATTGGCTTTAAGATGTACAAATTAACATTATTACTTGCTTAATTAACTGTGTGCTTTGTAACTTGTTCTTATCTCATGAAACAAAGAGGCTAACTAATATTTTAGTAGCCCGAGTTAGGAAATTTTTTGGCTTCATTCTGTATTGATCATCATATGTGTAAGTCTTCAAGTTTCTGTTTATTTTGATTTTTTTATGTTAGCAATTGCTTCAAGAAAATCTGTATTTTACCTGAAAGATTAGTCATGGTCCAAATTTGTGAAGTAAGATAGAGTTTCATTGTTTGCATCACTTCAGGCCATATGTACAGAATAGTTTCGTAATAACAGGTAAAAAAAGTTTGGTATGGCTTGCAATGCAACCTTCATCACTTTTAGGCTCCTTATCTTTTTAGGATGATTGAATTGGTTTGATGTATGACTGCAATGATGTTTGCCCAAAAATTTGTTGATGAGTAAGGCATAATGTAAACAACTTTTTAAAAAATTGATTTTGATGACTATCATATGATTCATGCTATACATTAGATAACATGCACAAAAATGATTAGCTATCGTGCCTAAGGACCAAAACACTCAAGCAAATTAAAGGAAACATGAATTAGGAATCTCAAAGTCATGTGATATATCCACAAATTAGGGGAATTGCACCTTCATATTAGCATACCAAACAAAAGAGAAATATCAATATTGTTCGCAACTCAAACAAATAGAAGTTAATAAAATTGTGAAGACTTGGTAATTTTTTTAAAAAATGATAAGACACCAAAATATTTTTTTTCAGAAATAAATATTTCAAATTCATCATTTTTACACCTAACAAGTTGCGAACTCACATTTGTTCTTTAATAATGGCTATTTAGTCACTTATATTGTCTTAATGATTTACCATTTTTGACAATATGCCCGATAAAATGGGATAAAAAAAACAATATATATTTTTAAATAATAAAAGACCAATTTAATTAATTTATCAAGATAACATTAAATTAAATAGGTAACCGTTCTTAGAACAGATGTTGTAAGGTGTTAATATTTTCCCTTCACATAATTAACCCCCAAACTTGAACTCTATGCAAAACAATTTTTTAGGTGTCAAATAACACTATTATATTTTTTTAATGGAATAATCAATTGATGTTCACTCTCAAACTTCATTTTGTTCAATTAATTTCTAATTGCCTATTTTTCCCGATGTGGTGCCCTTTGTTTTTGGGACGATTGTGAGATATACCTATATAAATTTCATCTAAATATAGAATATATTAATATTTTCTAATTAAAATTAATAGAATTATATTTTATTTGTTTATTTATTTATTTTTATTCAATGCCCATTTTCCTTCGGATTAATTATTTTAAACATTCAAAGAAAATTCCTTAATCCTACAATTCCATTGATTTTCATTCCCCTCCTAATATAAATAAATCATGTTCCCAAAATACATGATGCATCTTAAAATGCAAAATACAATTAGGTTGTGTTTGTATTAGCTCAAAGGTTCGAATCTTGAGAGTCGTCACTGTTGAAAGGACTTTACCATATCACTTCCTAATCCAAAGAGAATTAGTCTCACACCCAAATAGTATGGAAATACTTCTAGCTCTAGTCAACATAAAAGAAAAAGAATAAGGGATAAGAGAACAAAAATTTCATTTTCTTTATGTTTGGTTGTCCAGAAATGAATGATGAAAAGAACCTATTGACCTTATCTTCCATAGCTCCACTACAAACCCACTAGGCAACCACTCCACTCCTCCTCTACCACCATCTAAGGCAGAGGGAGGGGGCATGAAGATGCCATGGCCTTCTTCAAGTTTGCAATTTCTTGAAAATTTCTCTATGTTTTGATGTGATTTTATTCATTTATTTTATCATTTTATGTGATATTTTTTTTGTTAACCCCCCACATTCTTCACCCCCTCATTCAATTTCTGGCTCTCTGTCCTTGACCACCATCGTTCCTTTTCCACAACCTATTTATAATTAGTTTGTTTTAGCTTATGCCCAATGCCAATGGGCATTTGTGGGTAGAAAAAAAATTCATGTAAAAGTGACCTTCAACACTATTAGCATGTTTGGATTGGCTTTTGATTCAAGACTCTCCAAAAACCAATCTAAACATGCTTTATGTCGCCTCAGTATTGCATCGAGTAAAAGTTAAACTAAACAAACATTTACTCTATTCGGCCACGAAACGTATAAGTGACATGGCTATAACCATAATTTCGTTGGCTTTCTTGTTCAACCATTGTCACCACAGCACCCAAAGCAGTGTACTATATACCTATCCAAAGCCTAACGTGAACAATGCACTATAGAGATATTAGCCATGAGTGAACGTTGCGAAGGCCGAAGGTGAACATTGCGGAGGTCAACAATGAGTAGAGACCGACGGTGAACATTGTAGACACTGACGGTGAACATTGCACAAGCCAATGGCGAATGCTGTAGAAGTCCACGATGAGGACTTGCATCTGATTTCGCCCCCTATGTTACCCCATTTTTGAGTGGGGGTAAAACTTACCCCAATATGGAGGGAAATTTCCTCTTTTCTTTCCCTGATCCACCAAACTCATTTTAATTCCAGAAATTTTACTCTCTTAAAAATTCACCCCTTATTACTCCCAAACCAAATGTACAACCGTAAAAGTATAAATCATTAACTAAATGAATAAACATTTATTTTAACCCCCAAAGATACAAATGTCATTAGTTAAGTTCTTTAATGATAAATACATCAAAGTGATCATTCAATGTTAATTTTTGACATCAAATTGATCATTTAATGTAATTTTTTGACATCAAATTAATCTTTCAATAACATATTTTACATCAAATTAGTCTTCCAAAAAGACTAATTTGAAGTCAAAAATAAAAATTATTATAAGACTAAATTAATGTCACTTGAATCTTTAAAGGATTAAAATAAATATTTACTAAACTTTATTCTATAAAAGATAGTCGGTAGAGTTTTCTTTCATAGAACACTTGCTAATGCGAAAAAAATATTATAAAGGTTAAGTCTCAACCCCTGAATAAGAGCCATTTCTAACAATAGTACAACGCCTATACAAAAGAGATGAATAATGCTGCTATCTGCACGACTACGCAAAAATGGTTCCATCCAAGTCAGGTGACACCACTTAAAACGTTTCTCGTTAGAAACTCAGATTGGGCCACTTGTTGGTTTGCATATTGGAAAGATATGAGTCAGAGTAACCACTCATTTTGATTCTCTAAAAAATATAAGTGTCATCAATTAAGTCCTCCAATAAAAAATGAATATATCAAAATGATCCTTCAATGTCACTTCTTCATAAAGTGGTCCTCCAAAAGAATCAATTTGATATAAAAATTTATTAGAAAACTAAATTGATGTCACTTTGTATCTTTAAAAGATCAAAATAAATGATTACTTAAAGAGTTACTTAAGTAACACTAATCTAAAAGGATTGACTCCAAGCATAGTATATGGTGTAACTCATTCTCTCATGTTAAATCATTCAAAATGTTGTAAATGGGATTAATGAACAGCCACTAAAAGACTGATTTGTTCAGCTTGCATAACAAAATGTTAACAGTGACAGTACTACACCAAAGGCATGCCCAGCTAAGAACATATGTACTCGTGTATGCACACCATCCCAGGCAAATTAGAAAGAAAAATAAGTGAAGGCTTCTCACCTTCTCATTTACGCCAATCAGTACCTCCGTTGTTCCTATGAGAAAATGGTGCTGTCAGAGATTCGAGCTGAAGCCCCAAATCAACAGAGATTTCCCAGTAAGAAATTAAATTATTGACAGCGTTCTACATCTATGTATTTTTATATCTGAAACATTTCTGCTTGAATCCTCCTTCAACATAACTTCCTAGAGTAAATAAGCTGCAATGCCAGTTCACTTCGACCTGTTTTTGTATCTGTATATCCAAAAATGATATGCCCACGAGAGCACAATAAGAACGCATTGTACCAATAAGCCCTCAGTAATTCATGGGCTGACCAAGACTAACTTCCCAAGAGTATGCCAGTACTCCAATGGCGAAGCGTCATTCAAAACTACATTTCAGGCTTGGTTTGGCACTATCCAATGTCAGTATATTCAGGGAATGCTGAACAATCATCAAGGCCTGAGATTAAACCAGCAACATAATCATGTGGGACCACTCCAAAACTCTCCGTTTCCAATGAATTTTCCACATTCAAGCCAAATGGGAGATTCCTATCCATATCATCAATTTCAACTTCATCAATAGTGGATGTAGTGAGATCAAATCTCAGATCCTTGAGTGGCGGCATTGACTGGAATAATGGCTCAGCCTGTTGGTGATGCATTTCACTAGGATCTGTTGAAGTTCTTTTGGACTTCGACTTAGAAGGCTTCGTAGATTCAGAGATGGAAGACTTATGCTTTCCCAAAGATTGTATCCTGGATCCAGGTCGAGACCTTGCATCGTTTGTAGGGAATACTAATGAAGCCCATCCAGAACTGTCTTCCTCACAAGCTCTTGCTGCCTCTCTGAGGGGAAAAAAAACCTATAAGCAGCTTTCTGGCAGTAGAAAAAATATGCTTTATAGACTTGGAAAATAAATTTCAGCATTTATTGACAGCTTGTGGAAAGATGTGGCCAACATACTGCAATGAAGGGGATTTATTTGATGTACAAAGAATTCATGAGAGTAAAATATGACCGAAATTCAACAAGGCCAAAATTAACAGCAAAAGAGCATATACTTTATTGGATCAATCATTCTTGAATAACCAGTAACATTTATATTGAATATAATGAAATATCAACAGGGGAGTTTTGTTTCAGCATAACAAGAACACAATAAGTAAGCCAAAAGAAAAAAGACAAAATAAGCAGCTCTCCACCATAAAAAAGACTATTCAACTAGACTTTGCTAATGATCTAAGCCAAGAAACAGAAAACTGTACAGGTAAAACACAGGCCAACACCAAAAAGTAACTGTTTTTACAGATCAATGCAAAAGAAATTGAGTATGGATAAACATATCGCTGACAGAGTATAGCAATATCAAATCACCAACATCAATCCTGCTATTACTACCTGTTCCAGGCAATAATCTACCAAAGCACTGACTTGCGCCTCTCAATGAAGGGGCAAAAAAGAAGAGTAGCAATTTTCTGATCTACCAAAGAAACCAGAGAATAAAAAATGAATCATTCAATGAGGCAACCACTCACTGCCAAATTACAGACACTTCCTTGGAAATCAATTCCCCCAGCAAACCAGCAAGTTGCAAAATCTAAAAATACTACAATTAAGACATGGAATTTGATATCAAAATTATTGATGAAAAATAAATTCAATTTTTCTTAATAAGATAAGGACAGGCCACACCACTGAAGCAAATTGTTGCCTGTCATGAAATCAACTAATTTACCCATTATTGGCACATCAAACCATGAACTAAAACCCATTCTGTTGTATTCAGCCATACCTGAAACGATTCTCAGCAACAGACGTACAATCTTTAAGATGATCATTTTCTCCTGTTTGCTTATTTAAAGATGGCAATGGTTCTGTCCCACGTATTGATAAATTTATAACAGATGGAAATGAAGATGAGGCATCACTCTCCTCTTTCTGGAACTCCAATGTTATATCCAGCTGATCTGCACTCACTGGCATGTCTTCAACCCGGTCAGAGAGGAAGATTTTGTCATTCTGTTGCCTACTTTTGGTGTCATCAAGTGCAGCTGCTAATAACTTCTTGCTATGCGCCAAATTAGTGAATGTCATCCTTTCAGAGGGTTTCTTCAAGGAATTCTGTGCATGCTGACCAATGGAAGTAAAGAAACTCTGATCAAAATAGAGACCATTACAGGTAGGTGATGGATTTTGCCTGCGGTCAACATGTGATGCCACCTTCCAGACAGATGACAGCAACGCAAAAAAATGCTTCTGCAGTAGTAACTCTCTATTTGGCTGCTCAGAAGCAACATCTAACAACATCCGAATGTTATCCTGCCAAAATAAATTGTATGAGGAAAAAGTTTCTCTGTTGCAATTTTCAATTTTGAGAGGATGAATGCCTAATAGGAATTATCAGATATTTTCTACATCATTTATAGTAAATAGAATTTGCAATCTACTCTCCAAATGATGATGAGGTTATACAGATGAGGACCATGAGGTAAACAACATAGCATGCAAATTAAAAAAAAATGAAGAGATCAAAATAAGCATGTTAAAATTGCAAATCTAACCTCTGTAACTTTAAGAAGAGCCTTTCCAGAGCCAGCATTGTTGATCTTCTCATAATTTGCATTGTCCATCGAGAACAAGACATATTTTTGGAATAGTTCTCTGAACCTCTCACAGCAGTGGACAGGATGACGATATCTCCCCCTGTATGCCCCACCAGCAGTCATTCCATAAAGCGTTTCGCTAACCAAACTCCAGTTAGAACCATATTCATGTACAATTGCACATAATATTGCATCTTCCTGTGGCAACCAAAAATCAGCAGATGGAACACAATCTTTGGACCAAACACTTCCCTTCTTCAATTTTTCTGGTTTTATCATCAAGATCCGTTTCACTGGCATTGGAGTGATGGATATTTTTCCTCCCATCTTACTCCTGCTACCAGTTTTCTGTTCGAAGTCAACCAAACTTTCACATGGCTTTGATTCTGCATGTTCATCTTGCACAACTAATGAGTTGGAATCTAAATCTGAAGTACAAGTGTCAAGAGGAGCCCTCTTTATTTTTTTGGACTTCTTAAGTCCCATTTCTTCTTCACCATCAGTTGTTAATTTAGACTTTTTACGTTTTTTATGCATAGTTGAATGTGGAGACACCAAAGCCAGACTAGTGACAACCTCATCATCTTTAGACATTGGCTCTGCTTGTGACTCTTTTTTCACAGGTCTCAAGCCAGAGGTTAAAGATCCTTTCTTCAGAGATTTGAACTTTGCTTTCTTGGGTTTCTTTTTAGGTTTGGGCTTAGAATCACTTGGGGTTTGAGTCCTGCTGAAAAAAGAAAGATATATCATTCTCAGGCATTTTCATATTTAGGTTATTATCTTGTTTCAATGAAGAATTGTTCCTATATTTCAAACTTTACATTACTAAAGGCTAAAGCTATAGAAAAAACAATCAAAGTTAAACTGATTTTCTAAGCCAGGATTAATACCAAAATCCCCCATAGAAAACACTGTTTCATAGAAGCATGTTACATTTAGTAAGTGTGAAAAATTGGCTTTACACGGATGTTACAGATCCTTTTATTGGAGGCCAGTAATGGGGAGGGAGGAGACAATGAAAGTTCAATGCTGTCTTACTTTTTAGAATCACAATTTTCTTCCTCAGCTTCCTCTTTCTGTTTAGCCTCATATTCGAGTTCCTCCATTAACTACAAGAACAGAAAAGCAAACATATTAAACCATACCCAAAGACAACCAAAAAAGAAATCTAAAGTTTACACAACACACCTGATGTTGAGCCAAGGCCTCTACTTGCTGTCGATATGCCTCAGTTGCAAAATCAGCATCCCATCCTAATATAATAGACAAAGACAGTGTTCAATCTCACAATTATGTCATGCATACAAACTAAACATCTTTGGAAGTCAATATTTATAACAAGCCATCAGCCGAACAAGTCAATATACTAAACATTGTGAGCACCAAAAGTCATTAACAGATCAATTTCAATTTTGAAATTCAATGAAAAAGGACAACCACGTGCGAATTTAATTACAACACATTTATAAATGGTTTCAGGTGTGATGAACATACAAAGGAACATGAACTACAAGTGATTTTATAGCATGTTTTATAACCTCACATACCCACTAAACTCTGCAAAAGACATGTTATTTGGATACTGTCATGAGTTAATGACATTTCACGAGATCTAATCTAATAACAACCACCTATAATATTTAGAGTAAACAATTATTTTAGTCCCCTAAAGATACAAGTGACATCAATTTAGTTCTCTAATAATTGTGTGACATCAAATTGATCACTTTAGAGGACTATTTTATGTCATTGAAGGACCAAGTTGATGTCAAAAAATACATTGAAGGACCAACTTGATGTCAAAAATTAACATTGAAGGACCAATTTGATGTCACCAATTATTGGAGGATTAAACCGGTGTCATTTGTATCTTTAAAGGACCAAAATAGGTGTTTACTCTAATATTTATAGACAAAAATAACGACAATTTCAAATTTTATGAAGCAAAGGGGGCAAAGAGGTGCATACTTTCATATAGAAGAGGTTCCTCATCTTCATCAATTTCTGCTTCCATCTCCTCCTTATACTTTTCAATCCGGTCCAATTCCCATTCTGTGTCCTCAATCCTGACTTCTGATTCCAAGGCTGCTTTATCTATAATTGGATCCCACAGCTCTAGAAAACGAATAGCATATCGATCAATTGGACGTAGCTCATTCTCAAAGGCTGAGATAGCTTGTCCAGCTGCAGCTGCAGCTGCAGCCATCTCTTTGACATCAGCCAGCATGTCAACATCATCTTCTTTGACAGCAACAGTGGGAGGTCTAGCTTCCTTAGGATCACATCCATTTAACATTAACGCATTCTCTTTACTTAAATTGGAAACTGATTCACCTAATTCTGCAGGCTCATCATCCTTCATATCATCCTTTATATCATCCTCATTTACATACTCATCCTCTTCAAGTCTCCCAATGGCTTCTTCTGTAAACTCCTGGTTGTCCACAGCTTCTTCCAGTTCAACTTTCTTCAACGCCATATAATCTGCTTCATCTTCTACATATTTCAATGCAGCCTCTACATCTGCATTAGTTACAGAAACCTCCCCATGGTTCTGGTTTTTCTCCTTCTGCATATTTTTTATTGGAAGTGTTCTATGACCTGAAAATAGTTCCAAAGGATCAAGCTTCTTAAAGAACTCAGTATTATAACCCCCACTTTGTATAACTAGATTATCAAGTGCACGCTTCTGATTTGCTTTCTTCAAAATATTCTCTTCAATGGTGCTTTCACTAATCAATCTATAGATATGAACTTCACGTGTCTGACCAATCCTGTGGCACCGATCTTGAGCCTGTTGATCCATAGCAGGATTCCAGTCGCTATCATAAAATATAACTGTGTCAGCTCCAACAAGATTGATACCAACACCCCCACTACGGGTTGACAAGATGAAAAGAAAAATTTTGGGGTTTGTGTTAAAACGCTGCATTAAGGTCTGCCTCTCCTCTGGTTGAGTTGATCCATCTAAACGCATGTAAGTGTAACCATACAAATTAATGAAAGCCTCCAATAAGTCAAGCATCTTTGTCATCTGGGTAAATATCAGAGCTCGGTGACCTTCTGATTTTAATTTCCTCAACAAAATTGCTAGCTCCTGCAGTTTCCCGCAGTCAAATTGTATAAGACGCCTATCTGGGAAATACACTTGCCGGCGGACAATGGCTGGCCTGAGTGGTGACAGAAGTGGAGACAGAACTTCAGAGCATTTCTGCTTGTACGATGGGTGCAGAAACACAGTTGTCTCACTTCTACTGCACCAGCAAGCAGGACGGGGTGCTCGTGCAGCTGGAATTGCAAACATGAAACCTTCAACCACATCAATCATCCTTTCAAATCGTTCAACTGGGGAGAGAACAATGTCAGCCAGCTTTGATGAGTACAAGTATGAACTGGGGTTTGCCTTCACCTGATGAATGTCGTATACAGGATGCCTTATGGTAACAAGATCCCTTAGGGTCGTTGAGTAGATGGGTCTCTTTTTACACCTCAAGGAGTTCCACCATGCAATAGCTGATGCACGTTCCTTCGCCTGTCTTAGCCTCTCTTCCCAAATTGCCCTTTGGATATCTTCAAAAATGTTTGTTCCTTGCAGTTTTTTCCGATATTTCAGTCCAGGCCTAATTACTTCTAGGTCACTCGTATCAGTACGTTCCATGATTAAACTTGCAGGGGTCTCAATAGCTTGCACTGCATCACTCTCCCAAGAAGTCATGCTATAGTCAAGATGAGTAAATAAAAAACCTAAACCTCTAAGGTCTACTGTTGAAAAGGAACTAGGACAAAACATTGAGCAAACAGAAGAACTTAATTGAATATCAATACCCCACATATCAAAAGAACTGACAATAGGACGACCCTCAAATAGGTCAGGATGATTGCAAACCTTACGAAGCTGCATTATAATACTAATCATCCCAAAAAAATTGGCACTTGCAAGAGTGGCTTGGGTCTCTGAGCTAGCAATGAAGTCTTCATACAAATTCCGCTGCCTCTTTGACAGTCTACAGTATATGACATGCTCATGTTTCATTGGAAGTTGCTTCTCCACATCTCGCTTTAATCGACGGAGTAAGAACGGACGAAGGACATTATGCAGGCGATCAACAACCTCCTTATTAACTTTTTCTTCTCCCTCTACCATCCCTGATATAGGATTACTAAACCAATCCTTAAACTCTTGATGAGACTGGAAAACATGGGGCATCAAGAAATGCATGAGAGACCACAGTTCCATGAGATCATTCTGCAGTGGTGTACCAGTCAAGAGAATACGTCGTTTCGAATTGAAATTCAAGAGTGTCTGCCACCTTTGTGACTTCCAATTTTTAATGAGATGAGCTTCATCTAAGATCAAGTATTTCCACTTCTTTCGCTTAAAAACTTTGGAATCCTGAATGACTAGTCTATAAGTTGTTATGCATACATGAAATGAGTTCGGTTTCAACCATCCTTGCCTTTTAAGTTTTCGCTCCTTTGCGCTTCCAAAATAAGTCAAAATTTTAAAAGCAGGACACCATTTCAGAAACTCAGTCTCCCAGTTAAGCATGACACTAGTTGGTACCACAATTAAGTGTGGACCCCAAATCCCCTTTTCACAAGCAAGATGTGCAAGCAAAGCTATAGTCATAATTGTTTTTCCAAGCCCCATTTCATCTGCCAAAATTCCATTCAGTCTTTTTTCATACATTGTGACAAGCCAATCCAATCCAATGTGTTGATACTCACGAAGAGAGTACTTGAGCAGAAAAGGGAACTTTGTGCGCACTTTAGTTGTGGAGAAGGTGTTTCCAGTTGGTTGTGCTGATCTTGCAGCAGCAGCTGCATCAGCAATTATATTCTCACTTTCTCTTTTTTCTGAATTTTCATGAGGTGCTTCCCAATGTTCTTCTGCCTGGGACTGTACAACAGCCAGGTGCTCACCAGACTTGACATCTTCATCCATAGAAACAGCAGGATCCTTCCCTCTAGCATCTTCATGGACTGGAGAATCCAAATGGTCCTCCGATAAAGCAGAAGCATAGTCGGATTCATCTTCATCTTCACTTGGGTCCTAATATATAAAAGAACATAAACAAAAATCAATGTTTAACACCAATGACTTACGCCATAAGTAACAACTACAGATGAATATTGCCTACCTTCCTATACCTTGCAAGAAGTTCCTCAACAGGCATGTCACTCTCCTTTTGCAATAATGCAATCTACAAATAATAGCTTCATCATGAGGGGTAACATGGCAATATATGCATATATAAACAAAGCAGACTAGCTAGAACAATTATGGTCAATAATCCCTGAATTCTAAATTAGTATTTGGAAATAATGTGGGAGAAAGACAAGCAGACTAGATTTTAACCTCATCCTTGGGATCAATTGCATCCACTCTTCCCAGTTTTTCATCCTCAGATAAGGTGGTTTCATCATCCTGATCATTGTAACGTAGTTAAGACACAAAATTGCCAGCTAAACAACCAATAAATGAAATCAATTATATAAGTAAAACCTTCAAAATAGTTAAACAAATGGTTCAGTCAACAGTGTCGGTAACTTCTTTTATATAAAATGTCGGTAACTTCTTTTATATAAAATCCAATCAGATACAGTTGCATCCAAAAAAATCCTTGACTTCAATCAAACTTCAATTTGTATATAAAGATACTAGAATTCTGACTAGCAAAAACTAATCATATTCTACATGTGGATTTGGTAACATATGAAGCAAAGGCTTGGTTTACAAGGTGACCACTTCACATCTGGTCATTCATTTCTTTCAACTACTTGCCAAAGTTTGTTTCCTCTACATGTGCAAAGGCTTGCTGCATGCCCAGAGTTGTTAATGGCGGAACGCGGCGCGGAGCAGCTACCCCCAAAAATGCTATAGCGGCATAGCAGATCATAAAGCGACCGCTTCACCGAAGATTGCGGATGCAATGTTAAAAATTCACAAATTTATAATACACATAATTAATACTCAAAACTCAGTGTTCATCATTAATAATCAAAACTCAAACGGGGAGTTGCTATGTGACTGTGATGATGCCATGGAAGAGGCTGAATGCCTGGAAAATGGGATGGGCTTTGATCTGGACAATTAGAAAGGTGCGAAACAGAGGCTGAGTGAACAAGAGAAGGCGGGAAATGTGAGAACGGAGGCTGAATGGGGGCGAGTTCAGGCAAAACTCCGGCAGAGAGTGCGTAACAGAGTGCATGCAAAGGGTCGTGCGGCTGAACAGAGTGAGAAATCAGGGTAAAACAGAGATTTTGTTAGCTTAAGTGAGGGCAAAATAGAAATTTTGTAGGCTTAAGTGAGGGTAAAATAAGAACTTCATTCAAAAGAAAAGAAAAAACAGATTTCAATCTGTGTAGCATCGCTGCGACACAGATGCTGGGTGAACAGGAGAGGGTGGGAAATGTGAGAACAAAGGATGAATAGGGGTGGGTTCAGGTGAGACTCAGGTGGAGAGTCCAAAACCCAGTGCGTGCAAAGTGAACTCAGAGTGTGAGCTCGTGCAACTGGGTTTAGGACTCTGTTCGTGCGGCTGAACAGAGTGAGAACTGAGAAATCAGTGTGCAACCTTGTGCGGTTTCGTGCGGGTGAACAGACTCGGACTGAAAAGCTTTGTGCGTGTTGAACGGCTGAAGAGAGTGGGCAATCAGTGGCTGCTAAACCTAACTCAATGGGGGTCTGTAGCATGATGAGTGTGGGGAGGCAAAAGTCACAAAACTCCCTCAATCAGATGTTTAATTGGGGGAATAGAGAGATTTCACTCTCTAATAAGTATAGCGGCCGCTATGGCCGCTATTTCAACTGCGACTCATCACAATAGCAGTGCTATTGGCCACTCCACTCCACCGCTCTACTATGAAGGTCTTGTGGCATTTAGGGCCGCTATTGCAAGCGCTACAGCCGCTATTAACAACACTGCATGCCCTATTGCACATGCTAGAAGAAACTATAACCAATAAAAAATCCTCCATAAAGCTCCAGTCATGACTCATGCCATAGACAGCATTCAACCTCTTGATAATGTCCTATTTGATATGATTGCCCTTGTCATCACATAAATTCCAATCTAAAAGATAAAACGATGACAGGCACTTGCAATGACACCAGGAGAAGAGAATAATGAAAAGTGCATCTAAACAAATCAACCTTATGTGTAGGGAAGGAATAGGGAGATACCGGTAGCCTTACACCATTCACAACTTGATATGCTATGTCATGATTACAACATTAAAGTTTCACCAGAACATGAGGAAAGCAGTGTAAACATTTGAGATAAAAAATAACATCATCACTTTGCAAACTCTTAGAACATTTCTGACATGCATCGTCCGCAACAGCAATAATATATGGGTCAAATACACACAACTGATAGAGAGAAAACAAAAAAAAAAAAACCATCTAGCTCAACTACCAACCACACCTACCTCATTGATGATCAAAATCAATTGGAACAAGCTTAAAAATGGAAATGATAGCAATTTGTATTCGCACATAGTATTACCTTATCTTCTGTGCCAAGCAAGAAGTCACCATCTTCCTGCCAATTTTCAGAGCACAAGTCAGGAACACAGATAACATAATAAGTTAACAGTTGAATGTTAATCAATCACAAGAAAAAAAGGTGCAAAGAGGGGAAAAACAAAAAACTTAAACCAGTGATGGAGTGGACAGAGACTGTTATTGATTGCATGTAACAGAATAAACTCATATGAACAAGGATGATAACACTAAATTGAAAGCAAATTGAGAAAGCAAAGTATGGTACATATAAGTGAAGCAGGCAAAAAATCTCAGTGCAGCTTATAGAATAAAGGAAGTGAAATTTAATATTAATAGAAACGATATTTAATATGACAACCCTTAATTTTGGCCCCTATATCATGCAGATTCCTCACAACTGTATATGACAATGTGTAAATCAGCTAGTATGAGGGTTGGCAAAGATCACGAGTCGTAGATTCATTTGATGGCAATTTAGTGGTGGCAATGAACAATTCTTCTATTTATCTGAAAGCATTGAAAAGTTTATTTATCTTTATTGGCTCATGGTACCCGAGAGACTAAAGGAGTATATTATATTTAAATGGACATCTTCACTTTGGAAAACCACTTATTTCCCAAAATCATGGAGGAGTTGCAGAAGAGAGAGAGAGAGAGAGAGGTGGGACGATGGAGAGAGAGGGGAGGTGAAGTGAACATATAGAGATGGGCTTTGAAGGCATCAAACAAAATGGTGTGCAATTGGGCTGTTTGATGGATTTTTTCCGCATCATAATTGCTGTGTGAGTAATTAACTATGAAGAGGCGCCATATAGGAGCCAGATCTGCAAATTTCTCAATGTCCCAGAGTTAGCAATTAGGAAAACATTGTAGCATTTTTTAAGCAAAAAAGACTTATCTGGGACAAATACTTTTAGGACAAAAATGAAACTTGAGTCAAACTTAAGGGATAAAAGACACGTTTTGCCTAAAAATAGAATTATAATGCAATCTCACCTCTTCATCAGTAAAGTCATATGCAAAATTTTCATTGGCCATCTCACTGGAAACCTCTTTTAGATTTTCAGATTGATGATCCTCATCTTGAGATAGATTGTTTGCTGGTGTTGCTACATCACCATTACTTTCATCCTGTTAGTAGAAAATGAGCATTACACTAAGTCCTTAACTCACTTGTTATTCAAAGTGGTAAAAATAAACACATACAACTTACACAACGACGACCAGGGACCATGCTGGAGTTGCTTGTGCCAATTTTCCTGACAGATAAAAGATCATCTCCATTTTCTGCAGTATATGAACCATGCCCTCTGTCAGAAACAACAATAACTTGTGCAAAATAAAAGGGGCACATACCTGATGCTAGTCCTTACCATCACCATCACCATCACCATCACCAGCTCTAACTATTTTCCCACCATCTTCACTATGCTCAGGACTACTTTCTTGGCTAACTGACTCTCCTAATTGATAAAAAAAAACAATGGCATCAATTCTCCAATGGTCTATTAAGGCAACCACAACGGCTATATTAAGGCAGAGCTGGCTATCACATGGTTCTCTTTTAGAAAGGTAGGTATTGGACCATCCTAACTAGCCAACTTTTACCATCTTTCCTTTTATGGTCTATATGCTGAGAACAACTCAGCATTCCAGAAATCCAAAAAGAGGTTGGTTGATATGATAAACTCACCTTTCTCTCCAGCATAACGTTTGAGTAACTCCTCAAGTGGAAGATCAATTTCATCATGCAAAGCTGCCAATTCCTCTTGCCTTTCTTCTTCAGTTATAAGAGCCTCATCTTCCTCAAGGGTTTGCTCATCATCCTCCTGGAAACAGTACCACCATTAACTTTAGTCCACATATGAGTATGGACCAATCCTCACCCATTGAAACACCAAAAGAAATAATCAGGTCAAAAACATAGTAATAGAGTTGTTCAACTACCAAAAGAAACACATCATTGAGAAAACTTCCAAGTATGCACATGGATAAACAACAGAACTGTACATGGACCATCATCTATGAAAGTAACAATACAAAACGGAAATTCTGAACATAATTAAGGACATAAAACAAGTAAGAGTTATAAATCAAATTTAAATATGAATTGCAAAAGTACAATAGAAGGAGAAACTTTCCGAAAATTATTTATTTATAAATGAAAAAACAATAGAAGGAGAATCAAAAAAAAAAAAAGACTTTATTCTCCCTATTCTCTTTATATATTTGGGTCACACTTGATTTGAGCTAACTCTGTTTCAAGAAATATGATCACAGAGGAAAAGAAATGCTTTTAAGAACATTTTTTTAGCTAGAGATTTGTATGCACATTACACTAGTTTCAATTCAGTAAATGAGTCTTAAGTGGTGACTGTCAGGAGTTTAACCAAAGACCAGGACTCCACTTTGAGAAGAGAAAGTCGATATCCATTAACCAAACTAATATATCAATTAACAATGCCACAATTAGAAAATGCAGCAAGCATATTATATAATGCTTTTTTTCTGATAGAAAACATAATAACATAGGATATAATGCTCGCTTTCATTGGTTGTTTAACAAAGAAAATGAAACATTGCCCGTGGTAGTGGAGCCTAACATATCTGCAGAATCCAGAAGTTGTAACATATTCTATTTCAGCACACCAATTTACAAGCAGACCATCTCTTTGTTTACTTTCCACTGAAAGACAAAGCACGTGCAACTCCCATTGTCATGCAGCAGCAATATTGCATTAATTTTTTTTACAAAAAATATGGACTTCAGTCAACCAAACAATATGCAGATTAACAAAACCAGTTTTAGTTCATGCAGAGTGCAAGTAGCACCAATAGGCACCTGAATGTTCAGCAATATGTTAACGATAGCATGACACTTGATATAAATAGAAACCCATAATCATTATCTAGGTTTCTGGAAGCCACAAGTTGCCTTCACAGACACAGTGCCAAAAAACTCTTGAACCTGAGTATTTGATGGTGATAATCAAGAGAATAGTAGTAAAATAAATAAATAAAAAGGTACCAATTCATCATCAGATTGTACATCATATTCTTCATCATTGTCAGGTGCATCTGACTGATACCCTGCTACAAATGGATTGAGTGAAGTTAGTAAAAGAAGTCATGTCCACTCCATAACTTTAAAGATACATCTATCTACCCACCAACATTAGCTTCCTTAGGTTCATCAATAATGTCTTCATCTACGCCTTTGTATTGAATACTACTCGTGTGATGCTCTGCAGAATTTTTCTCCACTGGTTTATATGCATCCACAAGATTTTCTGCTAACATTGTTGAGTACCTGAAAAAATATATATATATTTAAAAGAAAAAGTCAACAGAGTCAAGTTGATTACCAATTACCGCAAAAAAATAATAAAGGAATCCACCTCTCAGTTTGCCCTAAAAGAAACTCAAGCTGTTTGTCAAGTGCCTTTTTCTTCTTCTCATCAAGCTCCATTTGATGCTTGTAAAGAACCTGTGACAACAATAGAGGATGAACGACATCAAATGAAAATTATGTAAACAATCAAATCAAATTAATACAAACACATTACCAGCTTTTCTATTTTTGTCCAGAATTTCTTGACATCCTTAGAAATATTTAGTGCAACTTTTCTTAACCGTTGCTCTTCTTCCTGAACAAGATTCAGCTCTCATCACACAACAGTACAGAGAGAAAAAGAAAAACAAGCATACAATCACAGAATTCTGCTTTCTGAAACTTAAAATAGTACAATCACAATGTTGGTAACAGTGGCAGGTTATCAATCGCTTTCATTTATAGAAGGGAGGTCAGAACCTTCATCTTCTTTTCACCTCTTGTAGCCTGATCTAACATGCCTTTGCTGGCTCTTAAAGCAACTTTCTTTGCCTGAGCTAATTTCCATTTTCTCTCTGACTCAAAGTCCTGCAAACCAAAAGTATTGCAAGCATGATCATATGAAATTATGAATTAAGAGATTACCACATTGAACATTTCAGATTTTCAAGGTGAAATTAGTGGATACCTTTGATAACCACACCATCTCTTCTAAGACATGGTCCCAATGAGTTTTGGGTCGCCGAGGCTCCCTTGGAGCTTCAAGTGCCTGATACAGAAAAAAGTCATAAATTGAGAAAGAAAATAGGAGAGAACAACAATATTATAGCAAAGTAAGCAATTAAAACATTCTCATTGGACGATTTCTTTTTTTTCTTTCTCTTCTAGGTTGTTCTAGGAGTTTTCTTATCCTCCTCCTTTGTAAATCTCTAATTTCTCTTAATGAATTCTAATTTTATACCAAAACATGTTCTCATTGGAGAATAACAGAAATTTTAGAACATTCCGTCCAATATTCAAACCAAACAAGTCATATATTTTGGCTTCATTTGAGCCTCTACTTGATGAGGCTTTCCAGTAAAGACACAGCCAAACACAGGAAGAAAAAGCCCAGAAGAGAGCAATCAAAAAGGCAACAGCCGTATGCCATCTTCAGTATGTATATGTTTATTCTCCAAATTTAATCAGAATTGCAAATAGCTTCAGGTTGGATATCATGCTTATACAATCTTACTTTAAACTAAATTTCCCTTGCAAAACGTAAATACATTCCCATACAAATTTTACCATACCATACTTGCTCTGCTTTTATTAATTTTGCTATATTGGTAAAATTACAAATTAAAACATAGATAAATGACAATTTTGTTATAAATTTAACAATTTTATTATATAAATATTCATTTCTCAATTGAACCCACTGCTAGAAAATCAAGAGTCATTTGTGTTTATTGATGAACACTAGGTGTGTTCTCCCACCTTGGAGTAGTTTCTCATTGTATTTCAAAGGTTTTGGTAGGAATAAGGAGGCTCTGACCTTATGGCAGTGTGCAATATATGCAGCTCTCTGATATTTAGTTGGAAAGCCCGTATTTTCAAGGGTGTCTCTTGGCTCTTATATTTATTATGGGATAGGTGTGTTTATGGATTTTCTTTGGTGCTCTGCTCATGGTTCTTTCAAGCATCAAGAGATTTTGTTACTGGTATGCAAAGAGATTGGACAGCTTTGTTGCATTTTTTAGCCAATTTGGCTCACTATTTTGTTCTTCTTTCTCTTTTCAGAGAGATTTTTAATCCTCCCCCAGCTGTAAATTATCTCTTTTTGAGTTGACAATGTTTCAGAGGTGAAAATTGGAGATCACTGTATGCCACCCACTTATCACTAAGGTGTATTTTAGGAAGAAAGGCAAGGGCAGCAGGGAATTAGAGGCACGTGGGGTAATGAGGGAAATATGAGTGGGGATCAATTTGGGGAAGTGTATTGTAACGACCTGCACACATGGCAGGTGGAGCAGGGACCTGATTCTGTTAGTGAAATGGAATAAGAAGAGAGGAGAGAGAGAGAGAGGACAGGGCAAGCAAGGTTTGAGTGAGGATTGGGAAGGGAGGAAGCAGATCCCTCGAAGAGTCTGCAGTGTCTCTATTTTTCTTTTCTGTTGAGAGTTATCTTCAGATTTTATACAGAAACCTTCATCTGACACTGATATCATCAATATATCAGTAGCAGGACAGACGTTCAGTGATAGAGTTAGGAACAACAGCAAGTCTAATTACTAATAACAGGAGGTATCCTTTACACAGATAGATTCAGATATAGAGACTGAACCAGAAATCAACCAGAAAAAGAAAAATAACCAGGAGATACTCCCGTGCAAGACTATGAAACTAAGCACAAAACTCCACACACACTCCTCTCCTTACCATACACTCTTATATCCCCCTGTACACGTGATCCCTCTACCCCTGAACTTCTCTAACAGATTCATCATGCTTTTTCTGCCTCAGCAGAATATCCCACTAACGGTTTTCGGTCAGGTTCCCTGCTGTTCCTTTTCCCTTCTTTCTTCTAGTGTAAACAAGCCACTGATGTGGCCTTTCTTCATTTAGGGCCTGGCCCAATTCATCATGTCTAACATTCAGTGACAATTTTCATAACATTTTCATTCTGATTTCTAGTTTCCTATCAATAACATCATACCACAAGTTGCACATTTTAGGTATATTCGAATTGGATCCATCTTACAAAGTGATAGGGAGATTGATGGGATGTCACAAATAGGATTCAGGTTGGGGGATGAAATGCAGAAATGCTTCAAGTGTAATTTGTGATTGCAAAATGTCTATCAAAAGCAAAGGAAAATTCTACTAGACAGGGACTGCTTTAAAACCAGCAATGGTCTATAGTAGTGAATGTTGAGCAATGAAGTGCCAACAATAGCAAAAGATAAGTGTTGGCGGAGATGAGAATGCTGATTTGGATGAATGGACATACAAGAAAAGAGAAGATTAGGGACAAATGTATTCAAGGGAAAGTTGAAATAGCGCCGATTGAGGAGAAGGTGACGGAAACTTGTCTAAGGTGGTTTGGTCATACGAGAAGAAGACCAATAGAGGCTCCAGTGAGAGAAGTAAATCAAATGGAAGATAGTCCGATTAAAAGGAGTAGATGAACCTAAGAAAATTTTAGGAGAAACCATTTAAAAAGACGTTGCGTAATGGCTTTACGTAAATTTGGTTTTTTATAGAGCCCAATCGCATCGATTAATCCATGTAGCCGACCCAACCTAGTGGGATAAGATTTGGTTGTTGTTGTATTCTAATAATATTTTTTCTTTTATTAAAAAAAAGTTAAAAATAAAAAAGAAAGAGTTGTGTAAAGTTAGCACTTTCCTAATCAATTATAGCTTTCTGCTCATATACAATGTATTGATTTATATCTATAAATAATATAATATCGAAATACTAGTCTGATGATAATTTCAGCACCAATAAACAAAGAAAGACCACTACTACAAGTAAGATAACTGATTCACGAACTAGTTGGAACTTTTGTTCCAAAAAAACAGGGAAACCCATATTTGCTAGAAAAAGAGACAAGTGAGTCACAGAATTTTCAACTTAGGCAAGGAGCAAAGATAACAGATGCTCATATCTGAACAACATCTTGAAAGGATTACCTTATCATTAATTTATTTCATCACACATCATTCACTTAATTTAATTTTTTTTCTATATTAACATGTTTGCATTTGCAAATGAAAAAAAATGTCAACGTCAAAATGAAATTTGCTTCGCATCTTTTCTGGTGAATTATAGAAGAGAATAGAAATGAAGATGGAGTTCACTGAAAGTTGTAATACTGATTTGCAAATTGTGCAGTGAGAAGAAACACCATCAGCATTTCACCTCTCTAAACTAAGGATTTCTTATGAAATACAATTACCACATATGGTTTTGCTTTTCTCATCTAAAATCCAAATGAGTGAACTCCCTTACCTTACTAACTTCAACTTTGCTCATCCAAACCAAGTGCGATGTATGTCTGACATACAATCAACTTTTTCCAGCACATGATCATATTTGCAATCTTAAAATTGGTATAGTAAATCCAAGAAAATAACAATATCTTTGTGGCAAATTCACTTCCAGACTAATTAGAGAGTAAAAAATCAAAACTCTCGGTTCCTTTGATTTATAGAGTCTCAAAAAATCAATTAAAGAGATAAGTGCACTAATTCAAAGACTCTAAAAATATGTGGGTGACAATTTTTCATTTCAGAGATCCTACGTAGTACAACTGTGATTTTCAATTTTGTTAATAAATCAATTATAATTTCTTAAGCCTAGCAGAGATATATGAAGAATGGCAGGAGTTGCCTTGTCTCCTTTGGTAGGGACATTGTCTTTTCATGCCAAAACATGGGTTTGTTTTCCATAAAGCAAAGGATTCATCCCCTGAAACCTATTATAACTTTGTTAACACATTAAATAGTGATTAACTTCACTTGTTTTTTTCATATAAATAGAACTAGTCCAAATTCCACACCTCTACTTTTTCTCTTTCTGTGTTTTCTTCTGCGTGTCAGTGTGTGTATTAGCCAGTTCTAACCACCACAAGGGCTATTTGAGTTAGTTTTAATCCATTCTAACTCCTAAGTTCTAAATGCATCCCAGAAGTAACCATCAATACCGCAGCCGATTTTCCCGAATTTGGGTTGTTTACACACTAATTGTCGAATATAAATCATACAAAGGACCAAAATTTCAAGCTTCACAAGAATAAGAACAAGAACAAGTGAAGCAAGAAATCAAAACTAGTGACTACAATTTTATTCAGAGCCAAATTTACTTAAGACTGTAGCCGGAACATAATCCTCATGCAATCACGCAGTACATATCAACAACAAAATTTATGCATAAAACTAAAAAATAAATAAAAATAAAAATAAAGTCTAGAAATCACGAATAAAATACAAACTCACCTTTTGCCGTTTAGCTCTCGTCTCGTGATCAATCTTCGACCTGGGACCTTTGGAAGCCATCTCGCTTACCAGAACTCAAGCACGAAACATCTGTTTCACAGCATTCACAGCCTCAGTCAGCGCAATGCGCGTGACGAAACAGGAAACTAAAAATGAGAATAGCATTATGAACAGTAAATCCAAAAAAAGGAACAAAATACCGTACCACGGTGCAAGAAAAGGTTGAAATCGTTCGATTTGGAGTGTAAGCGAAAGGAGACTGCGGAGGAATTGCGATGTTGCGTTGTGTCGTTGGATAGGGTAGAATAGCGGTGGAGGAAATGGAGTTTCGGAGTAGAAAACGCAGCGGTTGGGGGTGGAGTGTGAGTGTGAGTGCGGAGAATGAAGAGATATAAAGGTGAAGTGCAACTCCGCGAAACCTAACAGGATGGAGGAAGAAGAAGAAGAAGATGACGACGATAGAAGAAGCGAGATGGACAGCGCAGCTTCATCCTCTTTCGAAAAGCCTAAAACGCATCGTTGCGATAGTGTATACTTTTCTGAGCCCAAAGTACGCGAAGGGCACCTCTCTCTCTTGTGGGGCCTTATCGTTTTCTTTTAATAAATTAATTAATTGACCGTGCAGTCAGTTTCTTTGTTTTTTTTTTTAGAGAGACCCTGCACTTTTGAGTTGGGTTGTTTCTTAGATTATAGTGAAAAAGATTTGAATGTATTTTAAATTCAGCACAGCATTTTTCGTATTAAAAATTTTAATTTTATCATAGACAAGCTATAATAAAGTTTTTGTTTTATAATCAAAAAAGACAATTGGATATATCCGAGTGTAATGGGGGAAAAATAACAACAACAAAAAAAGAATCGAATAGAAGAATTAAGTTCAATTTCTTATAAACAAATAATATTGATGAATAGATTTAATGTATTTTAATAAAATTCAATTGTATCCAATAAAACTAATGTTAAATTTCATATGTTTATTGTCTGTATTTATATACAATTATTTTTTTACTTAAATCAACACAAGTTGGCTGAATTAGTTTTAGGGTTCTAAAGCTTTGTATTCATAAAGTGTATTAGTTTAAATCATTCTTCAAACAGATGTGTGACTTAACGATCATTCTTTCTTAAGATTTCTTAGCCTTCAAAGACTATAGGTAAGTAGTTTTCATGTAAGAAAATCTTTTCAGAGAATACTCCAAAGACAGTTCTCTTGGTGAACCTCTATATTTCTTTTGAAATCTTAAACATGTCACTTGCATCTTGATCGATGATATTAAAATAACATATCCTTATTACCATTTTTATTTACCAAAAAAAAATTTACACAAAATAATGACCAAATCTATTAACTACAAAGCTCAAAAAGGAAGACTACAACATCAAAGCAACTAAATGGGGGCACTTCAAAAGAATCTATATCTAGGATTTAAATATGTTGTCTTATTTTCATGTCTCTTTCCTTGTCTTATAATTAAATGATGGCAACTCAATAAAAAAAATTTACTTAATTGGCAATAACTTCTCTCTTAATTATTATTTTTTTTGTTGAGTTGTCAATATTTAATTCAGGAACAAATAAATAGGACAACAAATTTGATTCTTTATGTTTAACCCAAAAAAATATAGTCAAATTAAAATATATTTAAAGGAGATTATGACACGTGACACATTGAGGTGTTAGCATATGTGCCATGAAATAATTATTGTAATTGAAAATTTTAATATGGAACTAATTAAATGCAATCATTATGTGCTAATTGTAGAGAATCTATATAATCTACCTAATATATTAAGAGAGAGTCATCTCAATAAAAAAAAAATCCAATAAGGAGAAACTTGAAAGAGATTATGCCATGTGACACTTTGATGCAATGTTGTTAAAATTGGACTGAATAATAAATTAATGAGACTTTTAGTTTAAGTTCAACTGTTTAATTTGGCTAATCAAAATGGATGACATCATAAAAATATCTCCAACTCAATAACATAAACTCCATGAAAATATTCATAAAATGTTAAAAAAAATTATTGTATTTTGTATTAAAATAAATGACTGGCAGATTCAATCGATTTTGTCAACTTTTTTACCATGAATTCGATTATAAAGCTGAATCATAATCGACTAGGCTTCGTCTAGTTCAAATTACATGCTACCAGGCACACCAACTAAGTTTCATCCAGTTCAAACTACACTGTTTTGACATGCTACCAGGCACACCAACTAAGTTTCATCCAGTTCAAACTACACTGTTTTGACATGCTATCATGTGTGTCTGATGTACTTAACGTAATTGAAATTCTTAATAAGAAAATACATATATGCAAACCAATATGCATTAAATGTGATAAAAAAAAAGCTCAAAAATAAAAGGAAAATATCTCAAATATCTAAAAATCAATATAATTAGTATGGAAAGATATAAATGCAAGCATGTGTTTTTTGATGTAATTGAAATTCTTAATATAAAACGTTATAATATAGCACATTTATTAAACATAGTCATAGAACATGAAGTAGTCAGGATCAATTAAAAGACAAAAGTTACTGGGCTAAGTTATATTTTGATTTTACTGTATTAAAATAATTTTTTTAATAATTGTTCTTATTTTACTGCATAGGAACTAGAGAGATTATGACTTTATGAAATTTAAGAATCATTTTTAGTATTTGGTGATTTGGAGATAGCACATTGAATTGGGCTTGAGGTTGGCTAAGTTGACCCACTTATACAACAATTTGACAACTAGTGTTTTAAAAATTAATTTAACCAAACTGATTGAACCATAAATCGGAAGTTGTACTGTCGTTTAAGCGGTTAAATCACTCAAAATTGAAAAAAAAGAAACTAGCTAACTAGGAAACCGTCCGGTTTGTTGGTTATGTTCTTGCCTTCATTCCAAAAACATCTTTAGCAACAGCCATCTTCTTTCGATGCTTCAGTCATCTCTCTTCGACTGCAAGGGGGCAAGCCAACAAGGCTCCAGTAAAATAGGCATCTTGGCGATAATTGTTTCTACAGCCATCATCGTTGCAAAAATACAGAGAAAAGCAAGAGCATGACCACAAGCAATAGAGGTCTTCGCTGTTCAGAATTTCTTCCTCGATTGCATCAAACAGGCTTGGCTCCTCTTTTCATTACTCGATGTCTTCACGTGAACTTGATTTGATTGATATTTTTATTTAGAGTTAATAATTAAATTGGTCTTTTAAAGACACACCAAACATCAGTTTAGTCTTTCAATTATTTTTGACAACAAAATAGTCCTCTAAAAATACACTGGTCATTAGTTTGGCCCTCTAATGTTATTTTTTGACTTTAAATTAGTTCTTCAAAGCCATTTTTGATATCAATTTGGTCTCTAAAAGTTGGTCTAAAAAAATCAATTTATCTTAAAAATAATTAAAAGATCAAATAAATGTCCAAAATATCTTTGTAAGACTAAAATAAATATTTATTCTTTTATTAATATATTTGTATGACTGATATTTTTACCAATGTATATTTGCTTTTCTCTCTATACTAGTTTGATTACTTGTTAAATCTTGAACGACTCACATATCTATTTTTCCAATTCAACTAATTTTTAAAACATTTGATTATAACCCATATGAGTTCTACGCTTCTACTAAAACTTAACATTGTTAACAAGATGGTTATCTTTGAAGTTTGAACTAGAAGAAAAAAGACAATCAGCTCACACTTGAAGGAACCTTTCCCTCTTGGCTCTATCTTCTCCTTCGCATAAAACTCGCATATGCATTTAAAATTAGGGAAGATAACTCTCAGATCGTTAGCCAAATCATGCAAATAAAGGCGAATCAAAATCACTCAAAGGACCTTCACCCAAAAAAAAAAAAAATCACTCAAATATCCTAAAGGCTTGATGGGTTGTGGACCTTGCTCATTTTCTGATCTCAAATTTACGTATAATAAATATATAAAAAAAACAGCACATGCTTTTTTATTTATCTTTTACTTTAAAACTACTTTTGTAATTTTGCATCTTGAAATAATTTTACCTAAGATTATTTGGACAAAATTAGTTTTTATAACTTTTTTATTAAGATTACAATGTGATCATATCTTTTGAGAATGAAACTTCCGATATTGATTTGAACCTAATTACATATGATTTAAGATCCGTTTGTATTAATTTTTTTGAGAGTAGAAGTATTTTTTTGAATTAATAAAAATATTTTTTTTATAAGTTAAAGAGTTCAAGCTTTTAAAAAAAGCACTTCGTGTACTTTTTTGTTACACATGAAATACTTTTTTTAAAAGTTTGAACTCTTTAATTTTTAAAAAAATTACTTTTATTACTTCAAAAAAATACTTCTATTTTTAAAAAAATTAATACAAACGGACTTTTAAAGTTTTCAAAATTCTTAAAAAAATAACTTTAATATAAAATAAAATTTCCAAAATTAATTCTCAATTTCTTAACAACTCATTAGCCTGTAAAAAGTTCAAAGTTTCAAGGGCAAAAGCCGCAAAACAAAATATAACGGACCCGCATAATCGCGAAAGGGGCAGCAGGTTTTCCCTGTATCAGATTCCATCTGTGGAGCACTGCACTGCACTGCCACTGCCAAATGCAACCGAGTTTTGGCGGAATCTCCGCCAAGTAACGCAATTTTTCCTCTTTTCAAATATTCAATTTCCCTCAACAAACCCTATAAAACAAAACCAAATTCTCTCAAACCCTTCATCATCATCATCATCTTCAACACAGCTAGGGTTTCTGATCTGTCAGCAGTTACCACAAATCAAATCCAATCCATTCCAATCACAATGAAAGCTTCACTCAAATTCCGCGAAGAACAAAAGCCACTATTCAGAGCCAAAATCCCACTGAACATTTTAGGCATGCCGTTCCAATCCGGCATAGTAGCCGGTGACACCAAGGAGCTCACACTCAACCTCGCCACCTTCTTCGATTCGGGACCCTCCATCAAGGTCGCTTACCGACCCAACGATTCACGGAACCCCTTCTCCCTCATCGTCAAGACTGGCACCGGCCCCTTCGGTTCACCCACCTCCACCTCCATGCTCATGAGCGCCGAGTTCAATTTGCTCGGTCACGGAACCCCCGCTTTCATGCTTCACTTCAAGCCTCGCTTTGGCGATTTCTCGTTCAAGAAGTCACAGTCTTCGGTTTTCGATAAGAAATTAGGGTCCCAAAACGGCGTCGCTTCCGATGACGATGGTTCGATTGAGGTGGTCGATTCGCCGGTGATGGCCTCTTTCTCCGGCAAACAAAATTCGATCTTGGCCTCCGATTCTGCCGCCGCCGGTGCGATTTCGAATCTGTTTTCCGGCACCGAGTTGGCGGCGAGGACGACTTTTCCGGTGGGGGGACGAGCTGCGGTGAACTTCCGGTGGGGTGTTAGGGTTCCGGCGGAGATGAAGGGTAACGCCGCGACGGCGGGGATTGCGTTCCAGAAGATTCCGTTTTTGGTGATGGATAAGATTGGGGTGGAACACGTGTACGGCGGTGATTCGAAGGGGAAGGGGGGCAACAAAGCGGGTTCGGGTTTGGGTTTGGATTTTCCGGCGAACGCTGACGTGGCGGAGGCGTGTTTGACGGTGAAGCGACAGTTGGAGGTTCTGCAAGCTGAGAATGGGTTGCTGAGGAACGCCGTGGAGGATCTCCGGCGTGAAATCGCCGGCGTCCGATCTGGCGGTAGTTCCGATTTTGGCAAGTTTAGGGATTTTGAGCGGAATGGAGCGAAGCCCTCTAATGGAAGAAAAAACGAGAAGAAATCTTCGGATTTTAATGGTTTTCCAGGAAAATCGACGGAAGCAGATGCGAGTGAGGAATTGAAGAAGGCGTTGATGGGAGCAAGTGGCGCTTGAAAAAAAATCGTGCCTTTCTGTTTACCATGTTGTCTAAATTATTTTGAGTTGGTGGTAAAAAATTGTGTTATTATCCCAGATTTTTAGTTTCAGTTTTGAAATTTAGAACTTGTTTTTTTTTATGTTTGTTATATGTTGGTTTTGGTTGATAATAGACAGGGAGGGAGGGTTATTGGTGTATGTATATGTTTGGTTGCCTTGATCTTGTTTTCAAATTTCAGCTATAAATGCGCGATTGCAAATATTGGTAGATACAAGTTGAGTTTGTGCCTTGCATTTAGTTTCAGCAATTTAAAGGGAACGAAAATTAAATCCGAAATGAAATTGGTGTCACATTTGAAATTTAAATGTTCACATCAGACATATTAGTTCAGATGAGATAGATTTGTTGGATGGAAGGATTGGTGTAAATGAGCTAATCGTTGACAATACAATTAGAGTTCTATATGATGATTTATGTTATGTTGCACAAATGTTAAAACCACATCCAATAGTAAATTAAAAAGTTTGTAGTTTAGATTCAATTATCCTGTTAAACTGAATGACAATATATACTCAAATCAAAGTATTAATTATTAAGAATGAAAAAAATTAACTTCTTATAATCGTAATTCATAATTCACATTATCAATAATAAAATGTAAAATAAAGTTTTGTAATTTTAACTCTCAAATCTCATATTATTTTCAGTTGAGTAGTTAAGTAATTGAGAGATTTAAAATTAATTAATTAATTAATTAATTATTTTTAAAAATGACCAAATCACATAAAATCAAATAATTTATTGGTTATACACGATTATAATTACCTTAACATAGTCTAACTATAAATCTAATTATGATAACTAATAAACTATAACCAAATGAAAAAGTGGTTCGTAATTAGTCCGTCCGATTTGGTCCAGACTATCATGTGTTGTACAAATAAAATTTGTTTTTAGGCAAATTAGTTTTAATAATACTTTTTGGCAGACACATAATCATTTACTTTGATACCAACTCACTCCGGTTCTCGTGATAGGCCTTGATTTAACATCTTACATTACAAATATGTACAATTTGGCTTAAATAGCCACGTTAAAAAATGTATAGACTGTTTATAATTTTACGTTTAAAAGAGTATAGCAAAGTATATGTTTATTTATACCTATTAATATTATGAGATTTGAATATCGCCAAAGTATAAACTGTAGAACCACAAGTGATTTATCTGAGTAATAAGCAACTTACTACTCTAAAAATAGGTTAAAAATTTGGATCATATGAGACATCATTATAAAGAGAATTAATAACTATAATTAATCATTGAGTGGTTGGTGCTTGTAAATTAAGTTGTATTAGTAGATTAAGTTATGATGTGATGTTTTTCGGACTGCACTAAGCTTCCACAAATAGGCACTAATGTCGCACAGGATAGGATTCATCTTATCAAATTATTTGCTCACTCCCTAGTCAAATGAAATGACTTGTAGTAAAAGAAAGAGCATCATAAAGATGAATCTCTCTCTCTCTCTGTACACCTAGCAAGATCTTACTTTGATAGTACCTTTGAAGCTGATTGTGAGTTTCTTTACCCAAAGTAAGAATTATCTTTCCTTGAAATCAGTAGAAAGTAATGAGAACTTAGTATTATTTGAAAACTTCTTTGAGTGGTTTTTTTTAAATGATGAGCATTAAATATTTCCTAAATAAATTCTTGCCACATGCAATGATAAGCCTTGATATCAAGCCAAAATTCAGGACAAATCGGAACCGTTAACTATTTTTAATTCCTGAACGATTCTTGAATTTGAATCTAAAATGGTTTTTTCTTAATGAGATAAGAAAAAAAATGGATACATAACTAATTAATATTGCTTTTTTTTTTCAATAAAAAAAAATCCTTCTCCATTTCAATTATAACAGCAACTATTAGTATATGTAAACCCTAGAACATAAATTTTAATTGTTACAAAGATATTATCTAATCTACTCTTAGGAAGCAGTGCTAGAGCATCTCGGTTCGAGTCCGAGTGGCGGCATGGCATCTTATCGTCTAAAAGAGTAAGTCCTATAATGAATTCAATTCCCGATTTCTATTCCTAGTATTAAGACCTTTTTTTTTTTCATTTTTTTATATGATATTTTCAACTTTAGAGCATATATTAACTCATATATCGTTTTCGGTCGTATCAATTGTAATTTCAATTCATTTGATTACCTTATTAGTCAATGAGATTATCTATGGTTAAACTCTTCACAACTTATCAATGGATATAACCCCTTTGGTATGAATAGTTTATCAGTCTGGGCGTGGATGTTCTTATTTGGACATCTTGTTTGGGCTACTGGATTTATGTTCTTAATCTCCTGGCGCGGATATTGGCAGGAATTGATTGAAACTTTAGCATGGGCTCATGAACGCACACCTTTGGCTAATTTGATTCGATGGAGAGATAAACCAGTGGCTCTTTCCATTGTGCAAGCAAGATTGGTTGGATTAGCCCACTTTTCTGTAGGTTATATATTTACTTATGCAGCTTTCTTGATTGCCTCTACATCGGGCAAATTTGGTTAATTTTATTCTTTATTGTATCCGCGAAAATCTCATTTCATTCTTTCTATGGAGAAGGGGGACCGCCTTCTTATCAAGCAGTAACCCTCTAATACCATTCTGCAAAGAATATAGGGAAAATGACCCTTTAGGTTAGTTTGAGAGAAAACTATCCCCATTTAGATATTGGATAAAATTAACTAAATATTCAACTAATTTAATCAATAATTTACATACAGTTAACCAATAATTTATCTTCATTTTGATATTTGATATATGGTTAACTGTATGTAAATTATTGGTTAAATTAGTTAAATACTTAGTTAATTTTATCTAAGAACATCATAAAATTATTTTAGAAATAGGTGTGTCCCAGAAGTTGAACTTTGAATGACCAAGTTATAGAGGATATAGTATTGTATCAAGAAATTACTCAACCTAAAAGCTTAATACTCCACGGAAAGAAATGTTGATGTGATATTTAGACAAAACCCTGCATAGACTAATTGCTAGATTCCCTGTTTGAATATATTATGATCCTCACTTTCTTGAAATGTCTATGTCTAATTGCAGCAGGTATTTGATTGCTCTCCGTTAATAAGTGTGTAATCTTGCTATATTACTTGTTGAGAGTAAAACATCTATGCTTTGTTTTCTAATTGACTCTGTGTGAGTCTAATTATGCCTTTTTCTTTTTTTTTTTCAGAAGATTTTTAATGTGTGCCTTTTTACCGTTGTATATGTGTAGTTGTATATGAGTAAATATGTTGTATCTTCATATCATTTTTTATTTATACACTTACTAGGGGGAGGTGCTTCAAGGGGCTTTCCCTCTAATTTTCCTGGCACAAGTTTTCTTTTTTAGAGGCTTGATTTGGGTTTTGGTTTCGTTTTCCCTCTGATTCATTCATCAATAGCCATTTCCATACAAGCTCAGTTAAAAACCATATCTTCCTAAAATGATGTTCCTAAAATCCTGGGACATAGGTGATTCTTTCCTCTCAACACAACTTCTTACATAGAACTTTAACTAGCTAGAGTTTTATGGGTTGGGAGTGTTGTCAATGGCAGCATAATATAATAATAAAATTCTAACAACGTAAAATCAAGAACAATAAATATAATTAAAACATTTTCTAGTAAATCAAAATTACTAAGAGTATCACAAACTCAAATATAAATGCAATAGCGAGGAAAAAAACACAAAAAACAAATCATAAAATAGCAATTAGCAACAATTCCTAAAATTGAAGTCAAGACAACGACAAATTGACAATCTAATCCTCATCCTCTATGTAATCATCATCATCAATTAAAGCATATCCCTCTTCTTCTTCTTCTTCTTCTTCTCCTTCCAATTTTTCTTATGATTCCTCAAAATTAGTCTCTTCCAATTCCTTTTTAATGTCTCTTGCTCTTGAACTTGAAGATGGAGTTGCTGAACATTTCTTTCCAACTCTTGCAGCTGTTGGCATTGACTTGAGATTGCTTTTCATTTTCTAGTTTGCTGCTTAATATAAGTTCTAATCTCTTATGCCCTTGGTGTCCTATAAATAACTCCTGAATTTAAAGTATCATCATCCTCAAAAGCCAACTCATTCTCAGCACCATTATCATCATCAATCATATCTCCAATTAGCCACTTATTACAATCATCAATGTCAGAGAGTAAGATTGGGTAAATTTCATCCTTAGGATTATAACGTTGCTTGAGTGCTTGATTATATTTCACATAAACTAAGTTATGAAATCTTTGATGCTTAAGCATGTTTCTCTTTTTAAAATGAATGTGCTCTTCTTACAATGGATCTGCAATATTAATATAATGAAAGAAACATTAATGATTGTAACTATAATAAAGTACTAGGCTAGACAAAAATGAAAGAAATGACAATTACTTACTCAAACACACTCCAATTACGTTCGCATGTAGATGCAATACATGTCAAGCTTAAAATCTTAATAGCTAGTTGCTGCAAATTTGAAGTTGAATGTCCATACATACGCCACCATTGAGCTGCAAAGTCATCAATATTTTTTTATAATCATAAGACCTAAAACTTTAAAGTTAGAAAAATTTAGAAGAATAAAATGTAATACTTATTTTTAGTTTCTCACCAGATGCAATGGTTTTCCTCTACGATTTTGCAAATTCATGTCCAAAGAGACCCCAACAACCTTGTACATTGGTAGCTTAACTAGGATCTCTTGATGCATTCATACAAGCCAATTGTAACCTCCAAATCAAACTCAAGTTGAGGATTGGCATAGTAGAATTTTAGGTTTAAAAAGTGACCAGTCACATATAATGGGCAATGAAACTGGCAAGTCCATCTATTATCAATGATTGCAAATTTATCTTTGTCTTTGCTTTCATTTTTGTTGAAGGACTTCATAATAACTTCTTTTGCTTTGTAAATATAACCCATGGCTGGATTTTTCTTACCATCAACAAGCTTAAGCACTCGAACAAGAGGAGCCATAACTTTAAGGGTAAAAACCACATGGTTCCAAAAAGAAGGCATCAATACAACCTTGGTTGTCTTCTTCCCCTTGGCATCCTTAGACAACTTGTTTTTCACCTATTCATCTGAGATGAACATTCTTTTGAGGTTGGCTTTTTCTTTATGGATCATTTTCAATGAAAGAAAGGATGTAGTAAAGCAAGTAACTGCATGCCTTATCAATTCTCTCTTGTTTGTGAAGTTCCTTAACATGCTCAAGGTACTTGAATGGTTATCAATGAAGCCAACAAGTGTGATTCCCCTTTGAATTGTCTTCTTTACTATGGGAAGCTTTCCAATGTCTTCTAATATTAAGTCTATACAATGGGTAGGATGTTGTCTATTTTCTTCCAACATCTTATCAGCTAAAACATAATTGCATCCATTATCAGTTATGACTTGAACAACTTTCTCCTCTCCAATCTCCTCCACAAGAGCATCAAGCAACTCAAACAGTTTTTCATCGGTCTTCACAAATTAGATGCATCAATAGACTTAACAAATATTGTCTCGGCTAGAGAGTTCACCAAGAAATTGATCAAGCTTCTTTGTTCCCTATCAGTCCATGCATCTAACATGATAGAATAACCATGTTTTTCCCTTTTGTTCCTTATGACCATTCAACAATTTTTTTTGTATACTCCAACTTCTTATTGAGGAGTGGAACTCTTATCTCATGGTAACTTGGTGGTTTTAAATTTGGACCATAGCTTCCAATGGGTTTAATCATATGGTGAAAGCTTTTCTATTTGGCAACATTGAATGACAATCCAACCTGATAAAACCATCGAGCTATATATTAATTGACTCTATCCCTTGCTTCTTTGTCACATGTCTCCTTTATGCTAGTTCGCCTCATCTTCTTCTTTTTCCTTTGCTGAAAACAATTTCTGGTCAAACCAAAGGGCCTTTCATGTTAGTCTTCTTCTTCTTTCTACCAACACATGATACAACCTCTCTTAACATTTCTTCTGCTTCTTTACTATCACAAAAACCTAAATTTTCAAGATCAATATCCTTCACATTTTCTATTTTAAAACTATCTTGCTTCTTTTTCTCCCTAGCATATACAACATGACATTTCTTCCCCATGAGATGGTTTATGGCTCTAATGATCCCTCCCTTGGTAATTTTTTCACGAAAATTGCATACTACATTATTTGTGTCATTTTCTTCTAAAGAGTGACCTGGGTAAACCTTGTTAGCACCTCTTGATGAAGCTTGTGAAGATCCTTCAGTTGCCATTACCCTAAATAATGTAAAGCAAATAGCAAAAAATAAAAACCTATAGAGTTTTTTAGAACCCAAATTGAAAGGGAAAGAGTAACAATACAAGGCTAGTTTGGTTAAGGAATTAAGGGTGAGTGGGTTATAGAACCTAAACTTTAAAAAAAAAAAGAGAAGAGTGTCCATGCTAAGAGAGACTTAAACAGATGGTAAGAAGATAAGGTTATCGCAGCCATACCTGAGAGAGAACAGAGAGAAAAAGATGTGAGTGAGGTTCCTTTGCATTGCGAGTTTCTTTGAATTCTTTTCTTAGTCATAGAATTACCCAAAACTCCAAAATACCCTTAGATAGGGATACCCACATCCGTCATTTCAGTTATGGCGATGCTATATCGCCATTCCAACAACACTTTTGAGTGACTCTTGTGTTTCATGCTGTTGAACTCTATTATAAAATTAAGTTTATTATTGAAATGGATCTAACAAGATTACATTTTTGGAATTTAGAGTAGCTCATTCTCCATACTTTTTAGCTTTCAATACTTTTTGAGTATTTTTCTTTTGCATTCACCATTTGCCCTTGTAAAATGGAGATGCTTAAAGTTAGCATTTATGTCTCTTTGTCACTAAGATAGCTTACGTATGTAAATATCAGTGTTTTATGTGAATATAAAACTTTTGGAGGTAGTCACATACTTAAATGTTAAGTAGAATAGCATTAGCTGCATTTCTTTTAATAAAAGCTCAATGTGATAACTAAAACCGTTGATGTGTTAGATTTTTTTTTTTTTGCAGTTGTTTATTATATATATATATATATCATAGTTTATGATATGTACGACCTAGTGTCTCTAAATATTAAGGATGACATTTATTCTAAGATTGGTGATTACATACTACTGATACTATATGTTGAGGCTAGACTTAGGTTAGGAACCTTCTCTAAGATTGGTGATTAGAACTCATATGAACAACCATTAGTATAGTGAGGTAAGGATAGAAGGTCAGGAGACTACATGGACAACCTTTTCCAAAAGGAATGGTATGAAACATTAATAGAGCACTTAATATTCTTGTTCATTCATAATGTTCTAGGAAGGGTGGAGCCTTGCTGAAAATTTTCATTTTTGTTGCTTTGATAATTAGAAATTTCCCCTAATTTATAACTTGATTAATTGGTTTCCCTTTGTAATAGAAAGTTGAAAAGTGGAAAAGTAGAAAATCAACTTCTAATAGCTAGCAGGCAACAAAGTTATCTTGAATATTTTTTTTTATTAGTTTTAACTTTTTATCTAAGAACTTTTAACAAGAGTGTTAGTGGAAGCCTAAAATATATTAATATGGCGTGCCTTTCTTCCTCCGCCACACCTAATGATTTTAATTCAACTTGGACTCGTGGTGAAATTTGGCAGAGAGGATTGTTTGAATGTGTATTTTCCGAGAGGCATATTTTCTTGCATTTGTCCTTTATTAGAATGTATTTTACTTTTGTACTGTGTACGGGTCTAAGACCCATCCCATCAAACATGAAAATCCACTCCACAAGCAACTAAGACAAGTTATCACACTGTCTAAGGCCACTTGAATGACTTAGAATCCCAACCATCTTTTTAGCTTTACTTGCATATATATATACTAGGGAAGACTCCTTTAAACTATATATAAGCATCTCTTATAAAGGTTTACTTAAGCTTCATGTGATAGGAGCACCAGAGTCCATAACTCCCTAAAGGCTTCTTTGCTCTCTGCAAGATTAGGACTAATTCTTGTGTACCATGTTTTAGTCTTCTTCATTTTTTTCTGCTCTTTGCAAGGTTCTTTCTCTTTTTGTTTTGGTCTTAATTGCCAGACTAGCTTTAAGTATTGAAATTAGAGTTCATTATCACTTATTATTCTTGTGGAATCTGATGGCATTCAACGTCTCTAACTCTTAATGGTATACAAAACACAAAGCCTTCGTGTTTTCATTAGCTTTGGTAATTAGCTTTTTTTGCTACCTTCTATTCTTGCTGCTAATTTTATTCACAGAGCTAGTATCCGTTGTTATTTAAGTTTATTTAGTTAGAATGTTAGATTGCTATTATGTGAATTTTCTGCATCCAAAGGGAAATAAAAGAATTTAATGGCCTCTTGACAAAGTATATAAAGTGGAATGACATAAAAGTGAATTGCATCTTAATTCTTCAAAACACATTCTAGCTCAAAACCATCAACACGATGAAGCATGTATTATGGAAGTGGACTTGGGTAATTTAAACCGAAGTCCAAATAGTGATCACTTAACATTTAGATGATACAAGAGTTACGTTGGCTTGGTTATGAACACATTTATTGAAAAATCTATATTAAAAATTCTAATGGTTTTTCATATTGTATACAATGTCATTCTTATGTTTCTACTACTGCATTGAAGCCATTTTTTAATTTGCTTGTGGTGGGTGAATGTTCATAATCTTTGATTGTAGGTAGCAACTAATCAAATAATGGAAGTTATTGGATGTGTTATGGAATATGCTTTTGGCTTATCCTGATAGTTTTACATGATCAACTATTTCAAATTCTCATTATGATCACATGAGATGGATTTACATGCACTCCGCATATGTAAGTTCATGTCTATTGCACAAGTTAAAGTCAATCCAATTTTTATATACGGAGGATCATTGGATGGATGGTATACTTGATCACAAGACTCGTAGCATCTTTCTAGGAAGATAAATTCTTAGTAAAGATTTGATCACCAGTTACCACCCACCCCTTGTTTGCTTGACAATTGTTTTCTTCTATCTAGATGCATATATAACCCATGGTCTTAATGCTTTGAGCAGCAAGATTCAAGGTTTGGAGAGTGAGGGAGTAATTAAAGATATTCACAGTATTTGTCAAGCCTTATGTTTGAAAGACATTAGTGAATTGAGACACAAAAGTACATTGAATAGTTTTTTATCGAGTTTCCAAGACAATACAAAATAATTTTACACTTTGAATACAGAATGGAAAACAGATGTTGCATTGATAAATATGAGATCTCCATGTTCTTAATCACTATTGAGCACAAAATTGGCACAAGTGGGCATCTTTTAGAGGCAAAAATAAGGAAGGACAAGAAAGACAAATGACAGAGAAAATGCATCAATAGGATGGCCATTTGATGCGGTTGGGTTCTATAAGTGCATTAGTTGCCCATGCATTCATCCACAATTTAACTTCCACGAGACTTCATGAGTGCTGAAGATCAGCTTCATACACGAGTCTCTCCACAATGCAGCTTGTTTATGTGTTCTCATCCCCTATCCATTAATTGCCCATGCAAGAATGGATATTCTCTATCTATAAATAAGGCACATAGTAAATGCTCACATAATTATAACCATAATAATTATTTATGAAAAGCATAAAATATAGACCGATTGTGCTTAATCCCTAACACATTATTGATGTGAATACCCAAATTTGTCTAGGCCATTTTAGAAAAAAAAAAGATCAAAGGAAAAATTCTTTTAGCCATTCAAAAAAATAAAAAAAATAAAAAAAAATCAAATTGAATTGCAAAAATCCAAAAATGAGACAAATGAGAAAAAGGAAAAAATGAATAAGAAAATTTGAAAGAAAATAAAATAAAAAAGAGGGAGTTTTTAATTAACAAATTTTTTTTAGCCAATCCAAATTTTTTTTAATATTTAATTACAAAAAAAATAAAAGAATGAGAAAAAAAGAGAAAAGAAAAGTTTAATTTAATTACAAAAATCCAAAAAAGAAAAAGAAAGAAAAGATGAAAAAGTTTGAAAAAAGAAAAAAAATAATGAATCACCCAAGCCCAATTTTTTTATTTGGCCCATTTACCTAAACTAGAACCCATTACCCATCACCCAAACCCAAACTCGAACCAAACCTGCCCAAATCCCCCTTTCTCTCAACCCAGCAGACCCGGCCCAGCTCCCTTACCCTGTCCAATTCCCCTTACCCTGCCCAGAATCCTACCCGACCCAGTACCCATTTTTTCCCCTAATTTCCCACGAAAACCTAGCCGTTACCCTATTCTTTTTCCCTTTATTCCTTTCCCTTCCATTTTCTCTCTTCTCTCCCGAGCCCTAGCACCTTGCTCCACCTCTGCCAAACCGCTAGCACCCAAGCACCCACGCTTTTCCCCATGACTCTGCCAAACCGTGCACCTGAGCCACCCCTGCCAGGCCTGCACCGCCTCCATTCTCCCTTCCCCAGAGTAACAGCTCCAATCCCACCCCGCTTAACTCGCTACGGCATCATTACCCTTGGGAGCAAAACCCAACCTCACCGTACCAACTTGCTCCACCACCAACTCCTGCACCCCTTCCATTTTCCCTTCCCCTTTTCCCATGACTCTACCAAACTATGACTTCGCCACACTGAACCCCCCAACCCAAACTCACATCACATCATTCTGTTCCAACCGGGTGCGCAGAGCCAACTACAGAGGGGACTGGCCTCCTGCAGAAGCACACAGACTAGGGGAGCTCAAGGCATGTTGTACCTGCTTGAAGGGATCGTACGGACAAAGAAGGGACCTTGGGGGGGAGTTTTTCTTTTTATATGTATTTTATTTTATTTGTTGCTTCGATTGAGAGTTTTGTATAAATAGAAGCTTTAGGATTCTGTTTTAGGTTCCCTTTTTTTTGGCTGAGGTTTTCGAATTTTCATTGTATTTTGGAGAGAGGAAGATTCTGAGAGGGAGAGATAGGAAGCTCGAGAATTTTGGAGGAGAAATCATTGAGCCATTTAGCAAAGTATTTTGAGCTCATTCCAGTAACCCACTTCCATCTTGTGTTAAGTTTCTAAAACTGTATAGGTAGTCGGTTCCTAATTAGTATTGCTGTGGTAGAGTTTTGATTGTTTGATATTGAATAATAAGATGATGTTGCTGTGTTCTGATTGCTCTATTTGAATACGTATGAGAAATCCTTTGAGTTATGTATTCAAGTTTTATTGAATCTGTGTTCTGTTTAGTATGTGAGATGACATTGGCTGGGCTCTGATTGTGTTAATTTCATTTGTAGTTCTTCAAGTTGTCATGTGTTGTGCGCTGTTAGAAAATGTTGGTGGTTTGTTTGTCCTGCCTTGGGATTGAAATTGGATTGCCTAAGCGTTGGTTAAGTAGGTGACAAGTTTATGAATATGCACTGCTGTATTGATCTTTGAATGCATTTTATAACAAACTGTGGTTATGGTGTTTTTTATTTTTGAAAGGGTACAAGCATGTAGTGTTTCTGGTGTAGTTTATGTGTATAAGGTATTAATCTTGTTGGGGAAATAAAAGAAAGCTTGGTTTAGAGTTCTATTTTTATTTTATTTTATTCTTTTTTATTTTTATTTTATTCCATTTGCACATGCTTGGAAATAAATTACCCACTATGAGGTTGCTTGTTTGTGATCTGAATCTGTGATGAGCCTATATGTTAAGAAAAGTTGGAATTTTGAAACTGTTTATGGTTAAGGGATTTTAGGGTCTAAGACTCAATGATGCTATCCTTTTAACATGTTAGGTCAATTGTGAGTTTAATTCTTTGGATCATACTGTGCATATATATCAGGGTCTAGAGCACATGTGGTGCTTTACTTTTTTTTTTTTCCCCTTTTCTTAAAGCTTGTATACTATGTATTCTTGGCTGGTCATTCGTAAACCATTCAGCTTCATCTTTTTTAGTTATTATTATTTAGTTTTATTTTTTATTTTATTTTGCCTTCTTTTATTTTATTTTGCCACTTGCTTGTCTTCAATGTCTTTATTCTTACTTCTATTTGTTAAGTGAGACAAAGAATTTGTGTTATTTTATTTCCCCAATTCTCGCAAACTAAATTTAGTTGAGTTCAATAACTCATTTTAATCAATTAATTTCAACACTTGCGTTAGTTGCCTTCAAGGGTTAAGTACCCACTAGGCAATTTTCTTGAGATGGATCAGTAAGGCTAATACCGCCTTTCATCTCATTTAGAACACGTCAATAAGTCTTGTTAAAATGGTCCAACACCATAGCAATCTGCATTAGTTGTCTTCATGGTCAAATACCCATTAAGCAAATATTTTGAGGTGAATCAGTGAGCTTAATATCACCTTTCACCATACTTAAGACAAGCTAATATAAGTTGTTTTTCGCTAGGTGGGTGGTCTAACGCCACAATTTACGTTAATCATTTTCAGGGGTCAAATACCCACTAGATGTTTGCTTATGGTGAATCAGTGGGTTCAATATCACTTTTCACCCCATTTAGGATGCGTTAATTTTTTTTTAATCAAATATTTTTATTTTTAAATCAAATTAATTCCTTTTTCTTTCAATCGGTTAATTCAAAATTATTTCTAGCAATTAAAATTAACCAACACACAATTATTTTCTAGAGAACTATGTGGCTTTGAGTTCCCCATTGCACTAAGGGATACGTAAGCTTACAAGTCAAGCCAAATCTGTAAATATTTTAATTTATTTATTTATTATTTTCCATCAAACCTGTAAATTTTTTTTCTCAAATTTGTAAATTGCGTAATCTAAATAATCGACTGGTTTTATTTAGAGGGTAAATCAAATATCGTTAGAGTTATTAAATTTGCACAACTAACTTAAGGTAACCGTTTTATAACGGATGTATCAAGAGTGCTGTGGGATTAAACTTCCACCATTCTCTATGCATAATCGACTCCCGAACCCTACCTGGTTTATGCAGACCTTTTTTTTGTGTTTTTTTATTTAATTTATTTTAAGTCCATTGTTAAAAGATTTTGCCAATCATTTTTCCTACCCAATAAACGATTGATGACGACTCCATTATCCATTATTTTTGTTTTAAACATATTCTTTATCTCATCGCTTCCCGTCACGATTTTTTCGGTCGTGACAATTGGCAACCTCACACATAACCAATTTTGCAAACAAGCTTCTCCTGCCCCTCAATTCTAATATATACAATTTATTAGTTATCAGATATGCACTTAATTCACTTTAAAATTAATGATATGCACTTAAATAAGAGTATACTCATTACCCTCATTAACTCTCCCTTTCCATTTTTTTAGATTTAATATTTCTCACAATGTTTTGACCAAAAATATAAAATTGCTATACCTACTTCATAAGGAAACAAGTTTGATGGAGTAGAGTTCAAAAAATATAACTATGGTCAAAATATAAAGTTTTGAAAAACTGCTTTAGAAGATTCAAGCATCAAGGTTGCACTTTGTAATGGCTAGAATCACTAGATCACCTTAACCTACTATGCAGTCCCTTGATTAATATAAATAGGAAGTGATACTTAACAACAAGTTTTCCTACCATCAACTTTTTGTTATATTTAGCTCATTCCCAATACCTCCAGATATTAGCTTTGACTCCTTATCAACTTGTTTGATCATTTAGCACACTGCATGCCACAAAAAACAGATCATGTTAAGATTGCAATTATTTTGTGCTCCTAAATTCCAATTTTAGGTAATCATACTTAAGTGCGGCACATACAAATACCAATTGAAGAATACCTATATGAATGCGCACTTAGCACAAGCTTTGTCCCTTTACCAACTTGCTCAGTCTTGGCATACTGCATACCACATAAAGTAGACCTTAGTAAGAATTTGTCTACGATAATTAGTGCCACTATGTTCTATTTATAACTATTTATGAGTACAAGCTCAGATGATCCATTACCAATGGAAGGGTTCCTATGAGAATCACATCATTAGTTTCATATAGAATTGATAATAGCAGTGAAAGGAGTATCACAATTCACAAATAATGTAAGAGACACCACAAAAAAGTTGGCAGCATTTATGCAACAAAGATAAATTTTAGGTACCAGTATCACACGGAATAGGCATTGGTCCTGTCAAATCCATACAACCATAAAAAAAATCCCTACTTGATGTCTTCTTCATCTTGGGTTTTGTTTTTGTCCTTTTTCTAAAAATTAAATTCTTCTTCTAATACCTCTTTCTTTTATTTGCTGACAGTGCCAACGCAAGCCCCTTTCCAAAAGAAACCCTAGTTCCATATATCGTGTATCAATCTCACATTACTAGCCATCAATTATCTTCAAGATAACACAAACAACTTAGAGATATCCCAAAATCCCCCAATGCCTTTCAAAAGTTTTGCAATGAAAGAAAAACACCTAGTCCAACAATTTCAAAATTGCAAAACAAATCAAAGACGAAATCTTTATTTTCATTTTTTTTTTGTTTTTACCAATTACCAATTCTTAGGTCGTTCCAAAACAAACAAACAAAATTATTATGTTAACGAAAACGCTAAAATGACATTTCAATCGAGTATCAGAAACAGCCAATAACCCTCACTGCTACAGTTGGAAACTTCATAGTCCATAAAAATTGCGACAACGGTAGCCCAGCGCACCCCTTGTAATGAGTGCGAGTAAATTACGAGGTTGATGATTTTGGAGAAGAAAGAGAATGGTGATGGGTTTTAACTTTTAGATGGAGACATGATTTTTGTTTTGGTTTTGGAGAAGAAAGAGAGAGAAAGGAACCGGAACAAAGGAACCAAAGTGTGTGTACCATACAATACAAGTAATTGTCGAGTCGACACAAAAAGTGAAGGAGATAGAAGAATAGATTGATTTTGTTTTGTTGGAAGCGAGAGAGGTGCCCTTTAAATATGTCACTGAATCAGGGGGCTAAAGGCTTTGTGTTGTGAGTTGAAAGTTCCGGCCCTTCTGGAAAAGTCTCTTGTTTGTAGGAACATGTTAAGCTTACTCATAAGTTCTCAACTTTAAATGCAACTGAGAACAAGAAAATAATTGAGAATAGAAATTAAATGGATTGAAATGAAATATTTATTTCATTTTTTCGGTATATTGGAAGTATAAACACTTTGGTAATGGGAATAAGTGGTTTGGTAAATGATCAAACCTTTCATATCATGATCACAATACAATCCTAAAGACTGAGACATGTGCCAATTAACTTACAAGTTTTTTGGCATTTGGTTATATTTAATTAAAATGTAATGATATTTGTTGTTATGTTTGATGATTTATAGTTATCACAAAATAGATAATAAAATGATATAAATGTTATTGACAAAAAAAACAAATTTTCTGTTTCATAAAAATTGCAAATAAGATGAAATGATAATTTGTACTATAAATTAAGGGTAATGTTATGAAAAGTTCGAGCTTTTCATTGGCCAAACAAATAAATTATGTCTTCATCAATTCATCGTTGCCTTCTAAAAGTTAATGGGTTTGGCATAAATTTGATTTATGACCAATACATCGCTTGACCGTTTGTGCGCTTCGGAAGTGTAACAACACCCAAAAATTTATATTATTTTAATAAAATGAATTAATAAATATTATTATCACTTAAAATGAACTAATTTATATATGTTAAAAAATATTACTATTCTTTCATATTTTTTATTTTAATTAGAATAATCAAATGTAAACTGCACTTTTTAAAAGATACAAATAATAATTAAATAAAAAATAAGTAAATAAAAAAGATAAATTGAAAAAATGAAAAAAATTCTTCATTTTAATCTGATTAAAAAAAAACTGCATCATTGGGTCTTCTTTCCTGGCTCGAAAGGTTCTCTTATTAGGGCTTTATCATATGATGTGACTTGCAATAAAGCCGAAAAGCCCAGAATGGTATAAAAGTTGGGACACATTGATTTGGGCTGTAAATGACAATGATGCTAACATGGGCTCGCTCATGTTCATCCGAGTTGCTAGCTTTAACCAAATCAGTTTTGCCTGCTGCCGTAGCTGAACGACGATCCAATTGGCGATGACCAAAACAACAAAACAAAAACCAATTGCCTTGGATTTGAATAAGATAAAATAAATAGAAAAACAAACCACTAATTATTAATCATTATGGAAAAGCAAATGTTGTTTACTTTTAGGAGAATTTCTATACTGCTTATACCCTGCTTGGTGAGGAGTAACTTTAACGGTTGGAATAATGCAGAACTTAATAATAAATAATCCATTTAACTAGGCAAAGTATATATACTTTATGAATACTTGATTTTATTGTCTTTAATTATGTATTAAATTTTTGTGGAAAAAAAGAGAGAGGCAAGACTAGTCCCTAAAAGAATCATGTTTAATCTCCAAGGATGATTCTGTAGACAAACACAGGAAACATTTTGGATAGCTCCATGATTAACTAGGAAGTCAACAGTCAACACCCTTGTTTGGCTTCTCTGAAGTTGTGCAGTATTTGAGTTTCCCATTATCGGTCTAGCAGGTAGTAGATACCATTCAAATGGCTCCATACTGATGAAACCGAGCATTAGCAAATTTTATAAGAGAACATCATCTAGTGAATCAGTTTCACAATAAAGAGGAGAAAGGCCCCTATCCCAAGCCTGCAATAAGCTCAATCCCGTTTTGATTCTTAGTCAGTGGAAAAAATTTGACCTCTAAACTAATATCCAGATATAAAAAGGTTCTGTTTCGTGTTCTTCTATCTTTTTTCTAATGGTCTCTCTGTAAAAGAGTTACCATACCCATTCTAATGAAATTTGGTTATGATATTTCTGAATTAATGTCTAATGCTTAATAATAGCTAAAGGATTCCCTTGAAAATCTTTTAATGCTTTAATATGATAATACATAAAAAAAATTATTGAGTAAATATGAATTCTTATGACTTTATATAATATTATACCTTGATATGGCTTAATTCTTTTTTGTCTAATATGTTCTGCTTGCAGCAAAAGAAAACAGTTAATATCATATGTAGGATATAAGCAGCTAAGCATGGCATACAATGGTAGCTTTTGCTTCTTCTTCTTCATCATTTTTTTTTGGAGTAAATTAGAACACATTTTTTTTCTGCAAGGTATTGCAAGTTGCCTCCTGCAAGCTACCAGCTAAGCCCTCAGACAGGATACAACATTAAACAAAAACAATAATATTTGGGGAAGCATGGCTTGCTAAAAATGTCTAATAATGTAAGAACAAGTATTGGAAAACCGTTAAAGAGGGCTTCACTACCTAATGCAAATTATAAACTTCTTTTAGAAACGGATGAAAGCCTTGGGAATGAAAAACTCAAAAAAGCTTAAAGCTTATATGAACAAAGATTGGTCCAAGATCTAGTCAGCACATGGATCAGTCAGATATAAACCATATATGCCTACAAGTTTTAAAAAATTAACGTAGCCTTGTAGGTCATTGACTATAATCAGACTAAGCGCCTTATTTATACGAAGAGTTTCACACTAGGACTTGGCAAAAGGAATCTTCAATTTCAAATTTTGGTTTGGGTATTTTTTCTTTTGGGGGGAAGGGAATTCTCAGTCAAATGGACAAATTCCCCTAACAGCCAAGTATAGTTTGTGCAGTCTTTGACATCTTATGGGTTCTATCCAAATTCTCACCCTGCCCAACTAGATTAGTTAAAGCACATGACATGATATGTTTGTCTATGAACAACTTATGCGGAGACACAATACTGAGGTTCCAAAAGAATTGCAAGAATTGGCTATGTTTCACTTGCATTCAAAGAGCCCCTACAATACGATCCCAGTTCTGAAGCAAGGGTTGTAGTAGGAAGTCAAAAGTAGCTGCTCTAAGTATGAAGTTTCCTTATACTATATATTGATCCTAAAGATGGCTAGTGGGGCTTTGTCATGTGGGGGTTGTAGAATAAAAATCTTCCATGGTGCTGAATTTCGTAGTTTGTACTCATCCCATTTTCCAATCTCGGGAAAACAAGAAGAATCTTGAGTACAAAAGAAACAGGGAAGAAAACAAAACCTGCAAGTTTAAATCTTCAGGGAGAAACAGTATTTTCAAATGCGTCTGACAAGCCAGCTAAGTATAGAGGGATTAAAAATTGTAACAAAGCCCTATAGTCTATTGAGCAAGAAGATCTTCCAAGTTATAATCTACTGAAGTGTAAGGTTTTCACATGATCAGACTGAAAACATGGAAGCATTAGGAGAAAGCATAAGCTGAAAAGCAATTTTAAAAGTGATGAAAGATGACAAAACAGAAATGATTAGGTATATTCAAGAAAACTACTTATTAGTGAAAAGGAATTTTACCCAGCTAAATATAGCTGGACCCGGATGAACTAATTAAACTAATTAAAGTGATTAAACCATAGTTTTGATTGACAAAGCTGTGAACATGGTTTAGAAGTTGGTTAGTTCATATTCACGTGTCCAATCACATGAATCTCCATAGTTTAATGACTGCTTGAAGATTAATGTAACAGCCATGAACAGCATTGGTCAATTATGCTTCACATGATCAGCGGCTTCTAGGTTCCACCCTAGTAAACAACAGTGAGGGAAAAGTACTGTGCATTTGTCATCACCCCTCAAATTCTTCTTATCACATCGTTAACTAAAAACTAACACCGCTCATAACTAAACCCTCCCAAGTAGTCAATATCAATATGATTGTTGCCTAAGCAGCTAATGTGTCTTTTTCCCCTAGAATATGATATATAGTACAAGTAATGGTGAACCACGTGCAGAAGGCATGTTCATGCATTTTCATATATAAGCCTGATCCAACTCTTCAAAATGATCAGTACCTCTTTCATCTTAGCCCGCTTCTTACTGAAACCATTCTCAATTTCTCATGAAGATCATCAGCTGCAGAGTTTTGGCTGCTGTCTTGGCCTTGGTTCTGGTTCACTTTTTTTTATTCTCTACTTTCTGTCTTCGTCATGAACATAGCTTTTCAAGAGAGACAAGTCCGTCAAGGAAGTTGCTATCTTCTTTTGCTTCTGTTTCCACAAGTGCATTAAGTGGAAGCAAGAAACAGCCCAAGAAAGCTGTGGAGCCAAGTTTGAGGAAAGCACCATCAAGCGTCCCAAATCCTACACAGAACAAGTAGGAGTGGACATTTCTTCTAGAGATCCCTGCAAGGAAGAATTCTTTCTAAGTTTGTGATTTTATATTGTTCTAAAACTTTGGGCATTTTGCTTATATAATATACTAATTTGCCAGATTCTTGGCTCTATTCTTGGGTATTATTTCCTCTTGTAAGGTTTAACTGTAGTAATGTTGAAGGGTTTAGGGGATCAGGATGCAGGAAGTGTACATAAGTACTAGAATTAAACAAGTATAATGAAGAATTTTGCTTTGCAAAGGGCAGAAATTTGATTGCAGAGCTATATGTCAATTTTGATTTTGATCAAGAAAATGCATAGACTTCAATTTTGTTGCTTTTGGTTGATTGCTGCTTCTTCTACTCTCTTTTTCTTTAATTACATGCTCTTTTCTCTAGCGTCTTCACTCTTCCATTCACAAAAAAGTAACCAAATTGTTGTTTGTAGTTCCACCAGCCTCTTGAAACATAATATGCTACTGAAGGGAAACTACCTATTAGTTTTGGCGTTATGGGGAGATAGATCATGCAAGCTAGCACTCACATGAACTACTTTTCATTTTAAGAACATGAATTATTGCAATTCTTGGCTTACACGCTTGGCTAGTGAGGATTCACGGTACTCAAAGATGCCAAGGTCAAAATTAGTCATAAGAACAGATGGAAAAGTACGGGGAGCACGTTTGGTTGTTGGCTAGTGTGTTGTTGGAACGTCAAGCCATGCACCTTTTAGGTATAAAGTTGTCTTTACAGCCAAAAAGATTGAAAACTCTTGGCATTGGTATGAAACATTGATTGGACCGTTTCAGAAATTAGCTGGGATGGTAGGATCCAAAAACTTGAATGGCCTTCTTCCTTCACAATTCCTCTTGTCCATGAATAACATTTCATCATTTGAAAATTAGCCGAAGTGTACAAGAATGGAATGATAGGAGGCAAAATGTATTCTTGGATTTATTTGGTTAGTGTTTTCCTTAGGATTCCGGGCTTAACAGCTCGGACTATAGCACCTGTAATGAGTGCATCCCTTAATGTTTGATGTAATTTTGAGAAGTTATAAGAAAATAAAGTTGTGTTATTGTTATTAACTATAGTTTTTGGCCTAATTGGAAGTGTTTAATCTAACAAGTGATATTATAACAATGTCATGGGTTCGAATCCCCAAATGACATTAGGGGGAGATTATTGACTTTATTTGATCAAGGTCTCGCTTATGATTCGTGTGCTTAACATTTCGGCCAACGACTCCTGTAATGGGTGCAACCTCTTAATGTTTGATGCGATTCTAAGAAGCTATAATAATAAAATTTGAATCCTCTAGAGTCGTGATACTGGGGGAAGATTGTTATCTTTATTTGATCAACGTCTCTCGGATTCATGGGCTCAACATTTTGGCCCATAGCGCATGTAATGAGTGCATCCCCTTAATGCTTGATACAATTTTAAGATTTACGGGCATAACATTCTAGCCCATGGCGTTTGTAATGGGTGCAAACTATACAACCCCTTAATGCTAGATACGGTTTAAAGAAGTTATAAGGAAAGAAAGTTACACTATTGCTATTAACTATAACTTTAGACCTAATGGTAAGTGTTTGATCAAACATGTATCTTGTATTGTACGTTTCCAATACATTATCTGTTGTTTTTAGTGTTTACTCCTCTTTTTCTATTTTCTATTGCTATTAGGCATAACCAAATCTAATATTATATCTTCAAAAGGGTGAGAGAGGAATGTTTGCTACTAAAATGGAGATCAGCATGGTAATGTGAAGGACAAGGGGAGTTATGACATTATACTCTTAGACCAATTGTGCAAATTAATTAAGAGTGGATTTGCCTTTACTGATATATATTCAAATTACACTCATCCGCGCTATTGTTTCTCTTATTTTATTTTATTTAAATATATTGTTAAAATTTACTTGTCTAATCCATTTCTTCCATTGGCATTTTTGTTAAGTATGCCTTAAACAATGTGAAAAAGAAACTAAAAGGCGAATGCGTGTATTTTAAAAAAGAAAATCTCGAATAAGTACCATGCTGCATCCCTTTATGTTAAAGATGTGAATGTGCCAAATATACAAGTGAAAAGTGCATGTGAAATTTGTCAGGTTGCACTCAGCTCAAGAACCAATTATGGCAATAAAACCAAAACCAAATAAAAGAATTCCAACACAATGTGAATAGATGTTAAAGTTGAGTTGAATAAGATATTAGAACGGTTCAGATTTTCCGCCTTTTCTTTCTCTTTTTCATAGGTCTTGATTCAAATTCAATACCCCAGAAAGAGGAGGGGTGTTACAGTTGTTGAATACTAGATTCGAAGGATGCAAGCATGGTCACTGATTTTGAACCTGATGGTTTAAATTGAAATACAGAATCTGCTATTGCTTGTAGTTCATCAGTCAGGTCTGTGGCCCATTAAAATTGGGCTCGAATTTGTTGGAAAGACAGATCTGTAAAGTGGTATATACCTACATATGTTTCTTTGTTTTTTTTTTTTGGATTAATAGCACTTTCGTTTTTTTTTTTCAAGTGCACTTTCGTCTGTTAATTTAGGTGTGATAATTTCAGTACATCTTGATTTATTAGTGCAATTTTCAATGTCTCTCCTAATGGAACCTCTGGCCTCATCATTTAGATATTACATGAGATTAATTCTAACTAAACTAGTTTGATAGCCGTCCTCTGGACGGGACTATATAATTTATTTGGGATTACAACAGAAGTTTTATATTATTTAAGTTTTGATAATATTAACATTAGAATTATTTATAAATTTATAGAATAAAATAAATTCAAGAAGTTTTATATTATTTAAGTTTTGATAATATTAACATTAGAATTATTTATAAATTTATAGAATAAAATAAATTCAAGAAGTTCATACACGCTCGTTATCATAAAAACAAAATTAATGAGCCAAAATTAAATTTTATGATAACCTATCAAAATATTTTTAAAAATATTTCAATGACAATCTAAAAATAAAATATACAAAAAAATTGGTATAATTAAAAAAATAAATTACATAACATATTACTAATTTTGTTATGATTTTTAATAAAATTTAAATTCTTTTCCGCCAAATATATAAAACAAATTATATATATATATATATATATATATATATATATATATATATATATATATATATATATATATATATATATATATATATATATATATATATAACACCCATAATGTAATTTTTATATATATTATATATAGGGATGGCGGGACTGTTAGTCCCGCCAATGAATTGTTTTTATTTTTATTTTTTTTCTTATTAAAAATCTATAATTTATATATATATATATATATATAATTGTTTTCATAAATAAAATGTTCATAAATTTAAGAAATAAAGGTTTAAATATTTCTATAATAATAAAATTAAAAAAAATATTTTCTTAATTTAACTTCATAAAAAAAGAAAAATAAAATAAAGTTTCATTTTTAAAATAAATCAAATCATTGACAGGACTGGTGATCCCACCATACCAACATAAAATCTGTTAGTCCCGTTAATGAAATATGGTTTTTTTAATTTTTATATATATTATATATAGGGATGGTGGGACTGAATTATGTTTTTTTTTTCTTAGTAAAAATCTATAATTTATATATATATATAATTGCTTAAATGTTCATAAAATTAAGAAATAAAGGATTAAATATTTCTATAATAATAAAATTTAAAAAATATTTTCTTAATTTAATTTCATAAGAAAATAAAAAGAAAATAAAGTTTCATTTCTAAATCGTTATAAATAAAATTGCAAATGATGCACATTCACTCCATCAGTAGTAACATTACATATCAAGCATTTCATCCAGTCATTTCAATCTGTCTAACGATTATTTTTCGTGTCGTCTAATTGTCTGTCTTCGTTGAGTTGTTCCATTGTCATAAGATTTATATGCATGTGTCAAGGTACAGGAAAAAAAATTAAGATGCAGTCTTAACATGACTATATAATTTTATCAGTGTGAAACAAAATATAATAAGAAAAAACCATTTTTACTAAATAACTGATGTGAGACTAATTCATAAATACGATTCAGATTTAGAAATTTTGTCATGTCCATATTTAAATATATTTCACCAAAGAAAAGGTTTCTTTAGAATTCTCATCTCTCATAGCTGTCTCTCTCTCTCTCACACACATTTAGAAATATTTCTTTTTTAAATATAAGAAAACTCATGTACAAATTCTTCACATCCCATTATGACATTGTCCCAAAAATGAGAATTCTTCATATCCCATTGTGACATTGTCCAAAAAATGGAGTGCCTCGTGGCATGAGTTCCCCACCAGGTATCCTAAACCATAGTATATTTTTCCTATAGATCACTGAACAGATGGACGCATACAACACTTACAAAATGAAATTGTCACCATATTATGAAAATGTCAACTGAAATTGTCCTTTAAATCTTGTTAGCTTCAATTAAGGGTTTCAGAAATATATCCTCATGAATCATGATTAACTTTAAGTATAAAAAGTTTGGGTAGATGTTGTAGGTTTGATTCCTTATGTACCCAAAAAAGAAACTTTAACTATAAAACTATATAGTCACAACAATCATGATTTGGATTAAATAATGGCCAAAATAGGAATATTCACCACTACCATAAGTAGGGGCTCAACCAGCAATTCTCAATGCTTGCCTGTAAAGCTTCAAGACTCAAGCATGGAGAATGAAATCCTACAGATCCATGGAGAGAACAATCCAACCTCTTCTTAAACATGTTTCCAAAGTCCAAATGAATCTATAGAGCTATTTCAAAGAATAGAAAAAAATAGTTAAAAAAATTAGTTCACTTAGTGCATTATATTGCCTAAAGTAAAGTGAAGAATAATATTAAAGCAATCTGGATAGTATCAACAACTACTCCTTGTCAATAAACAAATGTGACTATTACCTGTGCTCTTTCTCTGTAATTGTATGTTCCATAATTGCACTATAAGCCAAGTTTGTGGTTGTAGGGGATGCCAAATAGTCCTGCAATCATATATTAAGTCATACAATTAGTAAAGTTAAGACCTTGTGCATTGAGTATCAAATATAATGGCACTAAAATACAACCTCAACTTTTCTCTGCAACTCTAATGTATATGAAATGATTAAAATTTCAAATTAGCAATTCTAATAGTACAAAATTCATAAAAGTCAGGTAGTGGACTTGGAAAAAAAATTAAGGAACTAATTTAACTCAATCATCTATTAGAGGTTCATCAATGATCAATCACAATAGCCATAAATATATACATAGCAGCATGTGATCATATGTTCATAAGACAGGTGCAGGTAGGAAGAAGGTGATATCACGCCTTAAAAGCTCTGCAATTGTATCATCATCAAGGGAAACCTCAAGTGTCATGCTCAAATCAGTAACAACATCCTAACAAAAGTAGGAATGACATAAAATAGAATAAGTAAATCTAAAGACAACCTCAGCCTAAACATTAAAATGTTAATTGAGTCACTGGAAGGCTGGAAGATCACTTTTAGTAGAAACTTCCTTGAACATTATAGATACAACCAATATTACTTATTAATTTAGGCTTGTTGGTCAAAACATAATTACAGTGAAGTCAATTGAATCTTAGTACAAATAAAATAATTTATTGGTAAAGCATATGAGATTAGTTGTACAACAAATGGACAATACAACTAAGGAGCCTATACCCCCTTACAAAAAAAAGAGAGGGAGAGGTGCTTTAAGCAACAAAAAATGGCAGTTCAAGCTATGCTTTAATCAACTGTCAATGCCTATAAGTTATAGCAAGTACATCAAGCAAAGAGGTAAGAAACTAATAGTAGAGGAAATAAACATCAATACTTCAACCGCATCCCATAAACAGGATAGAAATAAAAATAATTATATATGGTATAGGACAGTTTCATATCCAATATAAATATATGTTTTCCTCAACATCAAGGATAATCTATGGTTTTTAATCTAACTAAAACTAAACACACAAAAAAGCACTTGCAGCAACAAATAATGGTAGAACTATTGCAGTTTTGTAAAGCATTAAACAAAACCCAAAGGGCTTTGATACTTACCTCCCTCTGTAGAGCCTCATCAAGCTCCTGCTTATCATTAGGAGTAAATTGTTATGTCTTTGACGTACAATTGAGTCAAACAATTTTGCATCCTGTAAAGCAGAGGAACAAATGAAAGTTTAACTTTCTTCATTATGCAACAAATTAAGGTATTCAAAATCGTCATGTAATTAGCATAGCATTTTACACAAAAATAAAATCAGATCTATAGTCCTTGGGAAATAAACAAAAATGTAACAACTACAACAAAATTATCAACCTAAGCAATTCTGCTAGGCAGTGGTACCTCTAAACTGTTTCGAAGGTCATCAACCCTATCATTGCCCACATCAAAATATAGGGAAAAAAATAGAAAATGACACATTAAAAAAAGAGAAAAATATGGAAAGGGAATCGATTCAAGAAACATATGACTATGTAGATCTATGGTCCTTGGGAAATAAACTAAAATGTAACAGTTACAACAAAATTATCAACTTGAGCAGTTCTGCTAGGCAGTGGCACCTCTAAGCAATTTCAAAGGCCATCAACCTTATCATTGCCCACATCAAAGATACAAAAAGAAAATAGAAAAGGACACAATAAAAAAAGAGAAAAAGATGGAAATGGAAGAGATTCAAGAAGCATATGACTACCTTCTGCTGACTGTTTTTTGACCACCTTGGGTTCTCAAGCTAGCCCTCTTTTGACGAATGTCATCAAGTCTCAAATTGGAAAAAGACAGGATCTCAAAGTTGAAATACATAATTGTCAGAATAAATAGATAGTAAACTTAAACACATCTAGAAACAAAGTTCATTCATTTACTCCATCACAAAGAAAGTAAGAAGACAATTCATTTAAAGAGATTTCATATCCTTCTTGCACTTCAATTTGAAAATAGTACCATCTTGTATTAGAAATATTTATCTAGCATACATTTAGGTGAAAAGGTCCAAAATTATATATATCTAATATTGTGAAGAAACCTGATGCAAATTATGTCAATCCATGATACCCAACAATAACAAAGCAAGGAAGAAAGAGATCAAAACTAACATTCTGCAACAACGCAATTTCCAGGCATAAGTATCAAAAGTCAGATATGCAGTAGATACATATCCCCCAAATTTGTATATTACCAAAAGAACAATTATCCCTGTTAATATGCATGATTTAAAGTACTGTAAAGTGTAAATTCCATATACCTAAAGCATTCATACTTGATTTTGTGGGGAATGCCAAGGAATGAAAAAGTTGAGTAGCATACCCAAAGACGCCATCAACAACAACAATAACTCCCCCATTATAGTCGCTCACAAAGAAAGCATCTTCCCCACCTCTGTCAACCTTTAGAAAGACCAGAACTTGAGCAAGTGGCGGATGCACCAAAAAATGAGAAAAAAATTGTGCACTTGATTAAGTTTACACAAGAGATGAGTTTATGGGTGTTATAAATTGATAAGAATAAAGGAGCAACAGAAAATGATACCTCTAACCTACAACCTCAGTAACAGAAACCAATCCCCTTAGTAAACTCATGTTGGGAAAAGCCCCAAAACCATGAAGAATATTCAATGGTAAGGTCGGGAGAGAGCTATAGATGCGATTCCCGGTGAGATTTCAAAGAAAAGAGAGGGAAAAGATGCAATGGGGATATCGTCAGAGATTCCCTTCCAGTCGATGATGGAGATGCTAAAGAGACAAGTTAGCTTGTAGATCTTTGGTGAAATGGAACTTGTGATGTAGTCGGTGCGGTGGGCTTTGTCTTGGGTGAGGTGGTGTAGATTGAGCCGACACGAAGGTTAATGTGGGCAACTCAACGGGAGTCCTGGTAGCAGTCGGTGCCGTTCTAGGAGTTGAATGTGCCCAGGTATGGCTCATGGAGAACTGCCTAGAGAGGATTTGAATTTGAATAGAAGTAAAGATCTGCAATGAGGAATCAAATCTATACTTTGATTTGAATTTTGAATCATGTAAGAGAAATGATATATGTCACAACCGTTGGATGAAAATCAATCCAACGGAATAAGAGAAGTAGAGAATGGGCGGGAAAAAATTGAGGCAAAAGCTGACATGTGTGTTAGGCAACTTGATAGCTTTCATATATAGATAGATGATACTCTCTCTGTTGCCTTTAATCGATTGCTTTAGAATTTTTTTTTCATTTATTTGTCATTTTAGAAAATCAAAGAGGTATTAATTATTTTTTTCTAACCTTGTCCTATCACTTGGTATCTCCATTAAATAAAATAAGAGAGATCATTAATGGAAGTGATAATATTTTAAATATTTTAATAAAAGGTAATTGAGCCAAATGCAATTATATTTTCTCATAATTGAGGTTATTTAATAATTTACTTAATCATTACGTAATTACCTTAAATAACAGATAGAGAAAAAACGGAGGGAGTAATATCTAAAATATGACATTCATGCACCTAATATCTTATTCATACTTGTGTTGTGTGTTTATGTGTGTAAATAAGGAAAAGTTTATTTCATTTTTATGTAATGTATTACATGAGGTGAGAAAATTTTGTACAATATGTGAAGAATAGATAGGGTAGTTGTCACATTTAAGTTAAATATTTTTTTTTCCGGAGGGAAATTTAAACAACTTATGGTGAGAATTTGAAGAACTATTTCATTTAGTTATAATTATTTTAATGTTTTATTATTTTACTATTAAGGGAGACTTCTGGCTTTGAAAATTTTATAAAATTTAAATAAAAATAAGAGAAAATTTGAAATTATGCTAATATATTAAGGGGCAAGTACGATTAATCTTATATTTTAGAAAAAGAAAAAATATGAATATTCTAGTTTACAGAGGCCCATTATTTTGAACGTCCAGATGACACTTTTTTTTTTGCCTTTTTCATGGTTCACGTCTGTGTCTGTGAATCTGACACTTGGAAGTTCTCAAATGATACACGAAATGCATCATATGACCTTAATAATGGGTTATCAACCATGGGCTGTATAAATTGGATGTGAAAGTCAGGGGTTTTCAAAGTTCAAATCAGAAGCTCTCAACAAAGATTAATGGTGGGTCATGGCCCATCAAAGTAGGACTGAAAATATAGGCAACAAAGCCCGGAAAGTAGTGCATCACTTTCTCGGAAAGCTGTGTTGTGTGTGCTACTCAGATTTCAGAGCCCATATTTCGCAATCTTCACTTTTTCAGATTCTGATGGGTAGTTTTCGGATGTCATATTTGGAGTTTGGACCCCGTTTGAAGTGCTCTGCTTTTTTTTTTTTTTCTTTGATGAATTGTTTGAAGTGCTCTGCTAATCATGAGTCTGAATGACCATTTATAGAAGCGGGCACCCAAATAATTTTTTAAGTTAATATTTTTTTAGGTGAATTTCGTGAAAATGTAAGTAAATTTAATTAAATTCAAATGCTAGTTAACTGTGTAAATCTAGAAGAGGGATGCAACTAGTAGCGTACTAATGAAAGTATTATACCAAAAAAAACTGGTAGTGTACTAATAATGCTACTCAATTACAAAGTCAGCAACTGCAACACAAACCCAAGTTCTAGTCCATCGTCCTTTTATTTTCTACTAAAATTTTACCTTAGGCCTCACATCCATAATTTCAGACTGTCCTGTGATCCAAGAAACAGCCTTTGAGGTGAGAAACAGCAGGTAGATGCAGCTCTACCTCCAGCTCCACCATCTCATATTCTCATCCATTTGATCCTATCCTAGAATAAAATCCCAAGAGGTTCCAGGCATTCACTTTTATGTTTAAAGGCAGTCCATTTATCAGGTAACAAGGAGACCAAAGGAACCTAATTTGGCTCTCTATTAAAGCTTCCATTTCTCTCTCTCTCTCTAATAAAGCAGCTAAAGAAGTTTTGGAATAAAGTGAAATACAGAAGAATAAAGAGGCATCAATATTAATGCATTACCCGTTTTCTTTTACTGTCCTAAACACTGTACTTGCAAAAGGATTCTTGACTGGTCTTAACTCCTGTGCTTCTAATTGTACTCAATACAGATCAGATTATTAGATAGAGAAATAGGTGAAAATTAATTCGGTAAAAAAAAAAACAGAGAAATATTACTATCTAGAACATAAAAATGGCTCGATAATCGATATGATCTGAGGATGTAAAAGCTAGCTACATATGCGGGTACTTAATCACAGTTGAGATTCCTTAACATCATTTATACACTCAGACCAATCATGCACGCATCTGATGTGAGACTACTGCATATTTCACTATGTAAGTTCTTAATTAATCAAACTTGGCCTCGTATTAAGATAGTGGAGGCATCACATTGCTGAACCAAACAAATATTTGTATTCTTATTTGCCTATCTTCCAAATTATTTATCATTTCTTTAATTAGCAGATGCTTACAGGGTTCTTCAAGATCCAACATCAATCAGACATGAAGTCCAACCATTGACCAATGATCATCCTAGACTCCTAGTCTACTATCATAACATCAATCAATTATTTTTGTACTAACAACTAGAAATTAAATTTATGTTTCTGATTTTCAGGAACCCAATAGAGGAAAAAAAAACCTTCCACCATTTATTTTACTAGGAAAAAACAAATTTAGCTTAATTATTGGATCCCTAAAACTATTAATACCAAGAAATGCAGCTGGCATGTGATATAAGAACAAGGTAATTAAAGAACGCATCTAGGCAGGAAATTTCTATACAGTGTATTACTGTGAAAAGGCATGAAATTTCTCCCTTGGCTGACCTGGGATAATAACCAAACTAATTGATGTCTGAATTCGGATAAAGTGTATTACTTTGCTTTCATTAAGTGCATCAGCACATGACATCAAGGACTCTATGCTCTTGTCATGGACATGTGCTCTTCCTGTATGGCTATAAGCTTTCCCTTTTCCTCTTTTTCTTACATGCTATTCTAGTCAAGTGAGACAGAACAGAATCAGGAGGACAGGAAAATCCTTTGAATTAGTACATTTGCAGAAATAGTTGACAAGCTTATTGAATTAGTATTACTTTACTTGTGAACATGATTTTGGGTTTGAAAAGTACTAGATGTTGGATCTCTCGCTATAACTATCTTGCCAGTTTCTAACCTGTGTCTAGCTGTCTGGTCAGTGAGAGTGCGTGCATCTTGATCAATGCAATTACCTATCTAATGGGGACCAAGATTTTAATATTATTGTTATCAGAATCAGTGTTAAGATTAAGATTCTTGGTTATGAACCCAATAACTAGCCTTTTCTGCTAGTTTATCTTTCACCTACAGTAGTACAGAAAGCATATTTCGTACCTTCTTAATATATAATTTCTCCCTTTTCTTTTATTTTTATGCTTTTCTTGCTGAAATTTTCATCAAATGTTTTTGAAATATAAATTCAAACAAATTAACACTCAGACAGAGGTGGCTTGGAGCTGGTGAGTTGGGTATAGACTGAGTCCATTCTTTATTGAATCTTTAGTACAGATAGGAACAAAAATGGTTAACAAAATGGGCTAAATGTGAGTTCTGCAAAACCATAGTCAAAAGACTGACATGTGCTTAAGATATATGCAATCAGCAAGAGATACGGTTTGGAACCTTCAAGAGGCTTAAATTTCCTACTCCATATATATATATATATATATATATATATATATATATATAGACACACACATATAACTAGGGCCAGCCTAGTAAATGAATGTTGTGTTAACATATGAATTGACAACCTCATATTTCTTTCTCATTCTTTTTGGACAAAACCCACACAAGCAATAGCAAACAAGAGAGTAGCACCAAAAGTCGTTTTGATTATGGATAAGATGTTGTTGTTGTCCACTAATTTAGGACGATATTTAGGTGTCCAGAAGACATGGCGCCGTATAAAGTTATATGGCTTTGCATGTGAAGATCTCCCTGATTAAATTTATGTCCATAAACCACAAACTCTTGCTGTGTAAATATAATTCCAATTTAGCCTAATTAAGTACAAATCAGTAGCAGTTTACATCATTTTCTTTTTGGGAAATAAATTCATTTGTACAAAGTTTTATTTATTTGCAAATGACTGGTAAGCAGATCACGTGATTTTTGTACAAAGAGACGATGAAGGATAGAAGAAATTTAGAGCATGTTGGAGAAAAAAAATTTCTTTCCCAAAACACTTTTTTATAATAAAAAATTATTTTATCTAAAATCTATGTTGTTTGTTTAAAATGTGTAAAATTAATTATAAGTTAAGATTATTTTTCTATAACTAAAAATAATTTTTTTAAAAAAAGTTTATATCTAAAACTTTTAATTGTGTGATTATAGATTATTTTAAAAGATTTGATAGATAAATATTTTTTTTTCCCTTAACTAAATAAAATTTTCAACCATTTTATATCTCTTTTAGTAATTTAATACATAAAAACAAATTTTTTATACAATCTAAATAAAATTTTTTATCTTAAAATCGATTATAAATTAACACATTTAAATATAAATTAATTTTTTCACAATTAATTTTTTTTAAAATTAATTATATATATAATTAACTTTTAACCTAATCTTCTCTCTACAACTAATATATATAGACACTTAATTTGAATATCCAGTTCCATCAAAATAAGCCTGCGATCTAAAACTATCATGACTATGAACAGAAAAATTGCACAATTCCCCATCCCTCCCATCATGTAGGATTCTTCAACCCCCCTTCTCTCTCTCTCTCATCTTTTGAAAAGTTACAATAAAAAAAAAAGGCAAATATGACCATAAATAAAATCTAGCCCTCAGTACACCCGATGTCTCCCCACGCTAATTAACAAGTGACTGAACTTGCAACAGAAACATCAAACACATTGGTTACTTTTACATGCCCCTAGCCAACATTTCTTGAAACTTCCTATCAGACTCTTGCTTTTCCAACCTGAACTTTTCGTGGCAATTGGCAATGAACTTTTCTGCTAGCTTATCAATCTCGTTAATTTCCTGCTCATTTGTACCCTTACCATCATGAACCTTCTCCTCAAGCCACTGCAGGTACCCTGCGAGCTGTGAGTCAGGACAATCCTCACCTTGTTGCTCAGCTGGAATGACAGTGTTCCAGTTTGAGTCATAGTACAAATGGCTAGCACTAGCAGGCAACCCTTCATAAACCCGAGGTGGGACCGGCAGAACGTGAGAGGATTTGGAAGAGCACCAGTTATAGTGAAGCCTGAAAGAACCCAAAATTATCTTCTTGCGCTTGCTGCAATACTTCTTCTGAGAAGGATATTGGTTGTCTTTAAGAATCTCAACGATAACTGTTTTGACTTTGGAGAGTGCACGAATGATTCTGCATATGTGGGAGACTATGAGGGTGTGGATGAGGTTTTTGAGCTTCGTGGAGCTTAAGGTTGAAGATGTTGATGATTTTACCGAGAAAACTTGAAGAGGGTGCAAGGTTTTGAGTTGGGATGGGCTAAACATTGTTGTTTGTGTGTCTTTGGAAGCAGGTGGGGAGAGAGATACTGTGTTTGTGTGTGTGTATTGGGTCCATGACTCATGAGATGCAGTTTATATGGGATCCCAAACCCAATTAGGTTACCAGTTTGCCCCTGACTTTTGGTTTATTTAAAAAACTACCCTTCACTTTTTGTGCAAAATTCAAGGCATGTTCTTTTTCTTTTGTGGATGTGCTGGGGATAACAACCGCTTGCCAGTTTTAAAAATTTTTGGTTAAAAAGTCATGCATCCTCAAATTGCTAGCCCCATTTTTTTTTTCTTGAGTTTAATTTGGTCGTGCTATGTTATAGTGGTGAGAGTTATTATGGAACATGGGTATGATCTCTTAATAAGTTGTAAAACATTTAGTGATATACTGATATTAAAAAAGGTTAAATTACTCTTAATTTGATGTAGTTTTTGAAAAAATTTAAATAGGTGTTTATAATTTGTAATAAAATCTTTATAGTTTTTTTAACAAAATTAATTAGGCCCTTATAGCGTTTTATCGGTAAAGTGAATTTAGAGAGTTAATTAAATTTTTATAAAAAAGTTATAAAGATTTAATTATAAATTTTAAACTATAAAAACATATTTGAATTTTTTCAAAAAGTATAAGAACATATAAAACAATTTAACTATAAACAAATAAATATAGATATTTTAACAATTTTGTTTTGTCAAAAGTTTAAGGAAAAAAAATGTTGTCTCATTTTAAAATTAAGATATACCACAAATTTCAATAAACACTTACAATGATACTCACCGATATTTTATCAATGAAGAATTGCCTACAAAAATTGAATTAAAGACTTTTTGTATCAACGCGGTTTGATAAAAATATTGTAGCAACTCCTCATAGTAGTAAGCAGCTCGAGAACGGTGACTAAGGCTTAAGAATCGCCAAAATTAGGAACCCAAGGATTATAATATGAAATAGAGGAACTATTATTAAATTTTTCGTTAATTATTCTGAAGTTTCCTTAACATATGATAATATTTGCAGAACGTAGACTTTTTTTTATTTTATTGCGCAGAACTTTCGTCCACATTCCAGCCAGAGCTGTCACTTTGTGTAGACGACAGCATCCTATGGACTCGCACTTTGACGCTTTCTTTACGTAAACCTTTATTTGAATTATATTGTAAGGGAAAACTATGTGTAATTGAATGGCATAAGAAAGTAGATCAGCAAAAATAAAAATAAAAATAACTTATCATGGTATGATTAAATTGATGGTAAATCATGGTTTGATTAAATAACTTATAACCACGTCTTTGCTTATCATACTCCCCCGCCCCCCAAAAAAGAAGTGACTAAGTTGAAATTAATCATTTTCCTTTAAAGAAAAACTTTTGGTAGTATTCGCTGCATGCAGACATATATTAATTGAATGATGGAAAGACTAAAAAAATATTTCAACAAGAATTGTAATTGAAAATGTTATTTTCCAACGTATTTATACACTAGTATAGGGCCCCGTGCTCTGCCCTAGAGTTGAATTAGGTGTCTTTGTTATACAACCAACATTGTCATAAGTAAATCTTAGCATTACATATAACAAAAACTAAACAATGATCCAATTAGCAATTGATGTAATCCTCTAGGAGAGAATTTCATTAAGCCAACAAAAATGAGAATAGGGTTAATTGGTCTCTGTAAACATGGTTGGTCGGAGGTGAACATTGAAAATGGTTGATTAATTGATTGATGAAATGGGAAGGAATTTGGTCAGTCGTAGGTGTATATGGGAAATGATTGATCGGTCGGTCGATGAAAATTTAAAGGGGTTGGTCGATTGATTGAAAGAGAACATGTGAAAGGGCTTGATAGGTTAGTCGGTGAAAATGGAAAGGAATTGGTCGATTGGTTGTAGGTGAAATATGGGAATGACGTTGATCGGTCGCTCATAAAAATGGAAAGGGATTAATCAATTGGTCATAGGGAAAATGAGAAAGGGATTGATCGATCGTTGTAAACATGTTCGGTCAGAGTTGAACATTGGAAATAGTTGATTGGTCAGTCGATGAAAATGAGAAGGGATTGCGTCGATAGAATGTGAATATAGGAAAGGGATTCTTTGGTCAATCGGATGTGAACATTGGAAAGGGTTGATGGTTAAACATAGGAACATGGTTGATCGGAGTTGGAGAACATGGGAAAAGGATTAGGAGACTGGTCGAAAGAGAACATTGGAAAAGGATTGGTTGGTCGGTCGTAGGAGACATGAGAAGGGAGTTGATTGATTGATCATGAAAATGGGAAGGGATTGGTCGATTGGTCGTAGGTGAAACATAAGAAACTTAATTGGTTGGTTGGTGGGAATTGAAGATTGGAAGGGGGTTGATTGGTTGGTCGGTTGGCAGTAAAAATGAAAAAAAGAATTAGTTGTTAGAAGGTGAAACATTTAAAATTACTTGATCGGTGGTTTCATGAAAATGGGAAGGGATTGTCCAATTGGTCATAGCGGGAAATGGGAAAGGTATTGATCGGTCATCGTAAACATGGTTGGTCGAAGGTGAACATTGGAAAAAGGTTGATGGTTGAACATAGAAACATGGTTGATCAGAGTTAGAGGACATGGGAAAGGGATTGGGTGACCGGTCGAAAGTGAATATTGGAAAGGGTTGATGGTTGAACATTAGAACAAGTTGATTAGAGTTGGAGAACATAGAAAAAGTTTTGGATGACTGGTCGAAAGTGAAAATTGGAAATGAATTGGTCGGTCGATCATAAGTGAAACAGGGGAAACTTAATGGTTGGTTGATAGGAATTGAAGATTGGAAGGGATTGATTGGTTGGTTGGTCGGCCCACCCAAAGTTGGCGGTTCAACTAATTTTCGGTGACCTACCCAAAGTTGGCAGTTCAGGCTATGCTTTGATCAGTTGTCAATGCCTATAGCAAGTACATCAAGCAAAAAGATAATAAACTAACAGTAGATGAACTAAACATCATTACTTCAACTGCATCCCACAAACTAGGATGGGTGGTGGCATGCGAGCAAGGGAGCAACAGCGGAATAGGAACGTGGGTCATCGCAAAATGCAAGGGATGACAACAACTCGCTAAAAATTATGGTGGAGTGACATTCAACGACGACATCATGTAGCAGGGAGCTTGCGAATCAGCAAGTACAAGTGAAAAATGGAGTGAGTGTGTGATTTTGTGAAGGGGTGGGTGAGAAAGTGGTGGGCTTTTGATAGAGGAGTAAGGATGGTAGAGAGCAGCAGCGAAATAGGGACATGTGTAAAACCTTATTCTATAGGAGCTTACTTAATACCATAACTGCCTTATAACTATAACTATATATATATATTGTTTTTTTTAATCATATTAGTGTCTTTTAATTTATTAGCTCTCTAAGGGTGGGTTCTTAGTGCTACCTTATTAACCAAACATCATTTTGTAAAGTATTTCCTTTTTGAATGATTATCTACTCTTAGTTTAAGAGGAACCATTTTTTGATTTTGCATTACTTGGTATTTTAATAGAAGTTTTAATACAAGCAGAGATTTCACACTTAAACTATGAATACTTTAATGAGAAGCTTAATATTCAGTTATAAAACCTAACTTTACTTGATTAGATAAAAAATAATTTATGAGGGACTTCATCTATAGGTTGTTGTTCTTAGCACTATTTTCCTGATTTGCATATGTACACTAGTAGCTTACAGAATTTACAATCAAATGGATTTAAAGTATAGTGGCTAATGTTGTATAACTTAGATTACAATCCTCAAAATAACCATTTTTGTCATAACAGATTTACATGCAAAATCCTATGTTCAACTTCCAAAATCTCAATTTCACATATGTACATATAGGCAAACTATACTAGATAGCTAATCTTCATTTTTCTCCCTTATAGCTTAGGCAAAATAGCCTGACCTGGAAGTTACACACACAAACTCAAAGATGATATTAAAATCATCTCAGTAGCTAGTTAGCTTAATTAAAAACATATTAGTTCATCCAGAATACATGTACTTCCAATCTTCATTTAACAAAAAGAGATGATAAAAGACATAACCGTCCTATAGTGCCATATTTGTGTGCAGAACAATGAAGTCTGAAACTTATAGAGAAGTAAACTTCTGGAGTATTAGTACCCTGTGGTGCAATTGGCTAGTACATAGGGAATTAACCACCCTTTTGGGTTAATCTTGGTCCCACATTGGAATAACATACTCACTCGAGATTTATAACCAAGAACATGCAATTGTATAATTATTAACATAACAGAATTTCATGCAAAAATCAACAAAAATTTAATCCAACTTGTATTTACTAGCTACCTTAGATATGAAGTTGAGCAAGGAGAGAAACTAGTCCATGGTTTGCCACACTTCACAGAACCTACTGCACTAAAGTGAAACATAATTTGGTTTGATAGAGAGCTCTAAGAGCTAGCTACCCTTTGTTCATTAGCAATGGTGGCAAAAAATGAATAGTGTCAAGCTTGCATGTAAATGCGTTGCGTGCGTGCGTGTGTGTATATAGATGGCACTTACTCTACTTTATTCCTTTAAAGTTAAATACCTAACTTACCCCTCCAAGTTCATTATTAGTTATGCCTAAATGTATAATTAAGCATTTACACGTAAATGTTTCTATCTTGCTAAATTTCCTTGTATACTTGTAAATCTAGTTCGCGCATACAAATTCGACTAAATAATTAAATTATAAGGTCAAAGTACATAAATTCCATCTAGTAAGAAAATTTTACTCTCTTTTTACTTATATAAACAAAAGAAGGAAATACATGATTGTTACAATGTGAGTCACCGGAAAATGCAAGGGATGACGGTAACTCACTGAAAAATGTGGTGAAGTGACCAAATTCAAATTGGGCAGCAAAATAGGAATATAGAATGGGATGTGTAAAAAAAAAATTCAAATTTGAATCATGTCAAAGAAATGGTATGCATGTAGTGAAAGAATTTTAAACTCAACTTTTGTCTCAACAGTTGGATGAAAAATCAATTGAACAAAGTAAAAGAAGTAGAATCATGGGTGGGAAATAAATTTCTCAGGTGCTAACAACTGTAGCTATATCTATTAGCTTTTATATAGAGAGAGATTATGTTAATCATTAACAATTTAGGTTTTCTTTTCTTTTCTAGTTTTATGTTTATTTATATTCTTAATTAAACACTAAAAATTAAGAATATGTTTAGTACTAGTATGCATCAATAATGATTACATTTTTGTCTCTATTGTAAAAGGACACAGAATAATGATTCTATTTTGGGTATTGATTCCACATAAACAAGCTCGAACATTCATTTGTACGTCGAAATGAAGTAATGCTTTTATTCTATTTCTTGTTGGTTCTATTTTGTACTAATTTCATGTAACAAATCTAAAAATGGAATATATAAAACATATTTATTTCTGAGAAAACTAAACAGTACTAAAACAAAAATTATCATTCTATTTCAATTCCCTTTTCGTTTTGATTTCATAAAATCCAACTTCATATACTAAATATACCCTAAAAGAATAAAATGGTTTTTGTAAAAATAATTTAAATGAATACTTCAATTCATATGAATATGGGTTTTAGATTATTTCTATTGGAATTTTAATTATTACCATTTTTGAAAATTTGAGAATATTTTACGCTCTATAGTCTATATATGTTTGATTGGAGAAAAAAATGGTAAGTGAGATCACACTCAAAAACTGATAGATAAAAATAAAAACGTAAAATATAAAGAAGGAAAAAAAGCAAATTATTTTCAGTTTTTTTAATTTTATTTATTATAAAAATTAATTATCTATTTTAATTAAAAACTTATATACGAACATTTGAACAATAAGTTAAGGAAACTTCGTAAAAAATAAATTTAATGAAAGATTTGTATGTAGGATTATTTGTGTATTAACATAAATATTTATTGTTTATAATGCACTGAAATTAATTAAAGATATCAAATATATTATTGGTTATTTATGTGATTTATGGTATAAATGGCCCTACAACACTGCCCAAACCAATTTATGGATTGTTTTAAAGTATTTTACAACTAAATGCAATGAATCCAATATTGATCATTAAAGGATGAATTGTGCTCTTAAAATTGCTTATACTTTTTTTTCAGGTTGTATACATTTTGAAGATTAAAAAACTGTATAATCAAAATAAAATGCAATAGACATAAAAGTAATTTACTAAAAGGAGAATTATGACTTACTGCATGTCCAATTAATTAATATAATGTAAATCTTATACCAACACGAACGCGATACATATAATTTGAAAAATTAGTTTGTCAAACTCTTTTTATGCACTTAAATTATTTAATTAAAATATCCTATAGAAACAAAGTAGGGTTTGTTCCTTACTTGAAGGAATCGACGACCTGCACAAGTCAAAAATGAAAGTAACTATAACTGATAAAAATAACATGAATTTAACCCTATCTGATAGATATTTTATTTAAAATCATAATAGAACAATGGTTGGACTTCAAGCAACAAAAAATTGACTGGTTAATTATATAAAGAAAATTGACTTGTTAAACCAGATAAAAAATATATGATGATGATAATACGAAAGCAAAAGAAACCTTCACTATATATATACTAACTAAAAACGCGCGTATACCTTTTTAGATGCCAACCAACAATGTTTACTTAATTTTTGTTATCACTTTGTTCCAATAAGATGCTGACCATTGCCTGCTTTAAGATTATCTTAAATTTTGATTTGGAGACTAATAATTTTCTTATTGAAATGAGTCCTTCCTGACCTTCAATCAGTTGGACTTGAAGGGGAGATGCGCGAAATTACGTGCACTCAATTATTACCTCAAAAACAAGATATGATACTTTGCATGCTGGTGACGAAAGATGCTATATAGTTCAAACACAGTATTAATTTATTTGAAACTGCTGAGATTTAGACCTTTTTTCATGTGTTTCTGTGTGTGTATTCTGCTCAACGTCGAGAATAACCTAATAAAAAAATTCCATTCCGTGAAGCAGTTTTAATGGCCTCCTTTTCAAAGAATTCAACAACCAAAGTTGAACTTAAAATGGAAATGAACTTAATATGAAAAAACATAAAGTTTACAAAATAATTTAATTAATTAATGTTTAAAAAAACAATTTTTTTATACTGTGTATTACATGAGTATATGCTGGTTATAAGTAGTGATAGCCAGGTTTATGATTTGGTGAGAGAAAGTCCAAACGAGAAGATCCGTTTGATTAATTATTAGTAAATAAATGTAAATCGAAAATAAATTTTAACAAATTTAATACAAGATAAATTAATAGTTTAATTCGATTATGTTGTTAAACAAGTTCGAATAATGATTCTGGTTAAACCACATGTGCATTGTATTGGAGTTATTTTTTTTAATAAAAAATAAATAATTACATTAAAATAAATTGTAGTACATAAATAATGCTGTATGGCTGCAACGGCCAACTAAAATAAAAGAACACAATTACAATATGTTTTAAAGCCATAAGGTCATGCATTTCATGTAGAAGTTAGACTTTGGGCCTGTTTGTATTAGCTATTTTAGGAGCAGAAGTGCTTTTTTAAATAATAAAAGTGTTTTTTTGAAACTAAAGAGTTCACATTTTTAAAAAAGCACTTCATGTGTAACAAAAAAGCACATGAAGTGTTTTTTTTAAAAGCTTGAACTCTTTAACTTATAAAAAAAATACTTTTATTACTTCTAAAAAATATTTTTACTTTAAAAAAAATTAATACAAACGGCCCCTTAATAACTTTAATGTCTTGTAAAATAGTCAGTTTAATAGTCATTAATTACTTTTTATTAAAAAATGGCTATTTTTTTTTCTTATTCAGGAATTCTCACACCTTTGAAATTAATCTCATTTGGAATACTGAGGTTAGCCCTCCCAACAAGTATTTTTTCACATGTTCAAATCTTTGACATTACAAAAACTATGAGTTACGCGCATAGTATGACATGAGTTAATAGTCTTATATACTTTGTTGAACATTTATTAAAGACCGAGGTTGTATGATTTTTGTTATGTTTATATATAGGCGTGTATGTGTAAAAGTGGTGTAGGCAAAATATGTAAAAATGAAACGATTTTTGTAAATTATTTGGGTAGAGAATGGTGAGTAGTATAGAGTTATGTCTTTTACTTTATGTAGAAGTTAGGAAGAAAAACAACATTATAGTTGGGCCGTTATATACCTATATTATATTATGGTGGTTGCATTGCACTGGGTGATCAAAAGAAGTACTTATAAACAATAAAAACGTACGCAACACCGAAAGAAAAAAAAAAAAAACGTACGTGATCCTATCCCCAGTATAATATAACGTGCTTCCATTATATTAGTATTATATATATATTATATAACATCTCTTCTTGTTGTCTACATTTCTTCTTTTTATTTTTTATTTTTTTCAGTTTCAAAAACTTACACTTAACACTTTTTAAGTCAATGCCAGAAACATCAATGATCTATTATTTAGTTACTCGTTTACACTTTTTAAGTCAATGCCAGAAACATCAATGATCTATTATTTAGTTACTCGTTTACGCAATTTTTATATTATTTTATAAGTTATTAATCACACGAAAGTGTTGGGGGAAACGGAGCTCGGAACGCACTTATGGAGGAAGTACATCAAGAGTTGGACACCACGTCTCAACCAAAAACCTTAAGGTATTAAGTTTATGAGTTATTCCACTTATATATTCTTCACTTTGTTCATTCCTTATACTAATGTGGAACTTTTTACCCACATCCGACATACGTTTGAATTCATAACAATCTCTTCTTCAAGTGTGAGTCCTTACGTGGGTTTTCTCCCCTTCGGGCAGAAGCCTTTGTTCTGAGTATTTCACGATCTAACAACAGTACATTCCATCAAGCTCACTTAAGAGTTACATCTCCATCGTGTTACCGCTTATCTGTTACTTTGACCAAGCCACATATTTACCATGTTACCACTCACTCGTCACCTTGACTAAGTCATGTCTTCATCAACATGTTTCCGCTCTTCACTTGAGTGTGTCTTTCAATGTTCCATAGTAGAGGTTCGGCCATACTCGTTTTTCACTAGGAGCCACGCCCTACTACTCCATTTTGGCTTTTTGTGCAATCACCATCTCTCTAATACAAGTTCTGGCTAATCCAAATCATTAGCTTTGATACCATTTGTTGGGAGTAGGAAAAACTCGAAATGCCAAAGAGATATATTCAATGGACTTACAAAGGAATGACATTGGTGGACCTGATACCACTTCTCAACCAAAAACCTTAAGGTATTAACTTTATGTGTCCTTTTACTTATATGTAGCTCACTTTGACCATTTCTTACTGATATGATACTCTTTATTCTCATCCTACTCATATTTGAATTTCCAACAAAAAGACCATCAACTTTCTCACTCTTCATCTTGAGTTAGGCCAAATTTTTATGGATGACCCTAGATTTCGAAGTGATCAAAAAATTAATCTCGACCCTAATTATAGTTGACCCCAAAAATTTTGAGTTAGCCCCAAACCAAGTAAAAAAAAGCCTTAGCTTTCATATTATCGTTATTATTTACTTATTAATTTATAAGAACTTGTGTTGTTGCCGTCAATACTTTTGTTTTGTGGTAGCTTTTTTTTTTTTTTTTGGATTTGGATGTTTTAAGATGATGGGTGCACTTTAGAAGATAAAGTGGAACTGGTAATCATTGATGAGAAAATTAAGAGAGTAAGTTATCTCATATTCATGATCTGCTATCAAGGTGCTTGTATTTTATAAAATTCTAAACCGTTGATTTTTTTTTTTTATCAACAATTATTAATTCTATACTTTATTCTTTAAAATACATCATTCATTTTAGAACATCCAAATCTTTTTTTAGTTATCTTTTGTGCAACAGTTGCATTTTGTAGTATAAATGTAGCCAAAAACATATATAAATTTATTGCTGATTATTTAGAAGAAAATCAATTATTAATGAGATATGACTCAATTATCAAACTAAGTTATATGTGAGTGGACTTTGCTTGTAATGTTAGAGTTCAAATATCACTAGAAGCATCTTGTGACAAAAGTCAAGTTATTGTTCAAGCGATGATTAGTTTCACATTTAAAAAGTGTGATGACACCTCGTGATCTTATAAAATAAAATAAAAAGAAGAAAAACATTTATTGTCTCTGCATAATCCTATTTACTATATCTTATAGTTATTCTTAATTTATCATCACTATTTGTAAATAGCTTGCTGTTTGAATAGTAATGAATGACTCAATCTATTCCAATTAAAAATTTGGAATATTATCAAATATAAATAAGATCATATAAGACACAGATCACCCATAAAAAATTTCTAATTGCTTTTTATTTAATTCTTCTAACTATGCTTATGTATATTAAAATTATATTCTTGTTAAAAAAAAGTGTACTCTAAAACCTTGTAAAATATATACTTTGCAATAATAAAAAGGAGATACTCACAAAATACCAAGTTCTTATATGTAGTTGTCAAAATACACTAATTAATCGCAATTGAAATTTATGTATGCAAAAGTATTTTTCAAGTTTTAAAAAATATTGAACCTCGTGTACAAAGGACATATGAAATTTTTTGGTGTGTGTATAGATAAATAGAAATTAGTATTTTCTTTTATGATTATATTAAGAAAAAAAAAATTAAGTGGCGGGCATACTACTTATTTTAATTATGTGTTGGGGTAATTTTTTTTGAGAAAACCGCACAGCCAATAAGTTTAACAAATAACTACTTGCTACGTGTCATTATCCAAACACAACCATCAACCAAAATGCGGGGTGTACGGTGCACCCAAAAAGCGTGGGTGTGCTTAAAAATATTTCAATTTGTTTGATCATTTCGTCTCTAGTTAGGGGAAGTCTTTTTCATCAAGTTTCGGATATTCTACAGCTTACACATTTAAATCGGTTTATATATGATTGAGATATTCAAAGAATTATACATAACATAAATTTCACTATCAGAGACATAATTTTTTAAATTTGGAGATTTTACTTCCACTTAAACCTATTATCCCTACCTAACAAGATTGGTTTAACTAATTGGACCTTCTATATATATTAATTTAAAGTTTTTTCATTAATAAGTTATTTATAAATTTCAGTGTCAATTCTTACTAAAATTGATAATATACCTTGATTTTGAATAATATGCCCTGAACTTAGATTGAGACAAATATTTTCCCTCAAGTTCAACTTTTTTGGATGGAAAATAAAACAACCTGTAATCTCTACTTAAATTTGCACATTCATTGTATTAGAGAGATTGCAGAAAGAAAACGAGATAGTTTGACAAAAGTCAATCTCACAGATCATTTAGTGGCCCAACTATTATTCTACCTTTGTTTTCTCTTCTGCGAACTATTATAGTTGTGCCTTTCAGTTTCAAGCAATCTGAATTTCAACTGGGATTTTGGTTTTTCATTTCCAAATTTGTATTGAAGATTATCGTGCTCTTAACTACTAGGGGAGAAAAAATACATAAGGACGATGGGAATGGATGCACGCTATTGTACTGTCTGTCTACACCATGAGTTGCTGAATGCTGATGCCTAAACCATTAAGTGCCGCCAGTGAATTTACTAACAAGTACAAGGCAAGAATGTAGTGTGTTTCTCCTGACATTAGCCAAGTGTGGAGAGAATCTATAGAACATCAACAAAGGAAATAAAAGAAATTAAAAGGGCCTACAAGGGTCACTCTGCAAACATTTGGAGAAACCCTTAGGCCTTAGCCAACTTTAGTCTCTGCCAAAAGATACATTCAGTCACATCGGTCCATAGGAATACTTCATCTTTCCTATAATTATTCCCTCTGCATCACCTGTCAGGCTGTCACTGTCAAGGAAAGTCCCATGCAATTCTGCATTTCAACTTTTGTTGTTCTGATGAAATTATGTACCTCCGGATTTGATTTCTTCTGTGTAGAAAACTATTCAATGTTCTTTTTGACTAGAATCCTCAAGCAGAAGCAGGGGAATACCAACTACAAAGCTTACAAAGGATTACTGAAATTAATTAACCTCATAGCCAAGCAGAACAAATCAGATTAGAGGCTAGTCTAATTTGGAATCAACTGGTATCTAAGATCTACATATCTTCAAATGAACTCCTTCATATGTAACTCAAAAATTTATATCTTCAATGATCTTAACTTCCCATATCTTCCTTTTCTTTCTGCAATTGATTCAATGGAAAGAATAGAGAAAAAAGCAACAAATTTCGCGTTTGTTAGCTTGTGAAGCAATACAACCCCAAAAGATTAATTTTCCCAGTTCTTTAGTTGATGGGCTGGATAAAACATTGCAACCAGTGCCGGATCTATATATTAAGTAGCAGGGGACATGCCCCCACGTACACTTAATTTTTTTAAAAATGATATATATAACTTTATTATTTTGACCCGTGATTTATAGTGATTTACCTTCATTATCAGTTAAAATGAATTGTTGATTAAGTATTTAAAACATTACAAATCTTTCAAATTTGAAAAAATTACACCCACTTTTCCTTGTTAATGCTTATTACACACAACACTTCTTTTGTTTGATATGTGATACCGGCCTCCTTTAATTGAAACATAAGTTAACGATGTTTAAAAAATTTATAAAATATCACATTTACTTTTATGAAAAAATTACATTCACCTCCTTTAATGTTAGCATTTATTACACATGATACATATCTTGTTTGAAACATGACACTAGTCTCATTTAATTCAAAAACAAGTTAACGATGTTTAAAAAATGGAGAATGACACCAACCTCCCTTGAGGTTAGTACTTATTACACATGACACCCTTTTTATTTGAAACATGACACCAACATCCCTTAATTCAAATGGAAGTTAACGATATTTATAGTTTTTTTTTATGAAATATCATGTTTACCCTTATAGAAAAATTGTATCCACTTCCCCTGATGTTAGCGCTTATTACACATGGTATCTTTCTTATTTGAGATGTGACACCGGTCTTTCCTTAATTCACTACTAAAAAATAACGATTTAGAGACGGAAAATTTCCGTCGCTAAAGTAAAAATATCCGTCGAAGTTTTATTCTGCGACGGACACGAAACAGGAAATAATTCCGTCCTGCGAAATGCCGATGCAGCTAAGCGATTAGCAAGCGAATTTGTTATTCCGTCTCGATTAGCGGCCGGAACAATTGATCTCACGAATATAAATAAATCCGTCATTTGAATTCTTATAGAATTGGTGTCCAATATTTCTTTGCAATATTTTTATTAATATAATCTGTGTGGAATGAATCGTCGCAAATCAAAATTAAAAATTACAGCGGATTTAATCCGTATCTAAGTATGAAATATATAATATAGCGGCGGAAATAAATCAAGTAGCAAATAATTTTTAAATTTATGTAAATTTTTTCAGTCTCAAAAACATGATTTTAAACTGTATCTAATCCAGGAAAAACAATCTAATTTCAACCGACAATGAAATTTAAAAGGAATAATCAACATTAAAATGTAAAATATTGATAGTATACAATTATTTAACAATATATCTAAACAACTAAAGAAAAGATAAATGTAATGTTCATTACAACAACTTAATCGACCAATCAAACATACGGAGGACAAGGATCGTAGTCCTCATCCATATTACGTGCGTCGTCCCCTCGTGCTCATCTGCTCCGTGCTCTAGCTGCACGGCTCACGATGCATTAGGAGCCGAGGTTTAGACGCTCCATAATCTTTGTTGATTACATTTTCTGGTATTGATGATACCTGCTGTTTTTGTATACGGGATGTCGAGATCTGCAACAAGACTCCTCATAAAATCCATCTCTCGATGGTGAACATCCCTCGGAGGCGGTAGAGGTAGATGGAGCTAGACTAGGCGACTTGGATCTAAACCATAAATGCGTCCTTTCTTAGTGACGCCTCCAACAACATCCAAGTAGATGGAGTTATCGGTTGTAGTAGGCATCGACATCCCCGGGGCGATTAATGAGTCCCTCTCACTCACACGTCTCCTGAACTCATCCTAAAAAATGCAATTGTTAATGAACCACATGTTGCTTGTAAATTAATAAAACTATTAAAGCTATCAAAAAAAATAGTTACACTTACAGCAATTTGCTCTGCCCTAGAAGAGGTCCACTGATCTGGCTTCCCCTTTGGCGTGTGAAGCCGCTGGAAAATATTCCCACGGCGATGGTGGCCTCTGCAAGCTGGGTCTCTACGAATAAATAAAAGCAAACATTAGTTTCCTTTGAAGTAATATGAATAACAAAAATTATAGAATTTACTCACCGACCTCTTCTTGTGCTCTCGAGTGGGATGGATCCACTGAGTGTATTGAGAGTCCCTCCTCGATTTCTGTTTTGGGTATTCTTCTTGGCCTTCTCCATCCGGGCGAGGATCACGCCATAAAGTGTCCAAGCGGTCCCTAACATGTGTGAATCCATTTGCCCTTATCTACTGCCGAACCTTGCTCATTGCATTCTTTAGTGAGTCGGAGGCTTTATGGTTGAAACACTTTTTATCTTCTCACGATCCTCAGAGAGCCACTTAAACTTTTACGCATTGAACCATACATATGAATTAGTCATTTACAAATATTTAAACATAAACTAATACTAAAAGATAATATATATAATTACCCCCAACTCGGCAAACCACAACTTTTGGACATCTTCGTCCACCTCACCAAAATTTCTCCGGAGCTCCTTCAAACTTGGCCTTTATAATGCTAGTGATAGCGTGGTGGTCCAAGCTGCGAGGTCAAACCTGTAAGTAGACCAAGTCATTATATATATTGTAAAATCCAAAGACAAAAAACTATGACAAAAGTAAGAAAGCACAACTTTTTAAGCACTACGTCAAACCATATCTTTGGCCTAATCCATATACGTGATGTCTGCATCTCTGCTCCCCCAATTTGTGGTGCGGTAGAAGGCGATGCGTGGGGATGCGAAGAGGAACTAGGGAGCGACATGTGGGGATGTGGTGAATCGATGAGTGATGCGGACATGCAGTGATGTGGAGATGGGGCGTGTGAACTCGATGTAGGGTTATATGGAGATGGGGTAGGCGAAGGGGATATGTGAGGATGCGTAGGAGGAGTAGGAGGCGGGATGCACGAGGATGTGGCTCGGTGGGGTGTGAAGATGTGTGCGGGATGTGGATCGGCGAAGAGGTACCACGACCTCTACCACTGCCCACCTCTACCTCTGCCTACCTGCCTCTGCCTCTACCTTGTATGTCATGATGCACGCCATCTATGTATGCGTGGTAATAACATAAATCAATTAGTTTTGGTTATATAAAGTCAAACTTACATGAGCATAGAAGTAAAAACTTAAACAATTGATATGTCGAATTGTTTCTTCAAATAAACCAAAACTTAGGAAAATTGACAAGCAAGCAACATCCAATAGTATAATTGTAATAATACATAGTTTAATAAGTAAAATACACATAATTGTAATGCTTGAAGCCTAATCCATAAGCTAATTAGAATCGGTTTAGTCAATGTACTCTTCTTCTTCTTCTTCTTCTTCTTCTTCTTCTTCTTCCTCTTCTTCTTCTATTACATTATAAGTTCTACTTCTTCATAAGCATCTTCCATGTCAAGTTGATTTAAGGGCGATCGGTCTACTTCCTCTCTTGGACTGTAATGTCAACAAGATTTTGTTGAAGATCGTCATCGGCAACTATCATAGGAACTTCGATATTTGACCTCTTGGTATGGATCATTTGTTTAAGGGTTCTAGTTTCCAATGCTTGAATTATGCTACGTGCCTTGGTTTTGATTACACACTGACCATCCTTGTTGTCCTTCGAGGATAATGTGTATAGTACACTTGCTCGCTTGTTGTGCGATTATGAAAGGATCATAATTTTTATATCTCCTAGATGCTCGACTTCAAGCTTTGTCCCATAGTTTTATCGATCTTTGTGCCCTGATTCGGTGTGGGATCAAACGTCACATTTGAATAGAACCAACTTCTTTATGGGCCCATCCGGTATACTCGAGTTCAACAATGTCGGTTAATACCCCATAATAATCATTTTCCATCGTCTCATACCCACCACCACGAACACAGACACCAAAATTTGTCGTCCCCATCCCTTGACTATGATCTTTTGGTCTTGAATTTATAACCATTTAAAGAATATGTCGAAAATTTATTAACATTTCTAAGTGGCCCCCATGCCAAACTCCTTAAAAGAGGATCTTCAATCATGTTAGTTGGGTTGAGCACCTATATCGGAAGAGTATTGGTTAATTACATCTATGAAGTATAATTCCAATTAATAAGAATATTTAGAAGTTAACATACATATTCTTTAAACCAGGTGGGAAGCAGTAGAAATTTGTTTGTCAACTTAGAGTCATTTATGTCGGGCACCAATTCTACTTAACATTTACGCATATATCTTTGCATACATAATACATAGTTTAATCATTCACGTTTGGCATTAAATGTTGGCATCTAACGAATTATACACACATATTCGATAACTTACTTCATAAAAGGCTCAACCTCTGGACAATTTAGAAGAACATATAATTTAGCAGCTTCCATTTCTTTTTCTTCCAAAGTACTTGAGATACGTTTTCCAGAAGAAGTACTGTATAATTGAAAATAGACAATGGTGGATTAGAAGCACTTCCTTCACCTCCATCATCATTACGTGGCACTCTTGTCCTCCTAGATGGGACATCAGGTGGGTAGTAGTAAGAGGCAAAAGTAGAAGTCTCTTCTACTAAATAAGCTTCGCAAATGGATCCTTCCACAAAGCCGTATTTGTGACCTTGTCTTTTAAAGGTACGTATGAACCTAATACCAATAATTGAGATTATTAGTACAAAATTGATACATACCCATTAAGAATTGAATTGAATTGAAAAGAAGGAAGATCAATAAATGAATCAACCTCTCAAATGGATACATCCATCTATATTGAGCACGGGCCCACCAACTCTTGCTTCATATGGTAAATGAAGCGGAAGATGCTCCATAGAGTCAAGAAGCTCGGAGGAAATATTTGTTCTAGTTTACACAAAATGATTGCAATGTTCATCTCCATGGCACGTAGTTTATCCTCTCTCAATAGTGAGGATGTTAATTCCTGAAGAATTGGTGAACTCAGTGAGTGTATTCCAAATGGGCTTTGGTAAAGCTTTGAATGCCATTGAGACAACTTATTTGGATGAATACGTGGCAATCATGACTCTTCATACCAAACAACTTCGCTTCCCTCATGTCCGCATCTAGTCAAATTGGAAGCATACCCATCACAGCGGCTTCAAGTTGTTTCACCCATTCGCAAATAGCTAATCTTTGTTGCTTATTTAATGTGTATTAACGCTTTAGGTTTTTGAGTTTTCCACCTCCGAGAATCCTGCGACTCCAAATCCTTTAGTCTGCAATATTCAGCCAAATCCGACCTAGCATTGAAGGTATCTTTTGTCTTGCTTGCCTTTGTATCCATAGCGTGTATAGGATATTAAGAAAAACATTTCTCTCAATGTGCATGACATCCAAGTTGTGTGGGAGAATATTTGTTTTCCAATAGGGCGAAGTCCCAAAAATACTTCGTTTGGTCCAATTGTGACCAACCCCATACGGTGGGTGTTCTCCTAAGGATTAGGAGATCTTTGGGTAAAATATCTTACCCTTTCCCACACTGTCTTGGATAACTTTGCACTGAGAGGGAATGATGTCTCAACATGTTTCTTCCTAAATGCGGCCTTATTCCTTCTATAGGGATGATCAGTGGCAGAAGCGTCGGTGGCAATCAAAAAATGAAGTCTTGTGGCTATGTTTAAGTGTGAATGCTTTTGACGCTCCATACAAATTGGACAACTAAGTTTTCCCATTGTCATCAGCAGAACGACATCCCATATGCGGGAAAGTCATTAATTGTCCATCATATTTGCCCTCATTATAAAGTTTTGCTTGATGATACATCATAAGTCAAAACACCACGATTCCATAACATATTCGAGTTCTTCTATTAAGCGGTTGCAAGTACACATCAATTTTACTTTTAGGATTGGAAGGGCCGAGGAATTATAGCGATCAGAACAAAAATTCTCGTCTCATGCACATCCAAGGAGGAAGATTATATGGCGTCACCACTAGGCCAGAGAATAAATCCTACCGATTTATCAAATGGAGCAAAGCCATCGCACATAATCCTAATCTCACATTTCGAGGTCTAGTGCATATTAGGATATGTTTCATCAAAATGCTTCCGAGGCTTCTCCATCGAGATGGATGAGATAAGGAACCAGGCTCCCTTTGATTCTCACGATGCCATCTCATTTGAGTTGCTATTTGCATTGAGGAATAAAGTCTTTGTAGCCTCGGACGAGTGGGAAGTACCACATTTTTTTTCAAGGCACTGTGTTTAACTTTCCCTTTTCTATTGATGCTTTTATAACGTTGTTCGCCACAAAATTGACAACTAAGCGAGATGTTCATTGGGAGTATTATACAACATGCAGACCATTGGGACAACAATCAATCTTTACACATCCCAGGCCTAGTTGTGCCACTTGATTTTTGGCATGATAAAAGTTTTTGGCATGTGATTATCATTTGGCATTGCATCTCTCGTAAATTGCATCCAGCTGATTAAAAGCAAGTCTCGGACATGTTAAAATCGGTCTTCAAACTTAGAGCTTGTACACTTGTTGATAATTGAGTAATTTTCACAACCATTCCATAAGGGAGCTTGTCGCGTAGTCAACATATTGAAGAATTTTTAGAAGCCACGGGTTGGGCTCTTCACTCATTTGTTCTTCATCACGAAATCCTTCTTGCTCGATGTAATTACCAATTGAAGGTCGGCATCCATAACCATTTGCTCATACCTATTCAAATCTTCCCTAAACCCATTATCTCCATAGTATGAATTATCAATAACTCTTTGGAGGAATGGCGGGGCATAGATTCTCCATGATTGGTCGATGGTAGTAGTTGCTCATAAACCCCTTACTACATAGATGCACTTTAATGTCGTCAACATCTTCGTATTTCTTACATTTGCATTTTTTACATGGACACCTCACCCTTCCTTCAAGCTTATATTGATCTTGTGCACATGCAAATTCAACGAACTCAATAACCCAGCTATATATTCATTTGTGATATGTCTATCATTACCCACCCTTTTATCCATCCACTTGCGATGTTCAGGAACCTCCATGTTTGTCTAATTAAAAAACAAGTACGGGTTATGTTAAATCAAATAGACCTATTGCTCCAAAAATTCATTTATCAATAAATGACCTAAATATACTACTTTTAAAGGCAAGTCTGCCAAAATTTTAATGAGAACCTCCTATAATTCCAACATTCCCAAAAATACACATCATTCTAATTTTGATTTGGCTAAGCGAGTTCATTACTTATGCACCTTAAAGTGAAAATAGATACATTACTCATGAATGCCCTTTTTCTTTTGATCTGTCTCATTTACCTTTCTCTAAATGAGTCAATTTATGATGAGGAATCCTAAGGGTTTGAAGATGAATAAATGACTACTAAAAATTATTAATAGGTATGAAGATCTGTAGTGGCGACAGACTCACAATCCAATTATTAATTTCTTTGTCTAATACAACAATCATAATGAGATATCCAATGAGTGATTAAACCGTAAACACAATAGGGTAAATCAAATCCAACGAGTTTAATAACCAAATCATAAAGATAACATCAACATGGTCATAAAAACGATGATGAATGGAATTAATTTCACGGAGGGACAACTAAAGGAATTAATTTTGCATATACTCATAACTTGAAATGAGCCAAGCAACCATAAAGGATACCAAAATTTCAGCATTTAAAAAAACCTTGCATCTAAATCCCATTCATAAACAACAACACATACTTGCCATTATCTTAACCAAAGTAGGCATTCCCAAAGTAAACAAAACCGATTAACAAATAGTTTACTTTTGCAATCTTGATTTGCACACAAACCACCAAGCGTGCTAGATCAAATGAAGGGCAAACCCAAGCTAATAAAAAACGGAAAACAATCATTAAAAAGTGAAATTGCAACACCAAAATCTCTAAGCAAATCGGGCACCAAATGGCAAATTCAAATTCCAAAGAAATGCGGAATAATGACATGAAAACACGGTCACGACCCACCAAAAGGCAGGTTTATTCACTTGACGGCTTATTTTCGCAAGGTGACGGCAGCGATAAATTCATCATCAATAGCCTCCAAATGACATATATAAGCACAATTAAATTCAAAAAAGTCTAAGCATAACCTTCGATGACTAAAACGGACTAACAAACATCTTTGCCATCAAATGCTAAGGTACAATGAAACTAGAAAATGCGACCCATAATAACCAAACAAGGTAACTTTTAAGATCCTTTATAGCATAACAGATCTCAAAACTTAAAAGCTTAAGCAAAGATAAGAAAGCATTATTTCAAGCTCGAACCTCCAAAACGGGACTCACAAAATGCATCAAGTCCTAAAACCCTATCAACATAACGAGGGAAAATTATAGTTCTTTTTCCTTTTCTTCTTTTTCAAGGCAAGTGCTAACATCAATCTCTTAACCCAGAATTCACAAACCCAGGCGGAAAACAATTAATAAAAACACCTTCAACACCACAGCTTCAAAATTAGGCACACATTAGAAGCTGAACCCAAAGCGCAAATTTCTAGATCCACAACAACAGTTAAATGATACCCATAACTTATCCAACACGAACCTCAATGACAAACATCTAATATTAATGCACTCATTTGTAAAGCCTCAAACAGAGTTATGTTCACCTCAAGACTCCTAGTTTGGCATAAGCAATGGTAAACATTAGCAAACCACTAAGAGATTCAAAATAGGACCAGCATTTCTCATACGTATTCAACAATATCAATTAATCATATGATTTCTCATACGTATTCAACGAGGCAATTGCAAACACAACAATATCAATTAATCATATTATCCATGACAACATTAAAAATAAATCAATAAACAAAGCGAATCAGTACCAATTAGTCATTTTTAGTACAATCAACACAGAAAACCATAAGAATTAGCTATCTATTGAATGCGAAATTAAATTTAAATACAAATAGTAAGAATAAGTAGAAAGATTCACAGTATGTTTTCCTTTGAACCTTGGTTTACTTTCACATATCTACGGACTAATCTCCCAAAACCAAAAACAATCCAACCAAATGGGAAAGCTAGTTGTCGGCTATAGAGTGGCTAGGGATAGTGAAGGTCTTTGGAGGTTGGGTGCGGACAAATGGGGTGCGGCAGTGGTCTTGTGAGAATCTGTTGTGAAGGAGTGAGTCACGGTAGTCTTTGGTCTTTGGGTGGGCATTGTGACGCAACAAAGGGATTTAGGGTGCGGTGGTGGGCTGCGGCGCTGAAGCAAAGGGATTTAGGGTGCGGTGGTCTTTGGAAGCGGATGGGCTTGCGGGAATGTGGTCCTCCCATTTCTTTGTCGGTGCGGCAAGATTGGTACGGGTCATGGTGGAGCGGGTGTATGGCGCGGTGGAGTTTGGGTGGTGGTAGCACATCGAGATGGTAGTACATGCATTGAGGGAAAAAGGTAAAGGGAAGGAGAGGGGGAACGGAAGAGGGCTCGGGTCAGGATGAAGGGGAAGGGAATGGGTTTGGTAGTGGCCTTAGCAGATGGCGGAAGTTCGGCCGAATTAAGCGGACGAAAAATTCCGTCTCTAAAGAAATTCAAATTTACGCCTAATCCGCGACGGAATACACCCGTTGCTAATATTTTTCTTTAATTCATTTATGTCTTTATAATATTAGGTTTCTTTTAGCGACGGAATATTTCCGTTGCTAGTTAATATCAATTTTTAAAAAAAATCTAAATTCAATTTTTTTATAATAACTCAAGCATAAATCAATTAGTGACGGAAACTTGTGACGGAAATATCTGAGACGGACAAAATCCGTCTCTGATTCTGTCTCTAAATTTTAAAAATTAAAGTTCGTTTTTAAGTAATATTTCCGTTGCAATATCCGTGACTAGTAGTGACGGAATTTATTCCGTCTCAGAAATCCGTCTCTAAATTCTAATTTTCTAGTAGTGATTTAAAGAGAAGTTAATGAAGTTTAAAATGTTTATGAAATATCCCTCAACAAAAAATATATATATATCTTCTCTTCTTTTCTCTTCCATTATCAGACCTTTTTTTAAACCTTATAGCAAAAATTTATTTTTTTTCTAAAATTCTTTTAATCCCAAATAATCTTCTCTTGTGCTTCTTGTAAGAAATCAAACACCCACATTCTTAAGCTTCTATGTCAGCAATTCATATTTCAAACCTTACAGTAAATTTTTGTTTAGGAAGTTGGCTTAGGTATGAGACTAATCCTCGGGAGTTGATTTGACCTTAACCACAAAGTACTTCCAATGAGTTTCGAACTATCACAATACAGGTAACATCCCCATATAGAACTACGATTATCAAATGGGTTAACACGACCTGTTTAGACCTACCCACGGTGGGTTGCAGGTTAAACGAGGTAGGTCAAAACTGCTCGCGTTTAAATGAGTTGCATATCAATTAGCTTGACTCGCGGGTCTAAACGAGTTGGCACGCGAAACTGATTTTCTTTTTTTGTACCTGTAAATTTTGAATTTTTTTTAACTTAATAATCTCAAATCAAATATTACATTACATAGACATAATATTGAATACTTTTATTTCATTCAAAGGGTTAAGGAGGAATTTAAACAAATAAATAACATAAACTTATAGAGTTGGACAAATATGTTTGTGTGTTGGGTGTTTAAGCGTGTCACTGCTAGTTTATACAACACGTTTATTTTGCACTGCTAACTTATTTTTGTTGTAAAATGATAAAAAAAAAATATAGATTTACTAGCACTTAATAAGTGAAAGGATATGTTGACATTTTATTAATTATCTTCACTTTAGCATATTTTTAATATAAATTTTGGAAATAAGAGAAATAATGTTAAGAATTAATAGAAATGTGAGAAGTGAGAGAAAATAGATATTTACTAGGCATTTAATTATGGAAGAGAGAATATGTAGACATTTTATTAATTATCTCAATTTTTATATTTTTAATAAATTTTGGAAATAAGAGAAATAATGTTAAGAATTAATATAAATGTGAGAAGTGAGAGAAAATAGATATTTACTAGGCATTTAATTATGGAAGAGAGAATATGTAGACATTTTATTAATTATCTTAATTTTTATATTTTTAATAAATTTAATTAATATATTATTATAAAATTATGAGACCTATGAAATAATAAGAGTCTAAAGTGGATGAATTGATGACTCATTAATGATGAAGAAAAATAATAAGAAGTCATTTCTCAAATAAGAAGAGTGTCATGTGTAATAAGCATTAACCTCAAGGGTGATGAATGTAATTTTCTCTATTATTTTAATAATAAGGGTAAAAATATCATTACGTATAAGGACATATGTGTTAATTATTTATTTTTAAATGGATGTTAATTACAGGGGAGACCAGTGTAATAACAACACATAAATTAAGGGAGACCAATGTCATTTTTCAAACAACATGGATGTCGTGTGTAATAAGGCTAACCTTAGGAGAGATGTGTGTAATTTTCCCTTAAAATTTTAACTTTGAATCATAATAAGAGATGAATCATTGAAAGATTATTATTATTATTATTATTATTATTATTATTATTATTATGTCTATGTTCAGATATTTACGCATTTTTTGAGTGTAAAACTAATCTCATTTGGAGTATAGAGATTGTCTCTCATCACAAGTGCTTTCTCGCAGGTTTAAACTCCTGACATTGCAAAGGCCACTACTCAACCGCTGAGTTCAAATTTGCTTACAACTTGAGCAACCTCTTATGAGCTTTTTTTTTTTCTTTTTTGTGCTTGCCCAGGTATCCCATACCATTTTGTTGTGAGATTAATCTTGTTAAGGATACTAAGATTGTTCTTCCCCACAAATGTTTACCCGTGTGCTTGAAACCTCAATATTACAGAGGCTTCTTTAACTGCTAAGTTTAAGCTTATTTACCACTTAAACTACCTTGTAAGTTGTTGAAAGATTATTTGATTACATACATAAAAATATTTAATAATATTAATAATAATAAATCATTTAATGTTTTTAAAATTAAAGTTACTTAAGAAATAATTGTGAATAATAATATAAAATAAAAAAAATCAATTTATAAATTTATTTCTTGTGTGTATTTTGTCCGTATCCTTATTCTCTCTGTCCAAAATTCCTGTCCCGTCGTCACTGCTTACAACTGCATGTGATCCCAACTATGAACTAACAAATTGCATAAATAAGAGCTATGGTCATACTGAACATCCCCCAGAATCCAAAATCAATTTGCTCAAAGAATACATTGAATCAAATAATTTTTTTATGAAAGAAACAATTATATCATATCACGTAAATGTGCTTGAACAAGTCAGTTGCAATATTTACTTGCGTAATGCTCGCTTGTATCTTTCGCTAAAGGTTAACAGTTCCATTGAACTTTATTTTCTTTAGCAAATAATGAAGTAGACGTAATCAGCTTTTATATATGTATACCTATTATGCTTATGTTAAAAGGCTCACACTTAAGCTATCAGCCCTTCTGATGTCATTTAAAGATGTTGCTGAAGTTGGTGAAGTGCTTATAATCATTGGTAGCCTCTACGTTTATAGCTTAACAATGATTTCCTTATGCTTAGCTTGGAGAATAAAAACAAAACCCAACATGATATAATCAAAATTTCATGTCAATTTCATCAATGGATTTTCTTATTTCGAGCACATGAAAGCGGCATAAGAGTGATCATCAATGTGCATCAGCATATAATATATTTCGTGTGCACTTAGCAGTCGCACAGTGGTGAGATGAGAAACTATCTTATAAAATTTAAAGGGTCGTAGGGTTGTCGTAAAAATTGACTTTTTACGTTATAATTTCACCCCACGGTTTAATCTCGAAATCAAATTTCATTAAAATTATTTCGCCTACACTTTATTTTATTCTTTAGAAGTGCTACAGGGTAGGTTAAGGTCCAGTTTGAATAAATAACTTAAATAAGTATTTATTTTAATAGAATTTATTAAATAAATTTTATTGTCATAAGTACTGTTTAAAATAAGTTAATTAATATTTAGATAAATACTTTGATAAGTGTATTTTATAAACCTTTTAAAATAAATATTAAGCATTTGATGGACATCCTATAAATTATGTCAATTCTTTAAGGTTAATTTTGTTAAAAATTATTATAAAACAACTAGTATTAAGGTATTTTTAACTTTTATAAAAACTTATTTTCATAAGCTTAAATTTTTAACTTATGAAAATAAGCCCTAAATAACTTATATGGGTTTCATAAGCTGTTTAATAAGCTCGTCCAAACAGAATAAAAATACTTTATAAGTATTTATTGTATTAGATAAGTCTAAATAAGTTGTTTATAAATCTATCCAAACAGGCCTTAACTCAAATTGTACTACATAAATGAAAAAAAGAAAAAGAAAATACAAATAACCATAAAATAATTGTCAAAGATTCAAATAAAACAAAATAATTAGAAAAAAAAAAAACCATGTTTGGCAAGTCGACCTGCCCCGAATTCGTCCAATCCAGAGTCCAAACAGGACGGGTCATTTGATATGCCTTTATATAGGGCAACCTGATGAGTCCAGTCCAAATTGAAACTTATATTACCTTCTTCTTTCCACATTAGGTTTTAGAATTTTTCTAATAATAAAACAACTTTCACTTATCTTTTATTCCCTAATTATTTTTTTCATAGGAATTGATTTTTATGCATATAGCACACACATAGTGTGCTTTCTATATAAGAATTGGACCAATCAATCACTGTGCAATAATTGAAATAGCACAACTCTGAAAAATAAAAAGGCTAAAATGTAAAAAATTCCTTTTAATTATGAGTCAAGTTTAGAAAATTCTCATGTGCTTTCAAATTCATCAACTTGACTCCCTAAATTAATAAAATAGTGTATAATAATCCTTTTGTTAACCTACCATTTAAATAATTGATGGAAAAGTATTTATGTGTTAATTTTTTTCACTAATCTTACCTTAATCATTAATATTTATCCCTCAAATCATCTCTAGGCATGATTTAAGGTGAGATTAGTGAGAAAATCAAAACATTACTACTTTTCGATTAATTATTTAAATAGGAAGTTAACAAAATGGTTATTATATATTGTTTTGTTAGTTTAGGGAGTCGAGTTGATGAATTTGAAAGGACATGGAGATTTTCTAAACTTGACCTATAGTTAAAAGGGGTTCTTTGTATTTTAGCCAAATAAAAATAATGTGTAAATATTAGAGTTTAATTTTGATCCATTGTCAGTGTAAAGTTTCTTTATATTGGCACCCAATCATATATTGCCAACTCATTAAAAGAGTTTGACGATTATAACAATTACCTCAAAAGTCTAACACTTTTAACGATGTGTCAGTACATGATTGGATGACAGTGTAAAGAAACTTTACACTAAGAGTGAATTAAAATTAAATCCTAAATATTAAAGTCCTTTTCAATCTTAAACATGTCACAGTTTTAAATAGTATAACAAAAAAAAGGAAAAATGATAACTTTAAACAACTGACAGTTTAAATGGTGTTGTTTTTATCAATTATTATATTGGAGTGAAAAATAATATTAAATTATATTAATATTTGTTGTTGATCTCTCTTCGTTTGTCTTAATCTCGCATTCTCTCATTGTTACGATTTTTTTTAATAATGTTAGCATTAATATGCCTCGAATTAATGTCTAAGAGGATACCTTAATAGTTTAAATATTAGAATCTAAATTTGAAAGTTTTAACTCTAAATTTCATTTGAAAGTGTAAAAAAAAAAATTTATATTAACAATAAATTTAAATTAAATACCAAAATTTATTAAAAAGAAATAGGTTCTGCTACTGTACAACCCAAATTGCGAGAGGCCAAAATTAAAATTTATCTAAACTATATAAAATCATTTTATGAAAAATACAATTTTTAAATAAATCAACAAATCTCATCAACTTCTAATTATTATAATTTATATAATAAGAGTAACTTTGAGTTAACTTTTACATCAACCGGCACTAAGTTTTTCCCCGACAATCTTAAGAATGCACCTCATATTGACCTAACGCATTTAGGAGAAATAAGTTGTTTAAGTGTTGGTTCAATATTTGAATTCAAATGGTCAAGATAGTTAGAAAACACACCTCCATAACCAATTAGAGCAAATCCCATGTGTTCCTTTTAATTACTATTTATAAAAAAAGAGATTGCGCAAAAATTTACAAGATTAATTAGGAGGTGATTTTTACTTCTTTTGTCTTGGTTACCAGCTCGTTTGAATTTTTTTTTTCTTTTAACAATAGTTAGACGCGGGGGGTTAAGGCTCAAGAACTAACCTAAATAAAAACACTATCAAAATTTCATTAACAATAGCTCTAAAGTTTCAAAGATTCTTGTCATAATCGAACACTACTATCTGTAACATGACTTATGAGGCAAGCCAAATATATGGACCACTCTCTCTAGGTGCATTCTCAGACTTATACATGTAACAGCACAATATTAAAAATTTCAAGGAGAAGATGAGCAGTCCTTTTAGCATCCACTAGTATCATTCTCATGGAAAATGTTGCACCAATTTTCAAACATATTGAAAGGTTAGGTTATTCATTCTCTATCTTTTATTATTCTTCACTTTCAAATAAAAGAAATTTTGCTGAAATTTATTTTCAGCAAGATCTACAAAAACTTTCTCAGCGCAAAGCCATTAAAAATAGAACTTGAGATGTGATATATATTGTTACTGTGACTCCATTGTTAATCATGGATTGCCATTTCTTCTTGTTCGTTGGAGGCTCATCACACTCACCAACATTAGGCATTGTAAGTAGTGGACTTCAAGAACAAAAAATTCCATTTCCACCTCACCAACCTCTGTTTTGGTAGCATTCACTTTGTAAAAGCCATGCCTTGTTCTCTCAGAAATGGCAGCAACTTGAGACAGATTATTAAAACCCATATAAAACTTTAAAATTAAGGTGAAGTGTAGATAGACAAATAATCCCCACCCTTAAATATAGTATCAGATTGACAAAATTGCTCAAACGGCTAGCAGGTTGGATCATATTTAATTCCTTAAAAAATTAATATCTTCACTAACATCAAGACATGAAAATGTAAAATATATAGCTTTCAGTCTTCTGTTCCCACCACACATGTGAACACGTTTCTTCTTTCTTTGTTCTGTAGCTAAAGATTTCACTGTTTGACGTCAACTCTAGAACTAACTACAAAACATCACCTTTGAAATTAGGTGTTTAGAGATTAACCATTGGTCTGCAGTCCCATTCCTGCTTCCTTTCACCTCCAATTGGTCACAAGGAAAGTGATGAAGACTGCAGAGCAAGCCAACGCATCTGTCCAATATAGACAGAAAAACAAATAAATATATTTGTTTCTAACAAATAAATGGAAAATTTCTTTCAAAACACGTCTGAAATGATAAGACTAAGAGAGTTTACTTTTTATTTTGTTATTTTAAGTTCGAATTTATTGTAAAATTAAAAATATTTAATTTCTACAAATTTACTAAACTCGACTGTTAAAAATTACATTAAGTCCTCCTAAGAAAACAGACTATTACCACAACTCAAAAACTGATAATAGAACATTAAAAAAAAAAAATCCTCTAATTTTTATAGAGGGTAGCGTCTGCTTCTGCTCAACTACTTAACTTGGATAGGAAAAGGTCACATAGATCTGGCCAAAGTAGAAAGAAATAATTTAGAAGCTAGCCAAGGCCAACCTACTGTTAGTTGAAGATAAACATGCCAACTTGCATTTCTAACTACGTCTTTGTTTATTATTATTATTATTATTATTGGAATAGTAAATGTGTCATTAGTTTTCAGCACATGTTGGAGGGAAGTTGACTGACTAGGATTTCCAGGTCAGTAATCCATCTTTGAGACAAGACCTTGTAATTTTTTTTTTCGGCTGCTTGCATTAACAAAATCACGATAAAGGTTATTGTATAATCAATAGCTATCATTAACGTCATCCTCAATATATAAATCATCTCATGGTGCAATGCTAGCTAAGTAGCTATTATTAACCTTTCGAGGAAAAGTCATCACAACCAGAGTGCAGCTTTTAATGCTTATTTTCAACCCCAAAACGGAAAAAATAAAATAAAAATAGTGGTTTGTTTTATTTCTCTCACGTAATTAGAAGGAATTATTTAATTTCAATTTTGTGTTCAATAAAAAGGTTAAATCCCAAACCAGCATGATATCTATGTGACAAAATTGAATTTCGTTTTTGGTAAATCATTAAACCATTGCTAAATTCAGAAACAAACTTGAATTTCAAGAAACCATGAGCTAGTGGGAAGGGATTTAAATAATTTGGAGGAGGTCATAATTTCAACCTCCGTGCCTTGATTGTAAAACTTGTAATCATTGTGTGGTTGTTGATTTCACGTCGGCATAGAGAGCGCTAGCCACCTCACGAACTCGGACCCCAAGGCCACCCATAAACTTTTATAGTTTTTCGGCCCAAATATTACATTTGAAGTTGTGTGGCACAAAATTACCAACCTCATTTTTTTTTTCTTTTTTATCAGATTCCATATTTCCAACCTCAAGTCCAAAGAGGATGAGGAATTAATAGGATTCCAAACTCATTCTAATTGTTTGGCCCAAAACAATATTCTACAGTTGATGAGAAATTGCAATTGAACTGGGGCCCAACAAATAATATGGACCACAATCCTGATAGTCTACAGACCATATATACATGGGCCATCATTACCATCCTATGGGCCGGGTTGACTACATATTAATATGGCCGCTACGGAAGTGTTTCTCGCATACGGGCGATTAAAGGCAAAGCTCACGCCGTTCAATTTGTCTCTGCCAACGGTGCCACCAGAACTTCTGGTTCAGAAGGAGTTCCTACACTCATCAAGCTTTGATATGATTCTTTCCTTCTCAATAACAAGAAAGGATACAAGTTGGTTCAGCTAGTGAAAATCAAAACACTTCGCTTGTAAAGCTTAAAGTTCGATTGTATGTTGCATACCCTGATTTTGGAATGATGTAGCTTCCACTCTCACTAAACTTTTGCATAAACAAGGAAAAAATTTATGTTTTTTTCTCTCGTTATACACTCTTATATTCCTGAGAAAAATAGAAGGATCCAATTCAATTAGGCTTATGTGAGAAGGTCATGACGGAACTTTGGTGGAGACTCCACTACTCAGTGTTGTCTATATCAAATGATCCAATCATGGTCAAACCAAGTTATATCAGACAAAATAAATTGTTGATTTTTTTTCAAAAAATAACAAAACTGTATTCTGTGCACATTTTATGAATGTTTTCATAGATTTTATATTATTATTGTATATTATTTTTATAACGTCATTTAATTCAATTAATTAATTTAACTAGCTAGTTTAATCAATTCAACATGAATTGAAAGCTTAACTGGTTTACTATACGTATGGTACATTTGTAATAATATTGCCACTGAATAAATCAAAGAGAGGATTTTAAGTGGAGATTAAAACTTAGAGTACTAATAAAGTTTGGAGTAAGGTAGTTTGTAGCACTTCGTATTTATAGATATAGTTGGCTACTTAAGCCTAATGTTAGTGTCAAGTTAAGAATAGTTACAAGAGCCTTTTTTTATAGACATATAAAATATTTCCTACATTATAAGTTATTTTCCCTTTGTTTTATGGGAGCTTTTATTGTGATTTTTTTTTCTACTCATCTAAAATATTTGTTCTTTTGTTGGAGGGTTTGGATCTAGTATGTTCAATGTGCATACATTTTTATATCGCTATATGTGCTAAAAATTTCAAAGTGAAAATGTATTTTTTTTAATGTCGTTTTTAAGGGAAAAGATAAAGAGACTTTTAGTATTCAATATTAATAGTCCATGACGATATTTGTACGTGGGCAAGGAGTTAAATCACTACTTGTAAACTAATTCTGCAAAAAAATTATATATGTTTATACTGTAATGTTGGATTTAAGATTTTCATAAAACGTTGTAAGTATTGTTGGGCTTTACTTAATGAATTTTTATTGTTCTAAAAAAGCATATTAGTATAATTTATTTCATGAGACATTTTAGTGTCTTTGGTCTTTTTCTTACCATAACGCCAATTATATATGTTTATATTATTATCAGAAATAGTATTTTTTTTATTATTATATATATTGAAAATGTAAGTTGACTAAATATAAATGGTAGATACTCGGACTCCTTAAGCATGTGGTCAGTGGTTCGATTTCTGACCCATATGTATAAAAAAAACATTTGTTGGGAGATGTCAGCCTCTTAAATGGATCTCAGTACATCGAGAGATTAGTCCCCGCAATCGCAGCGAAGGATACCCTGAGAAACTAAAAAAATAAATAATTTGTAGGTAGTGGATAGGTATTTGATGATTCAAAACCTATTTTGTTTCTCCTTTACTTACTCAAATACTAACACATAGTATCATTATCTTTTTCATTTGAACACATTGAATACAAATATAAATATAAATAAACACACATGAATGTGTATCAATATATCAGTATATTTTTATGCTATATTTAACGAAGAAGAGGTTGAATTGATTTAGGATAAAAGTGACATTAAAAATCAATATAGAAAGTAAACATAACGTTGAAAATTCACATGGCTAATACATAGTTATTCAAAACAAGTTATATGATTAATTTAAAAATTCATGTCTCTTATTTTTTTTTTTTCAAAAAAAATGTAACTCTATATATATATCAAAACTGATTATTATAATTAACTTATTTTGCCTCATTTTTTTAGGCAAAAATATATTTTTTATCTCTTAACTTGATTTTAAATTTTATTTTTATCCCATAACTATACTTTATTTTATTTTCATTGCAAAATTATAATTAACTGACTTATCGTATTTAGTCATACTAGTGAAAATGACAATATTGTACGGTTCAATGAATATGTATCTTTCCTTTTTTTGTTGTTCCATGGAGTGCATACCTGCAACTTGACTTTCAATATTCAAACACGCTTTCTTTATTCTCTGTTGATTTCTGGTACAATATTCTTCATTACTCTTTACTTATATATAGTTACATGATTGGAGGATGCTTGGAATGTTACTGTGTTTGGTTGTCTCTGCAATGTTCAGTAGATAAACGAAGAGTTAGGAAAAGGGTCACCTCTCATATTTTTTAGGATTGTTCTTCCAGGAAGCGTGGAAATATTGCTATAGATAACGACTTGAAGAATAAGATGCGCAGAAAATCCCTTTCAGGACGGGTTTTACAATTAAAAAAGAAAAAAGAAAAAAAGAAACCAAAACAATGCCTCCCATACACTTTAGTGGGCAGCTAGCCAATTTTTGCTGTTTTAAGTCAGTGTTACTCGCAAGTTTAAATAATTTGCAAGAGGTTGTAAGTGTTGACTAAGTTGGTAGAATTTCTACAATTAAAATTTTATTTAATAGAAATATGATAAAACTAATTTTAAAAAATACTTGATAAAAATGATTATAAATTTAGAGTAAATATTTAAAATTAAAAAAAATTATAAAATTTAATTAAAATTTCGAATTAGTAAAGGATGAAAATATAATTTAAGAGTAATTTTCTTTTTGTGTATTTAACATTTTTTATAGCTACAAATATTTTGAAAACTATGTCGTATAAGATACTTTTCAAAATCATCTGAGACTTTTAAAAAATGTATTAAAACAAGTAGAAATAAATACTTCACATACAATACAAAATTTATATATGATTTTCGCTCATAAAAAGTACTGAAAATATAAAATTAGAGCATTTCTAAACAGAAACTTAATTAGTATATCCTAGTATTTAGACACTATAGTAAGCGATCAATATACTTCTACTCAATATTTTCTTCACTAAATAAACATTAGTTTAATTTTAATTTATTATCAGTGTAAAGTCTTTTTACATTGTTATTTAATTTAATCATGTATTATCAAATCATTAAAAGAGTTTGACTATCACAACAACTATTTCGAAACTCTATTTCATTTAATGATATGTCATTATATAATTAAATAATAATATAAAAAATTATACTAATAATAAATTTAAATTAAATTCAATAAATATCGTTTTCAACTTCAAAAAAGGATATATACTTCGTATAGTGGCCAGCAGGTCCTTTTTCCATCTTATTAATGTCACGATCCTATATAAACAATATCTAATAGGAAAGTTTACAGAAAATTATATAATTATTAAAATTTTAATTACTCGTGCAATATAATAATATTAAAAGATGACATCTTAGATATGGTAGCGTCTAAGGTGAACTAATAATTAAATGGTTCATTGGTGGACCATTGATTACAAACCATTATATTTAATATAAAATAAATGGATGGTTTAGATCATACCAAATCAGATACCATTAGTATAAGTTACTTGTAATAAAAAAAATTGTAAGTTAGATCCTAATAAAGTTTGTTATTTTTTTGTGAAATATTGCAAGTTTATCTCCAATAAAAAATTGTTATTTTTTGTTCTTTTTTCTCGTGTGAAAAAGCTCTGATATCGTAGTCATTCTTGAAAAAAAATCAAAAATTGTTGAGATTATAGCAGCTCGCGACATTGTTTTTGCTGTTGCACAAAAGGAATATTATTTTACACAATTTATTAACATTTTTCAAAATCTTATCTTTGTATTAATTTAAAATTTATGCATTCTATTGAATTAAAAAAGAAAATTAATGATGTGTATAATTAATTTTAAATTATTATTTATTTGGCCCAAACCATATAATAAGAAATCTAATCAAACATATTTCAAATGTTGGTTTACAAAAACATAAATATTAGGCCGCGTTCAAAATCAATGAGATATCTACTTGATTATTTTAATAATTAGTATTTTGAAAATTTTACAATATTGATATTATAGATTAATTTATAACATTAATTTTTTATTATTTTAAATCTCTCAAAATTCAAAAATATCTAAATATTAAAAAATATAAAATGTCTCATGAAAATGATTTTTTAAACAATTGTCATTATATTTTTTGAGAATTATTTTATTTCATATTATTTAATAAAAAATAAATTTATATTATGGAATAAGTTACTATGTAAGAAATAAAATTTGGTTACATTTGAATAAAATACTATGGGTTGGAGCATTAATTTAGTGTGTATTTGGTTTAGATTTTATAAACTTGATTTTAGATGAACATGATTTTGTAAACTTGATTTTAGTCAAAAATAAGTTAATTTGTCCTAACGTGATTTATGTTTAGAAACTTATATCTTAAAAGTAATTCAGGTGGTTAACTATTTAACAATTATTAAGATTTAAAAGTCTAATTTGTAAATACAAAAGTCTTTTTCTAAAAATATGTTAAGAGATGGTAACCTACTATTACCTATTATTTTATTGACTCATAGGTAAACAGTATGTTATAGTTCTCCACGGTAGAAGCCACCGATAAATAGAGTGATATGAAATATTGATAGTTATTCCTTTATCAAAGACCATGAAAATAAGAGAGTTTTAAAATTATCTCAATAGGTTTTGATATGGTTTGATATAATTTAAAATAAAAGGGTAAAACATTTAATTGAAGATGAAGTTAGTTTATTTTTTTTATATATGAGGATTTTTTTTGTTTAAACATTTAAAGTATTATTCATATAGTCTTATATTATTCAACTATAAACACAATATAGGATTATGTTATAAACATTCATAATATTATATATATATATATATATATAAAATATTATGAATGTTTATAACATAATCCTATACTGTGTTTATAGTTGTATAATATTTTAAATGTTTAAACAAAAAAATCCTCATATATAAAAAAATAAACTAACTTCATCTTCAATTAAAATTTTTTACCCTTTTATTTTAAATTATATCTAACCATATCAAAACCTTTTGAGATAATTTTAATTATATATATATATATATATAACTCACACACACACACACATCATCATTATCATCATCATTTTCTTTGAATTTGTTATGTATATGCTACTACTGCCTCTATCCCATTACAAATTTAGTTATGATAAAATCCTTGCGACCTTGCCTGTTGGTTTTGGAATGTCGAAACAAAAAGGGTAGGGCAAGGGAAGGGAACTCTAAAAACGACCCTTGGAGGTTCTAGGGGTCAGTTTATGACATTATGTTGCAGATTCCAATTGTATTATATTAGATGCAGCTAGACAGAAGTAATCTAATTTTATTAATTCAAGTTCATCTTTGTCATGCGAATGACCAATTCTTATCTTATCTTCCACTCTTCATTGTTGTTTTCTTTAATTAATTTTTGTTTTTCATGTTGTTCCCTGCTCATTCTGTTGTATGATGTTGAATATATTCATTATTTTTGCCGTTCATGTCAATGCTTTGAAAAGGACACATATAATATAATAATTGGCATTAGAATATGAATATAATTTTAATTCACTGTCAGTGTAAAGAAATTTTATATTGTCATTCAATTATGTGTTTACAATTCATTAAATGAGTTTTGATTATCACAATAACTACTTAATAAGTCTAACTTTTTTAATAATGTGTCAACACATCATTAGATGACAGTGTAAAATTTCTTTGCACTAACAGTAGATCAAAATTAAAATCTTAAAATATTAGATCATCATGTATATGAATGCAATAATATATAGCACTATCAAACGGGCTGGTAACAGGCTAAAATTGCTTTCATTTAAATAGGTTGTAAATTAATCAGCTCGACTCATCTCGCATCAACTCGCGAGCCTAAATCGACCGGCTCGCGAAACTTTTTTTTTTTATTTTTAAAATTTGAAATAAATTTAAATTTTTTTAAAAAATTTAATTTAATAATCTCAAATCAAATATTACATTACATAGACATAATATTTAATACTTTAATCTCATTTAAAGAGTTAAGGGAGAATTCAAACATATAAATAACATAAACTTATGAAATTTGACGAATGTGTTTATATGTAAGTTATGTCAATGTTAGCATAAATAGTATGTACATTTTGTACTTTTATTGAGAACAAATTGTTTAATTAACTAAGTTTTTAAATTAATTTTTTTGTACAAAAAATTTAAACTTTAAAAAAAAAGTTATGTGGGCACCCGTGGCCCTGTGGGTTAAAGGAGTCAATTTAAAATTATTCATATTTTTATAAATTATTAATTTTAAAATTCGACTTGCATAATTTATGTGGATAAACGGATTGATGTGCAACTTTGACCTGTTTATGTTTCCTAGTCCGAAACTGCATTGTAAAAATGTCTTTTCCAGATCATTTAAAAGGGCAGCAATCTTACCACGTTTAGATAACGTGATTCATCTCTGATTCTGATTATGCTGTGGGCAATCTTAAGAATGCATTTCTCTTTGTTTCCCTTCGATTAGAATAAAGAAGAAAGGAATCGAACCCTATCGAACCTCCGCATATCTCCGACGACTGTTCTTGTTAATTTTCTTTTTAATTAAAAACGATAAAAAAAATGAAATGGAAGAAAATAATTAAGTTTAAATTCAAAAAAAAAAATTGTCTCTTTATTCTTTTGTCCTCTCTTCTGCTGTTGCCGGTAGATTTACAGCTGGACATTGATCAGAAATATGAAGCAAACAAGAAAAAGAAGGATGCATATATAGTTAGTGGTTACAACTGGCCAAGGTGCACTACATGCAAATTCCGCAAACCAATGCATACAAACCAAACTTGGTTGGCAAGCCAAGGTGGTCTCGTACGTCTTATGAATAAAAAAACAGAAGCAGCTATATAGAACGTTTGCACTTCAGCACAAAATTCTACTTAAATGGACCTATATAGCTACCAAAATATCTTGTGAAATTGGTTTTCTAGAACTCTAGAAAATCAACACGAATTATTGATAAGAGAAACTTTTTTTAAAAAATATAGTTTGATATGGCTTTTAAGTAAAATTACTCACCTAGCTAGGTGCTAGTTTGATGTTGCATTTGCAGCATATACTCCTATATGTGAAAGTGTTTTCGCTTTCTAATGTTTCATTTATAATCTGATTAAGACATGGAACGGGGTTCTTAACTCCCAGAGAAAAGGAGGGTAGGAAATCAAGTAAACTATCAATTAGAGGTTGGTACCTTGACGAACTTAGCAACTTGTGATTAGCAATAAACGAATGCTTTTCCCTTTTATTTTTGGCTACTTTTGGGCGGCAAGGTTCTTGAGCAATTGATCAGATTGTGCGCATGAATGTATAAGCTAAAGGTTTCAAGGAAGAAGACAAAGTTCGTGCACTTTTTTTTTACTGAATTTAGGGTCCTAAATCCACGTAGATTATTCCTTTGTCAGGTTGAAGAGGCTGAACTTTGACTGTGGAATCTTGCTCTCCACCCTTTAATTGCAAAGGTAAACCCATTAATTTGATTCCACCACTTCTGATAATGACATTTAGGCTGCTGCCAGAAGAAAAAAAATTATTTACATCTTGGTAACAGTTAATACAATAGTTTTATAATAAATATTTTAATGATTTTCATCATCCTCCTCCACTATGATCATTAATCCATTCCGGATTTTCCCAAGCAGAATCTATGACTTGTAGTATTAAAATTAACCCCAATGAAAATGCCTGATAATTTTCTTCAGCTTGTTTTGTTTGCTTTATTTGTTTTTTCCTTTAAACTTTGTTTACGCTGATCAGTGATAGACTGCTTAGCTTCTTAAACAATTTGATTATAATAACAAAGGACAGATACTATATTGGGAATTTCCAGTTAATTTATTCTAATGATGTACGATAACTGAGGGTGGTGGCCATGAAACATAGCCAGTTACATAGATTGGATACCACCAATAAAATCAGTTCCATCAATGAAGTTGATAAAATGTCTTCTTTAAGCCAAAATAATATTGATTTAAATAAAATTCTGAATGTGATTACTAAACTCCATTGGCTGTTTAAGAAAGCATCTTTATATATATATATGTGTGTGTGTGTGTATCTGTGTGGACTTATCAAATAAGAACATTTTCTTATTATAAGAGATTTTACTTTTTAAAACAGTAAAATCTATATAAATTAGTTATATATAATTAACAAGAAAAGAACTACTTAATGACGATATATCCAAAGAAATTATCAAATTAGAACCAGGATTGATAGTGATTATTATAATTTGGTAGGTTTTAAATTAGTGATTGATGGTTTCATTTATTGTTTGGTGGTGCATATATTTATTGATTTAGGATATAGGCTTATGTACCAAAAGCGTTCTACTATGCATCTATAAGAGAATTGAGCACTCATACTCCATTAAAATTATTTATTATAACCAAATTTTTTTTATTTTTTGTTTAAAGCTTAGCTTTTTATTTTTAGCACTTTAGTCCATAATAATTTTATTTACTTTTTTTGTTGCATGATGCAAAAATGATTTTTTGTCATTTATTTTTGTTTAATACATGAAAATTAAATTTATTTATTGTCTCCATAAAATATTTTCTATTACGTCATGGAAAAATTAATTTTTTTTTATTTTTAATAAAAATTAAAATAAATTTGATTTTCATGACCATCTTGATATTTTATTTTATGTTTAATGTCTTTCATGAAAATAAAATTTAATATATAAAGAAAAGTTTTATTTTTATATGTATATTTATTTTTCATGAAATATAAATATAAATATATAATTAATAAAATGTTTATTTTGTATTTTTATATAATGGATATTTTATTATATTTCTTATGACAAAGGTGTGTATATATACACACACACACATCTTTGTTTTATATATATATATATATATATATATGTTCACGGATTAAAAATTAAAAAAGGAGGGGGGAGGATGAAGATTGCTGGTTTGGACTGACGGTGTTGGGAACAGCTGGTGAAGCTCATTGGGTCTATGTGAGGTGCTTGGGTTGCAGAATTGGTTGAGTTGATGGGTCTTTATTTATGGTGGTGCAGGCGCAAAATGTGAGGGTGTGTGTTCATATGAGGTGCTATGTTTGAGTGAGTGGTGCTATCATGGGAGTATGCATAGAGTGTGTATGCTGTGAGAGCATCAGATGCGTGGAGGATGAGTGTGTTGCAAGAGCGAAGAAGTGAATTTTGTTGCATTAGCTTGTTGCAGGGGATATTGGGTGGCATTGATGATGGATGAAAGAGGTATCATATGCTAGTTGGAGATTATTCATGTCCTTGGAAGTTTGGTGGTCTAGGCATGAAGGTTCTATGTTGTAACAGAGGCTCGCTAAAAAAAATGGAGGAATCGACCAACGACAATGAGTTTAGTCCGAGATACCCACTAAACTTGAGCGTAAAGAAGATCAATCAGACCAAAAATAACAAATCATGTTGAACTCAGACCAAACAAAACACCCACACACTCAACAAACAACGTTGGTTGCTGAAAAAAAATGGAAGTACATTGACGACATGGCTTCGTGAAGCAAGGAAGGGTGAGCAACTGCAAAACTAAGCAAATAATTAATGTCAAGGGCTTTTTTGGCAAACGAATTATATGATAATTATATAATATGTTCAACCAGTACCCACATCATTTATTAATCGTTAGATTAATTCATGTGTTTTGTTATTGTTAATGGACGATTATTATTAAATGGTGCATTGATGCATTCATTCTTTTCAGATGTATGCTGGACATTGTCTATGTAGCATGCCTGTTTGTAAAGCACCAAAACATGTTTATGTTAATTATTTAATGTGTGTATACACATGTGCCAAACTGCCTATGCTATTTGAAGTTTCAATAAGAGTGTTTGAGTTGTCAATCTTTTACTAAGTGGAAAAAAGTTTGTTGGAGAAATTGTTGCAAAATAAAAAATGAACAGAAACTTTAAGACGTGTATTAACACTTTCCTTAAGGTTTAATTTACCACCACTAGTTTGTATTACAGGATGCAAATGGATACCAGTGAATTTCTTCTAGGATACAATGAAGAACACTTGATTCATCTTGCACAACCGAAATCAAGCCAATAACAACAATGATATTTTACAGAATAATAGTTCCCTAATTTCTTTTCTGCACACAAAAGAAGAAGATGATTTGATATCTAAAAGAACCCCTTTTATAGAATTCCAAGAGGCATATGGTGAAGATATGGAACCTTTGTAAAAAGTCATGAGATACAACCCTTGTCAAAAGTCATCAGATGAACCCTTGTGAAAAGACATAGAGTTTCATTCAAGAGGTATACTTTCACCCAAATTCATGTCTTATTTAAGATATATTTTGATGAAAAGTCATATTTTATGAAGACATACTTTGATGAAAAGTCATACCTTATGAAGACATACTTTCATGAAAAGTCATGTTATAAACACACTTTTATGAAAAGTCATGTTTCAATTGAGACACCCTTTCATGAAAAGTCATGTACCAAATGGAACACCTTTTCATGAACAGTCATGTCTCTATGAACATACACTTTTGTAAAAAGTCATGTCTCAATTGAGACAGCCCAATCAACACATACTTTTATCATTTGAACAATATGGGACTTCCATTTTGGAAATCCACTCACAAAGTTTTCTTTGAATCTCTCTCTTCTGTGTAAATTGTTGATGGATGTCTCCCTAGCATTCTCTTTATGTCTGTAACTAGTCATTAGTATTTGTTTGGAGGTTGTATTGAGCTTGAGTTTGAAGAGTGAAAGTGAAAAAAGAAAGTGAAGCCTTGTTAGCCATGAATGGCAAGAAAAGAGATAGAAAGAAAAAAGAAAAAAAGAAAAAAAAGCATCAGCATTAAATATCTCCGAAAAATATAAGAATGGTCAATGTTGTGATTCGATAAGACTACAAATGATAAAGGAGTTGAAAAGCAGGGTCTCTTTATCATGGTAGCTGTAAAACTCAAAGCCAAAGTTTGGAAGTTTTATGATAGATGGAGTGGAATAAAGTTTCTATACCGTTATTTGGATGTTTAGTAGTAGAATAGAAGAAATCTTTCATTTTATTGTTTGAAAGTTCTAATGGAATATAATAGAATGATAAGAATTATAAATTTGTAGTTATCATCTTATCCTTACTTCATACATATTAATTTTAATTATTTATTTTATAAAAATTAATTTTCTGAGTAACATTCAATTTCTAAATACCTCTCCATAAGTTCTTATCTAAATTTTTTAGTCTTGTTTTTGCATTTTTATGACATGGAATGATACCACGTAGATAGCAGGAGTTGCAAGGGAGGTATAATAGTTAAGACAACTTTGTAATTTTGAAATTATATTTTATAAATATTAGTTGATTTCATCTCGTTCTTTCCAATTTGGGAGGAGAAGAAAAATGAGAGGATATGGTGGTATGGAGTAAGATGGAAACTCCCTCATTCCATTCATTTCTATCATTTTTTAAAACATCCAAACAATTGTATCTTTTATCATTCCATTCCATTTTATCTTTTACCACTAATCCAAACGTAGCCAAAGAATTAAAAAATAAGAAGGGTAACAAATATGTCTAAATTAAAGAAAAATCAATGGCAAGTAGGAAGTGAGATAGCGAAAGAATGCTTTGAATATGTCTATATCTTTTTACCTTTTGGTAATGGGAAGCCCGTTAAGGTTACTGAACACTATTGGGAATTCTGTAGTTGAAGTTCCATTGTGCGTTTTTAAGATGAATATAAAGTTAGATACACTTTTCTGGTAATTTCTGATACCCCACTTTGCAAGATGCAGTGTCAAGCAATGGAACAAAAATTTTAAGTCTAATATATTTTCTTTTTTGAGAAAGAAAGATTTGGCTATCTATGTGTGTATATATATATATATATATATATATATTTATCATCTCTGTGGGTGGCTAAAGTTATTTCAGCCGAATCCATTATAAGAATAATTGCAGATCTATTGTTTGTGAATATATGCCAGTAGTATCTTTATCTAACGTTTAATTATTACTCTATAGATGCCCATAACAATATTCTCCAATTTTAAGATGATCAATTTAGTATTTAGTAATATTTTGGAGCTGATTTTTAACCTCTAATTTGTGACCCACCTAAGCTTTGTTGCTTTAGTTTTCCTCTTTCTGCTGACTCTTTTGCATTTCGTTTAAATTCACGTGAAGACAACATTAGACAAAACTATTTGTTTGCTTGTAGAGCTTTGTTCTTTTCAGTGTTCTGTACTTTGGTTATGTCAATTGATTATTGTTCATTCCTATCCTTTTTTAAGAATAATATTTAGACCTTGCATGGTAGCATTTAGACAATTGGATTCAAATCTTATTCCTGAAGCCTTCAGGAATATAAGAGAGAATTTTATGCCATAGGCTCAAATTTAACATTACTATTCTTAACTTTTCAATCTTCTTCTTGTTATTGATATTCTTCTTCTTCTTCTTTCCTTCCCTTCCATTTGGTGCTTCTCAATAAGGATGAACTTTATATAGAGTTCTTTATGTTACCCGAGAAATTTGAACAGTTTTATGATATAGCTCAGCTTGCCATCCAAATCCAAATTTTGTGTTGGATATTTGAGTGCTTGTAAATGAACGAGAGCAGGATTGACTGTCGGGGACGGATTCAACAAAGCCATGGACTAAATGGTGATTTTAATTCTGAGTTTGACAATCGTTCTTGTCAATATTTTGATATCAGACAGGGTTGGCATATGGGAACTTGCAGTCAGCCACTTGCCATGGCTTGTGGTGTTGGAGGAGAACAACCACCATACATAAGCCCTGCCAAATCATCTAGCACCATTATCAGCCGTTTTGAATCACCTGCTTCTGCTTTTTATGCAACAGAACGCTACATGGGTTTCCCACAATATGATTGCCAAGTTGGTAATCCCTCTTTGATCTTTCAGTGCTCTAAGATTAACGATTTGGAATTCCCTTTGTATCAACCTCCCAGGGAAAACCTTTTCTTGGATTCAGCAAACCAACCTGACCCCAACTTTGAGTTGTCAAACACCTTGCAAGCAATTGTGAAATCTCAATTGAATAGTAACCAATGCTGTAGGTCTCCTGAAAAATCTAATAAAATTCCATGTGAGAATTTTCCCGGCAGCAATTTTCTTCCAATTGAACAACATAAGTTGTTCATTGATGCTGCTGCCTCAGTTAGTAGGAGCTCATCAATTCCTTCTAAAGGAAATCAGGATCATATAGTAAGTAATTTTGCAAACATCATATTTATTTTTTGTCCAGGGTCCATTTTTTGATTAACTTATATTTATTGCATCTTTCTGTTCTGCAGGTTGCTTGTGGCTCATATAATTTACCTGTTGCACAGCTGTGCTTATCTTCTCAGCAAGAGAAGCTCTCTCCAACACTTTCAGCAGGAAGTGTGTCAACTACTTCTGGAATCCCTGCTTCTAATGGGACAGTAGTCTCAAGTAAAACACGTATAAGATGGACTCAGGATCTTCATGAGAAGTTTGTTGAGTGTGTGAATCGCCTTGGGGGTTCTGAGAGTAAGTAACTTGCTAAATTTATCAATTGCAAAATCAGCTATTTAACATCTGATTGTCTTCTTGGCTGCTTAATTGTAGAGGCGACACCAAAAGCTATATTAAGGCTGATGGAATCAGATGGATTGACCATCTTCCATGTTAAAAGTCATTTGCAGAAATATAGAATCGCAAAATACATGCCAGAGCCAGCTCAGGGTAATTTATTAGTATAGTTGCAGTGTAGTTTCTTTATCATCTCTAGTACATTTGATGGTGGTGCTTGAATTTACAAGCATTCACGTCATAAATGGTGAGCAAATGTTTATGGTTTATAGTGCTTGTCAATACAGAGGATGTGCTTCTCTACTGAGGATGAAACTTTTCTATTATACAGTCTTTATGAAACTACCTATGCTTTAGAAAGTTACGGTGAAATATCTTAGGATATGAGTCAGATGACTGACTGTTCTCTACTGCTTTATTATTCTTCCCAATTATTCCTAATCTTCAATGCCCTTATTGGTCTTATTCACTTTCAAATTAGCAGGTTCACTTCCCATACTGAATCTGAAAAACTGTTTCGTGTTTCAGGGAAATCTGACAAAAGAACCCATATAGAGAATGTGCATCTTGATGTCAAAACGTAATGCTACTTCTTTTGTCTAATTATGATTCTATAATTCCACTAGTTCCATTCTTGGTTATTTTAATATTGGCATCAGATGTTGCTACTCTATAAACTACTAAATTTACTGTTCTTAATTTGCAGTGGCTTGCAAATTAGAGAGGCACTTCAGCTGCAGTTAGATGTTCAGAGGCGTCTTCATGAACAGCTAGATGTATATCCGTGCTATCCTATTCTCTCATATGACTTTTATTTTTGCTAGTATATCTTCATGTTCTCCAGACCTTCAGATTCTTACTTAGTACTTCATAGTTGAATTCTTTTCATACAACTCTGACTTCAAATTTTCATTTAATTAACTTTCTGGGTCCAGATTCAGAGAAAACTACAGTTGCGAATTGAGGAACAAGGTAAGAAGTTGAAGATGATGTTTGACCAGCAGCAGAAGACAAGTTAGCTCTCCAAGCCCATAATTTGATAGCTCTGTATAAGTAATTACAGTGTTTCAACAAAACTTGCTCGTTATAAGAAACAGACAAACCACATCATACAATTTTGTTGTGGGAAGAAAAGCAGTGTTGTTGATCCTGCATGTGCAAACTCAGTGAAATAGTACATATGATTAGTGTGCTCCTATATTGTACCATACGGAAACCAGAAGCATTGGACTACTCTTGCATTATTGGAAGAATACATCATAATTGTAATTTTCATATAGAGAGCTTTTGTATCAATTTCAGCAGAGTTTTTGTCTTGCTCGCTCTGCATTTCCTTCTTCTTCAGAACATTCAGTCAACAAAACTGTACTCTGAGAAATCCTAAGAAAAGTAACATTGGGTTTGCTGGTGGAGAAGGTGAAAAGAGAGAAAAGCAAAGAGTGCGTAGAAAAATCAAAAAATAGAATAAAATATACTCCATATCAATTAGCATATAAGGTGAAAAATGATAAAAACAAGTTCGTCTTATTATAATCGTTCCATATTTTTCTTATATAAAATTTAAACCAACATCACTGCTAGAGATTTGGATGTTGAAAGGTGAAAAACACCCCATAAATGTCAAAAATAATGTGCATCTAAAATTTTCGTCTGATCCTTTTTCGCCTATTTGTTTTCAGCTGTACCAAACATAAACCTAAACTTCTTAAGGATTGGAGCTGCCAAAATCTAGTTTATTGATATTTATAATTATTTGTCGTCGTTGCTACAAATATTTGCATCACTTGAGAAGATGGTGTATTTGTAACTAGGAAAGGCTTTAAACAAAGAATTAACTTAAATTTAGATAGTAGCTAGACATCAAAATGATATTATCTTCCCTTGATATTAATTAACATGTTGACGAAAGTAGCAATTTTCTTGTGTTTGAGAAAGGAGTGAGATTAGAGGTGTTGAAAGAATCAAACCAAACTGATGAAACCAATTAAATCAAATCAAATCAAACCAATTGTTTGATTCGGTTTTCTACCGTATGGTTTGGTTTTAAAAAATATATTTTTATACAATTTGGTTGATAATTTGATAGTTTAAACCAAACTAACCAAATGCATATCATAAATATATATATATATATATATATATATTCATTGATAGTGTAAAGAATTTTATAATATCAATGAATCATATGTTAGCACTTGTTTAAAAATAGTTAAAACCTTTGACTAGGGTTACGTCATTAGATGTCCAAACGAGAATTAGTAAAATTCCAAAGAGTATGAGAACAACTCGTGAGAGATCAAAATTATACTTTTTTTAGACAACGAGGTATTCTTACACTATTTGAGTGTGAGACTAATCTCTACTCAAAAATTAATTTGATTTTGACTACAAGATGCTTTCAGTGAGTTTAAAACCTACAACGCTGCAATTATAAATACAAATTATAAAGTGTTGTAGAATATGAGTATATATATAGTTGTAACACTCTATGTGAGTGGACTTTACCTGTAAAATCATAGTTCGAAATCAACTAAAAAACACCTTGCGACCAAGGTCAAGTTAATAACTAAATAGAAATTAATCACATATTTAAAAGGTATAAAAACACCTCATAATCTTAAAAAAAATGGTTACAACACTGCTTTTCTTGTAACTATAGTCCTAATCCTTTTTTTTCTATATTCCTAAAGAAATTTATACTCCCTAATCCAATCAAGAAGAATTCTTGAAATTTGAAGCGATTGGTTGTGCTATCTGCTATCAGGGCTAGGGCTAGGGCTAGGTGTGCTTGTGTTAACACTATACAACGAACTAATAATGTAGAAGTCAATGAACATAAACAAAGAAGTAAATCGGTAAGTTATCACTTAGCCTATACTTCAACAAAATCAACATATCGGGTGATCAATAAAAAGGTAGCCGACCTCCATGAAAAGATCGGAACCTTTCTGCCTTGTTTTATCCAATCCGGGATGAAGGGCGTCCTTCCTGGCTGTCGCCTTTTTGGAGCTATTTTACTTATCTAAGATGCATTATTTATAATAAAAATAGGGGTCTATACCTATCTATAGCAATTGGTAAATTATTTTCATGCAGAGAAGTGCAGTATAAATAAATAGCCGCCAAAATAAATCAAAATTCTATAATTTGTCTTGTTACCCTTGTATGTGACATGGCTCTCTCTCTTGCTGTTCTGTGTTACAGTACAGAGAAAGACATGAGAGTTAACATTAATGATGTTCAAAGTAAATCGGATAAGAATTGAAAAAGTTTTCAGTTCAATATCATCCAATTAAATTTATAATGATGTCATAATTATGTTATATGGGTGAAAATTTATTTATATTAAGTATAAATCTTGACATACTTATATTATTTAATAATTTTTTATAAAATGTAAATTTAATTAATCTAACCTTTGAATTATATGTTATTATCTTAATAATTATACATATCAAATTTTAAATAAATTATACATATAAAATTATTTATTTTAATAATAAATAATTTACTTATATTTTAAAATCATATTATATGTTAAAATAAAATAATACGTTGATGTATAAAATAATTTTTTAATTGTAAGAAAATTTATAGGGTTGATTTATCTTATGAAAACTTTCAATTCAAAAATTAGATTGGTTAAATTCACATTCTACAAAATATTATTAAGTGGTCTAAGTGTGTCAAAACTTATTCTTTATATATATAACAATCAAATGAAAGAATTATAAAACACGTCCCAATAGTAAAATGTAATACTAATAAGATTTAATCCATTTTGTGTTGGAAAATGATAGAAAAATTGGAATTGAAAATCTGCCTATATCAAAATCTAGCCTATATGAATCCAATTTTCTCTAAGAAGGCAATAACAACTGTTCAGATTCAGATCCAACACAAAACCTCACACCAAAAAAAGAAATCCAACACGAAACCCATATGCACCCTGCATCACCGTCTGGTACCCGTCGACGATGAGGAACCGACCGCGGCGGAACACCGCCTTGCATTCTTCGCACTCCGTTGCCATGTTCGGCAAGGCCACCCACTTGGCAGCGGTGGCTGGACGAGCTCCAGTAAACGACGAGATGAGCAGAAGCAAGAAGAGAAGCGGCGCGGCAAACAACTGTGGCGGCGAACACGAAGGCTATGTCTTGCCTTTAGTTTTCGATCTGAATATGGATGGATCTTGCTTCCTTCTTTCTGCTCAAGTGACTCAGAATTATTTTTTATAAATAAGTGGTGACCGGTTCAGGAAAAAACGGACGATTTATCGGTTTAGCCTGACAGGTAATGTTTAGCTCAATTTAGTTTCATCATAAATTTGATTATAACATTAAAATATAATTAAATAGGAAAGAGGTCTGTGATTGAACCAGTTAAACTACTCAGTTCAGTCTGATCCAATCTAAATAACACTCATTAAGAGACAATACAAATTTATTGAAAGTACGTGATAAAAAAGGGTTTTTCTAGAAATGATTTTTTTCAATATTTAAGTCACATAAACTATACTTATAGACCAATTTTATAATAATAAAAAGTTAAAAATATATTTTGTTATAGTTTATTCAATCCTTTTGTTCTTACGTTCAATTATATCCCTAGGCTATTCTATCAAACCAACTTTTTACTTCTATTTTGATTTGAATATTTTGCATGTCACAAGTTTAAACCTCTATTATTACATTCTTTCATTCTATTACTGTAATAAAATATATAAAAAAAAAATACTTCCATTCTGGTTTAGTTAACACACTCACAAAAAAAAAAATCTTCATAAAAAAAAATCTTATGAATACTGATGCGGCAGCATATATTTTTATTAAAGATACAGTATGCTTCCTATTTTAAAAAATAAGTATTTAGATATTCATATAATACAAATTGAGAATTAGTGAGTGTTTGCTTGTAATGCATTGCTAGCTTTCTTTTCCATTGGCAGTTTGACATCTGGACCTCATACTCTAATATACAGATGGTTCTAAGCAATTGGTCAAAGAATCCAGACAATTTGGGAATTGAGATGCATCTTGACATAATAAAAAAAAAAACATATTAATGCTTAACTTATAGCATTGGAAATGGAGACCGAAACTTTCTCAAGTGATTGGCATCTTGGAAAGTTTGGCAGAACGTAACTTGCAAGCTTGGGATTTGAGAACGTAACTTGCTTGCCAAAGCAATAACCGTGCCAGCTTATAGAAAGTTAGAAAGTGGCGTTCCCAATCCTATGTGTATAATAAATGGGGGAGTTATTGTGATATTTTGATATTTAAAGTGAGTTATTAATTATTTATTAATTATTAATTTTATAATAAATATTTAAAAATTTATTAAGTATAAATAATAATTAAAAAATACTTAATAATTCTTAGTATCTGAATAATTTTCAAATACTTCCTCTTAGTGTTGAAAGCGATATTCAGATAATTGCAGGCGAAAGTCCCAACCACCTATAAAAGCATAACTATGATTTTCTCATGATCTTATGGATTTTACTGCTAGTAAATTAGTGAATGGACAGACTCATAGTTATTATGGTTGGTAAGAATCAATTCTTAGTGATACTATAATTTTTCTTCAATTGTAACCTTCAATTGTAACCTAAATCTCCACGAAAAGTGAGAAAAAGAAAACAATCACCACTTAAATTAATATTATTTAATTTTGATCTATTTTTATTATAAAATACTATTATCCAATCATGTTTAAACATATTATTCAAAAAAAATTAATTATAATAATAACTATTTTAATGATATAATAATATATAATTAAATGATTGTGTAAAAAAATTTATATTAATAATGAATCAAGTTAAATTCAAATTAATATAAGTAAAGGGTTTCAAAAAATTTATGTTACCCACACAACTTTACAATTACTCCTTAATTGCAATGTTTGAATGTTTTAAAGTGAAAAAGAAGGATAAGAAAAGAAGGAATGGAGAAAGACAAGGAAAAAAGTGATGGAGGGAGAGTTAATTCTCCTTGCTTTGTATGTTTATATAAGTGGGGGAACAAGGATATTCGCTTCCTCTTGTCGAGAGTTACATTTGAATTAAGGGTCTACTTTGATGACATAATTAGAATTATAGTTTAGGATTCTAATTTTCATTATATTTATGTTAAAGTTGACAAAAGTCTTAATTTATATGTTTGAGACAATTAAAGAATTGTAATTTTGAACTGAACTAAAATTTTATTATTTGAATAATTATCAAGAATTTATAAAGATGTAATAAATAAATTTAAATTAAAAATAATAATTTAAAATTATATTAAAAAAATTCAATAGAGCTTGTGTTGCTAGATTATAGTGTTCGCAATGGATACCAAAATAAAAATGTCATTGATGATGACGAAGGTGATTGCAGGACGCCGATGACAATGATTGGAGGCTAGCACGTCGAAGGCGTAATAAACAATGTGGTCGGAGCAGACAGGCGACGATATTACTAGACTATGTTGGTGTTGCGAGCAGCAATAATTGTTGGATAGTTTTTAACTTTTATCTTTTCATATTCAAAAAATAAAAAATATTGATGCTTGGAATTGGAACTTTTAAGATTTAAGTTAAGAATTAAAATTCTAATTCTAATATACACAGCAAACAAGATAATTGAAATTAAAAAATCCAATTCCAATTCTAATGCTCAATTCGGTCCGCTAAACAGGACCTAAGGGGAATTAACTCTCATCCCCTTATTTAATTTAAGATAAACCCTTTCAATTCCCCCTCCATGCCTCCCACTTACATGGAGAAGAATTTTAAAACTTTGAGAGAAAATGATTTCTCCTCCATTTCTCTTATTAAAAATCTTCTAAACGAGGGTATGAATAACTTTTTCTTTCCTTTTCCATCCATTCCTCCTCCTTACCTCTCATTCAAATATAGCATAAAATAATACAATTAAGTATAAGGTTTAAAAAAGCTAAACTAACCACGAGGTGTTGCTCTGTTAGCAAACTAAACTTTATGTAGATGAACTTCACTTGTAGTGTAGGGGTTTGAATCTTACTGAAAGCACCATATGGCAAAGGCCAACTTGATGCCATAGTAGGGATTAGTCTCACACTCAAAAGGTATAAAGACGTCTTATGATCTTACACAAAAAAAAAATAAACTATTCACACAACTGTACAATGCGGTCATATTATCATTTTAATTCTTCATCTTAATTTTCCTCTTTTTCATAGTAAGGTAATACAATTTGATCAATCCACTAATTCTACTGTACACAATTTTTATCTTCCAATTTAGCTTATAAACTTTGTATTAAGTTTCAAGGGATACACCTAAACAAAAGTGTTAATGCTTTTATGTTAGCTAATATTAGTAGTGTTACTCTCAAAGGTTTTCTTACTTTTGCGGGATAACTGTACTGTTTTTATTCTCTCTAAAGCCTTTTTCTCTAATCAAAAAAGAAAAATTACTATATTTAACTAACAATTAACTACTTAATTTTAAGAGTTTAATATTGATGTGTCTAAAATTTTTTTACATTATCACTTAATTATGCATTGACACATCATTAAAAGAAAATATTTTTTTGTTGTCAGAGTCAATCGTTTTTAATGACGTGTTAATGCATGATTGAGTTACACTAACAATGAATAACCCGAGTTCAAATCTCAGTGGAACCTTGAATTTTAAGACAGAAAAAAAAGGCAACTATTATATATTAAACAAGAAGTGAAACTATAGTGTTCACATAACAAATCAACAAATTTTTTTTTTCACTTCCTCTTTTCTAAGGTATCAAGTACTTGCTCTATATATTACTAATTTACTAGTGAAGTCGAATGAATCAACTAATATATGAGTCAATTATATGCTAAATCATATTGTTGGCTAGTAAAGGTTGGGGATTATTAATGCAAAGGTTAACTACGAAAATTAATAGAGGATAAATAGCACAAGTTAAGGAAATTTTCATAGAAAGAGGATAGAAACAAAATGGAAAAATCGAGACTAAATATAGAGAGCAAAATGTAACGTGCTCCTAGTATGCTCAAATGCCCAAAGCTTCCAAATGTGCTAAAAGACTAAAAGAGGTCCATGATCCTTTGCTTATATGATAGAGTAACCTTCGAGAGTACTCATCCACTTTCCAAAATTCTTAGAAAGTGAGATGTTACACATATACAAAAGATATGTTGCTACAATTTGTCCCACTACACAATCTTTTTACTTATCCTGACCCTAATAATGCCCAAATGGGTATTCTCTGTTCAAGCCTACAAAATCAGACCTCTTAACTTAGTTGCCAAAAGATACTTAATAATTTTTGTCTAAGCCAATGATCCAAATACTGGTAATAGAAACTCCTATACACTGTCAATGACTTTGTGGGACAGTCAAATCTTGATAAAGTGAAAGCAGGGTTGAATTTCTCAAGACTTGCACTAATCTTAGAAAAGGTCAAACTATAAGCGCCTTATCGTGCCACAACTCCCCAAAGGAAGAAATGGCCCATTCGAATCTAAAATCTTCCACCATTCATGTTTTATGAATTCTCGCATGGCATAAGAAAGACTTCCTGGTATCTCCTTGGTCTTTATAAAGGGATGTGGTTATGTGGTAGCCGATGGGGTTAAATTTCTCACATTCTCATTTCTCTTAACTAGTTGAACCCACGTGCTTTGCTCGGGCTTCTCAAATAAATCACATATAGTTAATATTGATATTTTGTATATGATTTTATAATCATTTGATTAAATATTTATTTGTTTAGAAATTAATCTATCTTTATAGGATGAGGTTAAGATTATCAATAAGAGATTGAAATTGAAAGAAAAATAACTTCTTGCAATGTTTAATACAATAAGCAAAAGTTATTTCCTTTTTATTAAAGAATGTATATACTATATTATACATATATAATATAAATATAAAGTGGTTAAAGATGAACAAACATACCCATCAAATCAAATAAATAGAAGATATTAATATCAATCAAAGGAAAAGATTTGTAAGTAAACATTACATCTTCAAATGTATTTGTAATATAACAATGCTAACAGATTATTAAAGACTCAATAACTTCAAAGCTCTTTGATAAACAATATTCACACACATTAATGCTCCTTCATATTTAGTGTTTTAGATCCTCTTTTGTGCTTAATTGATTGGTCTTGATTGAATTACATTCATGGTTCTTGGAAGATGACTTGGTTCATTACCTTATGCTACAAATCCGTTTGTGAACCAATTCTTATTATTTGATTGAGTTGTGGTAAGCATTGTGCACATTTTGGTGAAGTTAAAGTGCCAGCGAAGTGCAAGTGGAAGGGAAAAATAAACCTTCTCGATTGGACGTAGAAATTAGACACAAAAATTGGACGATGGTCTTGGACGGAAGCAATGGACGATACTCTGTTGGACGGACTCTCTCTTTTGGACGAAGTTGTCTCATTGGACAGTCCAACGTTTCATTGGACTGAGACTCTCATTGGACAGCTCAACATCTCTTGGATGAAATCCATTGGACGAAGTCACTTCCATTTCACGGTCCAATAGCACATTGAATGAAACTATTGGACGCACTAGCGCTGAGTGCAGCTGAAGTTATGCTCGGTCCAACGCTTCATTGGACGAAACTACTGGACAAAAAAAAAACATATTCTATCTGGAGCTTTTTCATTATAGCCTCTGCTTTTAATGAAACCACATTTTCCTTAAATAAAATCCAGAAACATGTTTTTAGACAAAGTTTGATTCAATTAAATATAAAGTTTGCAACAAAAAATAAGAAGTTGGATAGGAGAGTCAGAAGATTTAGCGAGATGGGCAAGAATATATTGTGCCACAATCTAACACATGTACCACACAACTTGACAAATTTCTTATATAAATAGATAATAATATTGTAATCATTTTACATCTTGAACAACCTAAAATTTATTTATGGAAATTTAATTAAATTGGATAGTTGGTAAAGATAGTGTGATATTGTTGATTAAATGAGCGCATTTAGAAAAGAAAAAAAATTTCTGCACACAACATGAATACATATATCAGTAGTATTATAAACATATTCCAAAGTAAGAATGATATGTATAAACATACATCATGTTGTGAAAAAGAAGACAAGTAAGACTTGATGAACAATTATTCACTACATCAAAGTTTGTCAAAGTAAAACAATCAATCAATGAAGTAATTGAATTATAGAATAACAAAACGTAAAACATACCATAATCATTTGCTTGAACAGAATGAGGTATAAAACATTTAGAAGCATTTTCCAAAACATGATTGCTACAAATATTGCTATTTTGAATGACATGCTTCCCAGGCTAAAGAACTGACTTAGACTTCATTGCAACACTATTTGATAGGTCACCAACACATAGTTCATAAGTTCTTCTAAATTGTTTCTTGCTAGAAACAGAGTCCATAGCATCCAATACATGGTTTCCAGTTCTAAAACCTTGAAATTAAGAAATTTGAAACAATTAAATAGGAAACATTAAAACTATATACTTTCAAATGGTTAACTTTATATGTACTAATAGTGTTATACCTATGAAACCACTTGAGTTAAAATCTGCTATAAGATTTCTACCACAATTTGTGAGATTTGAAAGTGGAGTCCTCATTGTATTTGAACTTGTCACACGGCTTTGAGTAGATCATAAACTAGAAAGTTGATTTTTTCCTACTGCACTTGAGCATACATCTTTTTCTTCCATACTTTGTAACCTCGTATGAATAGATTTTCCTTGCAATAAACCATCATTTATAATCGTAGAAGTACCGTCAGTTGATAACATATAATTTGAAACAAGAGTTTCTAATATCTGAGATCGACTTGATTTTGTCATTACCGAATGTGCTTTGTTCACACAAACAATGGCTATCAAAAACAACAAACAAATAATAATGAAAAGGGGTGAGAGTAGTAATTTACAGTTTATAAATTATAAATATCACTATGAGTTGAAACTAAATGAAATACCTTTATAGTAAGAACCACCAGGTGATACCTTTGATATTCCACTTAAGCTACTTGTAACGCTTGCATGTAAAACCTGACTTTGATTTACAGTTGGAACATTCAAACCACCAGAACTCATATTCTCTTTCAACCTCATCTGTTGTTTTCCCTCACAACAATCTCTTCATAAGAACCATAGTTCTCATTGGGAAAGCATGGAGAACAATATAGAATGGTGACAATACACAAACAAATAATAGCATGACATAAACATGTTAACAAAAACACGCACCAAATAACCAATGAAAGATTTTATAACAACTACCACGATAGAATTTGAAATACCACACCATTGTATACAAAGAAACAGAAAAGATAATAACAAATGCAGAAGAAGAAAATTTAGAATAACTCCTACCATGCAACATACTAACATCCACAATAGGCTAGCTTTCTCTCCACCCACTATTCTCTCTGATTTTGAAAACAACAAATAAGAAAAGAGGCACAAAAGACTTGAGAAGACATAGAAACACTTACAAGAAGGGAGGGAAGATTGGCGGCAAAGCCTTGACCCTTACCAATACCAATTTCTTTTCCTTTAATAGGATAAAGAAATCACGCATCACCTCACTTCATTGGAAAAGTCACACATTTCATTTCAAACAACAATAAAATAATTGTATAAGACATAGAATAATATTAAGCAAACAGCTAATAATTACCTATAACTACCTATTACCTATAGGGCAACATCATTTTATATGTTAAATCCAATTTTGAAAAATACAACCATAATCATATCAATGAACTCCATCAAAATATAAAAACCACCTAGTCTATTAATATTACACGATAGGGTAGCTGGAGGGAAAATTTCAAAGACCAACTACATTATGCATAACGCTCAGCCAAAATTTAAAATTGAACTACAACAAGAAATTTTGCAATATTTAAACACTCACATACACAACAGTTAAAGAAAAGTATAAAACATTAAGTCTTTTGAAACAATAAAGAAAAGTTTATGATACCAACAAAACCTGGATATAATGGCCATGAAATCCAGAGATATCTTTGTTTTCGGCAATGACAACAGTGAATTGAGCTACAAATAACACAAATATAAGATATCCTCCAATGCCGGAAAAAATCGACCACAAATACTACCCACAATGCCAGTAAATATCCAACAAATTTCTTTAATTTCTGCCGACACTACCAACTCCAAACCACGACAAATTTCTTTAATTTTTGCTGACACCACCAACTCCAAACCAAAACAAATTTGCTTGCTGCCTCTTACACCGACAATATGTGTGCGTGTGAGAGAGAGAGAGAGAAAGAAAGAGAGTGACAAACAAACTATTCACTTGCTTTCAGAACATTAATTGTGACAATAAAGGAATAGAAAGAAATGACAATATTTGCACAAGCGAACCAAGAAATTACACATGTAGTTAAGGTTTTTTTTGTATATTCACAAAAAAGGAAATTTCAAACCATCTAAAAAGAAATCACTTTTTGGTAATGACACAGGTACCGTGATACCAACGGAAATGACAAAAAAACTCACCCCAGCTTTCATTGAATGAAAGTCACAGCATGCATATATTGGTCCTTTCATAATTTAAGCGGGACAGGGTCTGAATGGAAAGATACTACTTTTATATATATTAATAGATTAATAAATATCACATCCTAAAATCAAAAAAAGAAAAGAAAAGAAATAAGAATGTCAAAATAGATAAAGTCCGATAAGCTAATTCAAATAATCCAATAAAAAAATGTGGACTAAACTAGCATTTTACTAGCCTGGTGTAATTTTTAACCTAGCCCAAATCAAACTGGGCTAGCCTAAATCAAGCTTACCCAACCCACAATATAACTATTATGCAAATAAGTATAGTGGACCAATCACAATCCTCCTTGTGGTGCATTGAAGAAAGACATTGTACAGCCACATATGCTCATTTATTTAGCAAATAACTTAAAAGTAATGCTACATAGCTAAAATAAATTAATTAGAATTTTGGCAGAATTCAACTAGATACAAGAGTGGAAACTGAATAAGATAAAGTAGAAAGGATCACTCATTCATCAAAAAATCAATAAACATGCATCCAAGAATCAATAAACATGGCACCTCATGTTGTAAAATATGTTGGCAACAAAATCTGTCTGTTTAGCATGTTCAATAATTTAAATGAGTGTTAAAAACAAAAGTAAAGGAGATGTGATTTTTTTATATAAAAAAAAAATGGTGGACCACAAGTCCACAACTCTAGACTAACAGTAAAGAATGAGGCTGACCCAAATAACTAAACTAAGCATTACCCATCACTGTTTCCTGCTATAAAATACGATAAAGATGAAAAGAGTTAGAGAGGAAATAAAAAAAAATATAAGGTAAAATGAAAAGAATTCGTTCAATGAAGAAGAAATAGGAAATAGATAAGGAAAGCAAATCGAGAGTTTTATCATTTGAGAATTATTTCTTTTTTTATAAAAAAGAAACCATAAATGATGAAATATCGTATTTAATTTTGTAATTAATTGAAAGATAATAACATAGAAGGACTAAGGATTATTTTACAAGTTTTGTTCAAAAACAAAATCTTGACACTTGAACGTCCTCTTTATTCTTAACAGATAGATTATCTCATCTAGTTGCCTAATTTATTCCTAACAATGACCTGCAAAGAAGGGTTTTACATAGTATTGTTTGGAATACTTGAAACTGCTAATCTATTAGCATTAGTTGTGTAAATTTGTATCCAAATTTGAGGATGACTTTCCCGACATTTGAACAAAGTAAAAAGACATTACCACCATAAATTATTATATGTTTGATATAAAGAAAATGAAGATAGATTGCTTTTCTATAAGAATCACCGTACAATGTTCTTGTTGATGAATGATATTTGCACATTATTTTTTTATATTTGGTTAATAATGAGTAAATTTTTTGTTAATATAGTATATTATTTGGTTAATGAATTTTGGTAATCAATTACTTACAGACTTGGTTAATAATAAACAAATTATTGGTTAATAAAGTATGTTGTACTTGGTTAATAATGAATAAATTATTAGTTAATAAAGTATATTGTTTGGTTAATAGATTACTAGCTTGTAAGTGATTGATTACCAAAACCTATTAACTAAATGATATATTTCATTAACCAATAATTTATTCATCGTTAACTAAATGTAAAAATGATATAAAAAGAATGGTGTATAAGAAACATTTTTCTTGTTGAAAACGGGGATAATGTATAAAGGATATTTAACATAATTTCACAAATAAGTTTTCTTCACTTCCCTGTACGTTGTACTCCCAGAAGTTGTACTGCTACAACGGATTCCTCTATGAAACTGTGAAAGTAGTACAACGGCATCTTTTTTCAAGTGAGATTACAAAGAAGCGAGGAGCCAGATCCAGGGTAATGCTGAATTGAATAGATTATAGAATATATGCATTTTCTTAGTGTTTTGACTTCAAAATTACAAAAATCAATCCAATAATATGGGTTATTAGTTTTTGTTCGGAATACAAAAGATGCAGCAGTGACAAATGTTTGAGCATATATATAAAACTTTCTAGTACCAAAAAAGTAGAACTAAAAACTATCATTAAAAAGGAGCGAGTTTGACAGAAGCATGTATCGTTCTTCCCAGATGTACAAAACTGGGTGGAAATCGAAAACAGCAATTAGCAGTAAAGCCAAGGTTGGAGGATCAGAACAGCTGAGCTTAGAGGGGCCCATCAAAGACAGCGTGAGCTTCCAACAACATGAGCAGCATGTGTTTGATATTCCTGTTTCGTGTTTTAATTTCCCAGAGACCTTTGATTCACAAACTCTGTTGTGTCAATCTTCTGGGGATAATAACTTAACTGAAAGAACAGAACAAGCTGGCTCAACCCCTCAGTTCAGAAACTCCTTGCAAACTGTTGTTAACTCTTTCATGTCCAGCGATGAAGACACCTTTTGTGAAACATATAGTGAACTTCCGTGCGATAACGTGCCACTTTATGAGCATTTCACACAAGAACATGCCAAGTTAGTGGGTGATGATGCTGCCCCAGTTGGGAGGCCCCTTTCAAATTCTTCTCAGAGAAATCAGGTTTTTATTAGTAGCAATTCCTGGTTCCTTTTCTACTCTATTACTTTCTGAAAATCAAAATCATGTACATGTATTGTCTGTTGGCTTTGTGTTCTCAGGCTGAGGTTGCTTGTATCACTTCTGGAAACCCTGCTTCTAGTACAGTTCCAACAGGCAAAAAAAGAATAAGATGGACCAAAGATATGCATGAGCGATTTGTTACAGTTGTTAACAGCCTTGGCGGTCCTCAAAGTAAGTTTTAATTATATAAAAGAAAAACGTGAACAATCAACAACCTCAAGAAACCTTTCCTTGTCCAGTACTTAGTTTGTTCTTTGATAATTATAGAGGCAAAGCCTAAGGCAGTACTACAGATGATGGATTCAAATGTGCTGACCATTTTTCATGTTAAAAGTCACTTGCAGGTTAAACTCTTTCTTTAAGACAATTAGTATGTTGTTCTTGAACTTCATTGCTCAGTGCTTCCATTTCGTGTTTACATTCTGGATTACTAATTTTGACCATCCCCATTTTTCATTAATACAATTTCGGTGCAGAAATATCGGACCACAATGTATGTGCAGAACACTTTCAAGGGTAAATTATTGTTCAATGTGCTCACAAATAGCAGTGCTTACTGCCTAGTCTTAATCACTGCTTCTATTATAGTAAATATAATTCAGCAACTCCCAAATAAAATTCAGTGCTGCATTCCACTGCTATGTCATCAACTGGCATAATTATTCTTTTTCTTTTTTGTCATCCATATCATGCTCGTTGTTCTCAAATATTAATTAACTTTAGAAGCAGTGGTGGACTGCATTTCTACTTCTATTGGATAAATTATCATCCAATGACTTCTTTTGGTTGCAGAGAGATCTGTAGAAAGACAAGGCAGAGATGGGGTCACTGAACTACAACTCAAAATGTAACACAGTATAGCAAGCCACAATTATGTTGTTATACACACACGTGTGTGTGATTAGGGACATATCAAGTGAAATCATTATCTTATTATGAGAGATAAAAGAAGTTAATTTTGACCATTGAATCTCACATAGATGGTCAATATTAAAAGTTACTTAAAGTTCATATAACCATTTAAAAACGTCACATGACTTTATTTTTTAATATTGACCATGCATACATGATCTAATGGTTAATATTCTCTACTTTTACTCTCATATTAAGCTACTCCTGTCACTTGATATGTGATTAATAACTTGTTACTTTCTCACTAAAAAGTGTCACTTTATCTAAATATGTTTCTAGAAATTAATAGCTGTCGTATTAATGCTTCACTCTAATTTCACTATTTCCTGGCAGCCATATGCAAATTGAGGAATCACGACAACTGCAAATTGAGGTCCGGAGGAGTATTCAAGAACAATTGGAGGTACGTACTATACACTGCTTTGGTGGGATTTTTCCTTTTCCAACGATTCACGAGTTTAAGTAACTCTAGCAATTTGAACAAGTCTTGGGAAACTTAGGTTTGAATCCGTCCTTTAATTTTACTAAAAATATGTTTATAACACTGCCCTTTTACTCTTCTGATGGTCAGATGCAACGAAATTTGCTTCTGCTAGTTGAACAACAGAAGAAACAGCTCCTATAGTGCTTGATGGCCAAAAGCAAACAAGCAAACTGGAGGATATCCAAATCTTGGAAGAATGACGGCAAAGTGTTTCTGAAGATTAAAACGGCACGAATCTGTTATTGTGAAACTTGTTTGCGCTAAACACTTCATTAAATATTTATCTAAAACTTATTTAGAAGAGTTAAAGAATATAATTGTATCGTGTAATATAAAATATGCCTACAGAGTGATGACTAGAGTTGTGTTGTGCAGGCCTATCCAAAGGCCAGAGGTTTGTGTTTCAGTTTTTTATTTTATTTTTGGGGGTGTGCGAGTAGCTGGTGTTGTAATTTTTGTTAATGATGGATACGATTATTATGTTTTATGTGTGAAAATTCAGTTGATAACATGATTTGGGTTTTACGCAAACATAATAAAGTCTAATATTATTATTAAATCATTTGCGTGAGTTATGCATACCTTATGTTAGGTTTGTGCATGTAACAACAATGTAGACACTTAGTAATAATGTGTGTGAGAAAATATTTTAGCTTGACCAATTGATAGTGGTTATTGTTAGAGAGATATAGATAGAGAGAAAAAAAAGTAGGCTTAGGTGTTATGTTCACTGGAGCATCTTATATTGTCATAATCACAAGTCTGCTTCTATTTCAATTAATCTAATTTATTTTGAAAGAATTAGTAATGTTGTATTCTTTATCATTAAATATTAATTTTTAGGTACATTGCGAATTGAGCTTAGATTCGAACTAGCTACTTTCTGTCTATAGAATTAAGTAATTAATTAATTAATATAAATTCATGATATTTTTATCTCTACTATTATTAAATAAAATAGGAAGATAATTTCCATCTTCACTTTTAATCTAAAAATAGAAATCCTCATATAATTCGAATATTTGTTTAACAAGAAAATAAAAAAATTATAGAGTTAGAAAAGTATAAGTGCATGTTCAGATTTGATGAATTATTTTTTAAAACAGACTTGTATATAAATTAAGTTGTTTTTTCTAATTGCAACATGTTTGGGTTTTGGTAGATAAAGTGATTGATGAAATTTAATATACTAGAAACAACTTTTTCTAATAAGTTTTGTTGAACATTAGAACATGTTTAGGAAAGATAAATAGTTTTTTTTAATTAAAATTTATTTTATCTAAAATTTATCTTGTTGGTTTAAAGTGTGTAAAATTGATTAGAAGTTAAGATTATTTTTTCATTAACTAAAAATATATTTTTTAAAAAAGTTTTTATTTTGAGCTTTTGATTATTTGATTTCAGATTATTTCAAAAGTTTTGGGAGAGAAATACATATTTTCCCTTAACCAAATAACTTTTTCAATTATTTCATATATTTTTTGGTAATTTAATATATAAAAACAATATTTTTATACAATACAAACAAAACTCTTTATCTTAAAATCAATTATGAATTAACATATCAAAACATAAATTAATTTTCTCATAATTGATTTTCTTAAAAATTGATTATACGCATAATCGATTTTTAACATAATCTTTTTTCACAACTAATCCAAACACACACTTATTTGATTGTTAATTTTTATTATTTCAAATCTTTGGAAGAAAAATACATGTTTCCTTTTCAACAAGTAACTTTTTAAATCATTGCATATCGCTTTTGATAATTTATTACATAAAAATTATTTTTTTCATACAATCCAAACAAGTTTTTTTATCATAAAACTGCTTATGAGTTAATATATTCGAATATAAACTAATTTTTCATAATTGATTTTTTTTAAATAGAGTATACACCTAATCAATTTTTTTACATAACTTTTATCATAATTAATTTAAACAAGCGCTAAATATTAAATTAAATTAAATTAAATAGACATTAAATAACAATATCTCCTTTTCCTCTCTCTACTTTTTGTTTCACTTTTATCTCTACCACTACTGCATTCATCTATGTGTGTCATATTAAAACCCATAACTGCAATTTTATCTTCTAGACCTAACTGATAGTTACTTAGCAAAGGAGCGAAGTTCAGAATCATATATTAATGGAGTTTAGCAACTGTTACATACAATATATATCACACATCATTAATCAAGATTGGAATGTGACTATCTCCATTGTAGTTTTAGAATCGAATCCTAGTCCCTAAACTCTATGAAATTAGTAGCTGGCCCCAACAATATATCCCAAAAATAATCTACATTAAGTGAAGGAAGAAAACATATAATGAATTAATAATTTTAGAAAAATTAAAGAGTTAGACATTGTTAAATTTATCCTCTATTGTGTGGCCTCCGCTCCCCAATAAACAAAAATAAATAAAATAATGTGATATTCTGTAATTATGCTTAAAGATTTTTTAACTTTTTCTGGAGATAACTACATATTGATTCAGAAACGCTCACACACACACGTTCACATGCCCTCAAAATTAACGAGCTATAGGAACTGTTAGTGAAGGCCAATGATTTTTAGCATACCAACTAGATGTCAACAGATTGAACCACTACGCTTTTCTCTTTGCTTCATTTCTATGAAAGGGTTTGTATCATTCTTGGTTATGTCATGTCATCATGTCGTTCTTTTTTCTTTTCTTTTGTTTTCTTTTTGTCTTATCCAGTTATATTCTGCCTCTACTCACATTTAGACGAAGTCTAATGATGGAGACCAAGAATCGTTCTTTTAAAGTGTTGACATTTTTCGTCATTGTCTTGCTGCATCTTTATACTCATGCCGTCATTGTTTAGCAAATTTTCCCCTTGTCTGTAAGAATTTGTCCACATATACTAACAGCATGCACGGAAGGGTTTGGAAGGAAGTTTACCCAGAATCTGTGAGTCAACTTATGTACAAATTACTAGGTGATTTGAAGATGGCTTTTTTTTCTTTTTTCCTTGTGAGGATTTTTAAAATGACTTTACTGATAATTGAACCAAGTAAAATAACATTATCGATGATCACCTGCCCCGCTAGAGTTAATTTTGAAAACTAACTAGTCACAGATCACTTCATGAAAGTATTTTGGTTTATTTTAAAAATTAATTAAGTATTTAATTAATTTAATCAATAATTTATTTTCAAGTTAAATTATTAATTAACCATATATGTTATTAATTATATATAAATTATTAATTAAATTAATTAAATACTGAATTAATTTTTAAAATAAACTAAATAATTATTGTTTTTGACAAACAGAAGTTTTAAGATATTTTTTCAAAAGAAATTCATTCATAAGCTAAGATATGAAGATAAGCTATCGTGAAGCCTCTTCATTGCTGTCGTGTAGTTTCTTCATTAAGTGCTAGCTTGTACTTTAATAAATTATTGAGTAAAGTAATAATTTGGTCTTTAAAAATAACATACATTTATAATTTAGTTCATAAATTTATTTTTACATATAAGTTAATCTTTAAAATTTTAAAACATACAGTAAGTTAGTCCTTTGGTTATCTTTCCTTCTCAAATTAAACAGTAATATGTGATGTGGCATGTTAAGTGCTTACATGTACTATTAAATGCTACATATCAGGTAAGTGGTGGTTAATAAGTGGTAAAATCGGTTGGGTAGGTTGATCAAGGGAAAAAGAATTGTTTGATCGGTCATGTTTAATTAGTAATTATCAAAATCAAAAGGAATGGTGGTCGGATAGGTCAGGGATGTTGTTGCAGATGGGACAAGGGTCTGATCGATCAGAATCGATTGGTTTAGTTGGTGATGATTTAAAAATATGGTAATCGGTAATAACCAATCAGTTAAGGATAAGCTTGATCGATGGAATTGATGTGGAAACTGTTAAGAAGATCGGTCGATTGGTGAGTTGAATGGTATTGAGTTAAAGGCAAGGTCTGCTTAGTCAGTTAAGATATCTAAGTGATATGTTGAGGGAGTCGGGTTTTATATTTCTTACCTAAACAACGTCGTTGGAAGAGATAGGCATGTAAAATAACCTATCATATGACATTTAACGGTACACGTAAGTACTAAATACGCTATATCATGTGTTACTGTTTAATTTTAGAAAGTAAAATAACAAAAAGACTATGCTACTATGTATTTTAAAATTTTAAAAATTAATTTATATATAAAAAAAATTTAAGACTAAATTATAAGTATAAATTATTTTAAGAAATCAAACTATTAGTTTATTCAAAATTATTAGTATATTTCCTTTTAGCACGAACGCCAATACAAGTTGAAATAATTACCAACGTATTTCCTGAAAGTAAACGCCACAAACAGTGTCTATATCTTTTCAAATTCTATATTAAAAAGTGAAAAGACTCCTGTAATCAATATATTCTTTTTTTTTTCCTAAAGTTTTTGTCGAGTGACTGCAAAATGAAGTGAGGACTGAGGAGGCCGTCCGACGGAACCAAAGTAATGCATAGCTCACTGCTGCCGAGTCAAGATGGAAGAATCCATGGATCTCTTCTATAAATTAAAAGTGACTATTGACTTTGACGTTATAGGGTACGTTTCATTGGTCAGAATGTATTCTTGATCAAATTCCTTCACATCATTCTTTTACATTAATTGTATATTTAATTAATGATAATTAAATTTTTAATTAATATAATAAATTATTTAATTAATAAATTTTAATAACTAATTATTTAAAAATTAATAAAATTTATTAATTAAATTATATATTATATTAATTAAATATTTACTTATTATTAATTAAATATAAAAATAATGTAAAAAAAATAATATACACATACTTTTACCGACTTTTAATACGTTGAAACTTCACATCGTACGATTGAAGACATTAATATGTCAGGATACATTATCATATTAACTGGTCCCATCCTCTCCTATTCATCCCACTCATTTTTGCTTCAATAGCACGCCTTTAAAATGAAAATCTGTAAACTTTGGAAGCATCGTACTTCAAAATATATGTCCTACTTGTTCAAAATGTATGTTCAACTTGTGTTGGAAACTCATCAAATATTGATATCTGAAATCGAATACTTTAAATATATTATTGGAGTTAATATTTTATAATTTATATTTTTTATTTTTAAATTTTTATGTCAATATAAATAAAATATTATAAAAATTTAATAAATTATAGTCTTTTATTATATTTATAATAATTAATATTAAAAATAAAAACTATTTTTTTATTTTTTTCTCTTAATTATGAAATGATATAACTATTATTTTTTTTTATTTTTGATATATTATGATAGTTATATATATATTTTTTGATATTTTATAAGATGATATTTATAATTTTTGATATATATGTTATGTCATGTCCTCTTAATTTTTTAAGGAATAATGTATCTTCGTATTGTACCAGTGTCATATCTAATACTTATACCTATATCCGTGCATCATAAATCTGAACAAAAGAAGTAAAATAATTAACCAACAACTAGTTAGTCATAGTGATAATTGACTTACAACAGAAAAAAGAGGTCAAAGGTTCGAATCGTAAGAGATACTTTTATAGAAAAGACTAATAACTATAATTATAAGAAATGTTTTGGTAGGGATAACTAACAATGTAATTGTTGACAACAACAAAAATATTAATCTCACACCCTTTTGAGTACCTCTTGAATGAAATAACTATATTAGACTATTAATTTTTTTTTATGAGAAATATGTCAAGCTGTTAATGCTTTTTTCCCCCTATAAATGAACATCACATAAGTGAAATAATCATATTTGCACTGCAGGAAGAGTTGGCCTATAAATGAAAATCACGTAAGTGAAATAATCATATTTGCAATGCAGAAAGTGCTTAGTAGAAGGATGTATCAATATTCTTCCCAGATGTATGGAACTAATGGGAATCCCACGTAGGGATTAGCAACCTAGCCACGGTTGGTGGATCAAATAAATGAACATCACATAAGTGAAATAATCATTTTTGCACTGCAGAAAGAGTTTAGGAGAAGGATGTATCAATATTCTACCCAGATGTATGGAACTCAATGGGATTCCCACATAGCGATTAGCAACCTAGCCAGGGTTGGTGGATCAGAAGAGCAAAGCTTTGAGCCCATCAAATCATCCTGCAGCATCGTGACTCCATTGCAAACGCCTGCAGGCTTTTGTGCAAGTGCAACCAAAAGCCAGATGAGTTTTCAAGCTCAACAACGTGATCAGCATCAGATTGACATTCCTGCTTGGAGCTTTGAGTTTCCAAAGACAACAACAGACCCAACCAGTCTATCTTGCCAAGCCTCTAAAGATAACTTCACCAATATAACTAAACAATATCAACTCACCACCTCTCAATTCACAAGCTCCTTGCATTCTGTTGCTGAATCTCTGTTGTCTTGCAGTGAAGATAGTTGGGGTACATTTGTATTAATTTGTTTTAGGAGTAGAAGTGTTTTTTTTTAAGTAATAAAAGTACTTTTTTTAGAATCTAAAGAGTTTAAGCTTTTAAAAAAAACACTTCATGTGTTTTTTTATTACACATGAAATTTTTTTTTAAAAACTTAAATTCTTTAACTTTTACAAAACACTTTTATTATTTAAAAAAAATATTTTTTCTCTTAAAAAAAAAAACTAATACAAACATGCTCTTATTTTTCTTCTGAAAAGTATAGTAAATTTCCTTCTTACTCTGAACAATATAGTAACTTTTCGTCTGACAATATGCTATTTTATGAGCACTTTCCACAACATCATAAGTTGCTGGGGGATGATGCTGCCACAGATGAGAGGCCACTTGAAATTTCCTTTCCGAGAAATCAAGCTCTTACTTCTTACTTCTTATTAGCATTCTGATTCCTTTTTTAATTTACATATGATATGATGGAAGTTTTCCCTTTAATTTTTCTTTAAAAAAAAAGTAAACGCTTATTTTTATTTTTTAAATATACAAGTATTATCAATTAAATTATTTAATAGATATATATATCAAAATAGTTTTTAATATTTTGATATTAAATTGATCATTTAATATCATTTTTTAATATTAAATTAATCATTTAATATTATTTTTTATATCAAATCAGTTATTTAATATTTAAATTAAATTAATTTTTTAAAAATATTAATTTAATATAAAAATAATTAAAAAATTAAACTAATGATACTTAAATATTTTACCCAATCAAAAATATAATTTATTTTCAACTCTGATCTACCTGCCAGTTTCTATGTAATTTTGTCTCATATCATATCAGTTGGCACGTACAAAGCCATATAAGCAGGCTTCACGACCTGGGTTGGTTGTGTCACTTCTAGCAACTCTGTTTCTAGGAGAGCTCCAACGGGTAAAAGAAGAATAAAATGGACCAAAGATCTGCATGAGCCATTTATTATGATTGTTAAGTGCCTCGGTGGTCCAGAAAATAAATTAGTTAAATGACTAAATTAGTTCCTAAAAACAAAAGGAAGAGTTTCATCCATTCCTAATGTAAATTTTTTTTTATATTATTGTCTTATTACATATTGTCACATTGTTATTAAAAGAGTTTGATATCTCTTATATAGTTATTATTCTAGTTAAAATTTTAATAATGAATTAATACATAATTAAATAATATATATTTACATTAACAGTTAATTAAAATTAATTCCACAAAGGAAATAGAAACAGCTTGTTGCCTAATGCTTAGTTTATTCATTGGTTAATCACCTAGGCAAAGCCTAAGGCTATACTAGAGATGATGGGTTCGGATTTGCTGATCATTTCTCACGTTAAAAGTCATATGCAGGTAAAACTATTTCCATTAAACAAGTTCTATGTTGTGCATAACTCCTATGGATGTGTACCTCCTTCGGTACTAATTGCCTCTCTTAATATTTCTATTATAATTGCCCTGCAGAAATATCGATCTACATTATACAAGCACAAAGCTTTGCAGGGTAAACTACTTCTGTCTGTGTGCTTATATTACAGCAGTGCTTAGTCTTATTCATTATTAATAATATTCCTTCATGAAATTCAGGAAAACATACTTTTTCTGCTCTAATTATCATTCCACATATTTTTACCTTCTCATTTTTAATTACTCCTACCAAGCACTAGTCTCCTATCTTTCTTTCTTTTCAAAGAGCACCCAAATCATTAATTTCTTTTACTTCAATTATGCTTATGGTTTCAGTACTAACTTGAATGTATTGAACTATCATTTTTTTTCTCCAATATTAGTGGCAAATTGTGACACAGTTACCTCTTTGTGTTTCAGAAAGAACTGAGGAAGGACATAGAACCGATTGGATCAATGAGCTTCAAGTCAAAATGTAAGAATCTATTGAGCTACAATTGGCAACCTATAATTCTGTTGTCAAGATCCTTCTTTTACCATTAATTGCATGTGTTTTATTCTCACTAAAATGTCAATGCAAAGTGTATCCATCTTTGTTTCTTTATATATATCTTCACCGATTTTCCTACATGCAAATTGAGGAATTATGACATCTGCAACTTGAGCTCCGGAGGAGTATTCTCCAACAAGTAGAGGTACTACACAATATAGCTTTGATGGAAATCTTTATTTTACATCAATTATAGAGTTTATGAAACTCAAGCCATTCGAACATATTTATGCTTACCCCCCCCCCCTTTTTTTATTTGCTGTTATATGCTTTTTTTTTGTCTTGGGGCTTAGCTGCAGCGAAATTTGCAACTGCTAATTGAACAGCAGAAGAAGTAGCTCAAAATAATGTTACATCACCAAAATCAAAGAACCAAACTGGAGAAAATCCCTAACTTAGAACTGGAAGTGACTGTCTCAGAATGCTGAGTCATTGTTTTGAAAAATTACTCCATTTTCCCAGCTCTATCAAGTGGCATGGGTAAGGCATATACTAGCGTCATTTTGCTGCCTATATCTTTCAATCAACATGGTTCTTAGCATGCAAATGGAAGAAAGGAGTCTATGGTAGCTGCTTGAAAATGTAAGCATGTCTTAGTCTGGTAGGATATATAGAGAAATAGAGTTAAAAGTGTCAATGTATGTGCGGAGGGTCGTTGATCCAATGAGAATTTTTTAAAAATAAGTTGATTTTATAAGAGCACACGTGTTTTTTTTTTCTTTTGGTTTATGAAATTTTTGGGAGGCTAACTCATCCCAAGGTTAAGAAATGTTATAAGCCTTAATAAGAACTTACAATGATATTTATAAATTGTCTGCTAAAGAAATTATTGGCAGCAAAAATCAAACCTAAGCTTTTTAAGTGAAATGTTTCAATCCTTCCTAGCTAAACCAACACCCTTTGTTATAGGAGAACATTTTTGTTCCTCTTTCCAAACCATAAAGACCTATTTTTTGGTTCAAAATTGAGATTTAATTTTGATGTTAGTCTTCAGTACAACATATACAAAAGAATTTTGCAAGTTAATATTGAATATAAGAGACAATTTAACGTTTGCAACGGACTTACTATAATACATTATAATCATTAGGCTAAACAAAATACAAATGAAGATTTTCTAGACCTCTTCCTTAATTTGATTTTGAAGTAACTCGCCATTTGGAATTACACCCTAACCATAAATATTTCTTTCAAAATTTTAATTCCATAGAATATGTTACAAATTCGTTGTTATAATATTTTCAAGTGCTACAGATTTTTTTCTTAAATTTTTTAATAAAAAATATTAATATAAAAAAATTTCAATTTTTTTTTAAAAAAAATTTGATAACACACCTAAACTTAAGTCAAATTTATATTCTCAGCTACTTTATAAAGATTTTACAGTAATAATTTATTTTTTCCACAACTATACAGATGAATATTATTTCATGTAGAAATTCAAAAATATAAGTATTTTTTTTCATTTTTTTCCTATTAATTTATGATTTAAATATGATGTACCCGGGTCGAGCTTGGGTATTGTTGGAAGCCCAGAAAAGACAACGTTGTCTACGTACAAGGCCAGGCCCAGGCCCAATGTTTACGTAAGACAGTGAACATAGCGTGTTGGGTCTGTTAAACGGAACCTAGTTGATTCGGTTTGGTCGGAAGGTGAAGGAGGATTGAAGAGAAGAGCAAGAAAAAAAGAACAATAACTAATGGAGGATTTGAAGAAGAGGAAGCTAGACGATGCCGAGAATGGCGAATTTTCTTCGAAGGAAGATCTTCGCTTGCTGCTTGACCCAATAGCCAAACCCCAGCTCGTCGATCTTCTCGCAAAATTGTATGTTTCAAACTCTGCCATTCATCTCCTTGTTCTTTTCTCATCCTTTGTGTAATATCTATCAGCAAGTTTTTTTTTTAATTATTATTATTATCTGGGTTTCATTCATTTGTGTACTAAGCTTTGGAATTGCAGGACTTGAACTTAAATTGTTGAAGCAAAGAATATTTAGAAATTAGGCTCACGGTCTTAGTGTATTATATATGTACACTTCACCTGACCCCACTTTGTACTTAGTTGATTTGCTTCTTCACTGATTCACTGGTGGCATCATCTCAAGAATATTCTTGAAGTTTCAATTTTTGTACCTTTTTTCAGAGTACAAATGAAATTCTGCACGACATCACATTTTGCCCCTTTTCAAAAACTAAAAAACCAGGATTAAGTTTTGGGAAATGTATGCTTAGTGTTGAAATTTTAGGGATTAGATGGAAAAATGGAAAAGAAATAGATTTCACTAATGAGACTGAATAATTGTTATACATAACAATAAGTCAATACCCCTCCCTATTAATACTAATAATCTAGGCTAAGTACATGTGTAGTAGAACTAGTACAAACTCAGCCCAGTAACACTCACAACATACTAACACAATATAACTGCACGATAATACTCTTTAACAAAGGATACCCTAATATTCTAGCACTCCCAGCTTGTTACAAATAAACACACTTAATAATAGAAAACTACTTAAAAGATAATGGACTCCATAAACCACAGCTTGTAATGGGCTTGACAAACAAAAGTTGAAGCACAATACAATTGAAGAAAACAGGAACAGTTGAGGGGCAACATAGCACAGCAGGTAGAGTGCTAGAGTGACGTACAGCCTAAGGAAAACAGCACTGCATGAAAGGGACTGGACTGCTGAAGGATGCATGGCTAAGGAAGGAAAGACACTGCTGGAAAGATGCACAGTGGGAACAGAAGGGCACCGCTGGAAAGAGACAACAAAACCCAAAATCCATCAAATAAACACCTCAAAATTCATTAAAAAGAAAAAAGAAAAACACTGTTTGGAATCCTCAAGCAAGTGTAATGTAAATTTTATCCCAAATTTTTCTCCTCCCATTTTCCACTTACTTATTTTGAGCTCAACCACACCCTTTCATCGTTAGAAAAATGTCATATACTTCTTTGGATGAAATTTGATTCTGTCAAACTGATGAATGATTTAAGAACCACAAATTTGTGTGAAAGTGATGTTAAGCTCGTAAGTATATTTTTTTACTGATAAGAATTTATAAAAACTATTCTAAAAATATCATGGAAGCAAAACACTATTATTTTTCTCGTGAATTCCTCAACAATTGCTTCTAATCCGGTGTACTAAACCTACTTTTTGCAGTAAGCCTGTGTTGTGGTTCTCCCAGTTCCAGCAATTTAGGGCGAGAAAAAAATTAGTGTGAATGAAAAGCACTGCTTTGCAAATGATCTAGTTGATCACATGTTGTTGATGCAGTGTAATTGATCATCAATTCGTGGTTCTAAATTGATAAATTTAGTTTTATTATAACAAGAAGCAAATATATACTATCTAGACATAAAATATTAAAATCACATCATAAATGGATGAAGTGTAAAATTTGTTACACCCTGACATTTTATGCCATATGCTCAGGACATAAAATCCTCTTTTTCCTGCATGTATGGCTTTATTGATGCGTACATACAATGTGCATTTGTGATTTTTGAATTGCTTGTACATGGTGCATGCATGCTGTGCTTGTATTCAATGAAAGAGGGCCATAAAAGTATTACTCCCAATTGTATGCCATGTGATTGACCGTGTGCACATGTGTTTGTTTGCATGTTGAGGCATAAAGAGGGTCCCAATATCCTTCAATTGCAGAAGAAATAAAAAGTATTGCAAGTGCAGATCCTGTCCATCGAAAGCTTTTTGTTCGTGGCTTGGCCTGGAATACTACTTCAGAAACTTTGTGTGCTGTGAGTGCATTGCTGATTGTGTTTTGTGTCATGCATGTGATTGCCGCATGTCACTTGAAACATGCCCAAAATGATTTTTTATGGAATACCAATTTCCATATCCTTCTATTTTCAATTCAGTTCCTTCTCTTGTGATTCAAAACACACAACAATAAAAGTCTTCCTTCCTTTGTACATTGCTTCTTAGAATTGTATTTTCTTCCAGGCATTTCTAGAGCATGGAGAAATTGAGGAAGGGGCTGTGATCTATGATAAAATGACAGGAAAATCCCGTGGCTATGGTTTTATCACTTACAAAAACATGGAATCAACTCAGCGTGCATTGAGAGCACCAAGCAAGTTAATTGATGTAAGCTTTAGCCCATTTTGTTGCTTTACATTGAGGCCTCCCATATGAGTTAATGCATGAATCTGCATTTTCATTTTGGAAACATTGGCTTTACTGACTCTGCCTCCTTGAGCTTTTCTTAACACCCTCCCCCCCTCCTCCAAGACTAAAATATATTCGTTGTTTCCAATAACGAATCTGCCTCCCACCACCCAAAACTAGGCATTTTATCAGGAAGATCTTTGCTTTTTTTGGGAGGGTGGGGGTATCATCACAGATAACCGACTTATGGTTTAGGGTTTGTCCACTTTGTGCACTTGTGATCTATAATGTATCATTTTGTCCACCTGTGTTTTTCCCATCACGCAATTCATTTCATTTCAAATTGTCCACTCCAATTATCCATCTCTCACTGTTTCGTCATTAATATTAGCAGGAATTTTTAATTGAGAAAATATGTGGGCAAAGTGACACTTTTTGGAACAAAGGTGGATAACCAATAAAACACTGGCAGGCTTATTTATAATTTACATGTTTTTTCTTAATACATCTAGGTTGTAAATTATGTCTGTCAGTGTGTCCTTCTCCCCCCCCCCCCCCCTTCTTTTTTTGGACTCTATAATTTTCTTGTGTATCTTTAGCCATCGTTGCTCCATTCCCCTGGTTTATTTTATGGCTTTCTGCTTTCAGGGCAGATTGGCTGTCTGTAATCTAGCTTGTGAGGGCCTAAGCGGCACAAGTAGTGCTCCTGATCTTTCCTTGAGGAAGCTGTATATTGGAAGCTTGTCACCAGAAGTCACAAGTGAATTGCTGCTTAACTATTTTGGGAGGCATGGTGTAATAGAGGAAGGTTCAGTTGCATATGACAAGGACACAAATGAATCTCGGTAAAAGTAACAACTTGCCTTATTTGTATACAATATTTTATTGTCTTTACTTTTTAAATATTTGTTTAACATGGTTTTCCTTATATCCTGTCTTTGTTGCTGTTTTATTTCCATTTGCAGTGGTTTTGGCTTTGTTACGTACAAGACAGCAGAAGCTGCAAAGAAGGCCATAGATGACCCAGAAAAGGCTCTTGGGGTAAGCAAACGCTTGAATCTTTATATCAACTCTGAGGTGACCCGTGAGCATAGGACCTGATTGTGTCTATGCTAAAAAAATTGTCTTAAGAGTTTGAACAAGAAAGATGGAAAGATCAATTTGAGTGAAAAAGGCATCATATTTATATGGTGAAAGTGAAAGTTCTATAAAAATGAAAAAAATAAGAAAAGTGTTGGGTAACATGCTTTTACATAACTTCCTGTTTTAGACACATCTCTGGATTTAGTTCTCTTCAAACAGAGCAAAATTTGTTTAAATTTTTGTTATTTTCACCAAAAAAAAAAATCAAGATGCACTCGTGCAATTCATTTGGAGGAAGTTTTTTTTCTTTTTTGGTAATTTTCAAACAGCACATGCAACATGCCTGATCTATAATCTCACCCTCGAATATTTATGATGCATGTGGTAAAAAATCTACTTTCGCACATCTTTGATTGAAACTGTCAATTCTTCATTTACGTTAATTGTAACTCATACTGGTCGATGCTTTTTTCATTGTAAATTAACAGCTTTGTATTTATGACATTGTTAACTGAACTTATTATAGCCTGCAATTGCTTCAGGAGTCAAGTTGTATAAATGCTGAAGCTATTACACATTGTTCTTCTTTGATTGCAGGGAAGGAATATAATTGTAAAATATGCCGATTCCCATAAGGGTAAAACAGGCCAGCCACCATTTCCTGCAGGAGTGGTTCCAATGGCAGCCTTACCTATGGCCCCTGGATATGTGCAGCCTGGAAAAGCTAATATTAACGCTGCCCCTGTTGGATACAGTTACCCCCAAAATGTAGCACCATACCCTGCATCTTCTTATCCAAGCGCTCCCACTGCACCCACTCCTTATCCATCACAAGGGCAGGTTTCTTATCCTCCAGTTTCTGTGATGAAAGACCCACTTGGGCTCGCGCCAACTCCGCCTGTGGGAATGAACAGCTACCCTTATTACTATCCCAGCCAATGAATTTAGTTAACTAAATATGGTGATACTGATACTCCTTTCTTTGCACCCTCCTCCTTTTTTGCAGCTTTTGTTATCTCATGTCTGTGCATATGGAGTTTAGCTTATTGGCAGTGGATGTTGTAGATGTCATGGTAAATTGAAATCATGCAGAGGTATTTTTGTTCTTTTTGGTAGAATATTGACATTCTTATTACTTCCAAATTATATAGCTCGGAGAGTGATCTGCCTAGAAAATTGCTAGATAATTTTTTGTTAATATTTTAGACTGGAGAATTGGTTTTACTTTTTATCTGCCAACTGCTGGATGCATTTAAGTAAGGAAACTAGAGTTGTGCTTGTATAATAGTAGCAAAAAGTAGCAGGAACGGTCAATCTCATTGCTGCTGAGAACTCATTGCATCTACTAATCTTTGATGCTCTCTCTCTCTCTCACCCCTTCTTCTTAAAAAAATTATTATGTATAAATGATTTAAGCCAACATCATAAGTTCCAAATGTATTTGACTGAGACCTTCGTCAAAACACTGCTGCGTTTAGTATATATCGGAGGCTGGTGAAGTTACACAATATTCACAGCATAACAAGAAAACTATTAGCTTTCTTGAATATAAGTAATAAATATATTGGGATTTAGGATACAAGGCATTTGTCTACCAGAAATTAAAAAACAAAACATAAAAGAGAAATTCTAAATTTTACTAAAACATCAACTTAATATTTCTGCTCAAGAGAAAAGCAAAGACAAAAAGACGTGTATGTAATGTTGAGAGTTTTAAAATTCTTTTTAATCTTTTCTTTAATTAGGAGCCTAATGGATTATTGGGCTGATTGTTTAATGTAATTAAGAATGGAATTTCAGAGAATAAGAATATGAATAACAATCGAAAATAATAAATTAGAATGAGAATCTTATTTCGATTCAACATTTTGGTAAGATTAGAAATAACATGGCATAGAGAGCGATTTCATAGTTTGTTATATGGGATACAATATGAAATAGAATTCAAATTAAAGTAGACGACATGAATATCTCTAATGAAAAAAATTAAAAAGTTTGACTTTTTTTTTTTTTGTTATATCCTTATATGTATAATATGAATGTGTACATTTTTTAAAACAATATTTAAGACTATTTTTTCAACAACTTGATAATAAATATTTTGATAATATTTTTTTTGGTCAATGATTCTTTTCTTTCCTTAGAATTAATATATTATAATTATGACACCATGCTATATGACACTGTATAATATTGATTTTAGTATTTATAAGATTTGAAACTTTTAAGATAAAATTTTTATAAAAATTACAATTAAAAATTCATCCAAAATATTGTAGAAAAAACAATGATTCTATAATAACTTGAAATGAAAATTACTACATAAAAAAGATTAAAAACTACACCACCATAAGCTAATAAATATTTTTTAACTTGTATCAATATATATTCAAAGAAAGAGGAATAGGGAGTTGGGGAGATGAGTCATAGGAAGAGTGATAATATTTTATAAATTATATAAAGATAATTTGTGACATTTTATAAATTAAATAAAGGTATAATTAACCCAAAAAAAAAAGATATGAAATCCTATTCCTCAAAAATATGAAATCAGAATCTCACCTTTTTTTTTTTTAGAGGAATGAGATTTTAGAATAAGATTCAGAATAAGAATATCATTCCATATTTATTTTCACAAACAAACATAGAAATTATCTAATTCCAGTATTAAATGTGGAATGACATTTTATTCTTCTAAACCAAACTAACATAAAAGAATTTAGAATTAGTCAAAAGAATTTTTATTTTTTTTGAGGAAATCTGTAAGCTATTAGTTGCTGATGATTCCAATACACGATCGGTTCGAATTTCTGCCTTGATTGCTCATCCAAAAGTCCATTATTCAATGTAATATCTAAAGCAACCAAATGTAATTTTTGACGAACCAACGTCCACCAATCCTAACTTTGGAATCCTAGTCCTAGATGACGCGCCTGTCTTCAGTTTCCCATTTGCATTGAATAAAAAAGTCTAGTCGTTGAACCGAAAAAAAAAAATAGTCTAATCGTTAAATCTAGGGCCTAATTGTTTTTTTTTATTTATAAATTAAGATATATTCTCATTCGAAAAATAAGAAATTAATTTCATAAAATATAATTAAACATGTAAAGCAAACAACTTCCTCCATTACATTTTTTTCATATATATTTTCTTAAAATTCAAAATAAAATAGGTAACTAAATTTTTCCAACTCAAGTTAATTTATAAGATGTGGCTTTAAACTTTGGACTCGTGATACTGCATCATTACAAATGGAACAATGTCTCCCAGGCTGGGGCACAACTATTAAAGTAGCAGTCTTTATGTTTTTTTTTATAAATACTTTTCAATTTTTATTTTAATAATAATTTCATTAATATTAAATAGTGTTTTACTTTTCTAAAAATATGAAAAGAAAAGATAATAAGTTTAAATAAATTTTTAGTCCTTATACTTAATATTTATTTTTAATTTAGTCTTTATATATATATAATATATATTTTAAATCAATCCTTGTATTTTCAATCGATAGTAAAAAAATTCTATTATTAATTTTAGTTATGACATTGTCAGTTTATAATTCTTATAATTTTCTCTTATTTTTAATTTGGTTCTTATAATTTTCTTATGTTTTTAATTTAGTCCCTATAAATTGATAATGTCATAAATGAGTCTAATAGTAAGAACTATTTTTACAAATAATTGTAAGTATTAGAATTGATTTATAAAGAAAAAATATAATAATTAAATTAAAAATAAGTGTAAAGTGTAAACTTTGGGGACAAATTTATTTTAACCAAGATAATATATACATAATTGTTAAATAGAATTTTAAGATAAAAATTGACTTGTATTAAAATATGTAATTGTTATACAATTTTGATTTATTAGTAAAAAAATATAATATTTAAATTATTTCTGTTATTATTATTATTTTTATATAATCAATATAACGCATAATAATTCTTAAGTTAAAGTTCCGAATCTGACATCTCAAATCTCAATCAAGCCTGTCCAATTTATTGAAATATAGGATTGATGTTTTAATAATGATGTATTATGTATACGTTATGAGAGATTAATATTTCATACATGGTGAATGTAGAGAAGTATTTACTATGAGTAGGACAAATTTTCTAAAGTGCGTTATCATTTAATTTTATTTGCTTTTAAAATCTTACAATTAACTTTCAAATATAGTATTAAACTTTATAAAATTCAAACATCCTATTGTGGTAAGTGTAATTTTTGTAAGTCCACCAATAAAAAAGGTGTAATTTTTGTAAGTAATTTGGATATTTTAAAGTGACGAGTGTATTCTAAAAAATAAAGTACATAATTATAATTGTTAATGAAAAATTAAAGATTTAAAATTTTATAAAATACAAACACTTGTATAATAGGTTAAAAATATGTAATAATCCACTTTCTTAATTTTTTTATAAGTGATTATAATTTTATATTTTATACTCTGAAATGTAAAGTATATCTCTCACTTTAGATCCTCTAAAATGTAAACCTACCAAATCATTTTGTAAGATTCTCATAATGAATAGTTATACAGTGATAATTGTGGCAAGGTCCACACCATAAAACGCAGAAGCGTAAATTAATTTTATACTAAAAAAGTATAAAGACACTTTAATAGTTATAAAAAAAATTTACTTTTTTATATGAATAATGTATTAAATATTAATTTTTACGAGTAAAATTATAAATTAATCTCTGTTGAGATTTGTCAAAATTATACGGGTTTCTTTCATAAATTATACTGGTCTCCTCTACTTCAAATTTTCAATAGACAAATATTCGAATGTAAATTTTTATCATATACAAATACCCTCTCCATATAGTTGAAGATACAGAGATAAGGGAGGAAGATACAGAGATAAGGGAGGTTAATGTAGTGATAATTATAACTATTGAATGTACTTAATTATACACAAAATTTTAAAACATCTAAACAACTACAAATATGTGATTAAATAATGGATATTATGATTTACAAAAGTTATACTTTCAATCAAATTAATTAATTATTTAATAATAAAATCATACATAAATGTATGAAAAAAATTAAAAATTGTTCACATCTTTATCTTTATATATAAAAATTAATCTTACTGCTTGTCCTAATACTAGTTGGAGATTATCTTGGAGAATGAATGTTTTTATTGCCTTTTTCCTTTCTTCTGTTTTCTGGTCACAACTTCCAAATTTAAATCTCTAACGCAAGATCTCTAGTATTATTATTATTATTATTTTAACCTACCAAACCATTTGAAAATTAAAAAAATAAATAAAATCTTTACACTTTCTTCTGCCTACCATTTTCCTTCTTACTTCCGCTCTACTTCAGTTCTTCCTCTCTAAGTTTCTAACCTACTTCCGCTTTCACTCATCAAGTTTCAATCTTTAAGCTGTTGTTTCTCTTTGATCAGATCGTTTTCTGATCTGGGTCTTCACGTTCTCTATCTCAGATCAAATTTTATTTATTTTTACCTTTTTTTCGTCTCTGTTATGCCTCACTTCAATCCATTCACAGAAAAACCAATGCTTTCATTTGGGTTTTCACATTTTCTGGATTTGTATAATCAGATTTTGTAAAATGGGTTGTGTTTGACATGCAGAAAGTAGATACAAGATACGAGGTTAGCCTCATTTTTCTCTCTGTCTGTTGCTTCTTCAATACAAGTCTACAATGTTATTGCTGATGTTTTGTATATCTGATGAGTATTATATCGTCTGTTTGGTTCCTGAGAATAAACTAGGAAAATGATATAATTTCTTGTTGTTTAGGACCAGAGGAATCCAACAAGTGTACTTTAGTTAGATTGGACTTTGACTAGGTGACATTTTCATTTTCTAAAAGCTAGAACCAACAGACCCTAAAATCGCAAAGTATATGTGTTTATGTACTGCTTATTTGTTTTCTTAACATTGAAATTGAGTATTAGTAATTTGGGTTTCTTCATACTATTGCAAAAAATGAAGGGAGCATCATTTGTTCCGTTTAGGATTGGCCTATTAAGTTCTTCCCATAGGTGATAAGGTTCAATTCGTTGCTGAGGAGAATGATTTGAAATGAGATGTAATATTTTCTCCACACCCCTTCTAGCTAGATGCTTTGTAGTTTTCCTAGGTGAAGATGGAGACAACTAATCTTTGGATTGGTTGTTCAGAATTTCATAAATTGTAGGATGCAAGTCCAATGCTTGTGCATATTGTTTCTGAGTGTTGATCAGAGAAACCCCTGGCCCCTGCACTGAGAGGAGGTGTGAAGGAAATGGTGTGCAAGTAGCATCACTCAAAATTGATGTGCAGTTTTATCTTCTTTTAAATCTCATGGTTTGTTTGACATCTTTCACTGTCATTCAGTCTTTGGTCTTCATTTGGTCTTTTAAGTGTAATTGTTTTATCTGCGCAGGTTTCTTATAGAGATATTTAGTAGATTTTATCAACACGGTCTTTTAACTATGGGTAGAGGCAGAGGAAAGGGGAAGAAGCAATCTGTTATTGCTAAGCGAGAGGATCCTGGAAGTGGCGAAGAGGAAAAATTCCCAGCTTACAAAAGAAGAGGAAGGCCACTAAAGCCACTGATGGATGAAATTGAAGAAGCAGAAGCAACTGAAAAGAGTCAGAAGACAGAGAAAGACGAGGAGAATGTGAAAGCAAATGTTTCCAGTGATGATTTGAAAACACTGGTTATCACAGAAAATACAAGAAAAAGGAAGAAGTCTGTACAGGTTGAAGAAAAGATAGATCCACTGAAAGAGGAGAATGGCATCCGAGCAAAGTCAAGCCCTGATGATTCAGTAAAGTCTGCTGGATTCCGACAAAATGGGAGCCGGCGGAAAAACAAGCCTCGACGTGCTGCTGAAGCTGGTGTACAATCTGTAGATTGCAAGTGAGGTTATTGGTTAGCTGCTATGACAGTTTTAACTAAGCCCTCTGTGGATTGCTGGAACAATGTTGTCACAAGACAGGATTCATTTAATTATATAAGACTTGTTATGGTTGCTTATTGTTATTCATTTTGCTTTTCTAACTTTCATATACTATATCTTAGAAATGGCTAATTTTAATCTGGAGGTTTCAGAGACTATTGTTCGTATAATCTTCCATAGAGCTACTATCACTAAAAGAAACTATGGAAGTTTGTAGATATTCTTTGAGCATGAGTTAGTATAAGTTTATTTCTCCTTTCTCTTGCAAAATTTCTGTTGATACATTTGTTTACTTGAGAGTTGAGATGCATGTATGTAATGTATTGCAGGAGTAGTCACAATAATCTAACCCGTGCAGTACAGAGATTGGAGAAAATGAGTTTAATGCAGATTGAGATTCATACTGATTGGATGCTGCTAAACTTGAAGCCTCTACTTAAGGGATAACTTTTTAATTATCAGAGATAAAATAAAATCTGAATTCTTACAACATCTTACCTTCAGTTGCTAATGATGGAAACGTGCATAATCGCATAAAAGTTAGGAATTCTGGGTGCGTCATTATTTAATGAGTTGCTGTACCGCAAGCCAAGCTGCTCAGGAATGGTTGCTTTTATTCTCCTTTTAGTTATCCACCACGTTAGAGTCTTGTCTTTTGTCAATATTGGCTAAATAAGTGTGAGATTTCATGGTGGATAAATTGTAAACTACAGAATACGTGTGTGGGTTCCATACTCAGGCCATGATTCATGATCCTTAACTACCTTGTCTTCTTTACTTAATATTGAGTGCTTTATACTATTGACAAACTGACAGGATATATTAGTCATAGACTCATAGGGCCTATCTAAGATACGATAGGGTTGGGAACTTGGGATACTGGCTGCCTTCAATGTGGTACTTGTATTGAGGACCTAAATATAGTAATTTGTATGTGCATTTGCTTGTCAGGTTTTCTGAAATGATGGAAATTCTAAAAAATTGTATTGCAATTGTGTGGCTGTGATATTCTGTAACTGTTGAATTCATCTCAAACTCATTTTTAGGTTGATCAAATTCTTATTTCAGTCAAACAAGCTGTGCATTGACTGTTTCAGTCAAGCTGTCTACTTGTCTCAGAATAGAGGAGATTGAACTTTCATACATATGAGGCAGCCCTTTTCTTAGAACCTTAAATTTCAGTTTACTTGGTGGTAACATTTTTCCATTGATCTTTTGCCATAAAACCTGCATGCATGAGTTACCGTGTAATGTAATGAATTATTTCAGGTTTCTATAGAAGTAGTTGATCTGTATATCATTCAGGTGCATATGCTATATGCTGCTTTGATCATGTGTATGCTTACCCCCAATGTTGAAACATATAGAGCTAGTGATGGAAACTAAAGTGGAAGCTTGAGATGAAGTGGCACTTGAATGTATAGCATAGGAAATGAAGGCACTAAAACTAGTGTATCACCTAGGGATTGCAAGCCCAAGGGAGATTATTCAGACTTTTAAGTTATGTGCATGCGCTTGATCTTTACCAGGGAGACAAGGTTAGTTACCTGATCTTATGGAAACCAGGATTTTGAGTTTGATTTGAGTTTGTTACCCTTTGATGATCTTATTTTTGGTGTAAACCAGGATATTCCCTTACCTGGAAAGCGGGAGACTAATCTCATAGGGTACAGTTAGGCGCTTGAAGTAAGGACTTCTCCCAACAACGTTTTCTTCATACACACCGCTCCAATGATCGAACACGGGAGAATGTTTTAGGTGATCGAGCCTCTTTTACTCAGATCAACACAGATTGGTTACCCTTTGACGATCTAAATTGTGAATGAAAACATGAGATGTGTCACAGAAAATAAATGTGCGCCGTCAGATAAAATTTAGACCATTGAGCGGGTAGATAAGTATTTCTCATAAGAAAGACACCGCCGTGTTCATACTATTGGTTTCTTAAGGAAATAAATAAGGACATGGAGGTTGATTTGAGTTTGTTAAGAGACAGTGCTTTTGACTCGAATGTAAATGGATAATGGCTTTGGGACTCGATCACTACTTTTAAATTGGAAGAATTCCTTCATTAATAAACTTGGATACAAAACTGGTTTCTGCTATTACCTTTTGCAGATATTTCTACAGTTGGTGGTGATACATGACTGAAAAAATAGATGAAGGAAAATATTATTTTTCTTATATCATGCTGTTAAACTGCGTTGAAAATGCCCATGTATCTAAAATAAACAATCTCTGGTCTTGCAAAACCACTTTGATCTGCGCAGAAAGAAGAATGAATGGCTTGAGCATTTCCATTGAAGAATACTTTAGGTCATTCATCTCCTCTGCCCACATCATTTCTCATCCCTTTGCTAATGCTTCTGCTACACTTGATGAATCTACATCAAAGAACTTGACTGCATTTCCTACATTTTAATTAAACCCTAACCATCTCCCAGTAGATTTAAAGTCATCAACAAGACCATATCTCTCTCATGAAGTTTGATTCATAAGCCTTTATATACAGTTCTGTAATGCAATTGAAATATATATATAATCATTTTCCTAACTGAGCACATTTTTAAATTCCAAATACACCTTCCAATACTGTTTGCATATTCCCAGGTTATCCCATTGGTGATTTTCATGAATTAGTTTATTTCTGCATTGTCATTTCAGCCATGCTTTAACTACTACTTTGTTTAGTCAAAAAAAAAAAAAATAACTACTACTTTGTAACCACTGCCATGAAATGAGGGGGGCCTGTGTACTAGCTTAATACAATGCAAATTTAAACATGAAGGAAATTTGGGTGGGAAAAATAAAGTGGTATTTAATAAAGAAGATGCAAAATTTCAACGAGGATAAATAAGCAACTGAACAAAATCTAATATGTATACATCAAGTTGGATAAATAAATACTTTTGAGCTAGTTCAGCTCATTAAGAATATATGATTGATGAATGGAAATTTTGGTTGAGGATAAGAGCATTACCTGAAACACTGTTGACTTACTTTTTCAAAGAAGAACTTGGAGGACTTCCTTCGAGTCCATATAACTAAGGATTGCACTCGATTAGGTATACGTAGTAGGGTATCAAAGTACCCATTTCCTTTCTCTACCCAAAAAACAATTAGGGTCATTTGGGAAACAGAATTAAAATTTTAATTTAAAATTTTAATTTTAATTATATTTATGTTAGAATTGGAATTGACAAGAATCTTAATTTTTATGTTTGGGACAATTAAATAATTGAAATTTTATAATTATAATTCTGAACTAAACTGAAATTTTATTATTTGAATAATTTATCAAGAATTTATAAAGATATAATAAATAAATTTAAATTAATAAATAATAATTTAAAATTATAAAAAAAATTCAATAGAGTTTGCGTTATTGTATTACAACATTCGCAATGAATACCAAACTATATGACAATATTGACAATGGCAAAGGTGATTGCAGGACGTCGGTGCTAATGATCGAAGGAAGTGTGACTAACACGTTGGAGGCGTTGTGGACAACGTAGTTGGAGCACGCTGACGAAAAAGTTACTAGATTATGTCGGTGTTACAAACGACAATAGTTGTTGGATAATTTTTAACTTTTACCTTTTAATATTCAAAAAAAAAAATCTTAGTACTTGAAATTAAAATTTTTAAAGTTTAAGCTAAAAATTGAGAGTAGTATAAACTAGTTATTTTTTAATTCCATGAAATTGGACTCATAATTAGAATTTTAATTCTAATATACACACCAAACAAGATAATTAAAATTAAGAAGTTCAATTCCAATTCGAAGACTCAATTCCAAGCTCAATTCCGTCCACCAAACATTACCTTATCATTTTCGGCTCCATCCCCATTGGATACCTAACTACTCGGTAGACTCTACTGTCATATGTTTGTAAGGTACACAAATCTTATCCCTAGTTTTTATTTTATTTTATTATAATAGTAAAATTTAGCAGGTGGATATGTTATTCAACAACATCATAAATTGAGCGAGTTTTTCTCATTTATAATACCGAATTAATGTTTACTTTTAAGAGTTTATCAATGATGAAAATTAAAATAATTCTCAAATATTAAAAAATATATTAACAAAAAAAAAACTCTATCATTTAGCAAGCACAGTCTCAAAATATTCAAATCAAATCATTACAATAAGTTAGTAATTATATTTTTTTACAATAAAAGAATTTTATGTTAATTTTGACTTCAATCAAGATTAAATATCTCTTTAAATGATTTGAAAAGGACTTAAGTGCTGGCTCAATGCTTAAACTTAAATAATTAAGATATGAAGTATACTTCTTTAACCAATTAACTACCCCGTTAATTTATAAGACAATTAGTTTAATAACCTTCATTATAACAAAATCAATAATAATAGTTTTCAAGCCATATCATAATCCTAACGACAACACCTCAACTTCTATTTATAAGGTTATGAGTTTAAAAATAGATATATATTTAAATACAAATTTGTATAACTATTTTATATTTTCTCATATTTGAACTCATTTTTATTTTACAATCTTCGTACTTTACCTTAATTAGATCAAACTCGTGGATGGGTATGTGTACAGTTATCATTCTCCAGTGAACAACTAAACAAAAATGACAATAGTGCACTGTCTAAAATAATAATAATAGACTTATATTAACAAATTCCAATTATACGATGTTTAAAGAAAAGATAATGATTGTTTAGTGTGAAAGATGTTGACAATTTAAATAATTTGAAAATATTTAAGTGAAACTAAATTGTTATTTATTAGTTTTATAAAAAAAAAGAAGTACGATAATGACGTGAATCAAGAGCATATAAGATTTATATCATTATTCCACACAAAAAGGATGTCTCAGCTTGCCATAATCGTACGCAACAAGAAAAATCTCTTATCAGTTTTGCAGGTCCTCTTAGCGGTTTATCATATCTATAAAACTACGAGATTTTACTAGTTAATTTAGCATTTTTTTTTAATTAAACGGGCCAAAAGTCTAAAGGAGAAAACTACAACTCAGAAGAAATTATTCGGGCTAAGGAAGTCCCTAAGAAATAAGCATGAAGGAGAAGACTTAGATCTATAAGTGGTTGCGTTGTGCAAGATCCACATACCCAAACTCGAAAACTCGAAAGTAAAGGTGCATAAGACTCGATTTAACCTGCTAACTTAACTTGATCCAAGTTAATTGGGCTAGGTTGAACTTAATTTTAATGAAAACACTAGGTTGGGTGTTTTTTGGGTCGGGATCGAATTATTCCTCAAGTTATCTGGCTCGACTCAAGGTAATGAATACTTATATGGATTTAATTTTAATCTACTGTCAGTGTAAAGTTTTTTTACACTGTCATTCAATCATATACTGACACATCATTAAAAGTGTTAGACTTTTGAGGTAGTTGTTATAATAGTCAAACTCTTTTAATGAGTTGGCAATAATGATTGGGTGACAGTGTAAAGAAAATTTACACTGACAGTGGATCAAAATTAAACTCTACTTATATTTCTTAACTTAGAGAATTTAAGACAGGTAAATTAAATATTACTTTTATATGTATATATATCTAATTATCAATATTTTTTAATAACTTGATAGTCATAGAGCTATTAACATGCATTGTGGGCCTTCAAATACATCACATAATAAAACATCATCATACATATAATTACATTATTGTCTAAATTTTGTCAATCTTTGGGGCGACCTGGTGTTGGCACAGTCTCGGCCTGATCAATCATAGGCTCGACTATGACTAGGTCTGCTTGAGTCTTAAGTCAGGTTCGGGCCCAAAAAATTGGCCTAATCAAAATCTCAAGTCGAGACCAAGCAAAGTCAAACCCGACCCATGAACACCTATACTCAAAACACTCCAATTGGGTAACCACTCAGCACAAAAATTGCCTTCTCTTCAAATATGATAGAAATGAACATTCCACTGTTGGTTTTTTAACATAAGAATCTTCCTAAAGATTTGATTCATGCTAGGGTTACTAGACTGGTCTCTCAGGAAAGTGAATATTATCTCAGAGTCACTTTCAACAATCAACTCCATGATTCCCATTTTTCAATTCATATCAAGCCCAAGATAGATTTCCTAAAGCTCAGTCATATAAGATGAACATAAAACCAACATTAAAGGAAAACCCTTTAATTTAACTCTTTTTATTCATTGAAACTACAATAGCATAACTAAGATCACTTGAATGGAGCGTAATTCAATTGGTATCTCTACTAATGTTTATTAGTGACTGTGGTTACGTGGTGGAGTTTTGATCTCCTACATCCCCATTTCTCATTCTCCCTTAAGCATAATATAACTTTCCTAAAAAATAAAAAAATAAAACTAAGATCAATTAAAACTTTCCCATTCATGTACCCAAAAAAAAAAACTCTACCATTCATTGGGATTAACAACATAACTAAGATTGTGCTGATTATCTGGCTAAGCATGATCATGAAGTGGAGATTGGTTTGCTTTCTTTCCACCAAGTGCCTTCTTTCCTAGGTCTTCACCTTCTTGCAGATAGTTCTAATGTCTTTTTAAATTGAGTCTTTGAATTTTTATCTCACTAACTCTATTCATCCTTTCTTGAGAACTCGACTACTACTGAAGTTTGTTGCGTTCATCTTCCCTTTGGGGGGTTTAAAGTGAACACAGATGGGTCCTTTCGGACTGATATTGCTTCAGTGGCATGTGGTGGAATTATTTGAGGTCCATCTGGCAGTTTTCTCACATGCTTCTCTTGCAACTTGGGGTCTTTCTCCACAACTTAGGCTAAATTTTGGCGTGCATTGCATGGTTTGAAGCTAGCAAAGTCTCTAAGTCTTAGGAAGGTGATAATGGTGGCTGATTCCCAATGTGCTTTGAATCTTATCATGAATGGGTGTGAGGCTACCCACCCATGTACTCCCGCGGTATGAGATACTAATGTTACATTCAGAGTTTTAAATTGCGGACTACAACCACAATTGCAGTTGCAATATTATAATTTTGGAGGTCTTTGTAACCAAAACGTAACTACAATTGTGGTTGCATCAACTACATATTTTTTTGCAATTGTTCACAGTTTTTGCAATTGCATTGGAATCACATTCATAATTTAAAACAGTAGTTGTAATATTCCTGTGATTGGGAGGTCCAATGACAGCACACTTACAAGGACGAAAATTATTGTACTGATTGTTTGGTTAAGATTGTTTGGTTAAGCATGGTCATGAAGTGGAGATTGGTTTGCTTTCTTTTCATAGGGTGCCTTCTTTCCTAGGTCTTTACCCTTTTGTAGATAGTTTTGGTGTCTTTTTTGATCACTTTTTTATGTGTAGTTTAGTTTATTTGTTTTTCTTTATTGGGTCTTTAACACCGTTTACTTAAAAAAAAAAAAGAGAGCATAATTAAGACCAATTAAAACTCTATCATGCATTGGGATTCACAACATAACCATAAGTTAATTGTCACAATGACCTAGTGAGGGACTGATTTAGTATTATGTTAATTTTATTTAAGATTTAATAAAATTACATTATTATTTTTTGTTTAAAAAATTACAATAACTAATTATGTTTCAATATTTTTGGTACAAAATTATGTTTCAAAATTTTAATCAATATATATATATATATATGTATAGTTTAAGAATAAGTCTATTCTCACTCCTATTTATTTAGACACTCTTCTCTAACAAACTATTATTTAATGTGTGACTCCAATTTCTTTCTTGTTATTTTTTTTAACAATTTTTTGTTCATACGAGAAATATCAAAAATTATGTAACAATATTGAGTCTCACATTCTCAAGAGTAAGAATTTTTATATGCAATAATGTCAAAATTATGTAATTTTAATTTTTTAACAACTAATGAACTAATTATTAAAAAATGATAGGAAAAATATTAAATTTTTATTTAAAATTAACTAATATTTATAATTAATAAGGATGAATATGGAGAAATAAAAGAGTAGTAATAGATGATTAGTTTGAATAAAAATAAATAACTATAATTTAATTCAAGATATTTTAAAAAAATCAAATAAATGTTGGTTGGTGGGGAGTGTTAATAGACTAACCGTGTGTTTGGGTGGAGCAAACATAGTTCAAACGGGCTTTCAAAGTCCTCCCAACATGTTTGGCTGAAATAATGTGAGTGATCTGCAATGAGATTTTGTTCCCCAACCACAGTTTGAACCGAAGCTGTGTAAACTTGCTTTTGCGTTGCGGTTGGTGAATCATGACCGAAATTAAATTCTCAGCTCCTTCATCTTACCACAATATCCTTCGAAGTTGAATGCAACATACGAATCAAGAACGTGCAGAAGGGAAAGAACATGCAAAAAGTCCGTGTTGTGTGTGCTTTGTATTTCATTTTGTTGTTTTGTAGTCCCTGCATCAAAAATCATGGTTCTTCTAAATTCAAAGCAGTAGGTTTGCCTCATGCTTTTACTTCTGTCATCTTGGCCATTGTTTTCTTTTGAAATTTGGCTTATTATACAATAATATTCTTGTTCCCTTGCTTCTTGTGGTGTTTTTGATAACATTGCACGACCATGCAAGCTTCCACAGGCAGACCATGCAACAAACTGTAACGCACGAAACTCCTTTTTTTTTGCACCAGGAGGTCACGGCACGGCCATGCAAGCTTGCACAGGCAGGCCGTGCAACAATCTTATTAGGCATGAATCCTTTTTTTTTTTTCATTAGGAGGTCATGGCACCCCCAAACAGCCTCTTGTCCTACCAGGGTGTCCAATATTGCATGGTCATGCAAGACAATATCAGCTTTTTGTCATTGCTTTTCAATTGAAATTGCTTCATTTGATATCTCCACTTCCTAAACTTCTGAAAAGATATAATAACTTTATTATCATGTATTCAAAGAGGATCACAAAGATTAAATAATATATTAAAGCTTTTTGATAGATTGTTTAGCTTGGTTAAATTCTAGATCTTAAGTTAATCTATGTTGGATGGTGCTTACTTTATCTAACCTTGGTTAATCAAATCCTAAATGCTTATCTAGTAGAGAATTCTTGGATCATGTCTAAACCTATGTGTGGGGAGGGAAAAGGTAAATAAACACGGAATCAAGTTCGTTCTTAAAGGGATTTGGTATATTATGTAATTTTTTTTTCATTTCATAAAAATATTGAATTAAATTTTTTATATATATACACAAAAATTATAAAATTTCATAATTAAAAATAATAAAGAAAATTACTTATTTAATAAAAAAGAGACAAGATGTAATCAAATATAAAAAATGTGCAGCACTTGTGCTAATTATATATTTTATTATTCATTATATAAAATTTATTTAAATTATCATTTTTTTTACCAAGACTGTACATTTCATTGAAAAAGCTAAAATAACTTACATATTTTTAATTTTTAATTGAATAATGGTACAAAAAAATAGAATAACATTCATGCTATTAGTTAAATTATACCTAAAAGATAATGAAATTAAAATGAAGGACAATTTGGACAAAGTAATATAAAATTTATATCTTTTCTAGTAATTACTCATTTAGAGGTGATTCTAATTAATAATGTCCAAACAACATCCATTTTATCAAAATCACTTTTCAAGTTAAGTTTTCCAAACATAAATCATGATCAGTCAAACCCACTTCTAAACAAAATTAAGTTTACAAAATCAATTTATCCAAAATCAAGTTTACAAAATCTAAACCAAACAAATACTAATATCACAATACACTGGCCTAATTTTAAAACCCTCACTTATTTCATTCAATTTGATAGGAATAACAAATATGTAAATACAGAACAAATGTATAAATAAAGAATAAGTATAATTTTCAAAATTCAAAACATATATAATTGCTTATCATATCTCAAAAACCTATAATATAAAATTGAACTCTTTTCAAATCAAATTCATTAATCAAAGTACCGAAAGTAGGGCCAGGCCATTCCCCAAGTAGAAAATAATAGGGACACAAACTTGCCACCTTGCCCTTGCCGTGCCCAAATAGATATACCTGACATTTTAATAGTAATCTTATACCTTTTTAATAATTTTTTTATTAATAAAAATGCAGCATCATTTAATATTTTAAAGATATTTGTTAAAGAGTATTTTAAAATTGTTAAAGAACTAAAATAAAAATATTTAATATAAAAGTAAAATATTTAATATTTTAAAAGTTTTAAAAATATTTAATTTTTTATTAAATAATTATATAAATTTAATTTAAAAATATTAAATGAATTTGTTAAAAAATATTAAATAAATTTTAAACAATACCCTAATAATACTGGTTAACAATACCCTATTTTAAAAACCTAAAAAGTATTTAGTATAGGATTATTCATTTTATTTTGTTGCCTATAAATTATAGTCTTTATGGCCTTTCAGTTTCCGGAAAAGAGATATATTCCTTTCTAAGAGTGAGTGACTGAGAGTCTGGGACGCAACTACAAAAGGTCCTGTAAAACAAAGGTTACCCTTATTAGAGTTGGCAACTTGGCATAACGTGGTTGTGTGAGAAACCAAGGGAGCAAGTAGCAACCGCAAAAGAAAAAAGAAAGTAGCTTCGTAAAGCTCCCTCCCCTCAAAAAGAAAAAGTACAATCTCTACTCTCTCTATCTGTGTCGAGCATTATTACTACTTTGGTTTTGGACACTGAAGAGGGGTTCTCTCACTTCTCATTTCTCACTTCTCAGTGTACCATACTGACATGGCCCAGTGTCAGGTCTATGCTTTTTGCTACCCTTCCAACACCTCTTTTATCTTCTCCTTTACTCTCTCACTACCACTCGTTTGAAACAAAACAACCCACACTTTCTCTCTCTTTCTCCCTTTGTGCCTTCATGTACCCTCAATGAAAAATGGACTCTATAGTTAGCTAGAGAGTCAGAGACTTCACTAGCACTAATGGGTTCAGGCTCTGTGACCAAACCACCACCCGCTTTTACCGAGTCTGAGTCCCTCAATGGTTTGAAATTTGGTCAAAAAATCTATTTTGAGGATGTGGGTCTCGCAACTCCGGCCAAATCCGGTGGTGGGGCCTCGTCGTCTTCCTCTGGGTCAAAGAAGGGAAGGGGTGGTGCAGTTCAGGCAGCTCAGCCTCCTAGGTGTCAGGTTGAGGGCTGTAAAGTAGATCTCAGTGATGCCAAGGCTTACTATTCTAGGCATAAAGTCTGTGGCATGCACTCCAAATCTCCTACTGTTGTTGTCGCTGGTCTCGAGCAAAGGTTTTGCCAACAGTGTAGCAGGTAAGCTCTTTCACCTCTCTCCTTTTATTTATAACTTTGAAGAAACACTTTTTTTTTTTTTTTTTGCTATTTTATTGTTTTTGCTATAATGGGTAAGTTCTGCTTTTACTATTTCTCAGGTTGTCCAATGTTCTCCTGCTTTTACTCTGCCTCATGCCTAATCTTATCTTACTCGCCTTGGTTTATCTTTCTTTTTTATAAAAAAAAAATTTCTTTTTAGTTTCATTCCATTCTTCTATGGTTTTGGCTGTCGGTGATGCGTCCTTATGTTGTCAATGCATTTACAATTTTTTGTTGCCTTGCTTGTTTTCACTTCTGTTTTTTGTTTCTTGTGTTTGTTTTGTGTGATTATTTGTTTTGGTTCTGGAGATATTTTTGGTTCAGTTATTTGGTTGATTGTGTCTCATGTGCTTTACTTCCTTCGCATTAAAGTGCATATGTGAGATTTCGTTTTCCTTTGGTCCGTAATGCTTCTTGATGTTTGGAGACTGGTTCATAGTTCTGGATTTGATGCATCTGTTGCTGCTATGATTTATTGATGACAATGGTGTCTTTATGCGATTGTGTTGTTTATCTTCTAATTTTGACTAGTGTCTGGTGAGGGCTTATGCTCTATCTAGATGACAATGGTGCTTTTGTGACTTCTTGTTGTTCTTACTTTTCTCCTTCATTGTCCGTCATATCATGAAGTGCTTCTAAAAGAATAGCGGAGCTATTAAGGAAGGAAAAAGCTATAGAAATGAGTGTGAAACATGAACTTAGATGCATAACATGTGAAACGATATAGAAAGGACTCAATGATATGTGAAAAGTTCATGATCTTCTGCTGAGATAATACCATGCCTTCAGGAGTGTCAATGTTTAGATTTTGATTTGGGATGATATGAGCCCATAAAAATATAATTTTTAAAATCTGTTACGCAGAATTGATATTGTTACTTTGGTCACATTCACATATTGACAGCCCTCTCATGTAAGTTCCTTCCTGGGGAAAGTGCTTTTTCCCACATGTTCATATACAACTCATGTAGTGTCTCCTTAAGGCATGCTAGGTCTCATGCCCTATACATGTCTTGTTAACACATGATTGAGAATGATGACTACAATTGGTGTTGCTGGATAATGCAATCCAGGTCACTTGCTTTTGTGATTGTTCATCCCTTTTCTGTTTTATGGTTCAAGCTTTATCACATCTGAAATTACTTTCCTCTTCAATTTGACCCATTGGTGCTAGAGCATGTTACTGGACATTCTAGGAGAGTGTTCAATGGCCAAATAATACTAACAAGTGTGTAATTTTGGAGGTGAATGGCCATATAATTGGATAATTTCTGACTATAAGATTTGAAAAACATGGTCTGTCTGCCAGTATTTTTCAACAAAAGAAATGAGGGTGAAACAAAGAAGCCATTTGAGTGCTCTGGCCTTTGCTGATTGATCCTTTACTGGAAAAACACAGAAATTGCTGGATGGAGGTAGTTTAGGGAATGATTCTCTTAATGCAGAACTAAAATTTTCAAATTAAGATGCAGCCCTTGATGAAATTGCCAGGTTTTAAAACAAGAAAATATGTGTACTCTACAATCCCTATTGATGGTCGATCTCATATGTCTGCATCTACTGGTGTCTTGTACATGTAACGTGGGATCCATATGCTGGATCATTTTTAAAAGAATCTTTGTGAAATAACTCCTAATGTTTAGCATTATATTTTTTAAGGCGCATATGTGGCCTTCAAGCCCTGCAACATGTTATCTGGGGAAGGGGGTGGCTTGGTAGGGTGGGTCCTATTGACTGAAAATGATGGGATGTTAACCATTTATGTCATAAGAAAAGCATATTGAATGATGATATGTAGCAATTAACAAGTGTTGGGAAATTTCTGGATTCATTTCTGGTTCATGGATATGGTACAGGATTGAGCACAATGGCTTACTAGAATCCTTGTAGCTGACCCCATTTAGTGGGAATAAGGCTTGGTTGTTGCACTTCTGCTTCATGGCCTGGTTGGAAAGCATATGGTTTTGATCATTTGATACTTGTGGTTTGGTAATTAATTGAAATTTAATTTGAGTTTATCTCACCAGGTGTAAAGATATTGTTGATGGGATAGTTTGTAAGTGCTCTTTATAATTATTAGATTTGTGGGTTCCTTTTCATAAAAGCTACATTGGTATATCTTTCTTGAACATATGCTTTGAGTGTCTATGCTGTGCTTAACTCAAAACGTGTTCATATTTTAAAATGAGTTTAAACATACCTTGGGGTAGCATGCTAATTAAGCTTTTGTGTGGGCTTGTAATCTGATGTTAATATTATATTCAAAAGTTGTTGTTACTAGAAATTGGAATGGTATCATCAAGGTGTTACAAAATCTCAAATCCCATTCTCTTTCCTCCAAATTTCAACCGAAGAAATCCTAAGTTTAGGAATAAATGTATTTTTGGAAGAGATATTCTATAGGCTTAGTCTATAGACATGTCATTATTGCTCATTAAATAATGATGTGTTGGGTTTTATTTAATGAGAAAATAATGATGTGTATCAGTGTTAATTTTTTATTGGCTTAGTGTGTAGACTAAGTCTATAGAAAAATTTCTCGTAATCAAGGCCACTATATTTAAGAATGGGGTATACAACTATGCATATTATTCCAATTATCCATGTTGGTCTTAGTACCCCCTTCCAATCAAGAAAAATTAGGTTTTGCTTCTAGTGGATTATTATCTCTTATTTGCAAACTTAGATGACTTAATATTGTGAAATGTCAGTCTCTACATACCACTGAATCTCTTATTTATCTCCTGAGTTAATTCTAAGATAGTTCATTAAGGTTATGGCAATCTGGAAAAGTTGTTGTGTTACAATGAGTATTTCAATTGTTCTGGGGTTTATCAGCTAAGGACTGTGAAAGTGGTTCCTATACACCATTGTTGTGCAGTTGGGATAGTTTTCTGATGGCTGTGCTGAGTTTAGTTTCTGTCTTATTTGGGCTTTTTCCCCATCCAGGGTTGAAAAGGGTTTAATTGCAAATTTGTTTGGTATCCTTTTCTAAGGTGCATGGTATATTCCATAATGGGAATAATCAGAAAGAGGGAGTGCTCTTGTGAATGTGCAAAGTTACAGTGCATAGTACTAAAAAAGATAATGGAACGATAGTAGAGATGGGTGTTTTTAAAATCCACCAATATCAACATTTCAGACGAACATATGGTAAGGGAGCAAAAGGTCATCTGTTTTTATGTTTGTAATTACAAAGTGAATATGTACTTTATGGTGTGTCCCCTGTATTCAAGCTCAATGACTTCCCTTTCAACTATACTAGTATATATCATGTACCGAAGATAATGTTATTCCTCTTAGCAGGAAGGAAGAGAAAGAAGTTTTTTGGTATCCATGTCTCTGTTATTTTATTAATATATTGAAGTTGAGTCCAAGGTATGGAGCCATGTTTTGAGGATCTCTTTTGCTGATGCTACCTCAACCCTAAGTTTAAAACCTTTAGGCATAGGCTGTGTTGCCAATATGCTATCCCTCATCCAATGCATGAACATACTCACTTGTACGTTACTGCAATATGTGAGAATTACATATTATGGAAAAATACCTATGTACTTGGGTTTATACAGGTTAGCTTTGTTCTGTAATGTTGTCAATGATGACCAAGTCAAGTCATTTAGAAATTGTCTCATTTGCATGTGCATTTAATGAGAAAGGATTAATACTTCCAGTGCATCCAATTTTTGTGGTAACAACAGCATCGCATGTGATGCTAAGATGCAATTGACTTGTCATGTTAGAATTTCTTAAATCTTATGTCTGCTCATGTTTTCTTTTGTCTCACTCTTTTACATAAATTTGGTAGCATTTATATTTAAAAAACACTAATATCTTCTTTGATAGCCCTTGCCCAGATTTCATCAGCTTCCTGAATTTGATCAAGGAAAACGAAGTTGCCGCAAGCGACTAGCTGGCCATAATGAACGTCGGAGGAAGCCCCCACCCAGCTCCTTATTAACCTCCCGTTATGCCAGACTTTCTTCACCTATTTTTGGTTAGAAATTATCAGTAAAAGATCAGTTCCAAATATCTCTGCTTAATTTATCCCTAGGGAAGCATCAATATTCAATAGTTTCAGCTTGTGCTATTGCTGGCATATAAAGCATTCAAATTTTTGGCATTTGTATTGACAGATAACAGTGGCAGAGGTGGCGGCTTTCTGATGGAATTTGCTTCATACCCAAAGCTTACTCTGAGAAATACATTGCCAACTCCCAGATCATCTGAGCCAGTTCCTGGGAATCAAACTGCAACACTTACCTGGCAGGCCAACTCAGAGACACCGTCTGACCTTTTCCTGCAAGGTTCTGTGGGCGGGACAAGCTTCCTTGGTCCCAGACATCCTCCAGGGGAAAATTACACTGGATTCACAGACTCAAGCTGTGCTCTCTCTCTTCTGTCAAGTCAAACATGGGGTTCTAGAAACACAGCACCAAGTGTTGGCCAGAACAACTTGTTAAATTTCAATGGGACACCCATGACACAACTTGCTGCATCTTCTCATGTTGCAGCCATCCATCAATTTCCAAATGCCTCGTGGTGTTTCAAGGGCATTGATGCTGGTAATTGTTCACACGAGGTTGTCCCTGATCTAGGTCTGGGTCAAATTTCGCAGCCTCTTCATAGCCAACTTCCTGGTGAGCTTGACGTGTCACAACAAGGCAGGAGGCATTATATGGATCTAGGGCAGTCCAGGGCCTATGAGTCTCCTCACTGGTCACTTTAAAGCTCTTCTTTGCTGTCAGGTATGTAATAACATGTAGCACAAATAATCAAACTCAAGAAAATGAGACGTGAACCTGTGTCTATTACTGATGCTATTGCTTATTTTGGTTTGTTTGAACTTATAAGCAAGGTGGGTAGCCTTGCGTCATGTGTTGAACGTTCAGACATGTTTATTTTGGTTTGTTTGAACTTATAATCAAGGTGGGTAGCCTTGCTTTATGTGTGGAACTTTCAGACATGCTTATTTTGGTTTGTTTGAACTTATAAGCAAGGTGGGTAGCCTGGCTTTATGTGTGGAATTTTCAGACATGAATCATCTGAGGGTGGGTATTGTTAATGTTTTTTTAGCATAGGTCTGGCGTCCTCTGAATCCGTATCCCATATCTTGCCATTGCTGTCACCTCTAGAATTACTACTGCTTGGGAGGACAGCCAGTGCCACAAACGCCCTTTTGGTTAACTATCTCAGCTGCATTTGAAATTATCTTACTATCTCCAAATAATGTATTGGACAGAAGTGCAATGAACACCTAGGTTTTGACGTGAGAGCATTACGTGTGGATGGTTTAGAGAACGAGATTGGAACAATAATAAGGCTATATTCTGTTCCAAATTCAGTCCATTTTCCAACAATTAGGGTAAATGAAATGATTTAATAACACTGGAGAACAGAAAATGAATTCTCCCTCTTCATGGCAGATTTTTTTGGAATATAAAATAAAAATTAATTTCATATGCAAATGAATTCATGTACGAAACTTATTTAGTGGGAAAACTAATTTCAGTTGACGTGGGGCACATACATTGGAAGCACCCAATAATTGTGAAATTTGTTTGGCGAATATTTCTTCCCTCAACTTCTTTTCATTTGCTATTCTCACTCTCAAGAACTACTTTCTTTGCAAGGTAAATTATCAGAAACTTATTTCTGTTCATACTGAATCCAAGACCCGATTTGATTCTGGTACAATCTCTCATACCCAAGATTTGTATTTTGTTATGCATGTCTCTCATACCCGTTAGATAAATACTCCTGAGGGTTTCAAAATTACTTTTTTACCATTTTCTTTCCTTCTCAAGTACCTGGTGTTTGCAAGATTTCTTGACTACTTTCGTTTGTTTTCTTTCTCTGATGACTCTGAGCCCCCGTTAGAGCTTTTGCCATTTTATCTTCGCCCCCGTGAATGTTACCTTTGTATCTGCATTCATTTCGGTTTAGTTGCAATCTATGTTCCATGGGTACAACTATTTGAAACTATATGTAAATATCGTCAGTTTTTTTTTAAAAAATAGAATTCAAGTATGAAAATGCATATTAAATAAAATAAAATTATATTTATAGATGAGAAAAATAAAATTTAAAATTAGTGAAACATTTTCTCAATTTATTATAATTTTAAGGATGGTTAGATTGTAAAAGTGAGAATATATTTTAAGAGAGATAACTGGTGAGAATGAAATTTGAATTTATATCTTGAATTTTTAAAGTAATAATATATTGACGAGAATATAGGGTTATTGTAGAAATACGGATGTAATGTTAAATGAGTATTAGTATTAGATATGTGTACGATATCCATAGATTACTAATTTTAGAGTATTTGTGAATCATAGGTTGCAATTCACATATAATACCCTGTCTCTGAAGCAAAACGGTTCTCACCATCGAATCCCGCGGATAAGATGCATTGTTCTGTATTTACTGCCAAAATGATAAGTTACCTTGGAATTCTTTCATTTTCCTAAATAAGCCTACTAACTTGCACGCTGCCCCGCATTGTAGCCAGTTACCATTCGATAAGAAACAAGCATTCTTACAGCACTTTGGTTATCTCAACTCTTAAGGGAATGAGAAATTCTTAGATACTACGAGAGTATGGTAGTTTTTTAATGTTAAATTTGATATAAATTTTATTTTATAATATTTTAAATTTAATCTAATAAGATGTATAGTTATACAATATTACATGTCATGTTTTTAAGTAAAATATCGTACGCTCGAAGACATACAAATTTCTCCAAGAAAATAAGGTTGAAGATGGCGGATATTGTGCATTTCTCAAGGAAAGAAGGTTAAATATTTACAATTGAAAGTATGATATTAATTTTTAAGGGAACATCTATTGTCACTCTTATATGTCTATTTTTACTTCTATTTAATTAATTTTTATTTAATTTCAATAAGATATCCTTCTTCCTCACTCCTAATCAAACTAATTGTCTACTAACACTCTTAATTTTATCCAATCTAAATTTCTTGTCATTAATTTAATGATTAATTAATTAAAAAATTATTTTATCTTATTTAATGATCACATGGTTTGATTTTTCTATGTGACCACCGAATATTACATGCCTTTGTTTTACTCCTTTCCTCTCTTCCCATTATTTAGTTTTGAGTGAAATTAATGGTAGCTTAAATACAAGTTTCCTCATGCTAGGTTGTTAGTGAAGTCCAAAACCCATTGCTTCTTTCTTGGTGGAACCGAAAATTCCCTTGCCGTAATGTTTATATTTCTAGCAGTGAATTAATTAATTCTAGTTCAGCGGTGGAGTGTTGGTCTAAAGCCTCATTACAATGCTTTAAATGGTAAGCATATTTCTTGGTACTGCTACTGGACTTGGGCATTACTATTAAGCACCACTATTCTTTCATGTTCTGTTTTCTACCAGCAATATGGATGATATTTTCAACATGCATTCTAAAAATTGTTTACAAGTTTCCATCATTATGTACAGCTTCTTATTGTAGAAGATCACCTAAGGGCTGAAGTTTATATGTTTCTAGTTTCCATCATCATGTCACGAACACATTGTAAGCTCATAATGCAAAAGAAAAAAAGAGGATGATGAAAAACTGTTAACAAGAAGAAGATAGATCGCAGAGGCAAGAGTAATGAGATAATTAGGAGTCTACAAACACGAAAAGCTATTTTTTAAAATTAACTAATCATGATAAGGAGTTTAAATATAAAATTAGAGTGTAAATAGACAACTAATTAGACTAGAAATGAAGGAGAAGGGTATTTTAGAGAAATTAAATAAAATTAGTTAAATAAGAGTGACAATAAGCACATAAAAGCGACAATATACGCTTCCAATTTTTAATAATCATATCAAATTATAAATTTAAATTTTATATTACTTTATAAATAAAAATAATAAATTGAAAAACCTTTAATTTCACATCCGCATCCAACTTACAAACTCACACCCAATGGTTGTATTCTTTATTTTACGAAGGAGGGAGCGGGTCAAACGCAAGGGAGCAAAATCAGCAAGTGAATTTGTTGACACGATGCAAGATGCAGTTGAAGGAAACCACCACCAGCAGCTTGATCCAAGGGTCTCCTGTCTGGTTGGCACGAGTTTTGACATTCTACTACTTTTAATGAAAAAAAATTATTTAAAATTTGGGCTTTCATTTTTTACCCTCACTTCTGGGTCAACCCCACGGGCATTTGGATACCTTAGTAATTTTCCTCTATAAATTATAGTACCTTTGTCACGACCCAAACTAGAGGCTCCCGACTCGGGCGCAAGATGAAAGACTAATTTAACCTAGAAGTTCTAATTACAAAGACCTATAATAAGACAATATACTAAATCTACTAAAATTTCAAAAGAGTAACCTCTAAAAGTTAGACATCCCAATTTAACAATTCACAACCTCGTTTCACTTACAAGCATCACTAAACATAATCCCAATTAACAAGATATCATAAGACCGCAAAGATATTGGTTTAGATCCTCGCTCAATAATTGAGCATATCTAAGATTATTACATAACCAAAAATGTATAAGAAACCAACAACAGGAACAAAACAAACATGCCCACACTGACAAGGTGTTGGGCTCACCAAAACGACCAACTCCTAGTTATTGGAAGAACCTGGACCTGGCTCGTATTTATATCCTAAATACATATAAGATAGAGGAGTGGGTCATAAGACCCAAGGAGAGATAACATAATCTATAATGAACCTGACAAGATAAGATCGCTTTTCACTTTAAAGTACATCCACATATCGAAACATATGCGTTAGTTCAAATAATCATAAAATGAAAACTAATAAGTAAGTCAATCATGAATGACCAATTCAACTATAACATATATCAATAGTCAAACGCCAAATATCATATGAGGTTCCTATTCCGTACCATTAATTAGAAATCTCACCAACGAACACATAGTTCGGGCGTTTGACAAACGCCCACCAGTGGCACAGTGTCAAATCCACCCGTCAAGTCAAACAGATCCGATCGTAGCTAACACGCTCTGCCAAGAACACCCCTACTAAGCCGAGGTTCTAATTACAGGTGCACTAAGGCTAACGTCTCTACCGTCGTTAGCTACAATATTCTCAAAGTTTCCTCCCAACAAAACATAGTTGTATAAATCTGTATATACATATATATTCATAATCCAAAACAAAGTATCAGAAACACAACGATAGATATTTAGAATCATGAAAAAGTGTTTGTCCCAAGCTTTCTTATAATTTAACCACGAAGAAAAATAAATGACTTTGTGAAATCCTTCAATAAAGAACATTTTAAGAAAATGTACAAAAACATATTATAGATCATGTCATCAACTCACTCAAAGGACGAAACTTCAGGAGTCCAAAAGCTATGTTGTCACGGACAATTAAGACGATCCTCCAATGAATCTAGGATTACAACAACATAACAAAAAACAACAATCAACATTTAAAACTAAGGATTCATCCACTTGTGGAATAAGGAGTTCTTGAAAAATTTAGAAACATTCAAGTTAGTTTAGAAAGATGACATTTGTTTGACAGAATTTCTGCACTGATTCAGAGGCTAATAAATTGCAAATAATATATGGAATTGAAGCCCTATGTGTCTAGTTTCTAACGCAACTGGAATCATCTCAAAACGATCTCCCAATCAAGAGTTATGATCAAATTACTACACATTGTCTAGTTTACACGGGAATACAATTTTCATCCCATCTAAGCATTTTATCAAACACTTGATGAGCAATCCTTTCTTTCCAAAGCTAGCACGAAAATTCTATGTTCTAACACCCTTCCTATTAGTATCACTTCTCCATAACAACATTAAAACTCATCCAATTCATTCCATATACCATCAATTTCCAAGAATTCCAAAATTCCCAATTCAAACCCTAGGTTCAATACCCATTATGCATCTTATAATTCAATCTACAATTCACTATAATCCAACCACTAACAACATATTTGAGCTAAGAGATTACCTAAATGAGTCACAATAATGGAAGGATGAAGTGGGTGACTGGGTTGCTCCACCAAACCCAAGGCAACCCAACTCTTGGAAGATGAAGGATTCCAAAGAGCTTGCAACGCCTAAGAATGGTGGAACTGGCGGATGGAAGAAGATGATGAGGAGGAAGATGACGGAGTAGAGAAGGAATGAGAGAAGTCGAGAAGGAGGGAGAGCGGGGCAGAGAGAAACGTGTTCTCTGCCACTGCTCGAACGGGTCTTTCAGGGGGGGAGGAAGGGGAGTGTTTGGTAGTGAGGATATGGGGTGTTTGGAAGGGAGGGAGGATAGAGTATGCTATTCTATTCTGGTGCAATGTTATTTACATTTCTTAATTTAAAGTTAATGTCCTCTTTAATTTTACTCTCCATTAACTTTAAAACATAAATGTAAATAAGGGAATACCCCCCATTTGGATTCAATAAAAATATCAAAAATTAAAATCCTTATAAATAAAAAGTCAACTCTTGAGTTTTAGTTCAAATTCCCCGAAATCAAAACTTTCAAAGATGTTTTTCAAAACGAGTGAGTTAAAGGTTTCTAAAATTCATTAAAAATCATTTTGTAACTCTTTGATATCCAATTATCAATTACCGCCAATTTTGATTTCTAAGAAAATACATATTTACTATAGCCCCTCCATATAGGTGTCACTTCCCAGACTTAGCCAAATTTCAGGACCCGTATTAACAAGTAGTTATCTAATACACCCAAAATGGCTCTAAATAACTTTTATAATGTAAGTTTAATTCTAAGAATCCCACTAATGAAGTAAAGTGACTCAAAAGGTTAATCCTTTGAACTCAAATTCATAAGAAAAATACTATACATAATACGACTATCATACGCAAAAATTTCGGGTCATCACAACCTTCTTAACTTAAACACCACAAATAAATAAGTAGTACAATTTTTATAATATTAACATACCAATTACCAGGTATCATAGAAATACTAAAAAAATTAATTTTAATTTATTGTCAATGTAAAGTTTTTTTACACTGTCATCCAATCATGTACTGGCACATTATTAAAAGTGTTAGACTTTTGATGTAGTTGTTATAATAGTCAAACTCTTTTAATGAGTTAGCAATACATGATTGGATGATTGGGTTACAGTGGATCAAAATTAAACTCAATACTAAATGATTGTGTTTAGGTTCAATCAATGGCAAATTTAAAAAAATTGGTCAGTAAGATCAGTTTATGGCGTAGTACACCACAAAATATTTACAACAAATATGTCATACATGTAAGAAAATCTAATTATTGAAACTACATTAATAAATTGAATTTCTCTCTACATATCTTAATACTTTTAATATGTCTGATTTTAGCTTTTCAATACCATTAGTAACCACTTAAGTAGGTCGATTTTATTTTATAAAAAATTATCCATTTTGAACACTAATATATTAAAATATATATATGATCATAATTAGTTGCTTAAGAATTAAATTTTTAAGAGAATGCTCATACCAAAGAATTTTTTTTAAGAGAATGCAATTTTTTTAAAAAGAAAATGAATCAATAAATTTTTTTAATCAAACAAATATAAAATTAAAATTGCTGTGAAACAAAATAGTTTAGTCAAATAAATAAAATCTAAAATTTCAATTAGATTCAATAATCAGTTAAATTAGCAGGATATAATACATATATAATATTTACTTTCTTGTGACATCGTGATTGTAACAACGAATGATTATGATTTCTAAGAATCAAATAGAATTGTCGTGGCTTTTTTTTTTTCTTGTGTGAAATATAGATAATTAAATACACTAAGAGATAAGTTTATATTTGTTACGAGGATAATATAAAAAAACAGAAACTATTTTCTTTTTTGCTGAGACAAAAAAACAAAAAAAAACAAACAGCTACTAATAACAGCTTAGTGGAGGCAAATGGCCACAATCGCTACAACGTGCATCTGATTTGATAGCCGTGTGACTAAATTCAAGCCAATCTAGCATATAAGTGGTTTCCTTCATCTAAATGCAATGCGCCTCAATGACTGCTAAGTTTGAGGCGTGCCTTTTGGTGGAGAGTGAATAGAAACAGAGCAGATTTAGTGGAAGGTGATATATTCTTATAGGTTGATTTGATTGAGACTTACTCCTATTTCTGACTTTGTTTTTATATTATAAGTGCAAAGCACTTATAATATACCTCATTGAGACTTAGCACTTATAATATACCTCATTGAGACTTATAGGTTGATTTGATATATTCTTTTAGGTTGATTTGATTAAGACTTATACCTCATTGGCAAATCAGAGGCCGAGTCGGCCAAAACTTGTTGGGGCTGTATTTTGCATCCGAAGAATTCAATGACGTATATAAAACCAGACAGCAAAAGAAGTAAAAAATGGGATAGGTGGAAAAAAATGGGTCGAGAGAATGGCCCGACTTGAATAACCTAACAGAAAATGTACGTTAGGTTAGGGAAATCGTAACCCAAATTAATTATTAGCTAGCTTAGCTTAGCCTGAAAATAGACTGACTTGATGCGGCTGACAAGAGGTTGTCGAGACCTCGTCAAATAATAAAAATTACCGGTTCGTAAACTAATTTGTAGTATAGAGCATGAACCGAATCGTCTCTCAAGGATCCAAAAAAGAACAAAGATTTAATCAGATCAAGATAATTAAAATGGGGGGTTTTGTTGCTGATTAACAATATTGACAAAAGTACAAGACTTAAAGTTGAAAACAAATCTAAAGAAGCAACCAATCCAAGGAAATTTACCGATCTTGAGTTTAACTCATCATTGATCACAAGGAATTCACTTAATTGCTAACCGTGTTCTTGGCCTTAGATCACATCAAGACGCCTCAACATGATCCAAGAATCCTCTACTAGATAAGCATCTAGGATTTAATTAACCAAGGTTAGATAAAGTAAGCACCATCTAAACATAGATTAACTTAAGATCAAGAATTTAACCAAGCTAAACAATCCATCAAAAAGCTTTAATAAATTATTTAATCTTTGTGATCCTCTTTGAATACATGATAATAAAGCTACTACCACATCAACATCTAAATCAAATTAAGCAATTTAATCTAGATAAGAATCAAAAGAGGAAGAAGAGAAACTTGAATAACAATTAAGCAATATGAACAAGCAAAACAAGATCTCCAAATTAAACAACAAGATGGCTAATCCCTTGGATTGATTATGAGAGCCTAGCCTTCCATGGATGGGAAGGAAGAACTCAGAATTTAAAGAACAAAAACGAAATTGCAAAGAGAATGAAGAAGAAGAGAAAGAAAACTCTCACAAATACTTAAACTTTCTTGAAACTTACTTCTAAATTGAATCCATCTAATACAAAGAGGTTGGGTCTATTTATACTAATCATAGAAGCCAATTTGTACATGTACATAATCTGAATACAAGCTATAAGAATATGAAATTTGTCAAAAATGGAAGCTTGATGCATGGTAGGTGGGTTGGTGCATGGTAGGTGGGTTGGTGTATGGTTGGTGGCTTTTAGTCAACAACTCTTATCCGACTTCTGGCTTCAAATTCATCACCCAGACGGTGCATTTTGGCTTGGATGTCTTCATCAAAGTTGTAGCCAGTTGTCTCCTTGAAAATCTCCAATTTGAATCATGTCATTTGGACTTTTAGAACTCCAGAAATGCCAAAAATACTTCACCTACCTCAAGTTAGGTTGGAAGAACGTGTTTCCAAATTCAGACCAACTTGTAGCTTCTGAAGCATGCCTAAAACGACATCTATTGACAAAGTGGTCTTCAGTGAAGTTGGAGATATGGGTCTTATCTTTCAAATGACCAAGTTTCAGCCCAAGAGGAGGTCTATAACTCACTATGTAGTCCAATATGTGCATACTGCCCAGATTTTCCTGACAGCAAACCCACTCTGCATTGCAGGGATGTTTTCGACCCTTAGAAGTCCGATCCAGCTCTTGAGTTCTTCATGAAACTTGTAGAGCATTGTCTTAGCTTTCCAAAGACACCAAGATCACCTCAATTGGATCACCGAGTCCCAAGTTATGGCCTAACCAAGGAAGAAAGGTCAAAATGCATCAAAATCCGAAAATTATTCAATATTTGCATTAAAGCCCAATGAAGCCCAACAACATTAAACTCATCTAAAGTACTAATATTGGGCACAATAAACATCTAATAATGCCTAATACAAAGCTAACATAAGTGTCTCAAATTGATTGATCAGCGGCCCAGCCCGCTAGCCCGATTATGTAAAGTTTTCTTTTTATGTTATGTATTTAATTTTTTTTTATTTACTCATATCTTTATTTGATTAGCTTTATTTAGACTTAAAAAAATCAAATTTAGTAAATACATCTAAGCCTTTCTTTTTTCTCAACTTGAAATATGATATTAACTTATTGTAGTTCCTTGAATTGATTAATTTATGATTCAAGAGATATTTCATAGTTATATCCTAAATCGTTTATATCGAAAACAATGTAATAAATCTTCACTGTTTATGTTGATGACACTTAATATAATTTGTTATAGTTGTATCTAATTTGCATACATGATTTTTATAGGCTTGGATTGATGTAAAAGTTTAATTTATCAATAACTTATTATTATAGATACGAAAAAAGTGAATAAAAATAAAAAAATTGGCCTATGGGCCAACCCGTAACCCACATAGGCCGGGCTGGGCTTGACTGATTATTTACTAACCCGCACATATCGTGGATCGGCCTAACCCAACCAGAATAAGCTTGGCTCGACATGGGCTAGGCTGGGCCGAATTAAGACCTCTAGATACGGTGCTTCATTTTCATTTTCAATGTTGAAAATTCTAGTTTTGTATCTCTTTATTATCCATTGCTTCTTTTGTTTTTTTGGGAGTTGATACGATATCTTTATTGGTATGATACTTAAATTGAGTTGTCAAATATTTATTAATAATTAGTTTTACAATAAATGTTTAGAAGTATATTATATATAATTAACAACCAATGAATGTTTAATAACTTACTATTGGTACCAGTACCCAAGAAAAAATATAGATATTGGAGTAATCCTTTTTTTTTTGTATAAGAAAGTTTAGGAGGAGGAGAAATTGACTTATTCCAAGGTCAAGACATGCTACAAGTCACAGCAAGATAGGAGTGGTTCAATGAACTTAGAGGCCTAAAACTAAATTTTAAAATGAGACATTTTTTTTTATTGAAATTTATGGGATATTTTTTTTTTATTAGAATTTTATTCTTCTAACTTTATGAGATGCAAAATTCCTAATTAAACTTTTATAGTTAAGTTCTTCTAACATTTTTTTCAATTGATAATATAGCAATCCATTTAGGGTGTGCTTGAGTGGGCAAACACCCCAAACTCTCGTTTGCAAGGTGCAAATGAGCTTTTAAGCATTTTTATCATGTTTGGAAGAAATCTCAGTAATAGAAAGTGAACAAGATTTTCATTCCAAACATAGTTTAGGAAGAAGTAATATTTTGTTGCTTTTGCAGTGAGAGAAAATTTGTTTGTGTGTGTATTGACAGAAATACCTTTGTAATTTGATATTATATTACTATTTTAATAATATTTAAATAAATATAACCTAATGGATTTAAAAAAAATGTTATTATAGTTATACTCAAAGTGATTTTATTTTACAATATCTCAAATAAACTTAACTTTTAATAAATTTATTTTGCAATCAATTTATTTATAAGCAATCTTTTTAACATCAATTTATTAACAATCAGACTCAAAATAACTCATATCCATTTTGGTAATTACACATTCA